>CAWUFW010007555.1:0-600000 GCA_963921515.1 Calotriton arnoldi | reverse complement strand
GGGGACTCCGCGACCGGCCCCTCGACCTCTCCCGGGGCCGGGGCTTGGTGCGGCGCGGAGCCGACTGCCGGACCTCGAGTAGCTTTCGAGACCGCTCTCGCAAAGCCTTCGGGTGAAGTTTCCGGCAGTCAGGGCACGACTTCGTGTCGTGGTCTCGGCCGAGACAGAAGAGACACTCCAGATGCGGGTCCGTGATCGACATCATGTGACCACAGGCGCCGCATGGCTTGAAGCCGGGCATCCCTACGATACCTAGTAGTCGTGAAGACTCGAAAAAGAAACAGTGAAAAAATTCACAAAAAAGTTAGTCAAAAATTGACTAGGGCACTGCTCTTCCCGGATCTGCGCTTACTGGCGCGGAAAAAGAAGAACTGACGTCAGCGCGCAGGGGCGGCGTTCTGAGTACTGCCCGCGACGTCATCCCGGCGATCACGACGACGGACGCGGAGCCGCACGACGCCGCCTACCGACGCGCAAGGGTACTGCTACGCAAAAACTTTCCGGATCCAGCCTGACGCCTGGGGATATTCTAAGGTAAGGAATCTGTCACTAACGTGTCTCTTTCAGATGTATTCCTTACCCAACCTTTCATATTTGCCTGCTTGCATTTGTTTGAGGCAATACTGAAACTGAAAAGTAGTCACAGGTAGTGTGATTTTGCCATGAATAAGCCATTCTGTAGCTGGTTTTTCTGCCACTGTGAATGGTAACTTTTCCAGTTTTTCAATGCCCAGCACTGTATACTTTGCTCCTCTTTGTGCCAGTTCGATCTCTTTATCAGTTAAATTGTATTCTGCAAACAGAGCTGACGTGTTGATAAAACGCCAAGGCACATAGCCCGCACGCAAAGATTGCAGCGTCCAGCTTAATAACACAATAGAACGTAATTGAGATTGGCCTTGTTGTAACATCGCCAAATCTTGTTCCAGTATGTCGATAGCAGAGGATACAATGCCGTCCAATGAATATATTCTGGAGGACAAAGTTGTTAACCCATTGTCGACCACAGAGAGAGTTTTCTCTAAATTAATACGATCAAGTTCACGTATTCGTTCTGCGGCCTCCATCTGTGACACTTTCCATGCTTCATTATAGGCAGCATAAATGCCGGCATATATGAAACGTTTTGACGCGATTTTCTTGGTCCAAGCAAGAATTCCCTAAGGTCTGCGTCTTCTTTAAGTAAGGATAAGTGTTGTTTCACATCCTGTAGTGTAGATTTCTGCAGCCAATCGAGGCATAATTTACCTACACTGTATGTTGTTACTACCCCCGGATGCTGTCTTTGGACGTATCTTGGGTCTGGCCTATGAATAGTAAAGCCCTGAGTTTTATTCAGGAATCTTTCCTGACAGTTGTTCATGTCTGTGGGCCAGATCAACCATTTTCTCCAATCAGGATTAGATCTGTTGAGTTGTAGTATTTTGTCAACTGTAACCGCTGCCTGTGTATTGTTATCACTTGCAGGTGTTGGTACAGAAGGTGTTTTCATCTCTTTGATCTTGGCTAGTCCAAGACAAGATGTTTGTTGGACAGTTTCATTCAAAAACATTATTTGTTCAGGGATGATACAGGCTCTAAATAAAGCTTCTATCCCCTGCACTTGCCAATCTTTAGTACCCCAGACAGTTTTTGTGTCTATTGTGTCTTTCAAAAGACGAAACCCTGTCTAGACAGTTGGGCAATAAATGCTGCAGAATAAATCTGTTTTGTATTTGTTAACATAATTTTCAGTCCTGTTTTGTTTATATTTTTATAGTAAAACGTTTCTGGATCAGATGTATTGTAACCTGAAAAATATGGAAACTTATTAACAAATGTTTTTGAACTACCTTTTGGTGGTGTAGGACAATGCTCCCATTGGTTAAACAAACACATTTCTAGGGTATGCAGATTTATACAAATAATGATGACCATAGTGGTTATAGCAATACAGCTGTTCATAGTCTGATGAACCCTCTAAATATTCACTTTTAGAAAATGCAGCAGATTTTTCTAGGTCAAACATTATGTCGTTAACAGTCTCAAAGTCCCAATCATCAGAATAGGTACTGGACGAAATGAGATCACTTAGTGAAATTTTAAACAAATGTGGAATGTTCAATTCTTCCGTCGGGCCAAAAATATCAAAATCTGTTTTGTCCCACACTATACCATCCTGTATAGGAAAGGCTGTGATGTTCACTGTTGACAAGTCTCTTGCTTCACGATGGGAAGATTTATGAGGTTTCAAAAGTAAGTTCACATCTTTTCTTTCAGTGTTCACATGGATGTATCTGCCATTTATAAGCACGCTCATAGTCATAACCAAAGCTAGCCAAAGCAGGAAAACAAATATTCCAGAAATAATCCAGAGTTCAATCCATGGTGAAACCAGATCATTTTTTTTCAGAAAGTTAAGAAAGTCTTGTACTTGCTGCTTGAATGTTAATGATGCTGGCGTTGTTTCAGGTTCACTCGGATCTTCTGAGAACGTATCAAAGTTAATGAAATAGCCAGAAGCAGTTCTGTCAATTGTTGAAATTGCATCAGGATTTGTAGAAATCGCTGGAACCAGTTGATCACTTGCTACATTGGTGTAGACAGGTGTATTTGAACGAACTGTTACTTGATTTTCAAGAGGGATGAGTTCCATTGCATTGTTGCTTAGTCCTTCATCTGTTACTGCTGAAGTCTCGATGGTTATCAGTCTTTCAGTCTGAACCTCTTGGATAGTAGCGACAGGAGTGTGTCTGCTACTAGGTCGGAGTCCACGAGGCCTACTATTTAGTATTGGCCACATACTGTGGTTTGATGAGGTCGATGGACACAAATCTTTTCTCCTTTTTTCCAGCAAGGGGCGGCAGAAGTACTGTTCTTGTTCCTTGAACTGCTAGGACAGGTACTGGTTGTCTGTAAGAAGGTCCAAATTCCTTCTTGTCCGCAATCTTTTCTCTGACTAGATCCCCAACTTTTGGAATCCAGACAGGCCTTGCTGGGACCGCCGGTTTTTCCCCAGTGGTGGTTGGCTGCAGGAATACGTTGCTTTGTTTCGATCTTAGTTCATTGAGTCCCTGTAAAACAGCCATACGATCTTTGATATCAAACGGTTTATTTTCCACCACTGTGCCTACGTGATCGAGGTCTGGTACCCACATTCTTGTCCCAAATAGGACCTCATATGGAGTGACCCCCCCTAGAGAACTTCTTGGCAGGTTGTTCAATGAGCGTTGGACCCCATAAAGATGTTTGACCCACCCATCACCCGAACCTAATACCCTAGCTGTTATAGACTGCTTTATGTCCCGGTTTTTCCTTTCCACAACCGAATTTCCCTTAGGATTGAATGGAGAGGAGTACCGCAATGCACGCCCAGACTGGCCATGGCTTCTTTGTAAGCCCGAGAGCTAAACGCAGGGCCCTGGTCAGAATGTAGCGTGCCTATTGCGTATGTGCCGATAAAGACTCGCAAATCTTTTATAACAGTTCGAGCGTCAGCCGAGCGCTGAGGCCATATCCATAGGAACCTAGAGCATGAATCCACTGCAACCATGATATATTTATCGTTACCGTCCCTCTGCAAGAGACCGCAGTGGTCCAGGTAAACACAAGCTAATGGTTTGTCTGAAATTAACAGGGGTGTCTGCGCAGGGCGTTTCACTGTGGAGACTTTCATCTGTTGGCATATATCACATTCTAAAACATAGTTCTTGGTTTGTTTTCTAATGCCAGGCCACCAATATCTTTGCTTGAGTAAAGATACTGTTGCAGAAACACCTGCATGGGCAGAAGCTATCCCTTAGTGTGCTGCTAGGATTAGTCCTAATCTACGTTCCTTGTTTGGAATTACCCTTTCCCCACTCCAGGGATTCGAGCAAAAGGAACGTTGTTCGCATCAATTACATATGAGTACTTGAGTGGAAACTTTTTTGGTAATGCTGCACCACTGCCTTTGCTTGTAGCATTGACAGCCAACATTATCTCACTGTCTATTTTTGTTTTTGAACGAGTGATCGCAGCTACGGAAGCCGTCTGAACAGCCCCCTTTGCGGCTTCGTCAGCCAATGAATTCCCTGCAACGTGAACGCCATCACGTTGATGACTCCGTGTGTGGATCACGTGAGCCTTTGGTAGTTCGTTTTTTAACTGAACTACTTGTTCCCAAAGCGTTTTATGCTTTATTGTGCCACCTTTCGCATCTTTGAATCCATTTTCAAGCCACTTTTGTATATATTCATTATACGACTGAACACAGTAAAAGGAATCGCACACTATTAGTGTGGGGAATTCTCGATCTGTACTTTCAAGTGCCAGTTTGAATGCTTGTAGTTCAGCTCGCTGAGCTGTACAATCTCCTAGAGATTGAGTTTTTGTGACCATAGGTCTGAAGATACCATCTCGCATGCGACCTTTAACGATTGCACACGCTGCACTGTAAGCTTGCTTACTCCCTGTTGCGGGTTGTGCGGATCCGTCAGTGTAAATTATGAATTCGTACTGATCGAGAGGCAGAATTTCAGTGGGCAAAGGACATTCTTGTTCATATTGCAGGAATGCTTGTGTTTTTAAATCAGGATCAAAAACATATTCAACATCTGTTGCAGCAAGAGATTTAACCCACTGTATCCATCTTGGATGTAATGCTTTAGCATTTGGAATGCTTGCTTTTGTGACCGCTTCTAAAGCTGGTACTGGGGTTACGACATTAATGCGTTTCCCTTGGGCTAGGGCTCTTTCTTTTGCTACAGCGGTTTGAACTGCTGTCAGAATTTTTTCAGTTGAAGTGAAGCGCATTTCTGCTTGTGTGTACAAATGAGATTTGTATGCGATTGGTATTTTTTCACCCTCATTAAATGTTAAGTAGGTGAATCGGCATTGACCCAAAATTATTCGGATCACCAGATTGCGTTGACTTACGCGTGTTTGTAAGTGATTTGTTGCTAACATGTTAGCCTGTAGTGAACGCAAGATTTCTGTGTGTTCTTGTGTCCAATTTTTGATTGAAAAATCAGGTTTGATTAATGCGTAGAGAGGTTTAACCCTTTCTGCGTAATTTAGAATGTATGTTCTTCCAAAATTTAGGAAACCCAGGATGGATTGTATGTTTTTTTGCGTTTTTGGAGGTTGGAGCAGCGCACACTTTTCTAAAAAGTTAGCTGCCAAGCTCTTGCCTTCACTTGAAAGCTCATATCCTAGAAATAGGACATTGAGATGGGCAATTCGGGACTTTTTGAAGTTGAATTTGTAGCCCTCAGAGGCGAAGCCCAGTATAATGGTGCTCACCCTGTTCAAGTGTTTGTCCAGGTCATCGTGTGTCAGATAGATGTCATCGACATATGATAATGCCTCATTATCATAAATCTGTAGTAACTCCGTTACCCTCGCTGAGAATAACCCCGGGCTGTTCTTGAACCCTTGTGGGAGTCGACAAAATTGACACTGGGTCCCCATTATTGAGAAAGCTGTTAAGTACCTGCTTTCAGGTGCTATGTTTTGACAAAAGAAACCATTTGAGATGTCCAATGTGGTTTTATATTTTTTACGCACGTTATTCATTAATGCTGTGCTATGTGCATTTTGCACTGCAAATGTTTTACAACAAGTGTTTAAGTGTCTGTAATCCAAAACTAGACGATAGGTGTTGTCTGGTTTGGAGACAGTAAACAAAGGATTGTTCATTGAGGAGGTGCATGTTTCAATCACCCCTTGGTATTCAAGTTGATCTAAGATCTCCCTGACCTGGTTTTTAGCTTCTTGCTTTATTGGATACTGCCTTTGTGCAGTTGGTTCATGTTTCCGATGTATTTTATGGTGAGGTGAGTCCTCATCCCATCCTACATGATTTTTATATAATGCAGGGGCCTGGGCTACTGCCCATTTCCTGGCATAAGTATATTTTAGATGAATTGGAATATGGTTAGAGAAGGCAGGCATAATAATGTCCTCGCCATGTGGGCACTCCCTGACAAATTGTGGTGGCCAGTCTTTTTCTGCTAGAAGTATGTCATAGCCTCTTGGAAGTTTTCCCCAAAAGAGTGCTTTCACCTGTCTAGGTATGTCTCCCTCCATTCGGAGTGTTATTTCATATAACCTTTGTGGAGTACTAACCCTGGTGTCTACAGTCTCAACTGTAATGTACTCATTCAAGTCCACTATCTCCAGAAGTTTCTTCAGGTTCTGGCGAACTATTGTGACTTCTGCTGCACTGTCCAGCATTGTCTGGGCCCATTCTCCGTTCTTGAGTTGTGTTCTCAGTATTCTCAGCATGTCTGATCTTCAGACCTGCTACTTTCTTTTTGGAGAATTGAGGTTTTGTTTTATTTTTTGGAGCGTGTTTATCTTCCTTGGATTTCACGCGTTCTTCTCTATTTTCTGATCTTCCTCTTCTTTCCGAAGTCCGTGACGAGATCTGAAAGGTACGAGAGGAACGTGTATCAGTATCTTGATACCTGTCAGGTTTTCTCAAATTATCCCTATTCCTGAGGTTATACCTCCTTTCAGAGGGCTCCTTTTGAGGAGACCTACCTCGGGTTTGAGAACGTTTCTCGTTTGAGTTTTGTTTAGTAGTTTCCCACTTCTTTTTAGAAGATGTAGGAGTTTGTTTAACAGAGTCCTTCTCAGGACTTTCAGATAGTTTTGGCTTCACTGGTCTTCCACCCAAACTATCTCTGCCTAATTCTGCATATGATTGTTCAATTATTCTGGGTAGCTCAGTTTGATGTTCTGTAACATCGAATTCCTTAATCGTTGGCGGATCGCCACTGCTGCTGCCTCCCCTTTAATATTAGATAATATTATTGTTGAGACCTAGTCGAAATTTTTCAGTAATTTCATACCTAAATTCAGAGCAGGTTCTGCCCCGTATTCATTTTGAATTTGTTTCAGGACATCTGGTATTACCGCAATTGATGGAATACCATGTGTTTTAGTATAGATGGCAGCAAAGACTGAGCCCCAAGTGGTACAGTCTTCCAGTTGTGGTGTGATCCCCATTGGTAAACTGATTGTTAGTATTCTGTGTTTCTCATACGGGCTAGTATTTGGAAATACTGCTTCGATTTGAGTAATTTTTTGAGCTATCCAGAATGGAATTTGCTCACGTTTTGTGGGCATTTTACCCATGACTGCGTATAGAGTCTGTGGTGTAATTTTTAGTGCAGTCCCCGATTGAGGGGTCTGATTTGGGATGGTTAATGGTGGTTGGACTGTGAAAGTCCGCATGACATATTGGACCAATTGTCTGTAGATTTTTATTAACTCTGTGATTTGAGTAAGTAATTCCTCGTCTGACATTTCTTCAATGTCAGGATGAGGTGTGTAGCCGGCTAGAATCGGCCATGTTGCTCCTGGTCTACCTAGTGGACCGAGCCTGGTAATGTTTCTGTGATGTTTTAGGGCGCCTTTAAACCAGAGCTGATGCTCCTGGTATGTTAGTGGAATTTCAATATCCTCGAAAGGAATATATTCCTCTGGTGGATCATCTTCTTTGTAGAAGTGAAACAGTTTTGTAACTGGATTGGATTCAGGAAATATTACCCATGAATAGAATACCTCTGTCTGAAAGGATTTCTGTGCCTCCATCACGAAAAATGCTCTACCGTCTCTTGGTGGTAGGCCGTGTTTTATGAGTTTTAGAGTGATGGCTCTTCTTAAGTTTGGAGGGATGTCTATAACACCCTCCTCTGTTTCATTTAAACCTGTAATGTTAAAAGCTGTTGCTAGGGCTAGATCAGCCGCAGCTCCACCGGTGTCGGTGGCATTTTCCCTGTTGGACATTTGTTTTTTGAAAAATGCAGAACAAGTTTCAAGGAAACAAAGATAAGGTGCACAATATTTTGGAACACTGTATCCTTCAACGTTGAGCAAACCAAACAGCTAATATATAGGGTGTTTCCCTATGTAGCCGTGGTGGATACTTAACCCTGCCCACTCCAGACGTCTTTTGGAGTATATGGGTAGGGTTCTCTGAGAGAAAAGGCACGGCTGAGTTACTCAGAATCTAACATTAAATTACCGCCTTACCAAACCGTTGGGCGCCATGTAGTGTAGCTCCTATTTCCCTAATAGGCTCTGCGCATTGGAATAATATACCCTATAGGCTTGACATAGGACTGAGGTCGGTATGTCCCTATCGAGTATATTAAACTTAATTACTTGTGCCAGCTAGCTCAGAGGCCACTAGAAACTCCTTGACAAACAAGAAGGAAGTAGTTTCTGGCAGCCGCAAAACATGACCACTTTGTTTCCCTTTAGAATCAGAACGTGTCCTAGAGTCGTGGAAACAATAGATAACCGTTTCACTCAGCTCAATCGTGCATGCTTAGTTTTCCTCAAAGTTACACAGAAAGAATAGACGGGCGTTTCAATCAAAGATTTATTGATCAGTCTTGTTTCTTGTGTAAGTAATATGTGCTGTTACGATCACAAGACAGTATGCAAGATAAATAATGTACAGCGTAAGCAGTAGAAATAAATAATACTGCGCTAGCATGATCTTTAGTAGATATTCATTTACATAAATAACACAGACTAAAAATGCGAGTACTCATACGATGCGTTTCTAAGCTAGTTCTACCCCAATGTACCTAACCTAACCTAGGTGTAGGGAGAGGTATGAAGTAGGTGGAGTATTCCTTACTATGGTATACTAAGAGTATGTTACGCCTAGTATGCCAAGAGTCCCTCTAGGTTCTAGTCAGCTCCATACCTTAAGAAAGAGAGAGAGGGGAATCTCTTGCCAGACTCGAACTCCAACACCCCACAAGGGAAGTCAGATCACTGGAAGCTGGACTCTCTGCGTGCAGGGATGACAGCGTCTTCTCAGTGCGTCAGGCCGGGAAACGGGCTCCTCTGAAGTCGAGGTCTCCTCTGATTTACAAGGGCTAGGGAAGGTATATTTATACCTGAGAGGTACCTCAGAATGTTAGCATTGACGTGAATCGGACAGCGGAAGACGTCATGAATGAACCCTTAAGGTATAACGGTTCATGCATAATATATGAGTCCTTGAAGAAATCAATAGTCCTGTGCTAGGGAAACTCCCGAAGCCTAAGGGTCTGTTCTTCAAGAACTCGTTGTGACGTTAGAGTGGACGGATGTCGGAGACCATGCCTGTATTTGGAGTGCACGGTTTAATGCCTAAATAAGGACTGGAATTTTATGCCTATATAAGGGCAGGGCGAATTGTGCCTATATAAGGACATGATACAGGAAAACCTATATACGGACACCCTAAGAGGAATACAACAGCACCTGCGCTACCGTATCCCACAAGGAGTGCGAATAACGGCCCAAAAGGCATGCAGTGTTCACAGCCCGCAGCCCGAGGCTGGCGGAAGAAAAAATCTTCTTCCCGTACTGTTCCAGCCTCTTGGATTCCCTATCCGGGGGTGCGGAAGGGAATGCGCTTGGGGAAGCAGAGGCTTGGACAACCAAGCTCTCAGGGGTGGGGTGTTGGGAGAGGAAAAGGGGGTCGCCCGAGGCCGGGCGATGGCGTCGGGCCACGTTCCTGTCCACAGGAGCCCCTGTGCTTGGCCTGGACCCGGAGCCCAGAAGAACGTCAGACAGTGCTTCATTAAAGGGCAGCAGTGGCTCCGCAGAGGAAACTGCTGGCTGAAGCACTTCTGTCAGGAAGTTAGTCCTGACGGCCACAGTAGATAGCTGCAGGTGGAGTGCCGCAGGAGCCCTACGCAACACCACAGAAAAACTAGCGCCCTCCTCCGTAGCCACGGTAGGAGGAGACATCATGCCAAGGTCTGGAGAGGTGTCGAGACCACTGGCGTCCCCCAGCTCCTCAGCCCAGTCCGGGTTATACTCACATTGAGCTGTGAGAGGGTCCTCAGACCCCTCCCAGTCCTCCCCTTCCTCCTCCTGCTGTTGTACAGGCCGAAAAGGAGGAGGATGGATATAGGGAAACAGATTCCCAAACGGCGTCGGTCGACACCGTTCCGGCACCGTATCCACGTTGGGGCTGAAACCGGGGTCGACGTCGTCCGGCGCGCCGGGCAACTTCCAACATGGTGCCGGTGGGGTCGACGTCGGTGGAGGTGTGACTAGGTCAACCGGCGTCGACCGGGATCCACAACGGGATCCATGGGAGTCCTGCGGCGCCGAGGTCGGAGCCGACGGTGACGCCGGGGCCGGAGCCACCGGCGTCAAAGGGCGAGGACTCCCAGTCGGGCCAGCGGGGCCCGAAGGCGCACCGGAGGGGCCCGACGGCCCAAATAGGCGAGCCATAGCGGACAGGAATTCCTCAAAACACAAATGTGATCCAGCACTCCAAACAAATTCAGATTGCAACAGTTAAAAAAATACAAGTTCAAAGAATGATTCAGCAGGTCTGGTCTTGTTCCAATTATTTATTCAAATTCTTCTTAAAAAGAGATTGTAGCCTACGCGTTTCGTCCATCAAGGACTTCTTCAGGGCGAAGCAGTAAGACGTATTTTCCTCAATATTCGTAGATAGAAAACTCTATTGGAGACTCAGTTTTTTGATCAAAGTAAAAAGAGACCTTAAGTATTTCGCAACAGTATAGAAGTCATCCAGAATAGTCAATCCATGCGGTGTCATGGACCATTATTATCAATGGGCATGCAGTATAATCCCATTACTGTTTATGTCCAGGTATTCGAACTGCTCAGTCAACGCGGCCAGGAATTCCTGTACCTGGGCCGGAGTCGCCGATGAACCCGGGAAGGGCGGGTAGGTCACCGACGACTGCGTAGGCTCCGCCGGAGCCGCGGGGGTGGCACCACCCGCTCCCTCAGCCGTGTCGCGCGACCGGCGAGTGGAAGCCGAAGAAAGAGGACGTTTCTTCGACTTCTTTTTGTGCTTTGCCTTACCTGAACCAGAGTGCGAAGACTTCGATTCGGATGACTTCCGATGAGGACGGCTCCGCGACCGGTCCCTCGACCTCCCTCTGGATTGGGACCTCTCACAGCGCGGAGCCGACTGCCGGGCATCCAGACACTTTCGGGACCGCTCCCGCAAAGACTTCGGTGCCATGGCTCGGCAGTCGGGGCACGACTTGGGGACGTGGTCGCGCCCCAGGCAGAAGAGACACACGCGGTGCGGGTCCGTCACCGACATCATGCGATGACAGTCCTTGCAAGATTTAAACCCGGGCATCCCTAACTGCACCAGGAGTCGATCGACTCAAAAAACTGAGACAAAAATCTCAAAAACTCAGTCAAAAAGTGACTGGGGTACCGCTCTCTCCAGATCTGCGCTTGCTGGCGCGGAAAAAGAAAGAACTGACGTCAGCGCGCGAGGGCGGCGTCTAAGTAGCTGCCGCGACGTCATCCCGGCGAACACGACGCCTACTACGGACGCGGAGCCGCACGACGCCACCTTCCGACGCGCTGGGGGACTGCTGACGAAAACTTTCCGGATCCAGACTGACGCCTGGGGATATTCTAAGGTAAGGAATCTATCACTATGTGTTTCTTTCAGATACAAAAAACAATTATGTAAAGTACCCCAACATGCGTCCCTCCCATCTCCAGGATGCTGCACTGTTGTATACTGAGCGTCTCGGGGAGTGACGTACTGAAAAATAAAACCCTCCCACTTCCCCTTTCTCCACCCACTCCAACCCCCCAAACAGGTTGAGACATTTACCCCACCCCCCATCAAATTACCCCAACTTGAAGCAATGGGAGAGGAGTTATCCCATAAGGGCATGGTCGCACAAGGCGGTCACCCCTGACCTAACGTCGAGGTGGCCGAGTGTTCTGTGGCATTGGGTGAATAAGGCACAAACGGCGAAGTCCCATATTTGTCGCCCCCACTTCGGGGCGGTCCAGCACAAGTATATTACAGCTTGACTGTTCTTTCCCTTGTTCGCATTTTACTCCATCGCTGTGTTCGCATCACAGGTCTTTGCTTCAGTCATTGTCACTGGATCCCCCGCCCTCTCCTCGATCAGATGTAGCGGAAGATCGTTTTCTTTCTTTGCTGATCTGTTTCGCATATGTGAGTGCAGCTTTAGGGTCAGTGAAAAATGGAGGTTTGTCCCCGCAAGTGATGCGAATTTTGGACGGGTAGAGGAGAGCGTAGGGAATCTCTAGCTGTTGAAGGAGAAGCTTGGCAGGCAGAAATTCTCTTCTTGCGGCCTAAACCGTCGGAGTAAAGTCCGGGTAAAAGGACAAGGTATTGCCCTGATGTTTGACACCCTCCCATTTCTCTGGCTCTGCACAAGATCGTATCCCTGTCGCAGTAGTTCAATAGGCGAGCGATTATCGGCCTCGCCGGGGCTGCCGGTGGAGGGCGCGGGCCCAACGAGCGGTGCGCTCTCTCAACAATAATCATTGCTGAAGTGCCGGTCCAAACAGTTTGCGCAGCAATGATTCAAGGTAGTCCTCCATTTTTGAAATCGCTGTTGACTCCGGTATGCCATTAATGTGATTGTTGTTCCGTCTGGAACATGATTCCAAGTCTTCATTTTTGGCATGGATTAGTTCCAGCACTTTGTCCATTTTTAACAGCTTTTGGCGGTCGCTGGCAAGCGCGTCTTCAGAGTCTGACACTCTGGATTCCAGTTGTGTGATTCTGTTATCATGCGCCTCAACTTTTTGGTTCACCTTATCTAGTCAGGCTATGAGGTTATCAATTTTAGCATCCCTTGAACGCAGGCTTGTCTTGACGTCCAATAAGATGGAGCTGATAACCTCCTCACTAACGCTTGGTTCTGTGGCCTCTGTGGGCTGCTCTTCCACCAGCACCGGCGGCTCACCAGCTCGGCCCATTTGTCTGCCCTCAAATGATATTTTTGACTATTTGCCGTTAGTTTTCTCCATGGTTGTATTGGGGTGTTGGCTACTGCGCAGGCTACCATGCAGCAGGTGCCCCCCCCCCCCAAGAAGCCAGCAGCAGCCGAGACGCAGCCCGGCCTCCCGAGGTCGTTAAATCGCTCGGGTAGAGCGTGTTTCAGGGCACCAGTATTCCAACCTCATAGAGATTAATCCGATGCTTCTCAGGTATAGGCTCCCTGCGTTATATTGGCCCCCTGCGTTATATTGGTCCGCTGGTGGACGGCGGTGTATTAATGTCCAATTTATGCTGGGCTCAGTGCAGCTTCCCAGCATTCCTCGCCCTGTCGGTCCCGCACCCTCCCACAGCGTCGGGAGGGCAGAGAACCAGCGCCGGGGGAGAGAGGCACAAGTTACTAACTTGTGTAACGATATATCTGTAAGAGACAGTAGTTAGTGACAGATTCCTTACCTTAGAATATCCCCAGGCGTCAGGCTGGATCCGGAAAGTTTTTTGCGTAGCAGTACCCTTGCGCGTCGGTAGGCGGCGTCGTGCGGCTCCGCGTCCGTCGTCGGCGTCGGGATCACCGGGATGACGTCGCGGGCAGTACTTAGACACCGCCCCTGCGCGCTGACGTCAGTTCTGTACACGACTTTCCGCGCCAGGAACGCAGAGCCATACAAGAAGCTGACATTGGTGTCTGAAAAATACTAGGGCCCTGAAAGGGATGTCCTTAACCCTAGAAATCAGTTCGCAGAACGGGGAGGATGGGTGGGGCGGTAAGGAATCTGTCACTAACTACTGACTCTTACAGATATATCGTTACACAAGTTAGTAACTTGTGCATCTGAAAGAGACAGATTCCTTACCTTAGAATAGATACCCCAGCAATACCAACCCCGGTGGTGGGTCTGCGAACAAAGATCAGACAAGGAAGTCTCGGAGAACAGAACGGCCAAAGAAGCCGTCTCTCCGGACTTGGCTGTCAAGGTAGTAATGCTTGGTAAACGTGTGCAACGAGGCCCACGTAGCTGCCTGACAAATGTCCTGTAAAGGGACACCACGTCCTAAAGCCGTGGTGGCGGCTGTCGCCCTGGTGGAATGGGCACGCAACCCAACAGGGGGCTCCTTTTAGCCAAAGAATAACAGGCCTTGATACACAAGACAACCCAGCGGGAGATGGTCCGCTTGTGTACCGCCCGACCTTTTTTGGCGCCCATGTAGCCAACAAAGAGCTGGTCGTCCACCCGGAACTGTTGTGTGCGATTTAGATAAAAAGAAATCGCACGTTTTGGGTCCAGAGGGTGGAGCCTCTCTTCCTCTCTAGAAGGATGCGGAGGCGGAAAGAAGGTGGGCAAAGTGATGGTCTGCCCAATGTGGAAAGCAGTAACCACCTTTGGCAACAAGGACGGACGCGTCCTGAGAACAACCTTGTCTGGATGTACAGACAGAAAGGGAGGCTTGCAAGAAAGAGCCTGGAGCTCACTCACCCGCCGAGCGGAGGTGATGGCCACCAGAAAGGCCTTAAAAAGAGAGGGCTGATGAGGAAGCCTGAGGAAGGCCGAGATTGCACAAAGATAGCCCTTGATGGTACCCAGGGCAGAACCCTGTTGGGCCAGAGAAAGAAGGAACAGAAGAACCTCAGAAAGAGGGGCAGAAAGGGGATTCACAGCCTTTGCTGTGCACCATGCCACAAACTTGTTCCACCTGTAGGCGTATACCACCTTAGTGGAGGGACGCCTGGCTGCCAGAATCACATAAACTTCGGGAGGCAAGTCGAAAGGAATCAACTGCCGCCGCTCAATCTCCACGCAAGCAGGTGTAGACTGGACAGGTTCGGGTGGAGGACCGTCCCCTGCTGCTGCGACAGAAGATCCTCCCGAAAAGGCAGACGGATCGGGGGATCGACGCTCATACTGAGTAGCTCGGGATACCAAACTCTTCGAGCCCAGTCCGGAGCCACAAGGATGACTTGGACCCGGTCGCGCCGAATCTTCTTCAACACTCTGGGTAGAAGTGGTATAGGCGGAAAGGCGTACAACAGACCGCAACTCCACTCGCGACGAAAAGCGTCGCCGAGCGAGTGCCGCCTTGGAAATTCCAACGCGCAGAACTGATGACATTGCGCGTTCTCTTCGGTGGCGAATAGATCTAACCAAGGCTCTCCCCACTGTAGAAAGAGTCCTTGCGCCACTTCCGAGTGAAGACGCCATTCGTGATCCATCATGCACCTGCGGCTGAGGTTCGTCCGCCCTGGCGTTCAGGGAACCTGCCAGGTGTTGAACCATCAGGAACATGCCCTGATGTTCCAGCCATGTCCAGAGGCGCAGAGCCTCCTGACAAAGGGTCCACGACCCCACCCCGCCCTGTTTGTTGCAGTACCACATGGCGGTGGTGTTGTCTGTGAACACCTGCACTACCTTCCCTTTGACAGAGGGAAGGAATGCCTTGAGTGCAAGTCGGATCGCCCGGAGCTCCAGAAGGTTGATATGGAGCCGGGACTCCGCCGGAGACCAGAGGCCTCTGATCTCCGCCTCTCCCATGTGACCGCCCCATCCCAGCAGGGACGCGTCCGTCACAACTGTGTGCTCTGGCTGGGGAAGGGAGAGGGATCTGCCCCTGACCCATTGCCGGTTCGAGAACCACCACTGCAACTGTCTTGCAGTCCGCTCCGAGATCTGGACGTGATCGGACAGGTTGCCCTGGTGCTGCGCCCACTGGAACTTCAGGTCCCACTGCAGAGCCCGCATATGCCATCTGGCATGATCGACCAGCAGGATGCAGGAGGCCATGAGGCCCAGCAGCCTCAGGGTCATCCGAACCGAAACCAAGGATAGAGGCTGAAAGATCGGAATCATAGCCTGAATATCCCAGACTCGCCGTTCGGGAGGATAGGCCCGAAACTGCGTCGTGTCCAGAACTGCTCCGATGAAAAGGAGCTGTGGAGAAGGAATCAGATGTGACTTCGGCACGTTGATGGAGAACCCCAGCGAGTGCAGGAGTTCGGCCGTAGTCTGGAGGTGGGAGACGACTGCCTGGGACGAGCCCGCCTTCAGCAGCCAGTCGTCGAGGTAGGGGAAGACTGGAACCCCTGCCCGGCGCAGATGAGCTGCGACCACCGCCATCACTTTCGTGAACACCCGAGGGGCGCTGGTAAGGCCAAAAGGGAGCACAGTGAACTGAAAATGCTCGAGGACCACCGTGAACCGCAGGTAACGCCGGTGGGCCGGCAGGACGGGGATATGAAAATATGCGTCCTGCAAGTCCAACGCTACCAACCAATCTCCAGGGTCGAGGGCAGTCAAGACCTGAGCTAGGGTGAGCATCTTGAACTTCTCCTTCCGGAGGAAGCGATTTACGTTCCGGAGGTCCAAGATAGGACGCATGTCCTCCTTGTCCTTTTTGGGCACCAGAAAGTAGTGGGAGTAGCAACCACGACCTACTTCTGGGGTCGGAACGCGCTCGATGGCCCTCTTGGCCAAGAGGGCCGCACCTTCCTTCTGAAGAAGCACCAAGAGATCCCCTGATATGCGGTGGAATTGAGGTGGCATGGCTGGGGGGGGTGGTCTCGAAGGGGAGGGAGTAGCCCCTTCGGACAATGTCCAAGACCCACCTGTCCGAGGTGATGGCACGCCAGTGGTGAAGGTGATGGCGGACCCTGCCCCCTACTGGCGTGCTGTGCACCTGAAAGGAAGGACTAGGAGGGCTTGGAGGCCGCGGACGGGGCGGGGTTGGTGGCCTGACCCGCACGCTGGTTGCCTGACCCGCCACGGCGGGAGCCACGTCCTCGGCCACGCGTAGACGCATGCTGCGCGGGCCGGTGGCTGGGCAGCGGACGTGACTGGGCGCCCCTTCCGTGGCCACGAAAGGGGCGAAAAGCAGATGGCTGCGGAGGGCGTACAGCAGAAAGGCCCAGGGACTTGGCCGTAGCCCGTGAGTCCTTAAAACGCTCCAGCGCATGGTCTGCCTTGTTCCCAAAAAGACCAACCCCATCAAAGGGCATGTCCATAAGAGTGTTTTGGACATCACCCGAGAAACCAGTGGTTCTCAGCCAGGCGTGACGGCGCAGCGCCACTGTCGTTGCAATCGATCTGCCCAGCGAGTCGGCGGTATCAAGGCCACATCTGATGGTGTATTTAGCCGCATCTCTTTCTTCCGCAATGGACACGCGGGACCCAAGGTCTCATCGGCGTCGGAGCCGGCGTCGAGCAACGCCGGTCCGGCGCCGTGTCCGGATCCGGAGAGAACCGGGAACGACGCCGCCCGGAGCCCCGGGCGGCGTCGGAACGGCACCGGAGACATCGGCGCCGGCGGAGGTGTAGTTAGGTCAACCGGCGTCGATGGGGGTTGCGGCAGCACCGGAGCCGGGATCGAGGCCGGGGCCGCGACCGAGGCTGGTGTGACAGGCGGCGCCGGGACCGGAGTCGCCGGCGGCGCCGGGGAAACCCCATCAGGGCCCGCGGGGCCCGAAGGCGCACCGGGGGGACCTTGAGGCTTGAAGAGGCGGGCCATGGCCGACAGGAATTCCTGTATCTTGGCCGGAGTCGCCCCCAAACCCGGGTAGGACGGGTAATGAAGGGGCGGCTCCACAGGCACTCCCGGAGCCGCGGGGGCGGGGACGGTGCTGACAGGAGCCTCAGTCGAGTCGCGAGACCGGCGAGGCGAAGCCGTCGAGCGATGACGCTTCTTAGACTTTTTATGCTTCGACTTACCGGAGGAGTGCGAAGACTTGGACCCCGACGACCGATGAGGACTCCGCGACCGGCCCCTCGACCTCTCACGTGACCGGGGCTTGGTGTGGCGCGGAGCCGACTGCCGGACCTCGAGGAGCTTTCGAGACCGCTCTCGCAAAGCCTTCGGGTGCAAGGCCCGGACGTCGGGGCACGACTTCGTGTCGTGGTCGCGGCTGAGGCAGTAGAGACACTCTAAATGTGGGTCTGTGATCGACATCATGCGACCACAGGCGTCGCAGGGCTTGAAGCCGGGCATCCCTACCGACACCTTCGGAGTCGAGAGACTCGTTTAGAAAAACAGTCAAAAAAATCACCAAAAATTTAGTCCAAAAATGACTAGGGCACTGCTCTTCCCGGATCTGCGCTTACTGGCGCGGAAAAAGAAGAACTGACGTCAGCGCGCAGGGGCGGCGTCTAAGTACTGCCCGCGACGTCATCCCGGCGATCCCGACTCCGATGACGGACACGGAGCCGCACGACGCCGCCTACCGACGCGCAAGGGTACTGCTACGCAAAAAACTTTCCAGATCCAGCCTGACGCCTGGGGATATTCTAAGGTAAGGAATCTGTCACTAACGTGTCTCTTTCAGATAAGCGGATTTCAGCCCAGCTCAGGGCGGTTGCACACCAGTTAATGCTGTCGGCAGGAGAGAGGGCAATCTTGCATCCGTGCAGCGTATCGCTTCGTCCACCCCCCAAGCGGAAGGCAACCTCCTCACCTGACATCCTCGGGTCCAACGGGCCTCCGGTATCCTCGCAGGGTGCCCCCCGGCCTTCAGCAGCATCCGCGGCCCTTGCCCACCGCAACGCGGGGCTCTGGGCTTCCAGTTGCGGATAGGCCCAGACTAGTCCACAGCCTCCAGCCGTCCTCACTGCCGCCAGACCCGCAAGCCTCACGTTTGGGCCCCACAAGGACGGTCACAGTGCAGGGCTCCCAGCTCGCGGCTGCAGCACTTCTCCGTCGCGCCTCAGCCCGGTCCGCACGCAGCCGCGCACATGTTCACGGCTCTTCCAATGCAGCCCCTCTCAACAGTCCGCCGCTCGGCGAGGCCTCAGGCAATCCGGTCATCGCTGCAGCAGGCGAATCAGCCAGGACAGGCCCAGTCGCCGCGTTCTCAGTAGCAGCGTTTCAATCACCCACCGCCGCCTCCGCTGCCTTTACCTCGCGGCTCAGGCAGCTCGGGCAGTCAGGCAGGCCGCAAGCAGATATGCGGACGTGGCAGCAGGTCAGGTCGGCCAGAAAGGTTTCAGCCGCGTCCCTGCTGCAACAGCGATCCCGCGCCCGTGCTTCGTATCAGGAAGGTGCCCTATTTCACCAGGATTACTACGGATTTTGTATTCGGCCGGCAGAGCCCACTCAAAGTGCAGCCATCTTGCAGCCGGTGAGACCACGCCCCAGCCAAGCGAAGAGTGTTTAATCGAGATAATGACTTGGGGCCGGTCACGCTTGATCTTTTTCAGCACTGTGGGTAGAAGTGGTATAGGCGGAAAGGCGTATAGAAGACCGCAACTCCACTCGGGACGAAAAGCGTCGCCGAGCGAGTGCCACCTTGGTAATTCCTAGTTTCAAACACAGTGGTCCCTAAACAGAAGATTAAACCAACAATGAATATAGACTCAATCAGTACTATATTTGAAGCTGTCCAGCCGGACAGATACTTTAATATTCAATTAGTTTCCAAAAAATGAACGAAAGACATTTGAAGTGGGACACAAGCCTGCATCCAACTCAGCAAAATAGGACGAACAACGTGTAACAGAAAAGGCTCAGGCAGAGTAAGTTGTTTGTATGTAGCACATACTGATGTTACAAACAAAATATAGTGGGACACCATTACACATGAGCGATATTTAGTTGAGAAGTGTATATGGTGTGCATTAAGTCGACTGCGTTTCGATCCTTACAAAACATATTAGGATCATCATCAGGACATTTACATAAGCATCCGCCGAACAGGCGACCGCCATCAAAGGTCATGTCCAAAAGTGTAGCTTGGACACCACCCGAAAAGCCAGTGGACCTCAGCCAGGCGTAGCGTCTAAGGGCTACTGACATGGAAATCGTCCTGCCTAGCGAGTCAGCGATGTCCAGCCCACATCGGATGGCAAACTTTACTGCGTCTCTCCCTTCGACCACTGCACGGGAGAGCACGGCCCGGGCCTCCTCCGGGCACTGTGGAAGCACCTGCACGACCGTGTCCCACACAGAGTGGGAGTAGCAGCCCAAGAGACATGCGGTGTTCTCCAACCGCAGTCCTAAGCTGGAGGAAGACATTTTTTCTTCCCAAGATGGTCCAGCTTCTTGGATTCCCTATCAGGTGGTGCGGCAGGGAATGCGCCCTTGGAAGTTGAGGCTTGGACCACCAAGCTCTCAGGGGTGGGGTGTTGGGAGAGGAAAATGGTGGTCGCCCGGGGCCGGTCGGTGGCGTCGGGCATCATCCTGTTCACAGAAGCCCCTGTATTGGGCTTGGACCAAGTGCCCAAAAGGATGTCCGTAAGGGCCTCATTGAACGAGTGCAGGGGCTCCGAAGAGGCTGCTGCCGGTTGAAGCACCTCGGTCAGGAGGTTAGTCCTAACCGCCACCGTAGAAAGCTCGAGGTTTAAGGCCTCAACCACCCTACACAACACCACTGCGTATGATGCACACTCCTCCGTAGCCATGGTAGAGGGAGAACGCATGCCAAGGTCTGGGGAAGTGTCCAGACCACTGGCCTCACCCAACTCCCCTCTCCAGTCCGGCTCTTCCAACTGGTCTGCCAGAGGGTCCTAAGACCCCTCCCAGTCCTCCTCACCCTCCTCTTGTAGCCTCTTGGAGAACAGGAGTACAAAAGTACCGGTCAGCGCCGGTCCCGACGTCGGGCGAAGTCAGTCCGGCTCCGTGTCCACATTGAGGGGGAGGCCGGGGTCGACATCGCCTGGGGACACAACCGGCGTCGGAGGGGGCGGAGGTGTTGCCAATGGATGCGGTGCAGGAGGAGGTGTCACGAGGTTGACCGGCGCTGATTCGGATCCAGGCCTGGATCACTGGGGGCCCTGCGGCGCCGGAGCCCAAGCCGCCGGCATCGAAGGCCTAGAGCCCCCAGCCGAGTCTGCAGGCCCGAAGGTGCGCCAGCGGAGTCGGGCTGCCCAAAAATAGAATGGAGGGCTTCGTAAAAACTACAAAGTTGGGCAGGGGTCGCCCTGGCTCCCGGAAAGGGAGGGAGGCTCGGGGTCGACCAAACAGGCTTCGCGGGCAGAGCCGGACTACCATCCGCATCCCGCATCGGCCGACGGACGGGGAGAATGCAAAGAGTTGCAGTGCTTCTTCGCCTTCTTTTTGTGCTTCAACTTACCCGAAGACGAAGACTTCGACGAGGAGTGGTGGTGGTGGCTCCGCGACCGGTCCCGCGACCTCCCTCTCGACCGGGACCTCGAGCGGCGCGAAGCCGACTGCCGGGCCTCCAGAAGCTTTCGGGACCACTCGCTCAAAGACTTCGGGGCCATGGCCCGGCAGTCGGAGCATGACTTCGGGTCGTGGTCACGCTCCAGGCACCAGAGGCACACAAGATGGGGATCCGTCACCGACATCAGCGTGTTGCAGGAGCCACAAGGCTTGAAGCCGGTCCGCCGAGATGACATCCCTGTGCACCAGGAGTCAAAAAGTGACTTGAGGTACTGCTCTCTCCGGATCTGCGCTGGCTGGCACGGAAAAAGAAAGAACTGACGTCAATTTGGAGGGGAGGCGTCTAAGTAGATACAGGACATCATTCCGGTGACCACGACACCAACGACGAACGTAGAGTCGACCGACGCCACCTACCGACGCGCAGGGGTACTGCTGAAGAAAAATTCTCCGGATCCAGTTTGACGCCTGGGGGTAATTCTAAGGTGAGGAATCCATAACTAATTGTCTCTTTCAGATACTAAAACTATTACCTTGGCGCCATGAACATTTCAGCTATAGCTGTTATGTACTACCTATGTAAAAGGATTCCAAATTGACAAAGACTTTTTTTTAAGTTACTGCTGGAAACCCTGCCTGATGCACTGATGTGATCACTGACGGCAATGTTCAATATCGTGGACATTATTATAATCTTGTCTGATGTAGTTGATTTTACAAGGCCAACAATACTAGCAGCTCAGGAAATTTCTCATTGAATATAAGTAGCTCTGGTTACAGAAAAGTTTGGAGACCTCTGCTAATCCATGCCCGCTCAAGAGCGTCGATACCGGCAGTAACAATCTCAATGTATGCCATAACCCATGCATGAATGACAATGTTGTTACCTGTAGAAACAATGTCGATGTACGCTATAACTTAGGCAAGCATGACCGTGTCAATACCAGTAAAGACAATGTCAATGTACGCTACAACTGTACACATGATGTTGAGACTGTCGAGATAAATGATACCAGTAACTGCCATATTATTTTCCAGAGTTCCAGTGAACTCGTATGATTGCTGTCGGATTTACCCAAGGTGACCTCCCCATCAACCCAGAGTCAGAGATATGTGGTCAGGTGGGCCCTGTGACCCACACCCAGGGCACAAGTCCTAAAAAAAGAAGTGGGGGGACTAACCTAATTAATCAGTATGCAAGTGACATCACAGCGCGTGACATCGGGGCGCGTGACATCGGGGCGCGTGACATCACAGCACGTGACATCACAGGAAGGGGCATCAGATCTTAAGCCCTCACATATATGTTTAGCAGGTGTATCATGAGTACATTTGAGCACATTTCGAGTATACTTGCAAACCCTCATGATTTAGGCAGAAGATTCACACTTTTGTAAGCTTCACATAAACCAATGTTGCCTTTTGTCAGCGTAAAGCTTCCTCTACCCATAGTGCTTTAAAAGAAAAAATTGTGATATTTAAATTATTACAACACCTCCTCAGGGGTAGTATGCGCTATATAAATGCTATTTATTTTGTGCAAATACTGGGAAAGATGGACACATCTGACGTTCTTACCGTGCATGCATATCTCCTAAACAGAGCCTGAACAAAGTGAAAAGATGCCTCTCTTAAGTATGTGTGAAGTGCTAACAGGTGTGAGCCTTTGTTTCCCACTCTGCGGCATTTGCTTCTAGGTGTGAGGCTCCTGACTGCTGCCAGCCAGGAGACTCGAACAGAAGGAGGCCTGATGGCCCCTCAAATTCGGCCTTTGTTATGGGCCCAGCAGGAGTCAGAATAAGAAAGCCCCGTCTGCGCCTGCACGTTGTTGCTTGTTGGGATCGAAAGCAGATAACAACGTGCAGGCGCTGCTGAAAGTGTCCCGGAGTTTGGAAATTACACCGGGACGAATTCAGCATCTTTTTCACTGGGGTCATCTTCTTGGCAGGGTGGACGGTGTCCACCCTGTGAAATAAGTGGGTGGACGCAGTCCACCCGCGTGTACCCCAGACTCGTGCCCTGCCCACACCCACGCCTATTGAGTGGCAGCTCACAGGTGGGGTCTCTCTTAACCCAAAGACAAATGCGCACCCAGGGAAAACCCTTATCGATCCCACAGATAGACAGTTGCACCACAAACCGGTCCGAGGAAATTGGCCCCAATAAAACATATTTGGCCAGAAACTCGCGTTCCCCAAAAATACCACAAAGCTAGATACCACATGTAGATAAGAAAACTCAGCCAAACAGGACTGGACATGCACACCACACGTAGTGATCATGAGCTCCTCATATCAGACATCTGGACACACACACACTGGTCCACACTAGCTCTTCCCGTGGTCAAGAGCCATCTGTGTCCTTATCTGATGTCTGAACTTGTTACTTTATGACTGAGATGCTTTTCAGGAATGCAGAAATGTTTTTATTGTACCTCACGAGATGTGTATAATGTCAGCCAAAATTGTACATGAGAGACTTTCCTCTGATGCATTCTATTGAGACTCTCTCAGCCACTGCGTTTAATTAAACCAACTTGTTCCTGTTTTGCCAAACGCCTCTGGTCTTCATTTTTTTGAGGTAAACTCATATCAGAGCAACAGAGGTGTAGGTAAGGCCTCCTTTCTGCAAGTGCAAAATGTAGGCAATAATATCCCGAACATAAGGCTGGCTTTAGCAGGTCCAGGATTTGTAAATGCAGTGGTGAACAAACCTTTTCCATTTTGCCACATAACAAGCCTATGTTGTGGGCCATCGACTTCCCTTAAGATGGACAAATATTCCTGAGGATGGTCAAGGTTTCCAAAATGTTAGAACTCTGGGAGATGGCAAGGTTAAGATGCCCAGGATCATCCGGATGCATCAATTTACCTTGCTACTGCATGAGATGGTCAGGACTGAGATGGAGCCTGTCATGAGGGCTACCAGACATCTCCAGGAGGGTGGAGTACCAGAGCTGTATGGCCCAGGCTGGTGCTACTAGAATGAGGATTAGTGATGCTTGCCAGAGTTTCCTGACCACATAGGGAAACAGTGGGAAGGTATACAAAAATAGACAAATATCTCTAACCAATTCATCCACAGTGCATTTCTGATGCACTGTTGGTGTGGGTACCTGGTGGTGAAGCTTGGGCACTTTCCCTTTTTTGGGTGATTAACAGGTCTATGTGTGGGGTGCCCCAAAGTTGCAATAAATTGTGAAGGACCTGGGGTAGAGAGCCCACTCGTAAACTTGTTGTTTACGAGCAGAGTGCCTAATGCCAAACACCCTGGGTTAAGTGAGAGAGTTGAAGAGAATGTGTGTAACCTCTTATGTCTGTAGGTAGTACATAGCAGTCATGTTGTCTGAATGCTGTTGTGTGTATTTGTATAGGTAGAGGGTATTGTGACGCTCAAGCAGGAGCTGTAAGGATTGAGCCAGGGTCGGGGTAGGTGAAGAGCCAGGTATTCATTTTTTTGTGGAACTGAAGAACTGAGGAGGAGGCTCTTATGAGCACGGGCAGGTTGATCCAGGCTTTAGGAGCGAGGTAAAAGGCATGAATTCCGTATCTGCTTCTGCATATGTATGTGTGAGAGTGGGGGGGTGTAGAAGTCTGGCTGAACAGAGGTGTCTGGAAGGTTTGTGGAAAATTATGCTGTTGAGGTACTTGGGACCAATGTTGTGTATGGCTTTGTATGTATGAGTGAGGACTTTGAAGAGTGTTTGTTTGTGGACTGGGAGTGAGTGAAGCTCTTTCAGGTGTAGGGTGATGTGAATGCAGTGAGAGGTTGAGGGTGAGTCTGGCTACTAAGCTAGGTGTAGTCTGGAGTCTTCTGGTCAGTTGAACGTTGATTCCAGCATGGGGTGCGTTGCCACAGTCCAGCTTGCTTGTGATAAAGGCTTGGGTGACAGTTCTGCAAGTGTTGATGGAGAGCCATTTGAACATCTCCTTGAGCATCTTGAGTGTTTGAAGGCAGGAGACGGAGACTTAGTTCACTTGCCTGGTCATGGTGAGTTGGCTGTTGATTACTATTCTGAGTTTCTTTACCTAGGTTGCTGGGAGTGGTGTGGGTCAGAGTTTGGCAGGCTACCAAGTGGAGTCCCAGACCGAGGTGTCTTTGCACAAGATTATAGCTTCTGTCTTGTCTAAGTTACGCTTAAGGCACTAGGTTTTGATCCATTTGGGGACTTCGGTCATGCAGGCGGAGAAATTGGTCAGAGTGTTTGGTGTCTAGTTGGAGAGGGAAGAGTATGAGCTGGGAGTCATCAGCATAGGATATGTTGTTGATTCTGTGGGTGCAGATGATGCTGGCAAGTGGGAGCATGTAGGCGTTGACAGATTGAGGATCCATTCACAATGTACACCAAGAGGAGTCATCACACCACATCTGGTGACTTGAGAGACTTCTTCGAACAAAAACAACTTGCAAATATCCAAGCCTAACTCTAGATGACAGCAGTATCTACATCCACAAATACAATGAACATAATATTTCAACATATAATTAAATCAAGATTTGCATTGACTACCTGACTGCCTATCTGTTTCCACTGTCACAAAATCAGCTGATGGACGTATTGGTGGCCCTTCTTTACTCTCTGCCGTGCAACCAACCACTGTGACTCCTGCTGAAAGAGAATCACTTCCGGAAGAACTGTTGCTCGTCAAACTTTCAAGCAATAAAGACTTGTCAACCTGTCCAGATTCAGTCTCTTGAGGTAGTTCATCTCGTGTAGGGTAGTCTGTTTCCATAGCACCTGAAAAACAATCAAACGTAGAAAGTATATATGAACTCTGATTTTTATGGTTATATAGCAATTCAGCTTCTGTTGAACATTAACATACTTAATTAGGTCACAAACATAAGCACAAGAAGAGCATCTTCCAGAAAGAAGTGCAACCTATAATAGAAGGGGACATTCTCTGAAAAGGAAAGAAAGAAGAATCCCAATAATAAAACAATGGATAGTCGTAATAATAGCCCCTGAAGGTTAGAATATTAAGACACCTTAAAGAGCACACTAAAAGAGATTTCCATGGACATTAACCCACAAAAAATAGTCAAATCAAAAGAACAACTGAGTCTAAGAAGATGGACGATAAGGCTGTGAGAACTAGTAGTCATGAACAATGGAGTTCACCAAAAGGATGAAACCATTATGTGACATGCGGAACTATCAGAAAATAACACGAAGCAACGCTGAGGCCACATGTATGCAAAACTCTACCAAAAAGAGGAGTACACGCATGAAGTGTCTTTAGTTGTATGAAAGAGTCATCACCAGGACATTGAAATCAGTGTCAGGACTAGTGTGGTGACCCCCTCAAATTATTTCCACTTGCTGAAGCATAGCGAAAGAGTCGCTAAATAAATGCAGGATACAAAGAATACCCAAGCTGAACTATCAGCGAGGCCACCACATAGACTCCAGAGAGGAGACATGCTCTCTACTGACTCAGAGGAGGATCCAACACCTAAAGGCAACGAAAGACACCCAAAGGATATCCCCTGCAAGGATAAGGAAGGGGAAGAGATTGACTGTCAGAGGAATCAAATGCAACAAGATATACATATATATATATATTCACTGAAAAAACCATAGGTTTTAGGGACAGTTATAGTTTGTTGGACATTGCACTCGTACAAAACCCGTGAAATTCCCCCGTTATAGTTAGTCCAGCTAACTATAACTCGCGCCCGCAATGCACTGCTGATGACGTCACATATTACATCACTCATGACATGGTCAGTGACATCACTGATGACATCACTGATGACATCTCAAATGACATCACTGATGACATCATCCAGTGACTGTGTGTTTCTGTAAAGTTTAAATATTTTTAATATATATAGGAAAAGACGTATTGAAGAATGAGTGGGTGTGTAAGTGTCTGTATGGATGATTTAGTAGGTGCGTGACTGACTCTATAAGTGAGTGATTTAACGTATCTTACTGAATGCATGGGTTAGTGACTAAACTGGGTGAATGTCTGTATCCGTCTGTCTGTTGCTGTGTAAGTGGCTGCATGTGTTTGTGAATAGCTACATGAGTGTCTATATGAGTTATTGAATGCTTGTCTGAGTATCTGTATGGGTGCCTGAGTGTTTGTGTGGGAGGGGTGTGTGCAACTCTGTGCATAGATGTGTGAGTGGGTGATTCACTGGGTGGATGGTTTCAAGAGTGCATCTGTGATAGACTGTTTGGGTGGGTAAGTGTGTGTAAGAGTGTGTTAGTGAGTGAATGTATGTCCCAGTGGTACATGTGTGAGTAACTACATATGTGAAAGGCAGTATATATGTGTGTTGGAGTATATAAATAGCTATAAGCGAGAGTGAGTGATTGTGATAGTGGCTGTATGGATGAGTGTGTGCTTGTATCAGTGATTGTATAAGAGCGTAAGAATGTGCTACTATTTGTATGAGTAAGTGAGCTGGTGTGTGTATAACTGTATAGGTGAGTAAATGGTAGTGTGTTTAATTATTTGCATGACTGACTAGGTGTGTGAGTACCTCTATGGATGAGTGGCGGTGTTTGAGTGTCTATATAGGAGTATGAGTGCATATGATAGTCCTGTACTGAGTGACCGTAAGTATGAGTGACTGTACGGGTGAGTGAGTGGATGTGTGCGTAGACCTAAGAATCAGTGAGTGGGTATGTAGTTATTGGTGTTGGAGTGTCTATGGTTTTGCGAATGGCAGTCTGTAATTTAGAGTGGGTGTATCAAAGGTTATATTGGGGTGTGAGGAGGTGCATCAGATTATCACGTGGATGATGTCATCAGTGATGTCATTTGAGATGTCATCAGTGATGTCATCAGTGATGTCACTGACCATGTCATGAGTGATGTAATATGTGACGTCATCAGCAGTGCATTGCGGGGCGCGAGTTATAGTTAGCTGGACTAACTATAACGGGGAATTTCACGGGTTTTGTACGAGTGCAATGTCCAACTAACTATAACTGTCCCTAAAACCTATGGTTTTTCAGTGAATTTCAAAGGTTTTTAAATGCTAATTTGTAACTATAACGTCCCTGAAACCTATGGTTTTTTCAGTGAATTTCAAAGGTTTTTTAAATGCTAATTTGTAACTATAACATGTCTGAAACCTACGTTTTTTCAGTGAATTTCAAAGGTTTTGTAAATGACAATTTTTAAATGTATTAATTGTTATATACATTTTTTTCATACTGATTTCCAAATTTTTTAGAAACAATTTTTTTAAAAATATTTTATTTTTTAAATTACATTGTAATTACATTATACATTACATTACAAAAAATACTTTCTCAGAATGAATTACTTTAGTTTAAATACTTTGCACATAGGCAATAGACTTTTAAGTACAGTAGTTACAGTTGTTGCAATGGGCAACACATTTTCAAACACAATGCAACATTCAGCTCAATGTGAATTTCTAGTTAAATGCAATTAGTTACTTTATGGATTACTTTTCTAACCACAGGACTGGATCCTAGATTCAGTCCTGGGACATCTCCTGTAAACAGTTGAGTAAAAGCGTTTTGGTTACAGTCGTGATTTTTAAGGAATATTATTGTACTTTAAAAGTTCACACTTAGAAACTTTTTCTCATAGAATCACCAATGTTATCCTATGGAAGGAAATTCACTTAGAAGTTAAAAACTTATCGTTACTTTTTCTTACTCAGTGTTGGATCCTGGATCCAGCACTGGTGCATCTCCTGTAAACAGTTGAAAGAATGCGTTTAAGTCATACAGGCGATTTTCTAGGAATATTTGTAGTTTGTGAAAATCGACACTTTGAAACTTTTCTGCTGAAAACCAGACAATGGATTCCTATGGAAGAAAATATAAGTTACTGGTAAGTACGGTTAAAATTACTTTTCAGGGTCAGTGCTGGGCTAAAAGATGCAGCACTGGGTTCTCTCCTGATAACAGGTGAGTAAATTGGAATTCGTACTTTGGTTGATTTTAGAGGAATATTATAAAGTTCCAAAACTCCACACTTAGAAGAATTTCCAAATGAAACCAGTCAATGTTAGCCTATGAAGGAAATTCACGTTACTGGTAAGTACGGTTAAAATTACTTTTCAGGGTCAGTGCTGGGCTAAAAGATGCAGCACTGGGTTCTCTCCTGATAACAGGTGAGTAAATTGGAATTCGTACTTTGGTTGATTTTAGAGGAATATTTTAAAGTTCCAAAACTCCACACTTAGAAGAATTTCCAAGTGAAAACAGTCAATGTTAGCCTATAGAAGGAAATTCAAGTTACTGGTAAGTACGGTTAAAATTACTTTTCAGGACCAGTACTGGGCTGAAAGATACAGCACTGAGGTCTCTCCTTATAACAGGTGAGTAAATCGGAATTCGTATTTCGGCTGATTTTAGAGGAATATTTGTATGTTTCAAAAATCAACACTTCGAAACTTTTTCAACAAAAAGCAGGCAATGATATCCTATGGAAGGAAATTCAAGTTACTGGTAAGTACGGTTAAAATTACTTTTCAGGACCAGTACTGGGCTGAAAGATGCAGCACTGAGGTCTCTCCTTATAACAGGTGAGTAAATAGGAATTCGTATTTCGGATGATTTTAGAAGAATATTTGCACAATGGTGAAGGGAGGGGCGGGGCCTGAGGTGACATCTGTGCAAACGCGTCCCGTGGCGCGTTTTAGGTTGGGGGATTAAGTCCCCTTGAATCCTGAGGGTCCCTAGGGGCCAACTAGCCCACCAGGAACCTCCAATATGCGCCAGGGGCTGCGTTGCAGAGAGTGTAGAGAGGCCACACCCTTTTACACCTCTCTGCAACGCAGCTCTGTGGCGCTTTCTGGATGTACCTGTTGGGCTAGTTGGCCTCAGGGACCCTCAGGATTGAAGGGATTTAATTCCCATCTTAAAACGCGCCACGGGGCCTGTTTGCACACATGTCACCTGGAAGCCCCGCCCTCCCTTCACCACTGTGCAAACGCGCCCGTGGCGCGTTTTAAGTTGGGGAATTAAGTCCCCTTGAATCCTGAGGGTCCCCGGAGTCCAACTAGCCCACCATATACCTCCAAAGCGCCACAGAGCTGCGTTGCAGAGAGGTGTAAAAGGGGCGTGGCCTCTGTACACCTCTCTGCAAGGCAGCCTCTGGCGCATACTGGAGGTTCCTGGTGGGCTAGTTGGCCCTCAGGGACCCCCAGTATTCAAGGGGAATTGTTCCTCTCTGCAAACGCGCCAGGGGCGCGTTTGCAGAGTGGTGAAGGAAGGGGCTGGGCCTGCGGGCCCGATCGTTTTTTAAAACATTTTTTTTTGTCCTCTGAAGGGGGCTCTGTGGCCCCCTTCCTTTTTCCAGTTTTTATGCCCTGGGGACCCCATCCCCCAGGGCCTTACCCCTTTTTTTAATTAAAAATTAAAAAAAAACGGGAAGGGGGCCGCGAGGCCCCCTTCCCTGGGCCTGTATTGGCCCCGGGACCCCATCCCCGGGCATGGCCTCGATTTTTTTTTTTTCGTATGGAGGGGGCTGCGTGGCCCCCTCCTCAGGCCATTTAAGGCCCCGGGGACCCCATCCCCGGGGCCGGCCTTTCCGTTTTTTTTTTTTTTGGGGGAGGGGGCCGCGTTGCCCCCTCCCGGGCCACTACTTGCCCCGGGACCCCATCCCCGGGGCTGGCCCTCTCGTTGGGGACTGTGGGGGTCCCCAATCCCCCACAGTCCCGCCGGCTCCCGTGTCCTACGGGAGCCGGCATTGCTTACACATGGGGAGCAGCTAACATGCTGCTCCCCATGTGGAAAGCTGTCGGCTTTGGATATTGGAAGAGAGAGCAGGTTTCCTGCTCTCTCTTCCAATATCCAAAGCAGTTTGCAATGACAGGAGGGAGCCGCGAGGCTCCGGTCCTGTCATTGCAAACAGCAGTGTCCCGGGGTAGGCACCCGGGACACTGCAGGAGCCGGCCCTGGGGGTGGTGGTCCCCAGGGCCATCAAGGGCTCCAGGAGGGGGGCCGCGCGGCCCCCTCCCATTCAGTTCACAGCCCCGGGGATGTGGTGGTCCTCGAGGCTCTGGGGGTCCGTAACAGACCCCCATATTTAAATGTTTAGTGCCCCGGGAGGTGGCGGTCCCGGGCGTGTGGGGGACTGGAGCCCCCACACAGGTTTTTAATTAATAAAAAAAAGCCCCGGGAGGTGGTGGTCTCCAAGGCTGCGGGAGGGCTCAGAGCCCTCCCGCACCATTTTTAAAAAGCCCCGGGGGTGGCGGTCCCCGGGCTTAGGGGCCCATTGAGGCCCCCACACATTAAATTATCCCCCCACCATGCCCCCGGGACTTGGGCCACCGGGGCAAAATACAATCGAGCGCGGGAGACCGCGCTTGATTTTTCTCGGCAGGATTCGCGCACCCTGAGCGCATCCTGCCGATTTTTTAATTTTTTTATTTTTTTGCCCAGGGGTCCTTGTGGGACCCCTGAGCAAACCTAGGGGTCAGGGTGTTTCTACCCTGCCTCTTTGTGCGCTTGCGCACTTGTTTCTGTCCCTCGGTTCTACCGAGGGACAAAATGGCTGCCAACATTTCCTGAATCGGAATGTTGACAGCCAGCTGACAGCCAATTAACATGCAGCTCGTGATCGGGAGGGTACGCGGACCCTACTCGGCCATAGATATCACTATCTTTTTACTTTTGATTTTCTCAGCAACTACTGAACGGATTTACACCATTTAACAAAAGGGTTCTTTCTGAACCAAGAACTACCTCTTTGCCAAATTTGGTGTAATTCCGTTCAGCAGTTCGGGCTGTAGCCGTGTCTAAAGTTTCTTATGGAAAATTGCATGGGAAAACGCGTTTTGGGACCCCTCTTTTTCTCGGCCCCCGCTTGACGAATCCCCTGAGACTTTCAGGGTAGGAGCGGACCGGAGCGGGCCACAAAGTTTGAAAATTTTGCGAAGATACGTCAACCGGCAAGAGAGTTATTTCAAATAGAATGTCGCGGATTTCCTATGGATAATAGGTTGTAACTATAACTATCTACTGGCGACCGCCAGTAGATAATATATATATATTGATATAGCTATATATATTCCTCTAAAGGTGGTCCCTAAAAGGGATACCAAAGTAAATATAATTAATGCTAATAAGCATACTGAAAAATGCTTCACCAGGAGCAGGTACATAGGTAATCCCTCTTACCATCTGAAATAGATCTCGAGCATGGAGCTCATCTTCAGAGAACAATAACCTATACAATAGGCACTAAACACAGGTAGGTTCACAAAAGAAACAACCTGTCCTTGACCGTGTTAAAACAATAATACCTGTAGAAAGCAGGAACACCACACTCCGGTGCGACCAAAAGGGTGAAATATCAGCAAAGACACTACCAAAAATTGGTCATATTTTGTAAGAAATCAAAGGCTAACTTTCCTCATGCAACCTAGTAATGGGGAAAGAAAGAGGTAGACATAAATAAGGAACAGAACTAAGCTTCTGCACCACCTCTACTGTTGCGGAAATGCTGCAGAGCTGAATCAGCCTGCGCACCAAATAGATGAGTGCCATCAAAGGGTATGTCAACCAGTGTATGGTGAACTGCCTCTGAGAACCCAGAGGTGAGCAACCAGGCGCGGCGACAGAGCATGATGCTCTAGCAACAGAATCAGTGGTATCCATACCACAACGTATTAGAAGCTTGGCCATCTGCTGCCCATCACGAAGCAAGGGAGCAAGAGCGGCACAACTCTCCTCCGGAATGGATGGTAGTATGTCTACCAATGAATCCCACAAAGCATGGGTGAAATGAGCAATGACACACAAAGTACTGCTGGACCTCAAAGCCAAACTGGTGGAGGCAAAAATATGCCTGCTACAAGTATCTAGTCTTTTAGTCTCCCTATTTGGAGAGGTAGGCGGGACAGAATCAATATTTCGAGCAGCGAAAGCAGCCTTAACCACGAGGCTTTGAAGAATAGGATGTTTCATAAGACAGGCCGGGTCATAAATGGCCAGATGATGTCTATGAGAAATAGAACGTTCAATAGGAGGGCTCATATCAGGTTTAGCCTAGGCCCCTAACAAAATGTCAAATAAAGCTTTGAAATAACTCCTTTCCAGTCTGACTCTAGTGCAAAATGTCCAACAACGGGGTCCCTGGACACAGCCACAGATGGAAGTGCCATGTTTAAAATCTCAGCAACTCGTTTTAACATGTCTGCGAACAAGGAGCTTACCTCTGAAGCTAACCCAGGAGGAGATAGAAGGCCCGAGACTGGAGATGATTCAAACCACTTACATTACCCAACTCAAAAACCCAACTGGTGTCCAAAGGGGGTGGATCTGAGTGAGAAACAAATATATCCTCTCCTGCACCTCCATATTCACTTGGCCGAGAAGGAACAGTAGGAGGTGGATCCACAAGGAGCCCAGAATTGACGCCTGAGCCTGACGGCTCTATAAGCACTGTTTCAGACGCCACACGGCATTGAGCAGTGCCGACATCGGCACCGTCTGACTCCACACAGTGCCAAGCGGCAATCTCACTGGCATCGGCGAGAAGAAGTGGTGAGGCATCGTGTGGCACCGTCATCAACATCTGATGAACGGCTGCCGGCACCAAAAGTGGTAGCCTCGGCAAGCTGTGCACCATCGGAGTCGTTAACGACATCCGGTGTTCGGGGCAGGTACTGAAGGAGGTACCCCCGAAGGGCTGTTCACTGGCGTCGACAGAGTTTGGCATCCAATGGCCTAACTGACGCTGAGGGTGAACCTGTGAGCGTTGTAATAGTCTTGGCCTCCTGCACCTCCTTGGGGCTTGAAGGAACTCCAGGGGAAGATGTACACCCAAAAATCTTTTGAAGGTAATAATAATACTCCCTGATCTGGGTTAGAGTTGCCCCTGCTTCAGGATATGTTGGGAGGCACGGGAAGACCCTTTTCCCCACTCCACAGGCGAAGTACAGATCAGACGCGGCTTGGACCATTTGCGTCAAGACTTACCACGAGGCGCGGACGGCGAAAGACGTCCACAGAAATGGCCACTGGAGCGACCCCACCGACGGTCTCTGGAATGCAGAGGAGACGGAGGCCTATGGGACGTCCTGGAGGGCTGTGTCACCTGCGTTGCCAACAGCTTCACCTGTCGCTCTTTAAGTCCCTTATGCCTAAGTAGTTGATGTGAGTCACACAAAACCGAATAATAGTGCTCACCCAGGCACCACATACAGATGGGGTGGGGGTCCGTGGCCGACATCTGTCGACCACAGGACCCACAATCCTTAAAACCCAAGGGCATGAAAAAGGAGCACTCTTTCCCTCGACGAAAAACTGTCGAAGTTGGCCAAAACGGCCGGAGGTACAGCTTCTCCAGATCCACGTGGAAGCGCGGAAAAGAAGAAACTGATGTCAGCGCGTCAGAGGGCATCTTACATGGACTCTGGTGACGTCACAGATGTAGATGATGTTGAAACGGAGTCGCGCAACGCGATCTACCGACATGCAAAGATGCTTCAGGTGAATAGTTTCCGGATGCAGTCTGGCGCCTGGAAAGAATTCAAAAGATAAGGAATCTGCAGCTAGATGTCTCCATCAGATATGGGCATCTTTGCAAATGTTCACCAAACACTACTGTCTCGAGGGTCGGGTCCAATGTGAGAGGCACTTGGCCCGTTTGGTCCTGCAGGACTTTTTGATTTAACCAAACAGTGGTACACCGTCCAATCCAGAATGGATCCACTGTCAGTCAACTCACAATCGTTGGGTGAGGTGGCTCAACTTAGGAACCCTGGCGTGGAGCTCAGGGTGCACTCTGTCCAATAGGGAGGCCTTCTGGTGTCGTTCATCCTCTGCCAGGTTCCAGGACCACTGTTTGGTTTTGTACCGCTTCATATGAGCACACTTTTTTGAGCAGTACCACGTTTATTCACAGGTCATGAAGAAAGTCAATACACCTCTCTATGAGGGTAAAATGACAAACATGTTGACCTCCATTTGTGACAAACTATAGCAGAACTAATTATCTCCTGCAGGGTTCATCTGTTTTAACCCTGACCCAGAAGCGCGCTAATAAATTTGTCTACACACCCTAGAGTCAGTTTTAATCACTATCACTAGCACAGGTTGCAAAACTCACCACCTCTTAGTTCACCACAGGGATCTACCATCTCTCTTTAAAACATCTGCGGAGCTTCTCCTTCTCAGTGAAGGAGCAGTAACCTACACCATGATCAGCTGTCACGGTATGAGGAGATTTCAGATGATGAAGCATGCCACCTTTGGTGGGAGAGGGGAATGCTCCTTAAAGCACAAGTTACTAACTTGTGTAACGATATATCTGTAAGAGACAGTAGTTAGTGACAGATTCCTTACCTTAGAATATCCCCAGGCGTCAGGCTGGATCCGGAAAGTTTTGTGTAGCAGTACCTTTGCGCGTCGGTAGGCGGCGTTGTGCGGCTCCGCGTCCGTCGCCGGCGTCGTGATCGCCGGGATGACGTCGCGGGCAGTACTTAGACGCCGCCCCTGCGCGCTGACGTCAGTTCTGTACACGACTTTCCGCGCCAGGAACGCAGAGCCATGCAAGAAGCTGACATAGGTGTCTGAAAAATACTAGGGCCCTGAAAGGGATGTCCTTAACCCTAGAAATCAGTTCGCAGAACGGGGAGGATGGGTGGGGCGGTAGGAATCTGTCACTAACTACTGTCTCTTACAGATATATCGTTACTACAGTTAGTAACTTGTGCATCTGAAAGAGACACGTTAGTGACAGATTCCTTACCTTAGAATAGATACCCCAGCAATACCAACCCCGGTGGTGGGTCTGCGAACAAAGATCAGACAAGGAAGTCCTGGAGGACAGAACGGCCAAAGAAGCCGTCCCTCCGGACCTGACTGTCAAGGCAGTAATGCTTTGTAAACGTGTGCAGCGAGGCCCACGTAGCTGCCTGACAAATAACCGGCAGCGGAACACCGCGGCCCAAAGCCGTGGTAGCAGCCGTTGCCCTGGTGGAATGGGCCCGCAGCCCAACAGGAGGCTCCTTCTTAGCCAAAGAATAGCAGGTCTTGATGCACAAGGTAACCCAGCGGGAGATGGTCCTCTTGTGCACCGCCCGACCTTTTTGGCGCCCACGTAGCCAACAAAGAGCTGGTCATCCACCCGGAAGTGTTTTGTGCGGTCAATATAGAAGGAGAGCGCACGTTTTGGGTCCAGACGGTGGAGCCTCTCTTCCTCTCTGGAAGGATGCGGAGGCGGAAAGAAGGTGGGCAAAGTGATGGTCTGCCCAATATGGAAAGCAGTAACCACCTTTGGCAAGAAGGACGGACGCGTCCGAAGAACAACCTTGTCCGGATGAACAGACAGAAAGGGAGGTTTGCAAGATAGAGCCTGGAGCTCACTCACCCGCCGAGCGGAGGTGATGGCCAAAAGAAAGGCTGTCTTTAGAGTCAGAAGACGAAGAGGACAGTTATGTAGAGGCTCAAAGGGAGCGCACATTAAAAAGGTAAGAACCAAGTTCAAGTCCCACTGAGGCATCACAAACGGAACAGCAGGGAAGAGGTGAGTAATGCCTTTTAGAACCTGTTAACAACAGGGGACTTGAAAAGGGAGGGCTGATCAGGAAGCCTGAGGAAGGCCGAGATAGCACAAAGATAACCCTTGATGGTACCCAGGGCAGAACCCTGTTGGGCCAGAGAAAGAAGGAACAGAAGGACCTCAGAAAGAGGGGCAGAGAGGGGATTCACAGCCTTTGCTGTGCACCATGCCACAAATTTGTTCCACCTGCAGGCGTATACCACCTTAGTGGAGGGACGCCTGGCTGCCAGAATTACATCACAAACTTCGGGAGGCAAGTCGAAAGGAATCAACTGCCGCCGCTCAATCTCCACGAAAGCAGGTGTAGACTGGACAGGTTCGGGTGGAGGACCGCCCCCTGCTGCTGCGACAGAAGATCCTCCCGAAGAGGCAGACGGATCGGGGGATCTACGCTCATATTGAGTAGCTCGGGATACCAAACTCTTCGAGCCCAGTCCGGAGCCACAAGAATGACTTGGGCCCGGTCGTGCCGAATCTTCTTCAACACTCTGGGTAGAAGTGGTATAGGCGGAAAGGCGTACAATAGACCGCAACTCCACTCGTGACGGAAAGCGCCGCCGAGCGAGTGCCGCCTTGGAAATTCCAACGCGCAGAACTGATGACATTGCGCGTTCTCTTCGGTGGCGAATAGATCTAACCAAGGCTCTCCCCACTGTAGAAAGAGTCCTTGCGCCACTTCCGAGTGAAGACGCCATTCGTGATCCATCATGCACCTGCGGCTGAGTTCGTCCGCCCTGGCGTTCAGGGAACCTGCCAGGTGTTGAACCATCAGGAACATGCCCTGATGTTCCAGCCATGTCCAGAGGCGCAGAGCATCCTGACAAAGGGTCCACGACCCCACCCCGCCCTGTTTGTTGCAGTACCACATGGCGGTGGTGTTGTCTGTGAACACCTGCACTACCTTCCCTTTGACAGAGGGAAGGAATGCCTTGAGTGCAAGTCGGATCGCCCGGAGCTCCAGAAGGTTGATATGGAGCCGGGACTCCGCCGGAGACCAGAGGCCTCTGATCTCCGCCTCTCCCATGTGACCGCCCCATCCCAGAAGGGACGCGTCCGTCACAACTGTGTGCTCTGGCTGGGGAAGGGAGAGGGATCTGCCCATGACCCATTGCCGGTTCGAGAGCCACCACTGCAACTGTTTTGCAGTCCCCTCCGAGATCTGGACGTGATCGGACAGGTTGCCCTGGTGCTGCGCCCACTGGAACTTCAGGTCCCACTGCAGAGCCCGCATATGCCATCTGGCATGATTGACCAGCAGGATGCAGGAGGCCATGAGGCCCAGCAGCCTCAGGGTCATCCGTACCGAAACCCAGGATAAAGGCTGAAAGATCGGAATCATAGCCTGAATATCCCGGACTCGCCGTTCGGGAGGATAGGCCCGAAACTCGTCGTGTCCAGAACTGCTCCGATGAAAAGGAGCTGTGGAGAAGGGAATCAGATGCGACTTCGGCACATTGATGGAGAACCCCAGCGAGTGCAGGAGTTCGGCCGTAGTCTGGAGGTGGGAGACGACTGCCTGGGACGAGCCCGCCTTCAGCAGCCAGTCGTCGAGGTAGGGAAGACTGAAACCCCTGCCCGGCGCAGATGAGCTGCGACCACCGCCATCACTTTCGTGAACACCCGAGGGGCACTGGTAAGGCCAAAGGGGAGCACGGTGAACTGAAAATGCTCGGGGCCTACCGTGAACCGAAGGTAACGCCGGTGGGCCGGCAGGACGGGGATGTGGAAATATGCGTCCTGCAAGTCCAACGCTACCAACCAGTCTCCAGGGTCGAGGGCAGTCAAGACCTGAGCTAGGGTGAGCATCTTGAACTTCTCCTTCCGGAGGAAGCGATTGACGTTCCGGAGGTCCAAGATAGGACGCATGTCCTCCTTGTCCTTTTGGGCACCAGAAAGTAGTGGGAGTAGCAATCACGCCCTACTTCTGGGGTCGGAACATGCTCGATGGCCCTCTTGGCCAAGAGGGCCGTGACTTCCTTCTGTAGAAGCACCAAGTGATCCCCTGACATGCGGTGGAATTGAGGCGGCATGGCTGGGGGTGGTCTCGAAGGGGAGGAGTAGCCCCTTCGGACAATGTCCAAGACCCACCTGTCCGAGGTGATGGTACGCCAGTGGGGAAGGTGATGGCGGACCCTGCCCCTACTGGCGTGCTGTGCACCTGAAAGGAGGGACTAGGAGGGCTTGGAGGCCGCGGACGGGTTGGAGGTGGTGGCCTGACCCGCACGCTGGTTGCCCGATCCGCCACGGCGGAATCCACGTCCTCGGCCACGCGAAGACGCCTGCTGCGCGGGCCGGTGGCTGGGCTGCTGACGTGAAGGGGCGCCCTACCGTGGCCACGATAGGGGCGAAAGCAGAAGTCAGCGGAGGGCGTGTAGCAGAAAGGCCCAGGGACTTGGCAGTAGCCCGTGAGTCCTTAAAGCGCTCCAACGCATGGTCTGCTTTGGACCCAAAAAGACCGACTCCATCAAAGGGCATGTCCATGAGAGTATTCTGGACATCCCTGAAAAACCAGTGGTTCTCAGCCAGGCGTGGCGTCTGAGCGCCACCGTCGTTGCAATAGACCTGCCCAGCGAGTCAGCGGCGTCAAGGCCACAACGTATTGTGTATTTAGCCGCATCCCTTCCTTCCGCAATGGCGCGGGAAAGCAGTGCCTGGACCTCCTCAGGACACTGGGGCAAAACATCCGCCACCGAATCCCACAGGGAGTGGGTATATCGGCCCAAAAGACAAGCGGTGTTAACGGACCGCAAGCCAGCACTGGAGGAAGAAAAACCTTTCTTCCCAAACTGATCCAGGCGTTTGGATTCCCTATCCGGAGGAGCGGTAGGGAAGGCGGTTTGGGAAGCGGAGGCTTGGACAACCAAGCTCTCAGGAGTGGGGTGGACAGAGAGAAACAGGGGTCGCCCGGAGCTGGGCGATGGCGTCGTGACACGTTCCGATCCACAGGAGCCCCTGTGTTGGGCTTGGACCAGGCGCCCAAAAGAACGTCAGTGAGGGCGTCGTTAAACGGCAGCACAGTCTCCGCAGAGGAGGCTGCCGGCTGAAGCACCTCTGTCAAGATGTTAGGCTTGACCGTCAAAGTAGGGAGTTGGAGACGTAAGGCCCCAGCTGCCCTACGCAACACCGTACCAAAATTGGCTCCCTCCTCCGTAGCCACGGGAGGAGACAGCATGCCAATGTCAGGGGAAGTATCCAGACCACTGGCCTCCCTAGACTCTCTGTCCAGTCCTCATCGTACTGACAGTGTCGTGTCAGAGGGTCATCAGACCCTCCCAGTCCAACTGGTCCTCCTCTGGTTCAAAATAAGGAGGAGGAGGGACAGTTGGGACCCAAGGTCCCATCGGGCGCCGGAACCGGCGTCGAGCGACGGCTCGGTCCGGATCCATGTCCGGAGCCGGAAGGAACTGGGGGACGATGCCGCCCGGAGCCCAGGGCGGCGTCGAGAACGGCACCGGAGACATCGGCGCCGGCGGAGGTGTCGTTAGGTCGACCGGCGTCGATGGGGGTTGTGGAGCCGGGATCGAGGCCGGGGCCGAAGCCGGAGCCGGGATCGAGGCTGGAGGCACGGGCGACGCCGGGGCCGGAGCCGTCGGCGACGCCGGAGCAACCCCATCAGGGCCCGCGGGGCCCGAAGGCGCACCGGAGGGGCCTGGAGGCCCGAGAGGCGGGCCATGGCCGACAGGAAGTACTGCACTTTGGCCGGATCCGCCCCCGAACCCGGGAAGGGCGGGTATGGCGGGGGCGACTCCACAGGCATGTCCGGGGCCGCGGGGGCGGGGACGGTGCCGGGAGGGGCCTCAGCCGAGTCGCGAGATCGGCGAGGCGAAGTCCTAGAGCGATGATGCTTTTGGACTTCTTGTGTTTGGACTTACCGGACGAAGAAGACTTCGACGCCGACGACCGGTGTGGACTCCGCGATCGACCCCTGGACCTCTCACGCGACCGGTGCTTCCGCGGAGCCGAATGCCGGGCCTCGAGGAGCTTTCGAGACCGCTCTCGCAAAGCTTTCGGGTTGAGGGCCTGGCAGTCGGTACAAGACTCCGTGTCGTGGCCTCGGCCGAGGCAGAAGAGACACTCCCAATGCGGGTCGGTGACGGACATCATCCGCGCACAGGCACTGCATCGCTTGAAGCCGGGCATCCCTACGACACCTTGAAAGATGAAAAACAGTGAAAAAATTCACCAAAAAGTATGGTCAAAAATGACCAGGGCACTGCTCTTCCCGGATCTGCGCTTGCTGGCGCGGAAAAAGAAGAACTGACGTCAGCGCGCAGGGGCGGCGTCTAAGTACTGCCCGCGACGTCATCCCGGCGATCACGACGCCGACGACGGACGCGGAGCCGCACGACGCCGCCTACCGACGCGCAAGGGTACTGCTACGCAAAAACTTTCCGGATCCAGCCTGACGCCTGGGGATATTCTAAGGTAAGGAATCTGTCACTAACGTGTCTCTTTCAGATAAGGAATATCCCCTTTCAGATACGTTGTATTACACTGTTTTTCGTTTCTTGATTAAATATCTAGGTGCTTATTTTGTGAATAGCATTGTTCATGGCTACATGCTTCTACCCATGGAAAGTGGCAAAAAGAAACTGACAACAGCACGCTGGCGTGGCCCCTATTTAAGCACAGCGCACAACACTTCCGGCATGGATGAGACTGACGCGGGGCCTAACAACACCACCTATCAGCGCGCAGGGATACTGCTCAAAAAGTTCTGGATCCAGTCTGAGGAATATTCTAAGGTGAGGAATCCGGAGGCTAGATAGTCTCAACCAGATAAGGCTTTACTGAAGGTAAGTAACTTGTTCTTTGTGTCCATGCAGAGGGAAGCCCTGGATATGCGTAGTAAATATACAGGTCGCAGCATTCAGCTTTGTCTGAGAATGCCACCAAATAAGGTGTGAGGAGGGCAGGAAGTGTTTATTGTGGAAGTAAGAGCCCATGAAAAGCAAGTCAGCGTTTATTTTTTGTGGACTTCATTGGTGTTTCCCAAACCTTTTCAAATCAGTGTTTATCAGTTCCTAACCCCAAAAATACACAAAAACGGTGTTTTTCAAAACAATTTTTTTCTCAGTAACTATTATAACACATCTAATTTAAAACAGTGTCTTCCCATTGGCAGTGTGTCCAATAAATTTGTAGTAAACTGTTTCAACTAAAGAAAGTCTGTGTATTACGCTCATATCTCACTATCCTCTCTCACATCTCATTACCTCTCACACTCACTCCGTCAGGACTCTGGTTTACAGGACAATTAATCGATTGAAAAAGTAAGAGTGTTAAAATGTTTGACAAATTCCTGGGCACGTTTGGGTGTCACTCACCTTCTCCTTGCTGAATACTATGACATTGTAGGGGTGGTCACCTCTAGCAATAGCATAGTAGCTTGAAAAAAGTTTAAAATTGTGAATGACACCAGATTAATTTGTAGCTCTGAATTCAATTCTGAGGCACCTGAAACTTGATGCTCACCACTGCTTTTCTGCACTCTTAGCCTGACTACATTGAGGTGGTGCTGATGTGTCCCAATGGCAAATGTAGTACTTTAAATCAGTAATGACCTTTTAACAAACAAGTTACGTACCTTCTGTCCTACCTGACAGGTAGTAGTGCCCAGAATTCATAGAGCTAGATGGAGCGGGAGATCCTTTTCTTATGCCACAGCCAAACTATGGAACATGTTGCTCATATTCCTGGAACTGAAGACTATCTTTTGTTTTGAAAACATCATAAGACATGGTTTTTTTCGCACTGAGATTTCTTAGCTCTTTCTTTAGTGCCTGTCCATATGTGTCTCTGTGTTATGGCTTTTTAGCACTGTGACTCCTTCAGGTATATGTTGCACTTTACAAGCATATTTTCATTTAATTTCAAATGCTTCTTTCTGTATGGTCTCTCACACGTTTTTGGACTGATGCTGCGGGTTGGAATTAGGCCTTCTAACAGGACCTCAGTGCTAGTGCCCTGACCTTAAAACTTGTTTGTTGGATTGGCTTATACCCAATTGGCATTAGCTAACTTACTTGTAAGTCTCTGGGATAGGGTACAGAGGGCCTGTGTAAGTTAGAGGGTCACCCACGTGATTGCAGCACTGGTTGTGCCACCCTGGGGGTGACAAAGGTAAAACATGTCTCCGTGTCCACCACTGCAGACTTGAAGAGCAGTTTTAAACTGCTAGTCCGACTTTCCCATTTCAAGGTATAGTAAAGCCCAAAGGACCTCCTTAATGCACAAGTTACTAACTTGTGTAACGATATATCTGTAAGAGACAGTAGTTAGTGACAGATTCCTTACCTTAGAATATCCCCAGGTGTCAGGCTGGATCCGGAAAGTTTTTGCGTAGCAGTACCCTTGCGCGTCGGTAGGCGGCGTCGTGCGGCTCCGCGTCCGTCGTCGGCGTCGTGATCGCCGGGATGACGTCGCGGGCAGTACTTAGACGCCACCCCTGCGCGCTGACGTCAGTTCTGTACACGACTCTCCGCGCCAGGAACGCAGAGCCATGCAAGAAGCTGACATAGGTGTCTGAAAAATACTAGGGCCCTGAAAGGGATGTCCTTAACCCTAGAAATCAGTTCGCAGAACGGGGAGGATGGGTGGGCGGTAGGAATCTGTCACTAACTACTGTCTCTTACAGATATATCGTTACACAAGTTAGTAACTTGTGCATCTGAAAGAGACACGTTAGTGACAGATTCCTTACCTTAGAATAGATACCCCAGCAATACCAACCCCGGTGGTGGGTCTGCGAACAAAGATCAGACAAGGAAGTCCTGGAGGACAGAACGGCCAAAGAAGCCGTCCCTCCGGACCTGGCTGTCAAGGTAGTAATGCTTGGTAAACGTGTGCAGCGAGGCCCACGTAGCTGCCTGACAGATATCCTGCAGCGGAACACCGCGGCCCAAGGCCGTGGTAGCAGCCATTGCCCTGGTGGAATGGGCACGCAGCCCAACAGGAGGCTCCTTCTTAGCCAAAGAATAACAGGCTTTGATACACATAGTGACCCAGCGGGAGATGGTCCTTTTGTGTACCGCCCGACCTTTTTTGGCGCCCACGTAGCCAACAAAGAGCTGGTCATCCACCCGGAACTGGTGTGTGCGGTTGATGTAAAAAGAAAGCGCACGTTTTGGGTCCAGACGGTGGAGCCTCTCTTCCTCTCTGGAAGGATGCGGAGGCGGGAAGAAGGTGGGCAAAGTGATGGTCTGCCCAATATGGAAGGCAGTAACCACCTTTGGCAAGAAGGACGGACGCGTCCTAAGAACAACCTTGTCTGGATGAACAGACAGAAAGGGAGGTTTGCAAGAAAGAGCCTGGAGCTCACTCACCCGCCGAGCAGAGGTGACGGCCACCAGGAATGCTGTCTTCAGAGTAAGAAGACGAAGAGGACAATTATGTAGAGGCTCAAAGGGAGCGCACATTAAGAAGGTAAGAACCAAGTTCAAGTCCCACTGAGGCATTACAAACGGAACAGGAGGAAAGAGGTGTGTAATGCCTTTAAGAAACCTGTTAACCACAGGGGACTTGAAAAGGGAGGGCTGATCAGGAAGCCTGAGGAAGGCTGATATGGCACAAAGATAGCCCTTGATGGTACCCAGGGCAGAACCCTGTTGGGCCAGAGATAGAAGGAACAGAAGAACCTCAGAAAGAGGGGCAGAAAGGGATTCACAGCCTTTGCTGTGCACCATGCCACAAACTTGTTCCACCTGCAGGCGTATACCACCTTAGTGGAGGGACGCCTGGCTGCCAGAATCACATCACAAACTTCGGGAGGCAAGTCGAAAGGAATCAACTGCCGCCACTCAATCTCCACGCAAGCAGGTGGAGGCTGGACAGGTTCGGGTGGAGGACCGTCCCCTGCTGCTGCGACAGAAGATCCTCCCGAAGAGGCAGACTGATCGGGGGATCTACGCTCATACTGAGTAGCTCGGGATACCAAACTCTTCGAGCCCAGTCCGGAGCCACAAGGATGACTTGGGCCCGGTCGCGCCGAATCTTCTTCAACACTCTGGGTAGAAGTGGTATTGGCGGAAGGCGTACAACAGACCGCAACTCCACTCGCGACGAAAAGCATCGCCGAGCGAGTGCCGCCTTGGAAATTCCAACGCGCAGAACTGATGACATTGCGCGTTCTCTTCGGTGGCGAATAGATCTAACCAAGGCTCTCCCCACTGCAGAAAGAGACCTTGCGCCACTTCCGAGTGAAGACGCCATTCGTGATCCATCATGCACCTGCGGCTGAGTTCGTCCGCCCTGGCGTTCAGGGAACCTGCCAGGTGTTGAACCATCAGGAACATGCCCTGATGTAACAGCCATGTCCAGAGGCGCAGAGCCTCCTGACAGAGGGTCCACGACCCCACCCCGCCTTGTTTGTTGCAGTACCACATGGCGGTGGTGTTGTCTGTGAACACCTGCACTACCTTCCCTTTGACAGAGGGAAGGAATGCCTTGAGTGCAAGTCGGATCGCCCGGAGCTCCAGAAAGTTGATATGGAGCCGGGACTCCGCCGGAGACCAGAGGCCTCTGATCTCCGCCTCTCCCATGTGACCGCCCCATCCCAGAAGGGACGCGTCCGTCACAACTGTGTGCTCTGGCTGGGGAAGGGAGAGGGATCTGCCCATGACCCATTGCCGGTTCGAGAGCCACCACTGCAACTGTTTTGCAGCCCCTCCGAGATCTGGACGTGAACAAACAGGTTGCCCTGGTGCTGCGGACACTGGAACTTCAGGTCCCACTGCAGAGCCCGCATATTCCATCTGGCATGATCGACCACCAGGATGCAGGAGGCCATGAGGCCCAGCAGCCTCAGGGTCATCCGTACCGAAAGCCAGGATAAAGGCTGAAAGATTGGAATCATAGCCTGAATATCCCGGATTCGCCGTTCGGGAGGATAGGCCCGAAACTGCGTCGTGTCCAGAACTGCTCCGATGAAAAGGAGCTGTGGAGAAGGAATCAGATGCGACTTCGGCACATTGATGGAGAACCCCAGCGAGTGCAGGAGTTCGGCCGTAGTCTGGAGGTGGGAGACGACTGCCTGGGACGAGCCCGCCTTCAGCAGCCAGTCGTCGAGGTAGGGGAAGACTGGAACCCCTGCCCGGCGCAGATGAGCTGCGACCACCGCCATCACTTTCGTGAACACCCGAGGGGCACTTGTAAGGCCAAAGGGGAGCACGGTGAACTGAAAATGCTCGAGGCCTACCGTGAACCGTAGGTAACGCCGGTGGGCCGGCAGGACGGGGATGTGGAAATAAGCGTCCTGCAAGTCCAACGCTACCATCCAGTCTCCAGGGTCGAGGGCAGTCAAGACCTGAGCTAGGGTGAGCATCTTGAACTTCTCCTTCCGGTGGAAGCGATTGACGTTCCGGAGGTCCAAGATAGGACGCATGTCCTCCTTGTCCTTTTTGGGCACCAGAAAGTAGTGGGAGTAGCAACCACGTCCTACTTCTGGGGTCGGAACATGCTCGATGGCCCTCTTGGCCAAGAGGGCCGTGACTTCCTTCTGCAGAAGCACCAAGTGATCCCCTGACATGCGGTGGAATTGAGGTGGCATGGCTGGGGGGGGGGGTCTCATAGGGGAGGGAGTAGCCCCTTCGGACAATGTCCAAGACCCACCTGTCCGAGGTGATGGGACGCCAGTGGTGAAGGTGATGGCGGACCCTGCCCCCTACTGGCGTGCTGTGCACCTGAAAGGAAGGACTAGGAGGGCTTGGAGGCCGCGGACGGGTTGGAGGTGGTGGCCTGACCCGCACGCTGGTTGCCCGAACCGCCACGGCGGTATCCACGTCCTCGGCCACGCGAAGACGCTTGCTGCGGTAGCCGGTGGCTGGGCAGCTGACGTGACTGGGCGCCCCTTCCGTGGCCACGAAAGGGGCAAAAAGCAGAGGTTAGCGGAGGGCGCACAACAGAAAGGCCCAGGGACTTGGCAGTAGCCCGTGAGTCCTTAAAACGCTCCAGCGCATGGTCTGCTTTGGAACCAAAAAAAACGACTCCATCAAAGGGCATGTCCATGAGTGTATTCTGGACATCACCCGAGAAACCAGTTGTTCTCAGCCAGGCGTGGCGACGTGGCGCCACCGTCGTTGCAAGCGATCTGCCCAGCGAGTCGGCGGTATCAAGGCCACAACGTATGGTGTATTTAGCCGCATCTCTTCCTTCCGCAATGGCGCGGGTAAGCAGTGTCTGGACCTCCTCAGAACACTGTGGCAAAACAGCCGCCACCGAATCCCACAGGGAGTGGGTATATCGGCCCAAAAGGCAAGCGGTGTTGACGGACCGCAAGCCAGCACTGGAGGAAGAAAAAGCCTTCTTCCCAAATTGGTCCAGGCGTTTGGATTCCCTATCCGGAGGGGCGGTAGGGAAGGCGGTTTGGGAGGCAGAGGCTTGGACAACCAAGCTCTCGGGGTGGGATGTTGGGAGAGAGCAAGGGGTCGCCCGGAGCAGGGCGATGGCGTCGGGCCACGTTCCTATCCACAGGAGCCCCTGTGGTGGGCTTGGACCAGGCGCCCAAAAGAACGTCAGTGAGTGCATCATTAAACGGCAGCACAGTCTCCGTGGAGGAAGCTGCCGGCTGAAGCACTTCCGTCAGGAGATTAGTCCTGACAGCCACAGTAGGCAATTGGAGGTGCAAGGCTCCAGCTGCTCTCACGCAACACCGTTGCGAAATTAGCTCCCTCCTCCGTAGCCACGGGAGGAGACAGCATGCCAGTGTCAGGGAAGTATCTAGACCACTGGCATCCCCAAGTTCCTCAGCCCAGTCCTGATCATACTCACACTGTTGTGTGAGAGGGTCTTCCGACCCCTCCCAGCTCTCCTGGTCCTCCTCTGGTTCAAAATATGGAGGAGGAGGGACATTTGGGACCCAATATCTCATCGGTGCCGGAGCCGGCGTCGAGCGACGTCGGTCCGGCTCCATGTCCGGAGCCGGAGATAACCGGGGAACGACGCCGTCCGGAGCCCCGGACGGCGTCAGGAACGGCACCGGGGACATCGGCGTCGGCGGAGGCGTGGTTAGGTCAACCGGCATCGATGGGGGTTGCGGTACCACCGGAATCGAGGCCGGAGCCGAGGCCGGGATCAAGGCTGGCGGGACAGGCGACGCCGGGACCGGAGTCGTCGGCGACGCCGGAGCAACCCCATCAGGGCCCGCGGGGCCCTAAGGCGCACCGGAGGGACCTTGAGGCCCGAAGAGGCGGGCCATGGCCGACAGGAATTCCTGTATTTCGGCCGGAGTCGCCCCCAAACCCGGAAAGGACGGGTAATGCGGGGCGGCTCCACAGGCACATCCGGGGCCGCGGGGACGGTGCCGACAGGGGCCTCAGCCGAGTCGCGAGACCGGCGAGGCGAAGTCTTAGAGCGATGATGCTTCTTAGACTTTTTGTGCTTCGACTTACCCGAGGAGCGCGAAGACTTGGACTCCGACGACCGGCGGGGGCTCCGCTACCGGCCCCTCGACCTCTCACGGGACCGGGGCTTGGTGCGGCGCGGAGCCGACTGCCGGACCTCGAGTAGCTTTCAAGACCGCTCTCGCAAAGCCTTCGGGTGAAGTTTCCGGCAGTCAGGACACGACTTCGTGTCGTGGTCTCGGCCGAGACAGTAGAGACACTCTAGATGCGGGTCTGTGATCGACATCATTCGACCACAGGCGTCGCATGGCTTGAAGCCGGGCATCCCTACGACACCTAGGAGTCGATGAAGACTCGAAAAGAAACAGTGAAAAATTCACCAAAAATGTAGTCAAAAATTGACTAGGGCACTGCTCTTCCCGGATCTGCGCTTACTGGCACGGAAAAAGAAGAACTGACGTCAGCGCGCAGGGGCGGCGTCTAAGTACTGCCCGCGACGTCATCCCGGCGATCACGGCGCCGACGACGGACGCGGAGCCGCACGACGCCGCCTACCGACGCGCAAGGGTACTGCTACGCAAAAACTTTCCGGATCCAGCCTGACGCCTGGGGATATTCTAAGGTAAGGAATCTGTCACTAACGTGTCCCTTTCAGATATGTGCAAGTCACCCCTATGACAGGCCTAGTGAGTCCTAAGGCAGGGTGCAACATATTTCAGGAGCAGAATGTGTATTTTTCCTATGTTGACAGTAAAAACGCAAAACTGTTGTTTTTACAATGAAAAGATTTGGTTGCACTATTGGCAAGTACAGGGTTACAGGCTCACCCTCAGCTGTGCTAACTCCTGAACAGTGTGACCAAAGTTGATACTCCAAGCTATCAAACGACTCGTTATATTAAGCCTGATTTTAAACTCTAGTTGAAATTAATGTAACTTGTTGCAGGGTGCAACTTTTTTCAAAGTTGCTACTTTGTTGCCCAAAGTCGCCTGTGCCGTTAACAGTTGCTCACGGGGTCTGTCCCCGACACAGCTTTCTGCCCTCCTGGGAAGACGAGCAAATGACTCCCAGGAAAAGACACAATAGAAACCTGTAAGGAAGAGAGGTGTAAGCTATCTCTGACAGGAAGCCGCGCAGGTGTTAGCCAAAAGGCGAGCTTCAAAGGAGAAGTCCCCTTTGAAGGGCAAATGGCCACCACTTCAGAGATTGACTGCAGTATTGTTTAGTTAGAAAGGCTGGCACTAGGGAAAGGAAAGGGGCAGACAGTCACCAAACCAGTTTTCGAGGTAGCCCCTTTGGTAGCAACTCCTCTGGGTTGGGCTAGGGAGATCTACACGCCAAGAAAGGGGTTCCACCATGTTAGAAGTGGGCAGCATGGAGCATTCTAGGATAGCCAGATGGCACACTTCGTAGGAAGTGGTCAACGGGAGAGAAGGTACCTAGTAGCCCATTGGCTACTCACCACGTCCACCCCTGAGGGCATTTTCTAGGCATAAAAAGAGCACCCCTGGCTCCCAGAACTCAGATCTCCACAGACTGGAGAAGGGAACTGAAGAAGGACTTCCCTGCTGCACTACATTACAGGTGAAGAGAAGCTCCCCCGGCGTGGACTGCATCTGCTGCACCAGGTGGCTAGAAAAGGAGAAGTGACTGTGGCTGCTATCTCCTGCTTGTAGGGAAGTCGCTTCCCAGCCAAAGCAAGAGACCCAAATGGTGAGTTGGCTGACCTCCTGTTAGCAGCACAGGGTTACACTAGTGGAAGAAACATGCTGGGGTGAGTTGGTAGCCCAGATCTTCATATCGCCGCTCCTCGTCGCCATACAACACTAAGGACCAGAACCTGATGCTCACAAGTAGCTCCCAAGTCTGCTGGACCCAGGAGAGTCGGAGTGCAGATGGTCGCCCAGAGGGCAAGTTACCGCTTCAGGACGGATTCCCGAGTGACTGTGATACTGGACGACTGGACTTCTGTCAGGCTCAAGGGGTCTTCAAGGGACGTCGACCCTGTGGCCAGGACCGCCTCACCAAGCCAGTGGGCCAAGGACTAGCCTCAAGAAGACCTCCGTTGCATGCATTGCATCCACAGCATCCTTGAGCATCATCAGCATCCTTTATAGTTTGCATCAGGAGACTATGGCAATGGGATAAAAGTGCCTAGAACTGACTGAGGACTGCGCCTTCCTTTCAGGCAACTGTTTCCGAGGACCTTGCTGGTCCCCCTGATTGGCGCCCTGCTGGAGTTCGTCCCCCAAAGTAACCTAAGTAACCACAATAAAACTAGCCAAAGTTTTTTATCAAAACGTTTTTCAGTGTCCAATATGTTGAATTTTCCAATGCTTGTTTGAGGTTTAGTAAAAAGCTGTGATTTACTATATCTAGTAAATTCTGTACCACCGGCACATGCCAGTGGATCTTTTTCATTTTGGTGTCTAAAAATATATTTAAAAATCTGCTTTATTTTTAGACATTGGTGTTGGATTTCTTGTGTGTCTCCGCAATTACTTGCAATTGTTTTGGTGCTATTGCACAAGTTACTAACTTGTGTAACGATATATCTGTAAGAGACAGTAGTTAGTGATAGATTCCTTACCTTAGAATATCCCCAGGCGTCAGGCTGGATCCGGAAAGTTTTGCGTAGCAGTACCCTTGCGCGTCGGTAGGTGGCGTCGTGCGGCTCCGCGTCCGTCGTCGGCGTCGTGATCGCCGGGATGACGTCGCGGGCAGTACTCAGACGCCGCCCCTGCGCGCTGACGTCAGTTCTGTACACGACTTTCCGCGCCAGGAACGCAGAGCCATGCAAGAAGCTGACACAGGTGTCTGAAAAATACTAGGGCCCTGAAAGGGATGTCCTTAACCCTAGAAATCAGTTCGCAGAGACGGGGAGGATGGGTGGGCGGTAAGGAATCTATCACTAACTACTGTCTCTTACAGATATATCGTTACACAAGTTAGTAACTTGTGCATCTGAAAGAGACACGTTAGTGATAGATTCCTTACCTTAGAATAGATACCCCAGCAATACCAACCCGGTGGTGGGTCTGCGAACAAAGATCAGACAAGGAAGTCCTGGAGGACAGAACGGCCAAAGAAGCCGTCCCTCCGGACCTGACTGTCAAGGCAGTAATGCTTAGTAAACGTGTGCAGCGAGGCCCACGTAGCTGCCTGACAGATAACCGGCAGCGGAACACCGCGGCCCAAGGCCGTGGTAGCAGCCGTTGCCCTGGTGGAATGGGCACGCAGCCCAACAGGAGGCTCCTTCTTGGCCAAAGAATAGCAGGTCTTGATGCACAAGGTAACCCAGCGGGAGATGGTCCTCTTGTGCACCGCCCGACCTTTTTGGCGCCCACGTAGCCAACAAAGAGCTGGTCACCCACCCGGAAGTGTTTTGTGCGGTCGATATAGAAGGAGAGCGCACGTTTTGGGTCCAGACGGTGGAGCCTCTCTTCCTGTCTGGAAGGATGCGGAGGCGGAAAGAAGGTGGGCAAAGTGATGGTCTGCCCAATGTGGAAAGCAGTAACCACCTTTGGCAAGAAGGACGGACGCGTCCGAAGAACAACCTTGTCTGGATGAACAGACAGAAAGGGAGGCTTGCAAGATAGAGCCTGGAGCTCACTCACCCGCCGAGCGGAGGTGATGGCCACCAGAAAGGCTGTCTTCAGAGTCAGAAGACGAAGAGGACAGTTATGCAGAGGCTCAAAGGGAGCGCACATTAAAAGGTAAGAACCAAGTTCAAGTCCCACTGAGGCATTACAAACGGAACAGGAGGGAAGAGGTGAGTAATGCCTTTTAAGAACCTGTTAACAACAGGGGACTTGAACAGGGAGGGCTGATCAGGGAGCCTGAGGAAGGCCGAGATAGCACAAAGATAACCCTTGATGGTACCCAGGGCAGAACCCTGTTGGGCCAGAGAGAGAAGGAACAGAAGGACCTCAGAAAGAGGGGCAGAAAGGGGATCCACAGCCTTTGCTGTGCACCATGCCACAAATTTGTTCCACCTGCAGGCGTATACCACCTTAGTGGAGGGACGCCTGGCTGCCAGAATCACATCACAAACTTCGGGAGGCAAGTCGAAAGGAATCAACTGCCGCCGCTCAATCTCCACGCAAGCAGGTGTAGACTGGACAGGTTCGGGTGGAGGACCGTCCCCTGCTGCTGCGACAGAAGATCCTCCCGAAGAGGCAGACGGATCGGGGGATCTATGCTCATATTGAGTAGCTCGGGATACCAAACTCTTCGAGCCCAGTCCGGAGCCACAAGAATGACTTGGGCCCGGTCGTGCCGAATCTTCTTCAACACTCTGGGTAGAAGTGGTATAGGCGGAAAGGCGTACAACAGACCGCAACTCCACTCGCGACGAAAAGCGTCGCCGAGCGGAGTGCCGCCTTGGAAATTCCAACGCGCAGAACTGATGACATTGCGCGTTCTCTTCGGTGGCGAATAGATCTAACCAAGGCTCTCCCCACTGTAGAAAGAGTCCTTGCGTCACTTCCGAGTGAAGACGCCATTCGTGATCCATCATGCACCTGCGGCTGAGTTCGTCCGCCCTGGCGTTCAGAGAACCTGCCAGGTGTTGAACCATCAGGAACATGCCCTGATGTTCCAGCCATGTCCAGAGGCGCAGAGCCTCCTGACAAAGGGTCCAAGACCCCACCCCGCCCTGTTTGTTGCAGTACCACATGGCGGTGGTGTTGTCTGTGAACACCTGCACTACCTTCCCTTTGACAGAGGAAGGAATGCCTTGAGTGCAAGCCGGATCGCCCGGAGCTCCAGAAAGTTGATATGGAGCCGGGACTCCGCCGGAGACCAGAGGCCTCTGATCTCCGCCTCTCCCATGTGACCGCCCCATCCCAGAAGGGACGCGTCCGTCACAACTGTATGCTCTGGCTGGGGAAGGGAGAGGGATCTGCCCATGACCCATTGCCGGTTCGAGAGCCACCACTGCAACTGTTTTGCAGTCCCCTCCGAGATCTGGACGTGATCGGACAGGTTGCCCTGGTGCTGCGCCCACTGGAACTTCAGGTCCCACTGCAGAGCCCGCATATGCCATCTGGCATGATTGACCAGCAGGATGCAGGAGGCCATGAGGCCCAGCAGCCTCAGGGTCATCCGTACCGAAACCCAGGATAAAGGCCGAAAGATCGGAATCATAGCCTGAATATCCCGGACTCGCCGTTCGGGAGGATAGGCCCGAAACTGCGTCGTGTCCAGAACTGCTCCGATGAAAAGGAGCTGTGGAGAAGGAATCAGATGCGACTTCGGCACATTGATGGAGAACCCCAGCGAGTGCAGGAGTTCGGCCGTAGTCTGGAGGTGGGAGACGACTGCCTGGGACGAGCCCGCCTTCAGCAGCCAGTCGTCGAGGTAGGGGAAGACTGAGACCCCTGCCCGGCGCAGATGAGCTGCGACCACCGCCATCACTTTCGTGAACACCCGAGGGGCACTTGTAAGGCCAAAGGGGAGCACGGTGAACTGAAAATGCTCGGGGCCTACCGTGAACCGAAGGTAACGCCGGTGGGCCGGCAGGACGAGGATATGGAAATACGCGTCCTGCAAGTCCAACGCTACCAACCAGTCTCCTGGGTCGAGGGCAGTCAAGACCTGAGCTAGGGTGAGCATCTTGAACTTCTCCTTCCGGAGGAAGCGATTGACGTTCCGGAGGTCCAAGATAGGACGCATGTCCTCCTTGTCCCTTTTGGGCACCAGAAAGTAGTGGGAGTAGCAACCACGCCCTACTTCTGGGGTCGGAACATGCTCGATGGCCCTCTTGGCCAAGAGGGCCGTGACTTCCTTCCGTAGAAGCACCAAGTGATCCCCTGACATGCGGTGGAATTGAGGTGGCATGGCTGGGGGGTGGTCTCGAAGGGGAGGAGTAGCCCCTTCGGACAATGTCCAAGACCCACCTGTCCGAGGTGATGGTGCGCCAGTGGGGAAGGTGATGGCGGACCCTGCCCCCTACTGGCGTGCCGTGCACCTGAAAGGAGGGACTAGGAGGGCTTGGAGGCCGCGGACGGGTTGGAGGTGGTGGCCTGACCCGCACGCTGGTTGCCCGATCCGCCACGGCGGAATCCACGTCCTCGGCCACGCGAAGACGCCTGCTGCGCGGGCCGGTGGCTGGGCTGCTGACGTGAAGGGCGCCCCTACCGTGGCCACGATAGGGGCGAAAAGCAGAAGGCAGCGGAGGGCGTGTAGCAGAAAGGCCCAGGGACTTTGCAGTAGCCCGTGAGTCCTTAAAGCGCTCCAACGCATGGTCTGCTTTGGACCCAAAAGGACCGACTCCATCAAAGGGCATGTCCATGAGAGTATTCTGGACATCCCCTGAAAACCAGTGGTTCTCAGCCAGGCGTGGCGCCGGAGCGCCACCGTCGTTGCAATCGACCTGCCCAGCGAGTCGGCGGTGTCAAGGCCACAACGGATAGTGTATTTGGCCGCATCCCTTCCTTCCGCAATGGCGCGGGAAAGCAGTGCCTGGACCTCCTCAGGGCACTGGGGCAAAACATCCGCCACCGAATCCCACAGGGAGTGGGTATATCGGCCCAAAAGACAAGCGGTGTTAACGGACCGCAAGCCAGCACTGGAGGAAGAAAAACCTTTCTTCCCAAACTGATCCAGGCGTTTGGATTCCCTATCCGGAGGAGCGGTAGGGAAGGCGGTTTGGGAAGCGGAGGCTTGGACAACCAAGCTCTCAGGAGTGGGGTGGACAGAAAGAAACAGGGGGTCGCCCGGAGCGGGCGATGGCGTCGTGACACGTTCCGATCCACAGGAGCCCCTGTGTTGGGCTTGGACCAGGCGCCCAAAGAACGTCCGTGAGGCGTCGTTAAACGGCAGCACAGTCTCCGCAGAGGAGGCTGCCGGCTGAAGCACCTCTGTCAAGATGTTAGTCTTGACCGTCAAAGTAGGGAGCTGGAGACGTAAGGCCCCAGCAGCCCTCACGCAACACCGTACCAAAATTGGCCCCCTCCTCCGTAGCCACGGGAGGAGACAGCATGCCAGTGTCAGGAGAAGTATCCAGACCACTGGCCTCCCCTAGACTCTCTGTCCAGTCCTCATCATACTGACAGTTGCGTGTTAGAGGGTCATCAGACCCTCCCAGTCCTCCTGGTCCTCCTCTGGTTCAAAATAAGGAGGAGGAGGGACATTTGGGACCCAAGGTCCCATCGGCGCCGGAGCCGGCGTCGGCGACGTCGCTCCGGGACCATGTCCGGAGCCGGAAGGAACTGGGGGACGACGCCGCCCGGAGCCCAGGGCGGCGTCGAGAACGGCACCGGAGACATCGGCGCCGGCGGAGGTGTCGTGAGGTCGACCGGCGTCGATGGGAGTTGTGGAGCCGGGATCGAGGCCGGGGCCGGAGCCGGAGCCGGGATCGAGGCTGGAGGCTCGGGCGGCGCCGGGGCCGGAGCCGCCGGTGACGCCGGATCAACCCCATCATGGCCCGCGGGCCCGAAGGCGCACCGGAGGGGCCTGAAGGCCCGAAGAGGCGGGCCATGGCCGACAGGAACTCCTGTACCTTGGCCGGATCCGCCCCGAACCCGGGAAGGGCGGGTATGACGGGGCGACTCCACAGGCAAGTCCGGGGCCGCGGGGGCGGGGACGGTGCCGGGGAGGGGCCTCAGCCGAGTCGCGAGACCGGCGAGGCGAAGTCCGAGAGCGACGATGCTTCTTGGACTTCTTGTGTCGAGACTTACCGGACGAAGAAGACTTCGACGCCGACGACCGGTGTGCACTCCGCGAGCGACCCCTGGACCTCTCACGCGACCGGGGCTTCCGCGGAGCCGAATGCCGGGCCTCGAGGAGCTTTCGAGACCGCTCTCGCAAAGCCTTCGGGTTGAGGGCCTGGCATTCGGGACAAGACTCGGTGTCGTGGCCTCGGCCGAGGCAGAAGAGACACTCCCAATGCGGGTCGGTGACGGACATCATCCGCGCACAGGCGCCGCATCGCTTGAAGCCGGGCATCCCTACGACACCTGAATGGAAAAAGACAGTGAAAAAATCACCAAAAAGTATGGTCAAAAATTGACCAGGGCACTGCTCTTCCCGGATCTGCGCTTACTGGCGCGGAAAAAGAAGAACTGACGTCAGCGCGCAGGGGCGGCGTCTAAGTACTGCCCGCGACGTCATCCCGGCGATCACGACGCCCGACGACGGACGCGGAGCCGCACGACGCCACCTACCGACGCGCGCAAGGGTACTGCTACGCAAAACTTTCCGGATCCAGCCTGACGCCTGGGGATATTCTAAGGTAAGGAATCTATCACTAACGTGTCTCTTTCAGATTAAATACTTTAATGTGCTCCTCTGTGTAAGCTTGATTGCTCAGAGCCACAGCTACCCACAAGTGAGCTAAGGGTTTGACAAACGAAACCTACTGGTCCTAGAGTGGTTGGTAAATGTGTTACTCAGTGAGGTCGCACAACCACACAATATTATACACCCTATTTCCTCACACCTTTGGTAACGCTTTTTCTAACTGCAGATTCCTCACGTTAGAATATTCCCAAGGCATCAAAAAATCTTGAGCAGTACCTCTGCACACCAGTAGGTGGCGTCTGCGGCTCTTCGATGTTGTCCATGTCGGAAGTAACGTGTGAGGTGCTATATAGGCACCACGCTGGCGAGCTGACATCAGTTTGTTTCTAAACTATTTCCACGCCAAAAACGCAGCACCACATCAGAATGAGTAACGACCAGAGTGCAGAGTTCAACTGAATTTTTTAAAGGAAAAGCCCTGTTCAGAGAATGAGAAGGATGGAAGAGTTGGTGAAGAAGCACAAGTTACTAACTTGTGTAACGATATATCTGTAAGAGACAGTAGTTAGTGACAGATTCCTTACCTTAGAATATCCCCAGGCGTCAGGCTGGATCCGGAAAGTTTTGCGTAGCAGTACCCTTGCGCGTCGGTAGGCGGCGTCGTGCGGCTCCGCGTCCGTCGTCGGCGTCGGGATGACGTCGGGGCCAGTACTTAGACGCCGCCCCTGCGCGCTGACGTCAGTTCTGTACACGACTTTCCGCGCCAGTAACGCAGAGCCATGCAAGAAGCTGACATTGGTGTCTGAAAAAATACTAGGGCCCTGAAAGGGATGTCCTTAACCCTAGAAATCAGTTCGCAGAACGGGGAGGATGGGTGGGGCGGTAAGGAATCTGTCACTAACTACTGTCTCTTACAGATATATCGTTACACAAGTTAGTAACTTGTGCATCTGAAAGAGACACGTTAGTGACAGATTCCTTACCTTAGAATAGATACCCCAGCAATACCAACCCCGGTGGAGGGTCTGCGAACAGATTCAGACAAGGAAGTCCCGGAGGACAGAGCGGCCAAAGAAGCCGTCCCTCCGGACCTGGCTGTCAAGGCAGTAATGCTTGGTAAACGTGAGCAGCGAGGCCCACGTAGCTGCCTGACATATATCCTGTAGCGGAACACCGCGGCCTAAAGCCGTGGTAGCAGCTGTTGCCCTGGTAGAATGAGCACGTAGCCCAACAGGGGGCTCCTTCTTAGCCAAAGAATAGCAGGCTTTGATACACAAGATTACCCTACGGGAGATGGTTCGCTTGTGTACCGCCCGACCTTTTTTGGCGCCCACGTAGCCAACAAAGAGCTGGTCATCCACCCCGAATTGTTGTGTGCGGTTGAGGTAAAAGGAAAGCGCACGTTTTGGGTCCAGACGGTGGAGCCTCTCTTCCTCTCTGGAAGGATGTGGAGGCGGAAAGAAGGTGGGCAAAGTGATGGTCTGCCCAATGTGGAAGGCAGTAACCACCTTTGGCAAGAAGGACGGACGCGTCCTAAGAACAACCTTGTCTGGATGGACAGACAGAAAGGGGGGTTTGCACGAAAGAGCCTGGAGCTCACTCACCCGCCGAGCGGAGGTGATGGCCACCAGAAAGGCTGTCTTCAGAGTGAGAAGACGAAGAGGACAGTTATGTAGAGGCTCAAAGGGAGCGCACATTAAAAAGGTAAGAACCAAGTTCAAGTCCCACTGAAGGCATCACAAACGGAACAGGAGGGAAGAGGTGTGTAATGCCTTTAAGGCACAAGTTACTAACTTGTGTAACGATATATCTGTAAGAGACAGTAGTTAGTGACAGATTCCTTATCTTAGAATATCCCCAGGCGTCAGGCTGGATCCGGAAAGTTTTGCGTAGCAGTACCCTTGCGCGTCGGTAGGCGGCGTCGTGCGGCTCCGCGTCCGTCGTCGGCGTCGTGATCGCCGGGATGACGTCGCGGGCAGTACTTAGGCGCAGCCCCTGCGCGCTGACGTCAGTTCTGTACACGACTTTCCGCGCCAGGAACGCAGAGCCATGCAAGAAGCTGACATAGGTGTCTGAAAAATACTAGGGCCCTGAAAGGGATGTCCTTAACCCTAGAAATCAGTTCGCAGAACGGGGAGGATGGGTGGGCGGTAGGGAATCTGTCACTAACTACTGTCTCTTACAGATATATCGTTACACAAGTTAGTAACTTGTGCATCTGAAAGAGACACGTTAGTGACAGATTCCTTACCTTAGAATAGATACCCCAGCAATACCAACCCCGGTGGTGGGTCTGCGAACAAAGATCAGACAAGGAAGTCCTGGAGGACAGAACGGCCAAAGAAGCCATCCCTCCGGACCTGACTGTCAAGGCAGTAATGCTTTGTAAACGTGTGCAGCGAGGCCCACGTAGCTGCCTGACAGATAACCGGCAGCGGAACACCGCGGCCCAAGGCCGTGGTAGCAGCCGTTGCCCTGGTGGAATGGGCACGCAGCCCAACAGGAGGCTCCTTCTTAGCCAAAGAATAGCAGGTCTTGATGCACAAGGTAACCCAGCGGGAGATGGTCCTCTTGTGCACCGCCCGACCTTTTTTGGCGCCCACGTAGCCAACAAAGAGCTGGTCATCCACCCGGAAGTGTTTTGTGCGGTCGATATAGAAGGAGAGCGCACGTTTTGGGTCCAGACGGTGGAGCCCCTCTTCCTCACTGGAAGGATGCGGAGGCGGACAGAAGGTGGGCAAAGTGATGGTCTGCCCAATGTGGAAAGCAGTAACCACCTTTGGCAAGAAGGACGGACGCGTCCGAAGAACAACCTTGTCTGGATGAACAGACAGAAAGGGAGGTTTGCAAGATAGAGCCTGGAGCTCACTCACCCGCCGAGCGGAGGTGATGGCCACCAGAAAGGCTGTCTTCAGAGTGAGAAGACGAAGAGGACAGTTATGTAGAGGCTCAAAGGGAGCGCACATTAAAAAGGTAAGAACCAAGTTCAAGTCCCACTGAGGCATCACAAACGGAACAGGAGGGAAGAGGTGAGTAATGCCTTTTAAGAACCTGTTAACAACAGGGGACTTGAAAAGGGAGGGCTGATCAGGGAGCCTGAGGAAGGACGAGATAGCACAAAGATAACCCTTGATGGTACCCAGGGCAGAACCCTGTTGGGCCAGAGAGAGAAGGAACAGAAGGACCTCAGAAAGAGGGGCAGAAAGGGGATTCACAGCCTTTGCTGTGCACCATGCCACAAATTTGTTCCACCTGCAGGCGTATACCACCTTAGTGGAGGGACGCCTGGCTGCCAGAATCACATCACAAACTTCGGGAGGCAAGTCGAAAGGAATCAACTGCCGCCGCTCAATCTCCACGCAAGCAGGTGTAGACTGGACAGGTTCGGGTGGAGGACCGTCCCCTGCTGCTGCGACAGAAGATCCTCCCGAAGAGGCAGACGGATCGGGGGATCTACGCTCATATTGAGTAGCTCGGGATACCAAACTCTTCGAGCCCAGTCCGGAGCCACAAGAATGACTTGGGCCCGGTCGTGCCGAATCTTCTTCAACACTCTGGGTAGAAGTGGTATAGGCGGAAAGGCGTACAACAGACCGCAACTCCACTCGCGACGAAAAGCGTCGCCGAGCGAGTGCCGCCTTGGAAATTCCAACGCGCAGAACTGATGACATTGCGCGTTCTCTTCGGTGGCGAATAGATCTAACCAAGGCTCTCCCCACTGTAGAAAGAGTCCTTGCGCCACTTCCGAGTGAAGACGCCATTCGTGATCCATCATGCACCTGCGGCTGAGTTCGTCCGCCCTGGCGTTCAGGGAACCTGCCAGGTGTTGAACCATCAGGAACATGCCCTGATGTTCCAGCCATGTCCAGAGGCGCAGAGCCTCCTGACAAAGGGTCCAAGACCCCACCCCGCCCTGTTTGTTGCAGTACCACATGGCGGTGGTGTTGTCTGTGAACACCTGCACTACCTTCCCTTTGACAGAGGGAAGGAATGCCTTGAGTGCAAGTCGGATCGCCCGGAGCTCCAGAAGGTTGATATGGAGCCGGGACTCCGCCGGAGACCAGAGGCCTCTGATCTCCGCCTCTCCCATGTGACCGCCCCATCCCAGAAGGGACGCGTCCGTTACAACTGTATGCTCTGGCTGGGGAAGGGAGAGGGATCTGCCCATGACCCATTGCCGGTTCGAGAGCCACCACTGCAACTGTTTTGCAGTCCCCTCCGAGATCTGGACGTGATCGGACAGGTTGCCCTGGTGCTGCGCCCACTGGAACTTCAGGTCCCACTGCAGAGCCCGCATATGCCATCTGGCATGATTGACCAGCAGGATGCAGGAGGCCATGAGGCCCAGCAGCCTCAGGGTCATCCGTACCGAAACCCAGGATAATGGCCGAAAGATCGGAACCATAGCCTGAATATCCCGGACTCGCCGTTCGGGAGGATAGGCCCGAAACTGCGTCGTGTCCAGAACTGCTCCGATGAAAAGGAGCTGTGGAGAAGGAATCAGATGCGACTTCGGCACATTGATGGAGAACCCCAGCGAGTGCAGGAGTTCGGCCGTAGTCTGGAGGTGGGAGACGACTGCCTGGGACAGAGCCCGCCTTCAGCAGCCAGTCGTCGAGGTAGGGGAAGACTGAAACCCCTGCCCGGCGCAGATGAGCTGCGACCACCGCCATCACTTTCGTGAACACCCGAGGGGCACTTGTAAGGCCAAAGGGGAGCACGGTGAACTGAAAATGCTCGGGGCCTACCGTGAACCGAAGGTAACGCCGGTGGGCCGGCAGGACGGGGATGTGGAAATACGCGTCCTGCAAGTCCAACGCTACCAACCAGTCTCCAGGGTCGAGGGCAGTCAAGACCTGAGCTAAGGTGAGCATCTTGAACTTCTCCTTCCGGAGGAAGCGATTGACGTTCCGGAGGTCCAAGATAGGACGCATGTCCTCCTTGTCCTTTTGGGCACCAGAAAGTAGTGGGAGTAGCAACCACGCCCTACTTCTGGGGTCGGAACATGCTCGATGGCCCTCTTGGTCAAGAGGGCCGTGACTTCCTTCTGTAGAAGCACCAAGTGATCCCCTGACATGCGGTGGAATTGAGGTGGCATGGCTGGGGGGTGGTCTCGAAGGGGAGGGAGTAGCCCCTTCGGACAATGTCCAAGACCCACCTGTCCGAGGTGATGGTGCGCCAGTGGGGAAGGTGATGGCGGACCCTGCCCCTACTGGCGTGCCGTGCACCTGAAAGGAGGGACTAGGAGGGCTTGGAGGCCGCGGACGGGTTGGAGGTGGTGGCCTGACCCGCACGCTGGTTGCCCGATCCGCCACGGCGGAATCCACGTCCTCGGCCACGCGAAGACGCCTGCTGCGCGGGCCGGTGGCTGGGCTGCTGACGTGAAGGGCGCCCCTACCGTGGCCACGATAGGGGCGAAAAGCAGAAGTCAGCGGAGGGCGTGTAGCAGAAAGGCCCAGGGACTTGGCAGTAGCCCGTGAGTCCTTAAAGCGCTCCAACGCATGGTCTGCTTTGGACCCAAAAAGACCGACTCCATCAAAGGGCATGTCCATGAGAGTATTCTGGACATCCCCTGAAAAACCAGTGGTTCTCAGCCAGGCGTGGCGTCGGAGCGCCACCGTCGTCGCAATAGACCTGCCCAGCGAGTCGGTGGTGTCAAGGCCACAACGGATAGTGTATTTGGCCGCATCCCTTCCTTCCGCAATGGCGCGGGAAAGCAGTGCCTGGACCTCCTCAGGACACTGGGGCAAAACATCCGCCACCGAATCCCACAGGGAGTGGGTATATCGGCCCAAAAGACAAGCGGTGTTAACGGACCGCAAGCCAGCACTGGAGGAAGAAAAACCTTTCTTCCCAAACTGATCCAGGCGTTTGGATTCCCTATCCGGAGGAGCGGTAGGGAAGGCGGTTTGGGAAGCGGAGGCTTGGACAACCAAGCTCTCAGGAGTGGGGTGGACAGAGAGAAACAGGGGGTCGCCCGGAGCTGGGCGATGGCGTGCCGTGACACGTTCCGATCCACAGGAGCCCCTGTGTTGGGCTTGGACCAGGCGCCCAAAAGAACGTCAGTGAGGGCGTCGTTAAACGGCAGCACAGTCTCCGCAGAGGAGGCTGCCGGCTGAAGCACCTCTGTCAAGATGTTAGGCTTGACCGTCAAAGTAGGGAGTTGGAGACGTAAGGCCCCAGCTGCCCTACGCAACACCGTACCAAAATTGGCTCCCTCCTCCGTAGCCACGGGAGGAGACAGCATGCCAGTGTCAGTGGAAGTATCCAGACCACTGGCCTCCCTAGACTCTCTGTCCAGTCCTCATCATACTGACAGTGTCGCGTCAGAGGGTCATCAGACCCCTCCCAGTCCAACTGGTCCTCCTCTGGTCCAAAATAAGGAGGAGGAGGGACAGTTGGGACCCAAGGTCCCATCGGCGCCGGAGCCGGCATCGAGCGACGTCGCTCCGGGTCCATGTCCGGAGCCGGAAGGAACTGGGGGACGACGCCGCCCGGAGCCCAGGGCGGCGTCGAGAACGGCACCGGAGACATCGGCGCCGGCGGAGGTGTCGTGAGGTCGACCGGCGTCGATGGGGGTTGTGGAGCCGGGATCGAGGCCGGAGCCGGGATCGAGGCTGGAGGCACGGGCGACGCCGGGGCCGGAGCCGTCGGCGGCGCCGGAGCAACCCCATCAGGGCCCGCGGGCCCGAAGAGCGCACCGGAGGGGCCTGAAGGCCCGAAGAGGCGGGCCATGGCCGACAGGAATTCCTGTACCTTGGCCGGATCCGCCCCGAACCCGGGAAGGGCGGGTATCGCGGGGCGACTCCACAGGCAAGTCCGGGGCGGCGGGGACGGTGCCGGGAGGGGCCTCAGCCGAGTCGCGAGACCGGCGAGGCGAAGTCCTAGAGCGATGATGCTTTTTGGACTTCTTGTGCTTTGACTTACCGGACGAAGAAGACTTCGACGCCGACGACCGGTGTGCACTCCGCGAGCGACCCCTGGACCTCTCACGCGACCGGGGCCTCCGTGGAGCCGAATGCCGGGCCTCGAGGAGCTTTCGAGACCGCTCTCGCAAAGCTTTCGGGTTGAGGGCCTGGCATTCGGGACAAGACTCGGTGTCGTGGCCTCGGCCGAGGCAGAAGAGACACTCCCAATGCGGGTCGTGACGGACATCATCCGCGCACAGGCGCCGCATCGCTTGAAGCCGGGCATCCCTACGACACCTTGAAGTATGGAAAAAACAGTGAAAAAATTCACCAAAAAGTATGGTAAAAAAATAACCAGGGCACTGCTCTTCCCGGATCTGCGCTTGCTGGCGCGGAAAAAGAAGAACTGACGTCAGCGCGCAGGGGCGGCGCCTAAGTACTGCCCGCGACGTCATCCCGGCGATCACGACGCCGACGACGGACGCGGAGCCGCACGACGCCGCCTACCGACGCGCAAGGGTACTGCTACGCAAAACTTTCCGGATCCAGCCTGACGCCTGGGGATATTCTAAGGTAAGGAATCTGTCACTAACGTGTCTCTTTCAGATAAACCTGTTAACAACAGGGGACTTGAAAAGGGAGGGCTGATCAGCCGAGATTGCACAAAGATAGCCCTTGATGGTACCCAGGGCAGAACCCTGTTGGGCCAGAGAAAGAAGGAACAGAAGAACCTCAGAAAGAGGGGCAGAAAGGGGATTCACAGCCTTTGCTGTGCACCATGCCACAAACTTGTTCCACCTGCAGGCGTATACCACCTTAGTGGAGGGACGCCTGGCTGCCAGAATCACATCACAAACTTCGGGAGGCAAGTCGAAAGGAATCAACTGCTGCCGCTCAATCTCCACGCAAGGAGGTGGAGACTGGACAGGTTCGGGTGGAGGACCGTCCCCTGCTGCTGCGACAGAAGATCCTCCCGAAGAGGCAGACGGATCGGGGGATCGACGCTCATACTGAGTAGCTCGGGATACCATACTCTTCGAGCCCAGTCTAGAGCCACAAGAATGACTTGGGCCCGGTCGCGCCGAATCTTCTTCAACACTCTGGGTAGAAGTGGTATAGGCGGAAAGGCGTACAACAGACCGCAACTCCACTCGCGACGAAAAGCGTCGCCGAGCGAAAGCCGCCTTGGAAATTCCAACGCGCAGAACTGATGACATTGCGCGTTCTCTTCGGTGGCGAATAGATCTAACCAAGGCTCTCCCCATTGTAGAAAGAGTCCTTGCGCCACTTCCGAGTGAAGATGCCATTCGTGATCCATCATGCACCTGCGGCTGAGTTCGTCCGCCCTGGCGTTCAGGGAACCTGCCAGGTGTTGAACCATCAGGAATATGCCCTGATGTTCCAGCCATGTCCAGAGACGCAGAGCCTCCTGACATAGGGTCCACGACCCCACCCCGCCTTGCTTGTTGCAGTACCACATGGCGGTGGTGTTGTCTGTGAACACCTGCACTACCGTCCCTTTGACAGAGGGAGGGAAGGAATGCCTTGAGTGCAAGTCGGATCGCCCGGAGCTCCAGAAGGTTGATATGGAGCCGGGACTCCGCCGGAGACCAGAGGCCTCTGATCTCCGCCTCTCCCATGTGACCGCCCCATCCCAGAAGGGACGCGTCCGTCACAACTGTGTGCTCTGGCTGGGGAAGGGAGAGGGATCTGCCCATGACCCATTGCCGGTTCGAGAGCCACCACTGCAACTGCCGTGCAGTCCCCTCCGAGATCTGGACGTAATCGGACAGGTTCCCCTGATGCTGCGCCCACTGGAACTTCAGGTCCCACTGCAGAGCCCGCATATGCCATCTGGCATGATCGACCAGCAGGATGCAGGAGGCCATGAGGCCCAGCAGCCTCAGGGTCATCCGTACCGAAACCCAGGATAAAGGCTGAAAGATCGGAATCATAGCCTGAATATCCCGGACTCGCCTATCAGGAGGATAAGCCCGAAACTGCGTTGTGTCCAGAACTGCTCTTGATGAAAAGGAGCTGTGGAGAAGGAATCAGGTGCGACTTCGGCACGTTGATGGAGAACCCCAGCGAGTGCAGGAGTTCGGCCGTAGTCTGGAGGTGGGAGACGACTGCCTGGGACGAGCCCGCCTTCAGCAACCAGTCGTCGAGGTAGGGGAAGACTGGAACCCCTGCCCGGCGCAGATGAGCTGCGACCACCACCATCACTTTCGTGAACACCCGAGGGGCGCTGGTAAGGCCAAAGGGGAGCACGGTGAACTGAAAATGCTCGAGGCCTACCGTGAACCGCAGGTAACGCCGGTGGGCCGGCAGGACGGGGATGTGAAAATATGCGTCCTGCAAGTCCAACGCTACCATCCAGTCTCCAGGGTCGAGGGCAGTCAAGACCTGAGCTAGGGTGAGCATCTTGAACTTCTCCTTCCGGAGGAAGCGATTGACGTTCTGGAGGACCAAGATAGGACGCATGTCCTCCTTGTCCTTTTTGGGCACCAGAAAGTAGTGGGATTAACAACCACGTCCTACTTCTGGGGTCGGAACGCGCTCGATGGCCCCCTTGGCCAAGAGGGCCGCAACTTCCTTTTGAAGAAGCACCAAATGATCCCCCGACATGCGGTGGCATTGAGGTGGCATGGGTGGGGGGTAGTCTCGAAGGGGAGGGAGTAGCCCTTCGGACAATGTCCAAGACCCACCTGTCCGATGTAATGGCACGCCAGTGGTGAAGGTGATGGCGGACCCTGCCCCCTACTGGCGTGCTGTGGACCTGAAAGGATGGACTAGGAGGGCTTGGAGGCCGCGGACGGGGAGGAGGTGGTGGCCTGACCCGCAGGCTGGTTACCCAACCCGCCTCGGCGGGAGCCACGTCCACGGCCACACGAAGACGCTTGCTGCGCGGGCCGGTGGCTGGGCAGCGGACGTGACTGGGCGCCCCTTCCGTGGCCACGAAAGGGGCGAAAAGCAGACTGTTGCGGAGGGCGCACAGCAGAAAGGCCCAGGGACTTGGCTGTAGCCCGCGAGTCCTTAAAGCGCTCCAGCGCATGGTCTGCCTTGATGCCGAAAAGGCCGACACCATCAAAGGGCATGTCCATAAGTGTGTTTTGGACATCGCCCGAGAAACCAGTGGTCCTCAGCCAGGCGTGACGGCGCAGCGCCACTGTCGTCGCAAGCGATCTGCCTAGCGAGTCGGCGGTATCTAGGCCACACCGGATAGTGTACTTCGCTGCATCTCTTCCTTCCGCAATGGCGCGGGAAAGCAGTGCCTGGGCCTCCTCAGGCCACCGAATCCCACAAGGAGTGGGTATATCGGCCCAACAGGCAAGCGGTGTTGACGGACCGCAAGCCAGCACTGGTGGAAGAAAAAACCTTCTTCCCAAATTGGTCCAGTTTTTTGGATTCCCTATCCAGGGGAGCGGTAGGGAAGGCGCTTTGGGAGGCGGAGGCTTGGACAACCAAGCTCTCAGGGGTGGGGTGTTGGGAAAGGAACAGGGGGTAGCCCGGAGCAGGGCGATGGCGCCGGGCTACGTTCCTATCCACAGGAGCCCCTGTGGTGGGCTTGGACCAGGTGCCCAGAAGAACGTCCGAAAGTGCCTCGTTGAACGGCAGCAGTGGCTCCGCAGAGGTAGCCGCTGGCTGAAGCACTTCCGTCAGGAGGTTAGTCCTGACAGCCACTGTAGGTAACTGGAGGTGCAGGACCTCAGCTGCCCTACGCAGCACCGTAGCAAAGTTTGCTCCCTCCTCCGTTGCCACGGAAGGAGGAGACAGCATGCCAATGTCTGGAGAGGTGTCCAGACCACTGGCCTCCCCAAGTTCCTCAGCCCAGTCCTGATCGTACTCACATTGGGCAGTGAGAGGGTCCTCAGACCCCTCCCAGTTCTCTTCGTCCTCCAAATCAGGATCAATATAAGGAGGAGGGACATGTGGGACCCAAGGTCTCAGCGGCGCCGGAGCCGGCATCGATCGACGTCGGTCCGGCGCCGAGTCCGGAGAGAACCTGGGGACGACGTCGCCCGGAGCCCCGGGCGGCGTCGTGAACGGCACCAGTGAGATCGACGCCGGTGGAGATGTCGTAAGGTCAACCGGCGTCGATCGGGGTTGCGGCAGCACCGGGGCCGAGGCCGGGACCGGGGCTGGGGTCGCTGGCGGCGCCGGGACCGGAGTCGCCGGCGGCGCCGTAGGAACCCCACTAGGGCCCGCGGGGCCTGAAGGCGCACCGGGGGGACCTTTAGGCCCGAAGAGGCGGGCCATGGCCGACAGGAACTCCTGTATTTCGGCCGGAGTCGCCCCCGAACCCGGAAAGGGCGGGTAATGCGGCGGCAGCTCCACAGGCACTCCCGGCACCGCGGGGACGGTGCCGACGGGACCCTCAGGCGAGGGGAAGTCGTCGAGCGATGACGCTTCTTTGACTTGTTATGCTTCGACTTACCGGAGGAGTGCGAAGACTTTGACCCCGAAGAACGATGGGGACTCCGCGACCGGCCCCTCGACCTCTCTCTCGACCGGGGCTTGGCTTGGCGCGGAGCCGACTGCCGGACCTCGAGGAGCTTTCGAGACCGCTCTCGCAAAGCCGTCGGATGCAAGGCCCGACAGTCAGGGCACGACTTGGAGTCGTGGTCGCGCCCGAGGCAGTAGAGACAATCCTGATGCGGGTCCGTGATCGACATCATTCGACCACAGGCGTCGCATGGCTTGAAGCCGGGCATCCCTACCGACACCGTAGGAGTCGTAAAGACTCGAGAAAACAGTGACAAAAAGTCACAAAAAATCAGTCAAGAATTGACTGGGGCACTGCTCTCTCCGGATCTGCGCTTACTGGCACGGAAAAAGAAAGAACTGACGTCAGCGCGCAGGGGCGGCGTCTAAGTACTGGCCGCGACGGACGCAGAGCCGCACGACGCCGCTTACCGACGCGCAAGGGTACTGCTACGCAAAACTTTCCGGATCCAGCCTGACGCCTGGGGATATTCTAAGGTAAGGAATCTGTCACTAACGTGTCTCTTTCAGATTCTCCGATTAGCTAGAGTCTCTACCACAAAAGGCTTTACTGAAGATAAGTAACTTGTTGTTGGGATAGACACTTCTAACCAAAGATTCCTCACCTTAGAATAAATACCAAAGCAATACTCCCTGGAGGTGGGTCTACGAACTGGCATAAACCAAAAAGTCCTGGAGGACAAAATGGGCAAAATGCCCTTCTCGACGAACTAGACTGTCCAGGCAGTAGTGTTCCATGAACGTGTGGAGTAACGCCCACATAGCAAGCCTAACAGGTGTCCAACACAGGCACTCCGCCTGCTAACGCCATAGTAGCAGCCTTGGCTTTGGTGGAATAAGCCCGCAAGCCTTCAGAAGGCTGCTTCTTAGTTAATACTAAGCAGATTTTGATGCAGCATACAATCCATCGAGAGATGGTCCATTTCTGCACCGCCTTGCCTTTTTTCACTCCACCAAACCCAATGAAGAGCTGAACGTCCTCCCGGTGATCTTTGATGCAATCAATGTAAAATGAGAGGGATCTTTTTGGGTCCAAACTATGGAGTCTCTCCTCTCCCTTGGAAGGATGAGTTGGAGTGAAAAATGTCAGCAGAGGGATGTTTTGGCTGACATGGTAGGGGGGTCACCACCTTCGAGAGGAAGGATACCCCGAGTCCGAAGAACAAGTTTGTCTGGGTAGAAGCTGGTGTAATGGGGTTAACAGAAAGAACTTAAAGATTGCACACCCTCCTGGCCGACGTAATCGCCACTAAGAAGGCTGTCTTATGTGTCAGAAGCCTCAAAGGGCAGCTGTGCATGGGTTCAAAGGGAGAACAAATAAGAAATGTTAAGAATAAATGAAGGTCCCACTGGGGCATTTCAAAGGGGGTAGGTGGGAACAGATGCTGTAAGCCCTTAGGAAAATGTATCACAACGGGTAACTTAAACAGAGCGGGCTGATCCAGCAACCACAGAAAAGCGGCAATGGCAGACAGGTAACCTTTAACAGTGCCCATGGCAAGGCTCTTCTGGGTTAAAGACAACAAAAACAAAAGCCATCAGAGAGGCAGAAAGTGGGTCAAATTGTAGTGAGGAGCAACAAGCCACTAACTTGTCTCAGCAGCAAGTGTATATGGTCTTTGTTGAGCGATGCCTGCTGTCAAAATATCATCGCAAATTTTGAAGGAAGATTAAAGACACTGCACTGTCGCCGCTCAATCTCCAGGCATTAAGGTGGAGAGTGCACAGGATCGCATGCAAGTCTCTGCCCTGTTGCTGCAACAGGAGAGCCTCCCAAAGGGGCAGCCAGATCGGAGGACAAATGCTCATGCCCAGGAATTCTGGATACCAAACCTTTTGCACACAATACGGTGAAAAGTCATACAGGAGTCCCGAGTTCCATTTTAAACAGAACGCATCTCCGAGTGACAGCCAATTTGGAAACTGCAGTGTGTAAAACTGCTGACATTGCGAGTTTTCGGCGGTGGTAGACAGATTGAGCCAAGGTTCTCCCCAATCTCAGAAGCACCACCTCCCGATGCAGATGTGGTTAAGTGACTGCAAAAAAAGGGGGGAAGCCCAAATAGCCCTATGTGACCCTGGGCATTAGATAAACAAGAAATTAAAAGTAGTTCTCTATTGGGAATATTTCAAAGTAACTCTAGAATAGTTCAAAAACAGTGGCACTGCTCACTATTTGAATTTACATTCATTGTTTGTGCAGCTCAGTTTGATTTTATAGTCTATTCCTAAGAAACAAGAACGCAGGATACATACAATTTTTAAATCCGAATTTTCAGTCTGATGGCAAAATGATCAGGTCTATCATTTTTAAGTAGACGAAGGGATTCCACATTTTACTGTATGATTGGAAAATTGCATGCAACCTGTGTCCTTGTTTCTTGTCCTGAAGAGGCCCATAAATTTCATCTTGCAGAGTTCCTCAACTTCCACATAGGCACAGACTCAAGTATACCATAAACCATGAACCTTTGGGACCAAGTTCACATCTCCTGTATGGGTCATGATTGATGCATTGCAGAAACTAACACAAGGTGGACTCCCACTCTACAATTTGCTAGGAGACACCTACAAACCAAAATAGTTAACAAGGATGTATCAATACAAGGGACTATGAGCACAAAAAAATGTTGGGTATGTCCTTAGTTAGTTGTTTATGCAAGTGTACTTAATAAACTGGAATGGTGTAATACTATGACCAGCAAAATAAAACGAAACTGAGTTGCACAAATAAATAATGTACATTCCGATAGGGGTGCTGCTCACTATTGTGAGCATCACCACTTTTGTTTAACCCCTCTAGAGGTTGATTGAAAAATTCCCTATAGAGAACCTCTTATAATTTCTTGTTTATTAGTGATCCGCAAGACATCGATGGCTGAGTTTGTCTGCCCAAGTTTTCAGTGTTCCCGCCAGGTATTGCACGACCAGTAAGATGTCCTGACATTCCAGCCATGTCCAGAGGCACACAACCACCTGGCACGTGATTCAGAACCCAACTCCGCCTTGTTTGTCGCACTATCACATGGCAGTGGTGTTATCTGTGAACATCTAGACCCGCTTCCCTTGATGGTTAGAAGGAAGGCTTTCAACACCAAGCGGATGGCCCTCAGCTCCAGAAGACTGATATGGAGCCAAGTCTCCGCTGGAGACCAAAGTCCTCTGATCCACTGCAGGTCTTTTGCAGTCTCCTCAGAACTCTGAACCAGGTTGGAGATAGTCCCCTGGAGTTGTGCCCACTGGTACTTCGGGCTCCACTGCAGAGCCAGCATCTACCACATGCCATGTTTCACCAGATGGCTACAGGAGGCCATTAGCCCAGTAGCCTCAGTCAGTCTTACTGAGATCCAAGACTGAGGCTGAAACATCAAGATCATAGTTCGAATGTTGTGGACTTTCTGCTCCGTAGGATGTGTGGTCAACTGTACTGTTCAGAATGGCTCTGATGAAATGGAGCGTCAGAGGAGCTAGCTGTAACTTCGACATATTGATAGTGAACCCCAGCAAGTTTAGGAGGTTCACCATAATCTGGAGGTGGGCGATGACTGCCTAGGGCGAGCCTGCTTTCAGCAGCCAGTCATCAAGGTAGGGGAAGACAGACGCCTGACCTCCGGAGGTGTGCTGCAACCAAAACCCTCACTTTTGCAAACACCAAAGGAGTACTGGTGAGACCAAAAGGGAGCATAACGAACTGGAAATGCTCCTCTCCCATTGTGAACCTCCGGTAACGCCTGTGGACCTGCAGGGCAGGAAAGTGGGAATACGTCTCCAGGCCAGACAAGACCTGGGCCAGGGTGAGCATTTCGAATCTCTCCTTTCATAAGAAGGCATTGAGTTGGCGAAGATCTAGGGCAGAGGCCTCCATCCTTTTTTGGCATCAAAAAGAAGAGGCAATAGCAACCGCAATCTATTTCTGCTGTAGGTAGTCTCTTTTGGCCAAAAGAGCCTGTCCTCCTGACGTAGCAAGGAAAGGTGGTGCTCTGTCAGCCGATCTGAAACAGGTGGCAGGATTTCCAGAAATGGGAGGGCGTAACTCCACTGGATAATTTGAAGCACCCACTTGTTATAGCTCGCCATTGGGGCAGGTGGTTTCTGATCCTGTGTCTAACAGAATGACTGTGCTGTGCTGAGGGCATGCTAAAGAGGTTTAGAGACTGAGGCAGCCTGAGCAGCTGCGGATTGGACCATAAGCTGGCTTTGAGTCCCACATCCTCTGTGAGAGCTGCATCCACAGCCACAAAAAGCCTGGGAAGCCTGATGACCTTCGGGGTGTAGCTGGGACTGCGGATGCAGCTGAAAAACCCTACCATAGCCACGGATGCAACAAAAGGAGAAGTGCAGTTGGAGCTGCGCCAGGGAGGATCCCAAAGTCCTGGTGGTGACCCAACAAGACTTAAAGCGCTCAAGCACTGTATCGCCTAAGAGGTGAGAGACGTCAAAGTGCATGTCCAACAGCAATGATTGGACGTCCCCCGAGAAGACAGTTGATCTAACCCAGGCAGGGAGGCAAAGTGACACCGTTGATGCGATAGCTCTACCTAGCAAGTCAGTGGTGTCCAACTGACATCGGATGGTCAACATTGCTGCGCCGTGGCAATCAAGAATGGCTTGGTTCAGTATGGCTCAGGCTTCTTTGAGACCATTGTATTACTTGTGCAACCATGTCCGAAAAAGGTGTGGGTGTACCGGCCCAAGGGGCATGCGGGCTTCAATGACCACAAACTAGGTTGGTAGAAGAGAAAATTATCTTTACAAAGGTGTCCTGCCTTTTGAATTCCCTGTCTGGAGCGGTGGTAGGGAATTGGCTGGGACTGATTGTGGCGGCTGAGGCCTGCACCCCCAGGCTCTTGGGGGTCAGGTTCTGAGTGAGAAAAGCTGGGTCCCTCAGGAGCGATGTGGTGGCGAAGGGCAATCCTCCTGTCCACTGAAACACCTGTGCAAAGCTTGGCCTGAGCCATCAGGAGGCTGTCCATGAGGGCAAAGGCTCAAGCATTTCTCACTTATGAAACCTGAATTCAGGATCAGCACTCAATTACATTCTCAACCCCTCCTTCACACTGTTGATGACCTCACCGCCCACTAAAGCTCATCAATGACAGATGTTCTTGACCAGGTTTCCCCACTCAAACTAAAAAGATCGAGAAAAATCAAATCCAGATTCTAGTTCAGCTCAGACTTGAACAATGAAAGAAGACAACTTAGACAAACTGAAAGGTTAGGGAGACAGAACCCTTTACTGGCACACCTCTCACTCCTAAGAGCCGAGCGGTTCTCCTACAAAAAAACCACATGTTTAGGGAAAAAGTCACTCAATTTGACCATGCGAAGAATCGACCAAGGGAGCTCTTCAACATAATCAAACAACAATCTACGCTTACCTCCCAACAGGAAACAAAAATCACCAACAATCTCTGACCCTTGACAAAAGTCTAACATCCCACTTCGCCGGCTCACAAGTCAATATGGAAATTCCCTCCCAAGGCTTAACTAAAGACCAAAAGGACCCAAAAAAGCAATCAATAGCAAGCAACAAACTCCTTTAACTGAAAAACAATGCTAACTGAACAGACTTCAAACCTTTAAGAGAAAGGAGACATTTTCAAAATTCTTGATAAGTTTAAACCCACATCCCACCTCACTGATCCCTTCCCCTCCACCCTAGTACAAAACTTCAACCATATCATCTCCCTGTTCTGGACCAAAATCATCAACTCCTCTTTTTCTTCAGGCTGTGTACCAGACTCCCTCCAACTCAGCCAAGTCACCCCCATTCTAAAAAAGCCTGGGGCGGACCCCAACGACCTCAACAACCTCAGACCCATCACTAATCTTCCTTTCCTAGCTAAAACGTTGAAAAAGTGTGTCCAACTACAACTCAACCAACACATAGAAGAATTCAACTTTCACAACACATTACAATCAAGATTCAAGAAAAGTTGTAGCATAGAAATTGCTTTGCTCAGTATAACTGATGACATTCACTGTTCCTTAGATGAAGGTGACTCCTGCCTCCTAATTCTACTTGACCTATCGGCAGCATTTGATACAATTCACCATCCAGTGCTACTTGAGACACTCAAGAACCGCATTGGTATCAATGGCATAGTGTTGAGATGGTTCACGTCCTATCTTCAACATTGCTCACAACATGAAAATCAACAGCTGTCTCTCGAAGTCCACACCAGTACCGCAAGGTGTACCTCAAGGATTAATCCTCTCTGCCGGCCTATTCAACCTTTTCATGGAACCCCTCACAATTATCCTGAACCAAGCTGGGATCAAGTATCACCTATATGCCGATGACACAGAACTTTTCTATCGAATAAGATCACCCAGCGACATCTGCCATCTTAATACCACACTAATTAAGATACAAAATTGGCTAAACACCAACCACCTTAAGCTGAATCCCAGGAAGACTGAACTTCTGCTCCTCTCACTTCCAAACAATCATTACCCATCCAAGAATGGTTCAAAAAATTGGACGCACAAAACTGCCCTGCAACACAGGCCAACTCCGTTAAGTCCTTAGGTATCACACTAGACATAGACGTATCAATGAAGGAACACATCAAAAACACAGCCAAAGGAGAGCTTTTCCCATTAAAACAACTCAAGAAAATCAAATCATTTCTTCCCCCTGACAATTTTAAGACGGTAGTACAATCCCTAGTCCTCCCGAAAGTGAACTACAGCACTGCCATCCTGACAGGATCTCCTAAAAGCCACATCACACCCCTAAGAACAATCCTCAATGAGGCTGCCAGGCTCATCACAGGAATCAGATGGTTTGATCGCATCACATCCTCCCTAAAAAGTCTTGCCTGGCCTCCCATTGAAGGAAGATGTATATACAAGACAGCCTGTTTGACCCAAAAAGCAATACATACTAAAAACCCCACATATCTAGAAACTAAACGCACAAGTTACTAACTTGTGTAACGATATATCTGTAAGAGACAGTAGTTAGTGACAGATTCCTTACCTTAGAATATCCCCAGGCGTCAGGCTGGATCCGGAAAGATTTTTGCGTAGCAGTACCCTTGCGCGTCGGTAGGCGGCGTCGTGCGGCTCCGCGTCCGTCGTCGTGATCGCCGGGATGACGTCGCGGGCAGTACTCAGACGCCGCCCCTGCGCGCTGACGTCAGTTCTTCTTTTTCCGCGCCAGTAAGCGCAGATCCGGGAAGAGCAGTGCCCTAGTCACTTTTTGACTACTTTTTTGTGAATTTTTTTTTCACTGTTTTCTTCTACGAGTCTTCACGACTCCTAAGGTGTCGTAGGGATGCCCGGCTTTAAGCCCTGCGAGGTCTGTGCCCGCATGATGTCCATCACGGACCCGCATCTCGAGTGTCTCTTCTGTCTCGGCCGAGACCACGACACGATGTCGTGCCCTGACTGCCGGAAACTTCATCCGAAGGCTTTGCGAGAGCGGTCTCGAAAGCTGCTCGAGGTCCGGCAGTCGGCTCCGCGCCGCACTAAGCCCCGGTCACGGGAGAGGTCGAGGGGCCGGTCGCGGAGCCCCCATCGTTCGTCGGAATTCAAGTCTTCGCGCTCCTCCGCTAAGTCGAAGCACAAGAAGTCTAAGCGGCGTCATCGCTCTAAGACTTCGCCTCGCCGGTCTCGCGACTCGGCTGAGGCCCCTGTCGGCACCGCCCCGCGGCCCCGGACGTGCCTGTCGCGTCACCCCCGCATTACCCGTCCTTCCCGGGTTCGGGGCGACTCCGGCCCAAGTACAGGAGTTCCTGTCGGCCATGGCCCGCCTCTTCGGGCCTCAAGGTCCCTCCGGTGCGCCTTCGGGCCCCGCGGGCCCTGATGGGGTTGCTCCGGCGTCGCCGTCGACTCCGGTCCCGGCGTCGCCTGTCCCACCAGCCTTCATCCCGGCCTCGGCTCCGGCCCCGGCCTCGATCCCGGCTCCGGTGGTGCCGCAACCCCATCGATGCCGGTTGACCTAACCACGCCTCCGCCGACGTCCCCGGTGCCGTTCCTGACGCCGTCCGGGGCTCCGGACGGCGTCGTTCCCGGTTCTCTCCGGCTCCAGACATGGAGCCGGACCGACGCTCGCCCGGCGCCGGTTCCGGCGCCGATGAGACCTTGGGTCCCTAATGTCCCTCCTCCTCCATATTATGAACCTGAGGAGGACCAGGAGAGCTGGGAGGGGTCTGAGGACCCTCTCACACAACAGTGCGAGTTTGACCCGGACTGGGTTGAGGAACTTGGGGATGCCAGTGGTCTAGACACCTCCCTGACTCTGGCATGCTGTCTCCTCCCGTGGCTACGGAGGAGGGGGCTAATTTTGCAACAGTGTTGCGTAGAGCTGCTGGAGCCTTGAATCTCCAGTTGCCTACTGTCGCCGTCAGGACTAACCTCCTGACAGAAGTGCTTCAGCCGGCGGCCTCCTCTTCGGAGACTGTGCTGCCGTTCAATGATGCACTCACTGACGTTCTTTTGGGTGCCTGGTCCAAGCCCACCACAGGGCTCCTGTGGATAGGAACGTGGCCCGACGCCATCGCCCTGCTCCGGGCGACCCCCTGTTTCTCTCCCAACACCCCACCCCTGAGAGCTTGGTTGTCCAAGCCTCTGCCTCCCAAACCGCCTTCCCTACCGCCCCTCCGGATAGGGAATCCAAGCGCCTGGACCACTTTGGGAAGAAGGCTTTCTCTTCCTCCAGTGCTGGCTTGCGGTCCGTCAACACCGCTTGCCTCTTGGGCCGATATACCCACTCCCTGTGGGATTCGGTGGCGACTGTTTTGCCGCAGTGTTCTGAGGAGGTCCAGACACTGCTTACCCGCGCCATTGCGGAAGGGCGAGATGCGGCTAAATACACCATACGTTGTGGCCTTGATACCGCCGACTCGCTGGGCAGATCGCTTGCAACGACGGTGGCGCTGCGTCGCCACGCCTGGCTGAGGACCACTGGTTTTTCGGGTGATATCCAGAATACACTCATGGACATGCCCTTTGATGGAGTCGGTCTTTTTGGTTCAAAAGCAGACCATGCGCTGGAGCGTTTCAAGGACTCGCGGGCTACTGCCAAGTCCCTGGGCCTTGCTGTTGTGCGCCCTCCGCTCTCATCTGCTTTTCGCCCCTTTCGTGGCCACGGAAGGGGCGCCCAGTCACGTCAGCAGCCCGGCCAACGGCCCGCGCAGCAAGCGCCTTCGCGTGGCCGAGGACGTGGATACCGCCGTGGCGGTTCGGGCAACCAGCGTGCAAGTCAGGCCACCACCTCCAACCCGTCCGCGGCCTCCAAGCCCTCCTAGTCCTTCCTTTCAGGTGCACAGCACGCCAGTAGGGGCAGGGTCCGCCATCACCTTCACCACTGGCGTCCCATCACCTCGGACAGGTGGGTCTTGGACATTGTCCGAAGGGGCTACTCCCTCCCCTTCGAGACCACCCCCCCAGCCATGCCACCTCAATTCCACCGCATGTCAGGGATCACTTGGTGCTTCTGCAGAAGGAAGTCACGGCCCTCTTGGCCAAGAGGGCCATCGAGCATGTTCCGACCCCAGAAGTAGGACGTGGTTGCTACTCCCACTACTTTCTGGTGCCCAAAAGGACAAGGAGGACATGCGTCCTATCTTGGACCTCCGGAACGTCAATCGCTTCCTCCGGAAGGAGAAGTTCAAGATGCTCACCCTAGCTCAGGTCTTGACTGCCCTCGACCCTGGAGACTGGTTGGTAGCGTTGGACTTGCAGGACGCTTATTTCCACATACCCGTCCTGCCGGCCCACCGGCGTTACCTACGGTTCACGGTAGGCCTCGAGCATTTTCAGTTCACCGTGCTCCCCTTTGGCCTTACCAGTGCCCCTCGGGTGTTCACGAAAGTGATGGCGGTGGTCGCAGCTCATCTGCGCCGGGCAGGGGTTCCAGTCTTCCCCTACCTCGACGACTGGCTGCTGAAGGCGGGCTCGTCCCAGGCAGTCGTCTCCCACCTCCAGACTACGGCCGAACTCCTGCACTCGCTGGGGTTCTCCATCAATGTGCCGAAGTCGCATCTGATTCCTTCTCCACAGCTCCTTTTCATCGGAGCAGTTCTGGACACGACGCAGTTTCGGGCCTATCCTCCCGAACGGCGAGTCCGGGATATTCAGGCTATGATTCCGATCTTTCAGCCTTTATCCTGGGTTTCGGTACGGATGACCCTGAGGATGCTGGGCCTCATGGCCTCCTGCATCCTGCTGGTCAATCATGCCAGATGGCATATGCGGGCTCTGCAGTGGGACCTGAAGTTCCAGTGGGCGCAGCACCGGGGCAACCTGTCCGATCACGTCCAGATCTCGGAGGGGCTGCAAAACAGTTGCAGTGGTGGCTCACGGGCCGGCAATGGGTCATGGGCAGATCCTCTCCCTTCCCCAGCCAGAGCACACAGTTGTGACGGACGCGTCCCTTCTGGGATGGGGCGGTCACATGGGAGAGGCGGAGATCAGAGGCCTCTGGTCTCCGGCGGAGTCCCGGCTCCATATCAACCTTCTGGAGCTCCGGGCGATCCGACTTGCACTCAAGGCATTCCTTCCCTCTGTCAAAGGGAAGGTTGTGCAGGTGTTCACAGACAACACCACCGCCATGTGGTACTGCAACAAACAGGGCGGGGTGGGGTCGTGGACCCTCTGTCAGGAGGCTCTGCGCCTCTGGACATGAAGAAGATTCGGCACGACCGGGCCCAAGTCATCCTTGTGGCGCCGGACTGGGCTCGAAGAGTTTGGTATCCCGAGCTACTCAGTATGAGCGTAGATCCCCCGATCCGTCTGCCTCTTCGGGAGGATCTTCTGTCGCAGCAGCAGGGGACGGTCCTCCACCCAAACCTGTCCAGCCTCCACCTGCTTGCGTGGAGATTGAGCGGCGGCAGTTGATTCCTTTCGACTTGCCTCCCGAAGTTTGTGATGTGATTCTGGCAGCCAGGCGTCCCTCCACTAAGGTGGTATATGCCTGCAGGTGGAACAAATTTGTGGCATGGTGCACAGCAAAGGCTGTGAACCCCCATTCTGCCCCTCTTTCTGTGCCTTCTTTCTCTGGCCCAACAGGGTTCTGCCCTGGGTACCATCAAGGGTTATCTCTGTGCTATCTCGGCCTTCCTCAGGCTCCCTGATCAGCCCTCCCTTTTCAAGTCCCCTGTTGCTAACAGGTTCTTAAAAGGCATTCCACACCTCTTCCCTCCTGTTCCGTTTGTGATGCCTCAGTGGGACTTGAACTTGGTTCTTACCTTTTTAATGTGCGCTCCCTTTGAGCCTCTACATAACTGTCCTCTTCGTCTTCTCACTCTGAAGACAGCCTTTCTGGTGGCCATCACCTCCGCTCGGCGGGTGAGTGAGCTCCAGGCTCTATCATGCAAACCTCCCTTTCTGTCTGTGCATCCAGACAAGGTTGTTCTTAGGACGCGTCCGTCCTTCTTGCCAAAGGTGGTTACTGCCTTCCACATTGGGCAGACCATCACTTTGCCTACCTTCTTTCCGCCTCCGCATCCTTCCAGAGAGGAAGAGAGGCTCCACCGTCTGGACCCAAAACGTGCGCTCTCCTTCTATATCGACCGCACAAAACACTTCCGGGTGGATGACCAGCTCTTTGTTGGCTACAAGGGCGCCAAAAAAGGTCGGGCGGTGCACAAACGAACCATCTCCCGCTGGGTTACCTTGTGCATCAAGGCCTGCTATTCTTTGGCTAAGAAGGAGCCTCCTGTTGGGCTGCGTGCCCATTCCACCAGGGCAACGGCTGCTACCACGGCTTTGGGCCGCGGTGTTCCGCTGCAGGTTATCTGTCAGGCAGCTACGTGGGCCTCGCTGCACACGTTTACAAAGCATTACTGCCTTGACAGTGAGGTCCGGAGGTACGGCTTCTTTGGCCGTTCTGTCCTCCGGGACTTCCTTGTCTGATCTTTGTTCGCAGACCCACCACCGGGGTTGGTATTGCTGGGGTATCTATTCTAAGGTAAGGAATCTGTCACTAACGTGTCTCTTTCAGATGCACAAGTTACTAACTTGTGTTACGATATATCTGTAAGAGACAGTAATTAGTGACAGATTCCTACCGCCCACTCCATCCTCTCCGTTCTGCGAACTGATTTTTAGGGTTAAGGACATCCCTTTCAGGGCCCTAGTATTTTTCAGACACCTATGTCAGCTTCTTGCATGGCTCTGCGTTCCTGGCGCGGAAAGTCGTGTACAGAACTGACGTCAGCGCGCAGGGGCGGCGTCTAAGTACTGCCCGCGACATCATCCCGGCGATCACGACGCCGACGGACGCGGAGCCGCACGACGCCGCCTACCGACGCGCAAGGGTACTGCTACGCAAAAACTTTCCGGATCCAGCCTGACGCCTGGGGATATTCTAAGGTAAGGAATCTGTCACTAACTACTGTCTCTTACAGATATATCGTTACACAAGTTAGTAACTTGTGCGTTTGGAGGATTGTTGGTGAACTCCAGGCAATAACCAGAACTGATAATTTCCAGTACCCATTTGTCTGTAGTTATGGATTGCCAGACGGGTAGGAAATGTGAAAGACGCACCCGACAGGTGTTAAATGGTCGGGGGAGGAGTGTAGGCAAGTCACTGTTTGGTGTTGGAGGGGGAAGCGCGTGTATTGGAGCCTCTAACTCTACCTTTGCCATTGTTGCCTCTGTAACCCCCTCTGAAGTAACCCTTAGAGGCAGAGGGCTGATTGTTGCCTTTGTAGGTAGTGATGGCAGTATCTGAGGAGGTATTTCTGGACCCTCCGTGGTAGAAGGAGCGCAGAAAGGAACCACGTCCTGGGGTTAATTGAAGGGCTCCCCTAGATTTGGCCACTTCTGTGTCCTTCTTCATTTTTTCTAGTGAGGAATTTACCACAGGGTCAAAGAGGTGTTCCTTGTCAAATGGTTTGTTCAGGATAGAAGTTTGAACCTCTGGTTTGAATCCTGAAATACGTAACCAGGCATGCCATTTTTAAAAGGACGCTGGTGTTGACAGCTCTGGCTCCAGTGTCTGCAGCATCTAGGAAGCACTTGATAGAATTATTGGAAATGAGCTGTCCCTCCCGCACTAGGTCTTGCGCCTTGGACTTGTGCTCATCAGGTAGAAATCGGAGCAACTGCTCCATTTCATCACAATGCGCCCTGTCGTACCTAGCTAACAGTGCTTGTGTATTGGAGATGCGCCAAAAGATCGCAGCCTGTGAGATTACTCTTTGCCCCGAAGCGTCTAGCAGCTTAGATTCTTTGTCTGGGAGTGGAGCATCTCCTGTTGTTTGTGAATTGGCCCTTTTGCGTGCGTTGGAAACTAACAAGGAATCCAATGGTAACTGCCCCCTTATGTATGCTGGATATGATGGTGCCGGCTTATATTTCTTGTCTACCCAAGGGGTGAGAATACGTGCCCTGACGGGATCATTAAAAATATCATCTACGTGTCTGATCATACCCTTGAGCATAGGGAGTGTGTGCGAGGACTTTTGTGTACTACTAAGAGTCTCGAAAAGGAAATCCTCTTCCAAGGATTCCTTATGCAGCTGAACCCCATGGTAGTTAGCAGCTCTACCCAACAGTTCTATGTATCCTACACTGTCGTCCGGTGGAGAAGGCTTGGTAGGGTACAGATCAGGATCATTCCCTGTGGGGGAATTGGTGTTGTAATCTGTCCAGGGGTCTGCGGGTATTGGTTCATTGTCCCCAGCCCAATCCCCATCCCCATCATCTTGATCTTCAGGTGTATGTGGTGGTGATTGCTCAGGTGAAATTAGTAATGGTTGAAACTGAGGAGAAGTGGGTGATGGAAGAGGAGGAGGAGAAGGATTAGTACCGACATTTTTCCTTTTTAAAGGAATGTGGTAGACCTCTTCTGTCTCAGGTTTGCATTTTATTGTCAACTTTGTGGTAATATGTCCAGTTGTTGGGTGAATGTATAGCTCCCGCTGTTTCAGATCTGGTTTGGAGGGCAGAGCATCGAAATGTTGCTCTTTGGATGGAATCGGCACATCTGTTAATTTTGGTGCCGAAGGCTTCAGTGCCGGCGTTTTGGGTGCTGGGGCTTTGGATGACGCGGATTTTGGATCCGAAGACGTTTTCGGCGTCGAAGGGGGTGGGGTGGAGCCTGTCTTTGACTTCGATCCCAAAGGTTTCGGCTCGGTGCCCGTTTTCGAACAGATCTGTGCGGAGCCGGATGGCTTTTGGGTATGTTTTGGTGCCGAGCTGGAGGGCAGGGCATCGGAAACATGTTCTCTGTGCCGAACGTGGCCCAGAGGCGGGGGTTGGACCGGAGCCTTCTTCTTGGGCCGAGGTGGACTTTGGGGCAAGGGAGGATCTGTACTCACGGTACGCTGCCCTTGCGGGATGTCTTCGTACCCCTCGGAGCCGTAGTCGGAGATGGAGATCGGGTCTTGTTCCTCCTCGGCTCCCATGGCGTCTCCGGCCTCTTGTTCCGAATCTTCTCCGAAGAGGTCCGGAATGGAACTTGTGTGTTGGCTCTGCATGTCGCGGCGTCGAGCCCGACGGTCGCAAAGCGTTTTCTTCGATCGGAAAGTCTTACACGCGTCGCAGTCCTGCTAGCTGTGCTCCGGAAAGAAGCACAGGTTGCACAGTTCTTTTGAGTCGGTGCGCGGAAACTTTGCATGGCACCGAGGGCAGAATTTAAATGGAGTCCGTTCCATCTACTGTGAGGTGGCCCGACGGCCTTCCACGAGCTACCCGATCGAAAGAGGGTTTTTCCAGTAAATACGATACGCAGAGAACGGAATTACGCGATTGGAAACAATACAGTCGAGGGTCAGTGTCTTGTGCACCGAGGGAAACCAGAGAAACGGTGTCGAACCGGAGCACAGCAATTCACGTCCAAACCTGATGGCGGAAAAAAACAATCTATCAATGGAGTCGATGCCCATGCGCACTATCACCGAAAGGAGGAGTCACCTACCTCGTGACTGGAAAGACTTCTTCGAAGAAAAACAACTTGCAAACATCCGGACCCAACAATAGATGGCAGGAGTATGCAAAGCATGTGATCTACAGCTCACATGCCTCGAACAGGAGGTTTAGAAGATAGAGCCTGAAGCTCACTCACCCTGCGAGCAGAGGTGATGGCAACCAGAAAAGCAGTCTTTAAGGTCAAGAGTCTGAGAGGACAATTATGCAGTGGCTCGAAAGGAGCACACATAAGGTAAGTTAAGACCAGATTCAAGTCCCACTGGGGCATTACGAAAGGAATAGGAGGAAAGAGGTGAGTAATGCCCTTAGGAAACCTATTCACAATAGGGGACTTGAAAAGAGAAGGCTGATCAGGAAGGCGAAGAAAGGCCGAAATGGCAGTAAGATAGCCTTTAAGGGTGCCCAGAACGTAGCCCTTCTGGGCCAAAGATAGAATGAAGAGAAGAACCTCTGAAACAAGGGCAGAAAGGGGATCCACAGCCTTTGCTGTGCACCATGCCACAAATTTGTTCCATCTATAGGTGTATACCATTTTAGTGGAGGGACGCCTGGCTGCCAAGATGACGTTACAGACTTTGGGAGGAAGGTCAAAAGCTGTCAACTGTCGCAGCTCAATCTCCACGCAAGGAGGTGGAGACTGGACAGGTTCGGGTGGAGGACCGTCCCCTGCTGCTGCAACAGAAGATCCTCTCGAAGAGGCAGTCTGATCGAAGGATCGATGGCCATGTTCAAGAGCTCGGGATACCAGACTCTTCATGCCCAGTCCGGAGCCACAAGAATTACCTGGGCCGAGTCGCGATTGATCTTCTTCAGCACTCTGGGCAGAAGTGGTATAGGCGGAAAGGTGTATAGAAGACCTCAATTCCACTCGCAACGAAAAGTGTCGTCGAGCGAGTGCCGCCTTGGAAATTCCAACGCGAAGAACTGCTGACATTGCGCGTTCTCTTTGGTGGCGAACAAATCTAATATAATCTAGCGCTGGTAAGGCCAAAGGGGAGCACGGTAAACTGAAAATGCTCGTGGCCTACCGTGAACCGTAGGTAACGCCTGTGGGCTGGCAGGACGGGGATGTGGAAGTAGGTGTCCTGCAAGTCCAACGCTACCATCCAGTCTCCATGGTGGAGGGCAGACAGGACCTGAGCTACTGTCAATATTTTGAACATCTCCTTCCGGAGGAAGCGGTTGACGTCCCTGAGATCCAAGATAGGACGCAGGCCTTTGTCCTTCTTGGGTACCAGGAAGTAGTGGGAGTAACAACGACGACCTACTTCTGGAACAGGGACTCGCTCGATAGCTCCCTTGGCCAAGAGAGCCGTAACTTCCTGACGGAGAAGGGCCAAGTGATCCTCCAACATGCAATGGAGTGTGGGAGGTATGGAAGGAGGGGTAGTCTCGAAGGGGAGGGAGTATCCCCTTCGGACTATCTGCAAAACCCACCTGTCCGACGTGATGTTGTGCCAGAGGAGGAGGTGATGGCGGATCCTGCCACCCACTGGCAATTGGTGGCCCTGAAAGGTCAGACTAGGAAGGTTTGGAGGCTGCTGCAGAGGGGGCACTGGTGGAATGGCCTGCCCGCTGGCCACCAGACCTACGGCGCTGGGTCCCATTTCCCCGGTCGCGCAGAGGCTGGGCAGCTTGCGCCGGCCTGTGGCCCTGGGTGGAACGTGGTATCCAGCCCACATCGAATGGCAAACTTTGCTGCGTCTCTACCCTCTGTGACCGCACGGGAGAGTACGGCCCGGGCCTCCTCCGGGCAATGTGGCAGCACTTGCGTAACCGTGTCCCACACAGAGTGGGTTTAACGGCCCAAGAGACATGCGGTGTTCACCAAAGGCAGTCCTAAGCTGGCGGAAGAAAACATCCTCTTCCCAAGATGGTCCAGCTTCTTGGATTCCCTATCCGGGGAAGCAGTAGGGAGCGCGCCTTTTGAACATTGAGGCTTGGACCACCAAGCTCTCAGGGGTATGGTGTTGGGAGAGGAAAATTGGGTCGCCCGGGGCCTGGCGGTGGCGTCGGGCAATCATCCTATCCACAGGAGCCCCTGTGCTGGGCTTGGACCAAGTGCCCAGGACGTCTGTGAGGGCCTCACTGAATGGCAGCAGAGGCTCCGAAGAGGCTGCTGCCGGCTGAAGCACCTCAGTCAGGAGGTTAGTCCTGACTGCCACCGTAGGAAACTCAAGGCCCAAGGCCTCAGTCACCCTATGCAACACCACAGCGTAGGGGGAGGCTCCCTCCTCCGTGGCCACGGTAGGGGGAAGAAAGCATACCAAGGTCTGAGGAGGTGTCCAGATCACTGGTCTCACCCAACTACTCTCTCCAGTCTGGCTCTTCAAGCTCGTCTGCCAGAGGGTCAACAGACCCTTCCCAGTCCTCCTCACCCTTCTCTGGCTGCCACTCAGGGCGATAAGGAACGCCAGGGTAGAACAGTGGTACAAAAGTACCGGTCGACGCCGGTCCGGCTCTGTGTCCAAGTCGAGGGGGAGGCCGGGTCAACGCCGGTCGGGGACATAACTGGCGTCGGAGGTGGCGGAGGTGTTGTCAGAGGAATTGGTGCCGGAGGGAGGTGTCGTGAGGTCGACTGGCACCGATCCGGATCCAGGCCTGGATCCCTGGGGGCCCTGCGGCGCCGAGGCCGGAGTCGCCGGCATCGAAAGCCTAGAGCCCCCAGCCGAGTCCACGGGGCCCAAAGACGCGTCGGCGGAGTCGGGCTGCCCAAAGATGGAGTGGAGGGCTTCGTAAAATGCACGAAGCTAGGCAGGGGACGCTCTGGCTCCTGGGAAGGGAGGGAAGTTCAGAGCCGTCCCAGTAGGCTCCGGTGGTGGATCCGAAGGACGACGACCCTCTGCGTCCCGTCGGCCGGGGAGAAGGCGAAGAGCGTTGGTGATTCTTCGCCTTCTTCTTGTGCTTCGACTTACCCGATGACAAAGACTTCAAAGAGGAATGATGGTAGTGAGTCCGCGACCTCCCTCTCGACCAGGACCTCGAGCGGCGCGGAGCTGACTGCCAGAAACTTTCGGGACCACTCCCGCAAAGACTTCGGGTTCATGGCCCGACAGTCAGAGCACGACTTTGGGTCGTGGTCGCGCTCCAGGCACCAGAGGCACACGAGGTGCAGGTCCGTGACCGACATCAACTTGTGACAGGAATCACAAGGCTTGAAGCCGGTCCGACGATGGGACATCCCTACGTGCACCAGGAGTCGAACGACTCGAAAAAGATGACGACAAAAGTCAAAAAAGTGTTAGTCAAAAAATGACTAAAAGAAAAAACTGACGTCAGCGTGCAGGGGCGGAGTCTAAGTAGATACTGCGACGTCATTCCGGCGATCACGACACAAACTACGAACGCAGAGTCGACCGACACTACCTCCCGAGGCGCAGAAGTACTGCTAAGAAAAAATTTCTCCGGATCCAGTCTGACGCCTGGGGGTAATTCTAAGGTAAGGAATCTATAACTAATAGTCTCTTTCAGATATGCGGTGCTTATGTGCCTTAGAAGTCTTTGTAGAGCTGTGGGTGTCAGACACAATCACACGTCTTGGCAACACCTTGGTATAAAGTCCAGGGGTGACTGAGGTTGATGCGGTGTCTTTGAGCACCTCATCCTTCTCCTGAATCTCCTTCTCTTCGGGCTTCGAATAATCGAACACGATTATCACAGGGCTGGGTTGGCAGGCCAGTAGATCAAGTGACTCACCAAAGCTGAGCAGGCCTGCTTCCCCAAAGATGTCCGGCATCTCGTTGTGGGTCCACCGCCTGTCTCTTCATGGTAGAAGGGTATTTTTGCTCTTGAAGGCCAAACAGGAATTGCAGTGCTTGTCGTCATGCTCCGGGGAGAGGAACAGATTGCAGACAACATGAAGGTCAGCGCTTGGATACTTTGAGTGGCTCTGAGAGCATCTCTTGAAGGGCGTCTGTTCCTTCCCCCTCTGCACATCTTCATTTTCCAGTGTCATCTTCATTTTCCAGGGTCAAAGTGTAAGATGTGAAGTCTTGATTGGGTCCACCTAAGGCCAAATGGCCTGGTCTTCGACAACGATGTCCGGAGCAGTGGAGTGAAGAAGAGGAGAAAAAGATGGAACGAGTACCAGAGTACAAAAGTGTTCTTGGCAACAGGAAGGGAAGCAGTGAGCCCCAGGACCATGACGTTCAGCATCCATTGAGTAGAAACTAGGAGCATCTTCAACACACCTGGGGATTGGGATGGTCGCTTCCCCTGCTGTCCATTGGCTGTGGGTAGTGCGGCCTCAGACAAGAAAAGGCTGTGGGGTTGGTGGGCTGGCTGCAAGAGCAGGAGCTGGTGGTCCTGAAAGGCCCTTCCATAGCCACGTATGAGGCAAAACTGCTGGTGGGCCTGACGCACTGAAGCAGACAGACCCAAGGAGCGCACTGTGGCCCTGCTGTCTTCAAAGAGATTGAGGCCTGAATCTGCTTTTTTCACCCAATATGCGATAGCCATCGAATGGCATGCCCATTAGGGAAGTTTGGACATCCCCAGAGAAGCATATATCGCTCATCCAGGCATGTCTCCCGAGTATCACACTGGTGCTAATTGCCTGACCAAGGCAATCTGTGGTATCTGGTTCACAGTGAATTGTTAATTTTGCTGCATTTTGTAGCAATCCTGAATGGCTTGTGTAAGGGTGAGGTGCAGGTCCTCTGGTACAGTAGGTAGTACTTCTGACAGTTCCAAAGAGCATGAGTGTACGGACATTAATGCCTGTCAGGTGGAGGAAAAAATGTGTTTTCCAAAGGTTTCGAGGCATTTTGACTATCATAGTGTAGTGGAGAGGGTACTTGGGTTTTCACCTACATAGAAGGCAAATGGAAGTCAAGAACCTCAGCCGCCCTTCGCATCATTACTGAGAAGGAGGCACTATCTTCAGTAGCTGGCCAAGGTGAAGACCAGCCCGTGTCCAGAGAAGTATACAGATCACAGGCATCTTGTAGCATCATACCAGTTATCTTTAGTGTATGGTTGAGCAAACTCATCCCCTTCATTACAGCATTATCAGAGACAGTACCGAAAAGATTGTGAATGATCTGGGGTCTTTTCTTGGGACAATGGCAAAGTGTCAGAGTCTGATGGGTTGCCGAAAAGCTGCAGCCCAGTGTGATCACGGCATGGCCTCGATTGAAGTCAAAGTGCAGTCAGTTCAAAGTCAGACAGCACTATGGGCTGCGCTAAGTTGTCCAGCGTCGATGCACTGTGATCTGGTGTGGGTTATGTCGCCAAGACCGATGTCAGCACCAAAGCCGGCGCAGGCCCAAAATGGGTCAAGAAGTTCCAGTTGGTGCTGAGGGCAGACCAGCTGACGAAGTCCCAGTTGGAGGACCTCTTGGTTCCTCTGCACCCAAAGGCACAGAAAAGGGAGCAGGAAGCATGCTGAAGACATGCAGCATAGCTTCATGAAACACAAGGATTGGCTGAGGAGCCACTGATGGATCCGGAAACTCAGGTTGCCCTGGGCCAAAAGTCTGATTCGCCTCCAAAGGAAATAGACTTAAGGAGCAAGACCAAGAGGCATGTTTACACTCTTGAGTCTTCTCAGGAATTGGAGAGTGGCGGGAAGGGGCTCAGTCCCTTGGACTATTTGGGCTCCAAATTTTACTTACCCGATGACTTCGACTGTGATAATGATCTGCTACGTGAATGACATTGGGAGCGGGAACTTCCCTTCGTCCAGTCACATGGAGTCTTCTGGTGTTTGGCAACATACAGCTTTGCCTTATGATCCCAGATGGCCTATGGATTCATCACAGCAACAGAAGCAAATTATTACCACAAGTGGAAAGGTGCACCTGAGGAAGAGTTATAGTCTATAAAGATCCAATGCAATGTTTACAAGAAATCTGTTTTATTCCTTCTTTACTTTAAATACTTATAAGTACAGACAACATCCAGCCAACGCGTTTCGTTCAAAACATCTCTTATGATCTTCGTTAGGGCTCATGTACGTTGATTTCAAATAGTTGCATCTCTTTTTGTGATGATAAGCTCTTATGTCAGCTCGATAGGTATGGAATTGTACAGAGTTCTATCCCACCATACATGGGTGGTATTAAGTCCAAATGTATTTCCAAAATATTATCCGTTAGTGCGGTAATGAGGGTAAAATGACCCCAGATCTGATACCTTAATACGTATCTCAGCCGTCCCTACAGAGTCCAACAGGTAAATATTTTCATCACAGCTACAGTTACTACAGGCCTTGGAGTCGTGGTCTGACCCCAAGCACAAACCTGGAGAGGGATCTTTCACAGACATTTGCTTGCGGCAGTCCCTACAAAGTTTGAGCCCTGTGGCTTTAGGGGGTGACATTCTCCTGTGCACACTGGTATTTAAAGTAAAAATTTGAGGAAATAGTCTCATGAGACATGAGGAAGCACCGGATCCGCTTCTGGTGACTCAGAAAAATGGCACCTGGGTGGCAATTATATGAGGTTCTGCACGTCACTTCTGGAGCAGACCAACGTCAGCGCAGAGCCGCACAATATCCCCTATTGGCGCACAGGGTACTGCTTTAAAAATTCCAGATACAGTCTAACACCTGGGGAATATTCAAAAGGTGAGTAAACTGCAGTTAGAAGTATCCATCAGAAATATCATCACCAAAAGTAAATAACTTTTTCTTCTGATGGATCCATCTTCACACTGATTCCTCATCTTATGATTGAGTCCCAAAGCAGTACCAGCATACAGTACTGAGTAGTGTAGATTAACCAAGGAATTCATACAATATAGCATTAGCAAAGACCCAGCAACTGTATACTGGCGACATGAGGCAGTAGCGCTTTGCAAAAGTATGCAAGGACAACCACATGGCTGCCAAGAATCTGGGATGCCTCTGGAAAGAGCAGAGGAAGCAGCCACGAATAAGCATGAATGCCGTCCAGTGGGGATTCCTTTGCATACTTTGATAACGATGACAAACGGAAAATTGTGCATTTGGCTACTGCCTTGGCTTTCTTGGCTCCAGTGAAGCCCACAAAGGGCTAATTGCCCACTCTGTCCTGTCAATTGCATCAATGTAGTAGGATACCACATGCTTGGGTTCCAATCTAGACAACTGTGCTTTCGTTCAAACAGGGACGTGATTAGCAAAGTCAACATGAAATTTAAATCCCACTAAAAAACAATGAAAAGAGACAAAGAAAACAAATAAACCTTTTAAAAATGCACCACTAGTGGCAATCTAAACAAGGATGGCTAGTGAGAACACACAAGGGCAGGCAGGGCTGTAATATAACCTTTAACTGTAGCCACTGCAAGAACCTGTTAGGCAAGAGACAATCGAAATCACAGAAGTCAGGCCCTCCAAATCGCACCAATGAACAAGTTAAGATCTTCCTACACCCTCCACAGAACCTCTGATAGACGTGAAATCAGCAGGCCCAGATACCAATTGAACCTCAAAGTATCCCACAAGGAGCCATTCAGCCAGAAATGTACGACACAAAACTGAGGAAACTTCCTACTTTGGGCTGTGAAGGAGAGATCCATGTATGGACACCCAGACTGGAAACGTTCACCTCCGTCACTTAGGCTGAGGAAACATGCAAGAAAGTTGCACATTCGAAAATCCCTGTTCACTTTCCCAACTGCCACAGGTAAATCACCTCCCAGCACAGGGTACACGTCCCATGCCTACTGATATAAAGGATAGAATCTGAGTGGTGCCTCCAGAGATGGAAGAGAGGAATGCCTTCATAGTAAGTGGACCACTCACCGAAAAAGCAAGTTTATTTGTGGACGCTGCTCCAATTTCTTTAATACCACAGAGGATCACAATATCCAATCCCCACACCGGCATTCTCTATCCATCATATATATCCCTACTTGGTCAAGAACCATCATCCCCACCTAAGGAGGGATACGTTTGCTGGATAGAGAATGGACTAAAGGGCTATCGGACACAGGTAACACTCCAGAATAGTGAGTGAGAGAATTCCCAATAAGAAGTGTCAGAAGGAGTAAGCATGACATTGGGATCCTCTGTGCTTTTTTAAAGAAAATATTTTTGTCCAAAAGAAAGGGGTGTTCTGTGAAGATTATATTAGATTCCGTTTGAGTGTTGACACAGCCCAGTCAAGACTCATCTGTACCGCATTGTTGATTGAAGAATTAACAGTCAATATATCTGGTAAACTTGAGGAAGGTGATGGAAGTAAGCCAGCCCAAACTATGACATCATAGTCGATGATTACTGGATATGACTAGGAGTGGAGGAGTTGTATGAAGCATTAGTATCACAAACTCAAAAGATGGTAAAATAGATGCCACTGGACTCTGAGAGAGACTCCCAACACTATGTAATGATGTTGCCACATGATGTATGAACTTGATTTTAACTCAGGAAGGTTAATTGTGGGACTAAGATGTGTAGAATCCGGTAACGCATTATCTGGTAGAGACTATCTAGCTGCAGATTCCTTCCCTTTTGAATTTCCCAGGTGTCAGGCTGGATCCGGAAACTTTTGCCAGAGGAATACCCCTTACGCACGCAGTCGGGTGGCTCCATTCGGCTCCGTTATGATGTCGCGGTCACCTATATAGGCGCCACCCAGGTGTGCGGACGTCAGTACTTTTCATTTTTTCCACACAAGAAGTGCAGAGCCACAAAGTAATTGATGAAAACGTGTGCAAAACTAGGGCCCTGAAAAGGAAAGTAACCCTAGCCCTAACAAAATCAGTCTGCAAAGCGGGGAGGCATGGGTCGGCCTGTAAGGAATCTGCAGCTAGATAGAGTCTTTACCAGATAATGCGTTACCGAAGGTAAGTAACTTGTTCATCTGAGAGAGACTTCTAGCTGCAGATTCCTTACCTTTGAATTAGATACCCAAGCCACACTCACCGGTGGTGGGTTGCAGACCAATACCTCACACTAAGAAGTCCTGAAGGACCGAACGAGCAAAATGCCTGTCCCTGCGGACCGGACTGTCCAGGCAGTAGTGCTTGGCAAACGTGTGCAAAGATGCCCACGTTGCTGCCTGACAGATGTCCAGGACCGGGACATCCCGAGCCAAGGCCGTAGTCGCAGCCTTTCCCCTGGTGGAATAGACCCTTAATCCCTCAGGGGGCTGCTTCTTAGCCAGGGCATAGCAGATCTTAATGCAGAGAACGACCCAGCGAGAAATGGTCCTTTACTGCACTGCCCGCCCCTTATTAGCTCCCACAAACTCCACAAAGAGTTGGTCGTCCACCCGGAAATCTTTTGTGCGGTCAAGGTAGGACGACAACGCTCTTTTTGGGTCTAGGCAGTGGAAACGCTCCTCCTCCTTAGAGGGATGCGGGGGAGCAAAGAAGGTGGGCAACGTGATAGACTGACCCAGATAGAATGGGGTCACCACCTTCGGCAAGAATGAAGCAAAGGATGCGAAGCACATTTTATCTGGAAAGGACATCATGTAGGGAGGCGTACAAGATAGCGCCTGCAACTCACTCACCTTTCGGGCAGACGTTATCGCCAACAGAAAGGCTGTGTTGATGGTAAGCAGTCGGAGAGGACAGTTGTGTAAATGCTTGAAGGGAGCACACATAGGAAATGAGAGGACCAAGTTAAGGTCCCACTGCACCATAACAAAGGGCGTGGGCGGAAACAAGTGAGCCAGCCCCTTCAAACACCTATTTACAATTGTAGATCTAAAAAGAGAGGGTTGGTCTGGCAGCCGCAAAAAAACGGATAGAGCAGAAAGATAACCCTTGCGAGTACCCAACGCAGAGGCCTGCTGGGCAAGGGTAAGAATAAAAAGAAGAACAGTAGAAAGAGAAGCAGAAAGAGGGTCAATAGACCTTTCTGTACAGTATAATACACATTTCTGCCAACGGCAGGCGTAAACATTCTTAGTGGAGGGCCGCCTGGCCGCCAAAATAACGTTGCATACTTCAGGAGGAAGGTCAAAAGTCATCAACCGCCACCGCTTAATCTCCACACATCGAGGCGAAGAGTTGGCAGGCTCGGGTGAAGGCCCCTCCTCTGCTGCTGCAACAGAAGATCCTCCCGAAGGGGCAGCCTGATTGGAGGATCGATGCTCATTTGCAGAAGCTCTGGATACCAGACTCTCCTTGCCACAAGAATGACTTGGGCCCAGTCGTTCCTGATCTTCTTCAGAGCCCTAGGCAAGAGTGGTATGGGCGGAAAGGAGTACAGAAGGCCTGAGCTCCACTCGCGACAAAAGGCGTCGCCGAACGATGGCTGTCTTGGAAACTCCAGCGTGCAGTATTGCTGACACAGCGCGTTCTATTTGGAGGTGAACAGATCTAACCAAAGATCTCCCCAGTGCTGAAAGAGACCTTGCACCCCCTCTGACTTGAGACACCATTCGTGATCTGCTAGGCATCGATGGCTGTGTTTGTCCGTCCTGGCGTTCAGAGAACCTGCCAAGTGTTGAACCACCAATGTTATGCCCTGCGTTTTGACTCTGGATCCAGTCCTGGTTTTCCGATTTTCCCGTTCCCGCTTGCAGTGCAGTGCAGCGCGATAGCCTGCCAGGAGGCTCCCTTCAGCGCGGTAGCCTGCCAGGAGGCTCCCTTCAGCCCGCTGCAGGCCCCCCCTCCCCCCCGCTTGGCTCCATCACTTAGTCTCCCGGCTGGGAAGCCTGCCGTGAGCGCCGCGGGCAGTGAGCTGCGAGTGCAGTGAGTGCCGCGGGTGGCTCCAAATGGCCCGCAGCAGCCTTGTCTCTCGGCGTGTGGTGTGGTGTGGTGCGGCGGCGGCGAGGTGGCGCTGCGGGAGGTTTCAACCAGCCTGTAGCAGCTTGTGGCAGCCCCCGCTGGCCCCCACTGGTCTCCTCAGCTTGCAGTGTGGCAGTGGGGTACTCCAAGGAATCCGCGAACAGCGAGAAACGGGGAAGCGGAGCTGAGAGGGCTTGCTGTCCTCCCAGCTGTGGTGTGCGTTGAGCTGTGGTCTTCCTTCTCTCTGGCCCGTGTGCCCGACGCCGGACTTCTTGCCTCAGACCCACGTGAGGCGTTGTGAGAGAGGAGTGGTGAGCTGCGGCGGGGAGGTCCCAAGGCTTGAGGAAGGCTTGAGGAAGGAGCGTCGGGGGTCTGGCGGGGTCTGGCGGAGTTGAGCTGGGGGGCTGATGCAGATAGGTGGAGAGGTGTAGGTGGAGGAGAGAGCGTGACCATGGCCGTTTTCAGTGGTGACCGCTGAGTGAAGCACCAGGCGAGCCCGTGACCAGGTTGGGTGCGGCTAACAGGACCCCAGCGTGCCCTGCTTCTGTGCCTCTCTCTCCCCCTCTCCCCCCTCCACTCTGCCCCTGCCCCCACCATCTCATCAAGGCTTGATAACTGCGGCCACTCCCACCAGTGCAGCCTTCACTAGCCTTCACCATCTGCCACACGCCGCCTGGAGCAGCCTGGTGCTGTCGTAACATACTTGGACTACAGTGCTAATACAGTCATGAGGTCGGGCCGAGTAAGGAAGACTCCCTTAAGGCCAAAAACCAAACCAAAAAAAGAAAAAATAAGCATAGAGGTTTCAAGTGGCCTTGGATCAGGGCCAGTATCCAACAAAACAAGTATAGAAAGTAACACAGCCAAGGGCGACACCAGCACTTGCTCCGGCATAATCTCTTCCATCAATGGCGAAGGTGCCAGTGAAGTGCGAAGAACGGGAAAAATAACTTCTCATCAAATAGCTGGCTTGACGCCGTCACCAGGTACCCAAATGGACAAAGATCTTATAAGTATTGATGGGGCTCTCCAAAGGAAAAACTCCTGTACTTTCCAACCAAAAATCTACACAAAATCTTCTTTCTTGAAAGATCTTGGAACAGTAATTTACTCCAAAAGTGAGAACGTAAAAGGGCTGCAAACGCCTTTACAGCCAGAGAAGTACGGATCAACTCATCAGCCTCTTATCGCGTCCCCGGAACCCCTATTCCACAACCATGTTAAAAATCATCAAAGGAACACGCTTACGGTGGGTGACCAGGTTCCATTAAAAAATACCACCGTCACCCAGGTAGGCGGAGATTCCGAAGAAACAATAGATGTAAGAGCTGACAGGGATGACAGTGTGTCAACCCAGGAGGTAGCTGCCAATAAGTTAGGCAGTCCCAAAAACCATCTAAGGCCTGGGAAACTCCAACAAGTGGGTACAAAATACAAGCATTCCAGAGGATTTGGAGAATCCGGAAATTGAAATCGACTTACGAGGGGACATGAGGGACCCTCATGTCTACTCCTTGGTCCCAAGTCAGTCGGCAGAACACTTGGGAACGGTCCCCCATTCGCAGCCAAAAAACAGCTCCCCACTACAGCTGCAAGAATTACAAGCAGGTGCTCCGGCAGATCCGACAGCTTTCAATAGCCCACTTGGCAACAAACCATCTGAGCGCGGTATGATGTCTCCATATGAAGATTCTCAAGCAACAAGTCCGGACATGTCTTTCCTGGCCTCACAGGAATGGGAGGAGCTTGTTGCTTCTTATAATTTAAAATCTGTTCGAAATCATACGCCCCCTGAAACAACTAATACACCGTTGTTGGAAAGATGAAACCTTAGCGATGCCATGCACACAGAATCTATTTGGGTGGCAATCTTAAATACAATGCAATATTCAACTACAGCCCTACAATACCAATCGCATAAAATGGATTTACAGCTCACGGTCCTTCAGACCTTGGCCGACTTTACGTCAGGGATTGACAAGAAGTTATCAGAGCTCAATAGCTTAATTAAGCGGGGACAAGAAGCGGTACATGGAAGCCAAATAGCCCAACTTGAATGCACCTGCGCCCCAATAATTGATAAGGTAATAACATTACCATCTATGTTAGGAAATCTCTTATCAGACATAAAAGGCAGCGCTTCAACGTCCACCAATTCCATAGATGGACTGCGTAAGCCAGGGACAGCTCCATCCGAACCCCAAAAAATGGATCCAACATCAACCAACTTATCCAATACTCTTATAGGCAGCGATGCAACAGCAACAATGGTCCCAACACAAATGAGTCCTGCCAAAAAAATCCCCACACCTCGGAAAGCCTGTCACAAACAAAAAAGGAAGGGACGAAACAAGAAGCCACAAGCCCTCGCTCTTAGTGTTTCAAGCAAACCATACGCCACTGTGGCTGCGCCAGACTCTGATGTTGAAGAAATTGGGCCCGACCCCTTCTCCACCTTGGCAGGCAGGTCGGATCACCCCACCGCAGGGCCTACTACAACCACGGCTGCCACTTTGGGGCCACCCTTGAGATCATCAAGACGGAACATCTCAAAAACGGACGACAGACAGGAGTCAACCCTATTAGTAAAAGAGCTAGTACCTCCAAAGCAAGAACTACCTTACAACATTAAGGAAGAACAAACATTAAGGTCGTCCTCTAATAAAGTCCATCTGTCCGAAAATGAAGACCGAGCACAACAGTCGGCGGGGGGCTCCGCAAAACAAAGTGGCTCTACTAGCAAAACCAAGTCTCTAACTGTCCTCCTGCCAATCTCCCGTACTTATGCCAACCAAGGAGCGGGACAGAACAACCTTTTGCAATCAAGGCCTCATCCTCAAGAGGAAATCTCTACTCAAGGAACGAAGGAGAGCACTACTGAAGAACCGGTCAGCATCATTTTCATCCCTGAATATGAATACCGGGGAAGAGTTGACATATTAAACAGAGGGAATGTACTACGACTTTTAAATTCCATCCCGAGTCTTGGAAACATAAGCTCATCAGACCTACTCTCCATAGAATTCCTTCCAAGTAATAATCGTCTGTGGCCTGAGGCGACTAGGACAAGATGGAGTTCCAGTGGAATTGCGAACAAAATCAAGGAAGAAGAAAGCAACCTTAAGCTCTGGGGTATAACGCTGGAACCCGAATTGAAATCTCCCTTCCCTACTCCGTTCCTAAATGCTCGGATCAACGACCCAGATAAAATTACCACCTCAGTATTAAGAGGGGCAAGAAGCAGAACTCCTGGTGATCTAACTGCTTGCATAAAGGTTTCCAATCCAAGTACAAGCTTTGGGCCATCAATTCCAATTTTGACATCGGGTACACAGACTCGGACGCAAATAACACGCACAATAATAACAGAGCGTTGTGAGAAAGTGCCATCTTTCTTGCATGGTATGCCCCCACTTATTGCTGATGTACTTTGACTGAGTGTGCCCTGGGCTCCTGCCAATCAGGTGCCAAGGGCCTGTGTTCCTTCCCTAAAACTGCATTGTAGCCTAAACCCAATTGGCATCTCTGGCCACATGTCAGCCCCTGGTAAATGGTACCCTAGGTACCCAGGGCACTGTGACCAGAGAAGGCCTCTAAGGGCTGCAGCACTTATTGTGCCACCCTTAGAGGCCCTGTACCCTGACACACACACACTGCCTTTGCAGGCTGAGTGTCTTGGTGCAGAACAAAACAGAGAGTCAACATGGCATACATCCCTGTGTGCCATGCCCACAAACACACTGCCCTGGCATACCTCAGTCACCCCTCTAGCTGGGTGCACTATGCCAGTGGTGAGGGTACAGGTGCCTGAGCCCTGTACCCCTACAGTACCCAGGTCCATTCCTGGGCACTGTAAGTGCAGTGCTGCCATTAAGAGTATATGGTGCTGGGAGGTCGTCATCACGAACTCCACAGCACCATGATGGCTACACTGAAGACTGAGAAGTTTGGTATCAAACTTCTCAGCACATTAAACCCACACTGATGCCAGTGTGGGATTTAATGTCAGATGCACGACAGAGGGCAACTTAGAGTTGCCCCTGAACCTAACCTACAATCCACGTCCTGCCTGAGAGGCTGTCTAGGCTGCCACCCAGCAGACATGTTGCTGGACCCCTGGGAGAGCTCTTAACAACACACACCAGCAGTGAGTGTCTGATTATATGTAGTTAATGTGCAGCATGGCGTTTTCACTTACCTACATAGCATGAAGTAGGTCTCGTATGCCGTTTTCTGTTTTAGATTCAAATGATCAGTATCAACATGGTTTCAATAACTACCTATACAGTACATAGACTGTACTTGATAATGTTTTTTATCCTTTCTCTATTACAGATACTACGTGATCAAAGTACTGTATGTATTAAATCTTGCCTGCTAGTATTTTGCAGCATTTTTTCCTATCCTTAGGTCACTTTGGAGTGGTACTAAACAGGGCTGGACCCTGTTTGTCCTGAAGAAGAGCACTGGGGTAGCTCGAAACTAGTTGACGTTCACTAGGGACCCCTGACTAATTAAAAACAGACACCCTAGCGACCAACCCCGTTTTTAATATATCGGCTAGGAGCCTGAATAAATTCTTTTTGCCCACTAGCTAGATATTTTTTAGTCTCACCCACTCCACCCCCATCACTGCACCACACATAGTCACTCACAAGTAGTGCTCCTACGTAGTGTCGCAAGTCGTAGCACGCCTCAGCCCGTAGCGGGTTGGGATGGCCCCTATGATGAAGCATGTCACCATGGGAAACCATGGTGAGTGAGGGGACTCAAGAAAGGACATTTTTCCTTTACTAACTATTTTTTCTGAATCTTATATTAGTAAATTTAATTTTCTGAAAAAACTGGCTAGGTTTCCATAACCGAGATTTCGGTGTTTTGTAATTCTTGATCATTTTTGGAGGGTGGACCTAGCATATCCCTCTTTCTCCCCTTATTTTTCTGATTTTGTTCCCCTGGGTAGAGAGCCATCCGATCTACCGGGCCAGCAACAATGCACGTCCTGGGCGAGGTGCTAGGTCTCCTCCCCCAGGATGGGCAGGGGGAAGATTCAAAGGCATGTCGCCTTGGTGAGCCTCCCCAGACCACTTGCTGTACTCAGAAACTGGTCCCCACCGGTTCTAGCCCCCACTCTGGCGGGAAACCACAAATGAGGAAAGGGGGTGTGCCAGCCTCTGCCAACCCCACCCCTCAGGTGGGGGAGGCGAGGTGAAGCACATCTCCGGGCTCTCGCCATCTTGAAGATGGGGAGCCCTACCCAATCAGGGCTAGGCTCCTGCCCCCCTCCCACTGGAGTGTGGCAGGATAGGGGGTGTACCCACCCCAGGGAAGGGGCCCTTTAGCTACCTGTAACGCCCCTAAATCTAGTATTTAGGGGCACCCTGAACCTTCCTTCCTCAGATCCCGAATTCGAAACAAGCAAGAAGAACAAGAAGAAAGAAGACCTGCCGTGCAGCTGCTCACAAGAGGACGACACCAACTGACTTGGCCCCAGCCCTACAGGCCTGTCGACCCTCGAACCTGCTCCTGCTAACCCCAGCGTCTCCAGTGGTCAGCAACCTCGAAAACCCCGGAGGACCTGACTGCCTTGTGACTCTAAAAGAACTGGGACTCCCACGAGCAGTGGTACTGCTCAAAAGCAAGTAACAAACCCCTGGTGCCAGCCAGGAACCGCGAATCCTGCACCCTCTGCACCCGCCGAGCCCGGCCTGTGCCTGAGTGGACAAAGACCATGAGGACGTCCCCCCGGCGACTGTGACCCAGAATCCAGCACCCAAGGACCCTCCTCGACGCTCCTGACGACGCCTGCAGCCTCAGAACCAGGGACCCCTCCAACCACGACCAGCAGAGGGTAAGATTTCCCGACGCGAATAGACACCCCTGCACCCGGCGCACTGCGGCCCCCTGTGCCCAACTCCGGGGTGCCTACATATCCTCCAACTACCCAAATTACCTCTCGAAGTGGTGGTCGCACCTGAAGAATCTCCGTCCCTGAGCTTGCAGCCTTTGTTCAACTTCCAACTTCTCCATTGAAATACATTGAGCGCCCGACGGCTCAAAAGCACCCTGCACCCAGCCGCCCGAGTGCCCCTGGGAGTGCAACACCTATCCTATTTTTCTTCCCCACTTGCCCTGGGTAAGTGACCAGGAGCCCAGCTCCCACAGCCGCGTGGACTGCCTGCCAGCAGCCACCAACCAAGGGCCCCCTGCCCGCCATAGGCTAACATTGGGCCTAACTCACTCTGCACCCGGCCGCCCCTGTGCCGCTGAGGGTGTACCAACTGTACCTACCTGACCCTGGGAGACCCCTGAGTCTATGCCCAGAACCTTAACTCTGCCAGTCGAGTACTTACCTGAAAACCGATAACCTACATTTTCTCCATAGGGTAACATTGACTGGTTTACACTGAAATTTCTTCTAAGTGTTGAGTTTTGAAACTTTAAAATAATCACTACAAATCGTCCGATCAACGAAAACGAAATTACTCACCTGTTATCAGGAGAGATCCCAGTGCTGGATCTTGGTGCCCAGCACTGACACTGAAAAGCAATTACAACTGTACTTACCGATAACTTGATTTTCCTCCATAGGATAACATTGACTGGTTTTCTCCAGAAATTCTTCTAAAAGTGTCGATTTTTGAAACAAACAAATATTCCTTAAAAATCGCCTGTGTAACAAAAACGATTTCTTTCAACTGTTTACAGGAAATGCACCAGGGTTGAATCCAGGATCCAACCCTGAGTAAGAAAATCATACGTAAAGTAATTGATATTGCATTTACTTAAAATTCTCCATTGAGCTCAATGTTATAATTGTGTTTGAATTGTGTTGCCTATTGCAACAACTGTAGCTATTGCATTCAACAGTCTATTGTGTACTGAAAGTATATAACTAAAGCATCTCATTCTGAGAAAGTATTTTTATACCTACCTGTGGTTCTAAAATAAAACAACAATATATTTTTATATACAAAACAATTGGCTTAGAGTTCAGTTCTTGAGTGTGTGAGACCATTTGCTGACTGAGTGTGTACAACAAATGCTTTACACTGTCCTCTGATACTGCCTTACTGCTCGACCAAGCTACCACTTTAGAGAGTAAGGTTATATCTAACTTTAGCCTCTGCCAAACCTCTGGGGACTGTGGACTCTGTGCACACTGAACCTTACTTTGGTTCAGTACATACAGAGCCACTTTCTTACAAGCGTCTAAATTGACAAGAGAGCTGCGCCTTACAAATACCCCCTGCAGAGCAAGGGAAAATAAAACTGTGTATTTGGAACATTAATGGCCTGGCAGGCAAAACTGACGACCGCGAGGTAGTTAACTACTTAAAGTCATTTGACATGATACTCCTCCAGGAAACCTGGGAAGATAAGGCCTTAGAGCTCCAGGGGTACACCTCCTATTTCGTTCCGGCCACAAAGGGCTCTAATTTTGGTCGCCGTTCGGGGGGGTTAATGATGCTAGTTTCAATAACTACGATAGGCAATACACAGTCCATAGAGCCGAAAATCACACCACCAAACGAGGTTCAAGCAGTAATGATAACGCTCAAGTTCAACAATATGTCCCAAGAAGTTATAATAATTAACCCCTATGTGCATCCCAAACAAAAACAAAAAGCTGTAAAGGAGCTGACAAAAGAAATAAAAGGATTATGGACGAGCAAGATACCGACCATATAATCCTTGCTGGCGATTTCAATTTACACCTTTTGGGGTCAGGCCAAGATGACGGCCCTGCACACGAACTCACAGCAATATGGGGGATACCGAATCAAGGCCGAGCAAAAATTTATAAACCAACGAGATGGTCTAAACATCTGCTACAGGAATTAGAACACTTAAATTTAAGAGCACTGAACGGCCGCTTCTTGGAGAATAATCCACCAGTCGCCACATTCCATTCTTCAAAAACTTCCTCTTATCTAGATTTTACGTTTACAACATTAGCTATGTTCAACAAAATAGCAACTTTTAGAATAGGTGACAACACATATAGTGATCGCCTACCACAGGAAGTACTGTTGAATGCGAGACCGGCTGTTATACTAGACGCTTGGAATCCCATTGTAACTGAAGAGATCTCTAACCTAAAGCGTATAAGGTGCAATCTTAACAACATTGAAGCACTATCAGCCTCCGCCAAAATCCTACATGAGAGAGAAAAAGAATCCGCCGTCCCAACGGTAAAGACATGGGAACATTTTATTACGACCTTCAGTGGGAAATTTGCGATTAGGATAGGGACCAAACCAAGACAACCGGAAGATGATCTAACAAAAGTGAAATGCAGCCCGGAATCAAAGAGTCTAAAACGCACCATAAATCAAACACTGAGACAACTTCGAAAAACACCAGGGAACTTGAACTTGCAGTCGACCCTTCGGCATATGAAGGTATTACTGAAAAGGAGGAAGTGGAGGAAAATAAGATTAAAGAACGATGAACTGTGGGCCAAGTTACTGCACGATGCCAAGCAAAAAAACAGCGCTAAGTTTTGGCAAACGATCCACAAGATAGAGCGACCGGACCATCCAGGATTAAGCTCCAATATAACAGAGGCCGCTTGGGTAGATTACCTCTCCGCCCACTTCAACAACAATAGGCAAAAGGAAGCGGAATCTAACAAGGAAACGGGTATTGTGACAACGGACAGTGAACCCCCCAAAAGGGTAGAAGTGACACACAATCGCACTATCAAAGATCAATCGGCCGAAAGTTCTAATACCCACAAACAACAGGGGATCCTCCTGGCCACCGATTTAGATTCATTAGCCTCCATTAAAGAGGAATGGTATGCACCCACGGAAAAACAGATAAAATGTCTGATAGCCAGGGGTAGAGCTATGGGTGCCCCTGGCCCCAATGGCATCCCTCCGATGTTGTACAAACATGACGCCGACTTCTGGAGCAAGGCTTTATTACCAGTCTTTAAGGGCATAAATTCTACAGCCACCATCCCGGAATCTTCCCCTGCTCAAATACGGCTGGAATTTGGGGTCCAAAGACAAACAGTGGAAAGAAGGAGTGCTTATGTAAAAAGTTGGCATAAAATCCGAAGTGCAGAGGCAGGATCCCTAAACTCCCACCTCTGGATCGCCTTACTTCGTCAAGGAAAATGCTCAGCCAGGGATTACCTGTTTGACTCCATTGAGCTACTGGGTCTGTCTGAACTCTGGGCCTTAACAACAGATCATCTTTCCTTCAAAAAAACAGTGAAAAAGACAACGTCCATGTTATCTGTTTTAGAAGACAAAGCAATTCTTACTAAAAAGGCACACGGCTGGATAGTGCTCAGTGATTACGTAAGGCTCAAACCCCAATCCTACTTGAGTGCAGGAGTCAAAATAAGAACGAAGGAAAATTTTCTAAAGCTGCGATTGGGGATAATTGCGATTAATCCCCACCTCCCACCATGGGAAAGAAGAGGAGGTACACCGACTTGCCGTCTATGTGGAAGCGGGAAGGAGGACATTATTCATGTAATCTGTATCTGTCCCAACTTAAAGGATATAAGATGCACCTTGTTACGTCCCTTTTTCAGGTATTATGGCACCCGGTCCTGCAGGCAGGCAGTGAAGCTTTGCTTCAACCCTGTTGACGTTCAGCTGAACTGTCGGCTAACAAAATTTTTTGAAACAGTATCCAAGAGACTCAAAAATTTGTCGTTATCTGAAGTATGTTAAAAATAAGAGTACAAGGGCATCAGAAGGGACTCGCAAAAAAATCAAAAATGAATAATAACATTTTATAATTGTACCAGCCCTTTTTATTTATTGCCGAAAGGTCAAGAAAACGCTTTTTATATGTTAAATGAACTTAATGCACAAGTTACTAACTTGTGTATTGATATATCTGTAAGAGACAGTAGTTAGTGACAGATTCCTTACCTTAGAATATCCCCAGGCGTCAGGCTGGATCCGGAAAGTTTTTGCGTAGCAGTACCCTTGCGCGTCGGTAGGCGGCGTCGTGCGGCTCCGCGTCCGTCGTCGTGATCGCCGGGATGACGTCGCGGGCAGTACTTAGACGCCTCCCCTGCGTGCTGACGTCAGTTCTGTACACGACTTTCCGCGCCAGGAACGCAAAGCCATGCAAGAAGCTGACATAGGTGTCTGAAAAATACTAGGGCCCTGAAAGGGATGTCCTTAACCCTAGAAATCAGTTCGCAGAACGGGGAGGATGGGTGGGGCGGTAAGGAATCGGTCACTAACTACTGTCTCTTACAGATATATCGTTACACAAGTTAGTAACTCGTGCATCTGAAAGAGACACGTTGACAGATTCCTTACCTTAGAATAGATACCCCAGCAATACCAACCCCGGTGGTGGGTCTGCGAACAAAGATCAGACAAGGAAGTCCCGGAGGACAGAACGGCCAAAGAAGCCGTCCCTCCGGACCTGACTGTCAAGGCAGTAATGCTTTGTAAACGTGTGCAGCGAGGCCCACGTAGCTGCCTGACAGATAACCTGCAGCGGAACACCGCGGCCCAAAGCCGTGGTAGCAGCCGTTGCCCTGGTGGAATGGGCACGCAGCCCAACAGGAGGCTCCTTCTTAGCCAAAGAATAGCAGGCCTTGATGCACAAGGTAACCCAGCGGGAGATGGTTCGTTTGTGCACCGCCCGACCTTTTGGCGCCCACGTAGCCAACAAAGAGCTGGTCATCCACCCGGAAGTGTTTTGTGCGGTCGATATAGAAGGAGAGCGCACGCTTTGGGTCCAGACGGTGGAGCCTCTCTTCCTCTCTGGAAGGATGCGGAGGCGGAAAGAAGGTAGGCAAAGTGATGGTCTGCCCAATGTGGAAGGCAGTAACCACCTTTGGCAAGAAGGACGGACGCGTCCTAAGAACAACCTTGTCTGGATGCACAGACAGAAAGGGAGGTTTGCATGATAGAGCCTGGAGCTCACTCACCCGCCGAGCGGAGGTGATGGCCACCAGAAAGGCTGTCTTCAGAGTGAGAAGACGAAGAGGACAGTTATGTAGAGGCTCAAAGGGAGCGCACATTAAAAGGTATGAACCAAGTTCAAGTCCCACTGAGGCATCACAAACGGAATAGGAGGGAAGAGGTGTGTAATGCCTTTTAAGAACCTGTTAACAACAGGGGACTTGAAAAGGAGGGCTGATCAGGGAGCCTGAGGAAGGCCGAGATAGCACAGAGATAACCCTTGATGGTACCCAGGGCAGAACGCTGTTGGGCCAGAGAAAGAAGGAACAGAAGGACCTCAGAAAGAGGGGCAGAAAGGGGGTTCACAGCCTTTGCTGTGCACCATGCCACAAATTTGTTCCACCTGCAGGCGTATACCACCTTAGTGGAGGGACGCCTGGCTGCCAGAATCACATCACAAACTTCGGGAGGCAAGTCGAAAGGAATCAACTGCCGCCGCTCAATCTCCACGCAAGCAGGTGGAGGCTGGACAGGTTCGGGTGGAGGACCGTCCCCTGCTGCTGCGACAGAAGATCCTCCCGAAGAGGCAGACGGATCGGGGATCTACGCTCATACTGAGTAGCTCGGGATACCAAACTCTTCGAGCCCAGTCCGGAGCCACAAGGATGACTTGGGCCCGGTCGTGCCGAATCTTATTCAACACTCTGGGTAGAAGTGGTATAGGCGGAAAGGCGTACAACAGACCGCAACTCCACTCGCGACGAAAGCGTCGCCGAGCGAGTGCCGCCTTGGAAATTCCAACGCGCAGAACTGATGACATTGCGCGTTCTCTTCGGTGGCGAATAGATCTAACCAAGGCTCTCCCCACTGTAGAAAGAGTCCTTGCGCCACTTCCGAGTGAAGACGCCATTCGTGATCCATCATGCACCTGCGGCTGAGTTCGTCCGCCCTGGCGTTCAGGGAACCTGCCAGGTGTTGAACCATCAGGAACATGCCCTGATGTTCCAGCCATGTCCAGAGGCGCAGAGCCTCCTGGACAAAGGGTCCAAGACCCCACCCCGCCCTGTTTGTTGCAGTACCACATGGCGGTGGTGTTGTCTGTGAACACCTGCACTACCTTCCCTTTGACAGAGGGAAGGAATGCCTTGAGTGCAAGTCGGATCGCCCGGAGCTCCAGAATGTTGATATGGAGCCGGGACTCCGCCGGAGACCAGAGGCTTCTGATCTCCGCCTCTCCCATGTGACCGCCCCATCCCAGAAGGGACGCGTCCGTCACAACTGTGTGCTCTGGCTGGGGAAGGGAGAGGGATCTGCCCATGACCCATTGCCGGTTCGAGAGCCACCACTGCAACTGTTTTGCAGTCCCCTCCGAGATCTGGACGTGATCGGACAGGTTGCCCCGGTGCTGCGCCCACTGGAACTTCAGGTCCCACTGCAGAGCCCGCATATGCCATCTGGCATGATTGACCAGCAGGATGCAGGAGGCCATGAGGCCCAGCAGCCTCAGGGTCATCCGTACCGAAACCCAGGATAAAGGCTGAAAGATCGGAATCATAGCCTGAATATCCCGGACTCGCCGTTCGGGAGGATAGGCCCGAAACTGCGTCGTGTCCAGAACTGCTCCGATGAAAAGGAGCTGTGGAGAAGGAATCAGATGCGACTTCGGCACATTGATGGAGAACCCCAGCGAGTGCAGGAGTTCGGCCGTAGTCTGGAGATGGGAGACGACTGCCTGGGACGAGCCCGCCTTCAGCAGCCAGTCGTCGAGGTAGGGGAAGACTGAAACCCCTGCCCGGCGCAGATGAGCTGCGACCACCGCCATCACTTTCGTGAACACCCGAGGGGCACTGGTAAGGCCAAAGGGGAGCACGGTGAACTGAAAATGCTCGGGGCCTACCGTGAACCGAAGGTAACGCCGGTGGGCCGGCAGGACGGGGATGTGGAAATATGCGTCCTGCAAGTCCAACGCTACCAACCAGTCTCCAGGGTCGAGGGCAGTCAAGACCTGAGCTAGGGTGAGCATCTTGAACTTCTCCTTCCGGAGGAAGCGATTGACGTTCCGGAGGTCCAAGATAGGACCCATGTCCTCCTTGTCCTTTTTGGGCACCAGAAAGTAGTGGGAGTAGCAACCACGCCCTACTTCTGGGGTCGGAACACGCTCGATGGCTCTCTTGGTCAAGAGGGCCGTGACTTCCTTCTGCAGAAGTACCAAGTGATCCCCTGACATGCGGTGGAATTGAGGTGGCATGGCTGGGGGGGTGGTCTTGAAGGGGAGGGAGTAGCCCCTTCGGACAATGTCCAAGACCCACCTGTCCGAGGTGATGGTACGCCAGTGGGGAAGGTGATGGCGGACCCTGCCTCCTACTGGCGTGCTGTGCACCTGAAAGGAGGGACTAGGAGGGCTTGGAGGCCGCGGACGGGTTGGAGGTGGTGGCCTGACCCGCACGCTGGTTGCCCGATCCGCCACGGCGGAATCCACGTCCTCGGCCACGCGAAGACGCCTGCTGCGCGGGCCGGTGGCTGGGCTGCTGACGTGACGGGGCGCCCCTTCCGTGGCCACGATAGGGGCGAAAAGCAGAAGTCAGCGGAGGGCGTGTAGCAGAAAGGCCCAGGGACTTGGCAGTAGCCCGTGAGTCCTTAAAGCGCTCCAACGCATGGTCTGCTTTGGACCCAAAAAGACCGACTCCATCAAAGGGCATGTCCATGAGAGTATTCTGGACATCCCCTGAAAACCAGTGGTTCTCAGCCAGGCGTGGCGTCGCAGCGCCACCGTCGTTGCAATAGACCTGCCCAGCGAGTCGGCGGTATCAAGGCCACATCGTATCGTGTATTTGGCCGCATCCCTTCCTTCCGCAATGGCGCGGGAAAGCAGTGTCTGGACCTCCTCAGAACACTGGGGCAAAACAGTCGCCACCGAATCCCACAAGGAGTGGGTATATCGGCCCAAAAACAAGCGGTGTTGATGGACCGCAAGCCAGCACTGGAGGAAGAAAAACCCTTCTTCCCAAATTGATCCAAGCGTTTGGATTCCCTATCCGGAGGGGCGGTAGGGAAGGCGGTTTGGGAAGTGGAGGCTTGGACAACCAAGCTCTCAGGAGTGGGGTGGACAGAGAGAAACAGGGGGTCGCCCGGAGCTGGGCGATGGCGTCGGGACACGTTCCTATCCACTGGAGCCCCTGTGTTGGGCTTGGACCAGGCGCCCAAAAGAACGTCAGTGAGGGTATCGTTAAACGGCAGCACAGTCTCCGTAGAGGAGGCTGCCGGCTGAAGCACCTCTGTCAAGAGATTAGTCTTGACCGCCACAGTAGGGAGTTGGAGACGTAAGGCCCCAGCCGCCCTACGCAACACCGTTGCAAAATTGGCTCCCTCCTCCGTAGCCACGGGAGGAGACAGCATGCCAGTGTCAGGGGAAGTATCCAGACCACTGGCATCCCCTAGACCCTCTGTCCAGTCCTCATCGTACTGACACTGTTGTGCCAGAGGGTCATCAGACCCCTCCCAGTCCTCCTGGTCCTCCTCTGGTTCAAAATAAGGAGGAGGAGGGACATTTGGGACCCAAGGTCCCATCGGCGCCGGAACCGGCTTCGAGCGACGTCGGTCCGGGTCCATGTCCGGAGCCGGAAGGAACTGGGGGACGACGCCGCCCGGAGCCCCAGGCGGCGTCGAGAACGGCACCGGAGACAGCGGCGTCGGCGGAGGTGTCGTTAGGTCGACCGGCGTCGATTGGGGTTGCGGAGCCGGGATCGGGGCCGGAGCCGGGATCGAGGCTGGAGGCACGGGCGACGCCGGGGCCGGAGCCGTCGGCGACGCCGGAGCAACCCCATCAGGGCCCGCGGGGCCCGAAGGCGCACCGGAGGGACCTTGAGGCCCGAAGAGGCGGGCCATGGCCGACAGGAATTCCTGTACTTGGGCCGGATCCGCCCCCGAACCCGGGAAGGACGGGTATTGCGGGGGCGACTCCACAGGCATGTCCGGGGCCGGTGCCGGGAGGGGCCTCAGCCGAGTCGCGAGACCGGCGAGGCGAAGTCCTAGAGCGACGATGCTTTTTGGACTTTTTGTGCTTGGACTTACCGGACGAAGAAGACTTCGATGCCGACGACCGGTGAGGACTCCGCGATCGACCCCTGGACCTCTCACGCGACCGGGGCTTGCGCGGAGCCGAATGCCGGGCCTCGAGGAGCTTTCGAGACCGCTCTCGCAAAGCTTTCGGGTTGAGGGCCCGGCAGTCGGAACACGACTCCGTGTCGTGGCCTCGGCCGAGGCAGAAGAGACACTCCCGATGCGGGTCTGTGATGGACATCATCCGAGCACAGGCGCCGCAACGTTTAAAACCGGGCATCCCTACGACACCTTGAAGTCGATTCGAAGAAAACAGTGAAAAAATTCACCAAAAAAGTTAGTCAAAAAATGACTAGGGCACTGCTCTTCCCGGATCTGCGCTTGCTGGCGCGGAAAAAGAAGAACTGACGTCAGCGCGCAGGGGCGGCGTCTAAGTACTGCCCGCGACGTCATCCCGGCGATCACGATGCCGATGACGGACGCGGAGCCGCACGACGCCGCCTACCGACGCGCAAGGGTACTGCTACGCAAAAACTTTCCGGATCCAGCCTGACGCCTGGGGATATTCTAAGGTAAGGAATCTGTCACTAACGTGTCTCTTTCAGATAAATCGCTCGCAGCTCCAACAAATTGATGTGGAGCCCGACTCTGCCGGAGACCAGTGTCCCCTGATCTCCACCTCTCCAAGATGGCCGCCCCATCCCAGAAGTGACGCATCTGTCACGACTGTGAGATCTTGTTGGGGAAGGGAGAGGGGTCTGCCGTTGACCCAATCACAGTTCGTCAACCACTACTGCAGATCTCTCGCAGTTCCTTCCGAGATCTGGACCACATCAGTAAGATTTCCCACTGGAACTTAAGGTACCACTGCAGAACCTGCATACGCCACCTGGCATGCTTTCCCAACACGATGCGGAAGGCCATGAGGCCCAACAGCCTCAGAATCAGTCTCCCTGAAATCCAGGATAGAGCCTGAAACATTGGAATCATAACCTAAATATCCTGGACTCGCTCCTCGGGAGGATAGTTCTGACACTGCACTGTGTCCAGAACAGTCCTGATGAAAGGGAGCGTCTTAGAAGGAGTCAGGTGTGACTTCGGCACGTTTCTAGAGAACCCCAGCGAATGTAGGAGGTTCACCGTAGTCTGAAGGTGGGAGAGGACAACCTGGGACGAGGACGCCTTAAACAGCCAGTCGTCGAGGTAGGGGAAGACTGACACCCCTAACCTGCGCAGATGAGCTGCGACCACCACCATCACCTTGGTGAACAAACACACGAGGGGCACTGGTAAGGCTGAAGGGGAGCACGGTCAACTGAAAGTGCTCGTGGCCTACCTTGAACCGCAGGGAACGCCTGTGGCCCGGCAGGATAGGGATGTGAAAATACACGTCCTGCAGGTGCAACACTACCATCCAGTCTTCTTGGTTTAGGGCAGATGAGACCTGAGCTAAAGTAAGCATCTTGAACTTCTTCTTGAGGTTGACGGTCCGAAAATCTAAAATGGGCCGCAACCCTTTGTTCTTCTTCGAAACGAGAAAGTAGCAGGAATAACAGCCACTGCCTACTTCTGAATCCGGGACCCTCTCTATAGCTCCCATGTCCAGGAGAGCTGTATCTTCCTCTAGGAGCAATTATAAATGATCCTCGGCCAGCTGTTCTTGATTTGGCAGAATGAGAGGAGGAAACGAAAGAAAGGCAGAGACTAGCCCTCCTGAATGATCTGCAAGACCCACTTGTCCGATGTTATGGACCTCCAGTGGAGAAGATGATGATGGATTCTACCACCAACTGGAGTGGTGTGGTCTTGCAGAGTCAGACTAGGAGTGCTTGGAGGCTGCGGCTGCCGAGGGCAGGGTGGCCGACTACTTCTGACTTCCATTCCTTGAATGGAATGAACCGCGTCCACGTCCCCGCACAACTTGGGAAGTCTGTGCAGGACGGTGGCTGGGATAGGGATGCGCGGCTGGAAACCCCTTCCAGAGTCTTGCTGGATGGTGTCAACTGCCGGGCAGCAAGGAGCTTCATAGCCCACTCCCACATGGCCTTCAGAGACATAGCACGACAGTCCGAGCACAACTTCAAGTCGTGGTCGCGCTCGAGACACCAGAGACAGACGAGGTGGGGGTCGGTAACCGACATCATACAGTGGCAGGCACCGTACAGTTTAAACCCTGTCTTAATCGACAAAAGGTTGAAAAAAGGCCTATCAAAAAGCAACAGAGGGGTAGCTCTTCCCGGATCAGCACTTAACTGGCACGGAAAGAAAAGAACTGACGTCCACACGCCTGGGTGGCACCTATATAGGCGAACGCAACGTCATAACCGAAGCTAACGACGACGTCACGCGTAGATGACATGGAGCCACCTGGCGGCGTGCGCAAGGGGTATTGCTCGAGCAGAAGTTTCTGGATCCAGCCTGACACCCGGGAAATTCAAAGGCAAGGAATCTGCAGCTATAAGTCTCTATCGGATGTGAGTAGTTTTCATAGTGCTTGGAGTCAGAATAGTGACTAAGTATAGGAAACTTAAATAGAACATCCCGTTTAGTTGGTGCAGAGTGTACCAGAGTCATAATGAAGAAATCTAGCACAACTAACTGATGGGCCTCAATATGCGCAGGGTCAGTCAATGGAGCCAGGAACTCCCGCTCCATCTTCCTAAATGTCAGGATTTTCTATGACAAGGAAGAGCCCAGAAATGGGGAAACAAAATTGAGACAGTGAACAGTCCTGGGATCAGTGCCATTTCCTCCTAAATGCACTTTGCATTTCTTGCAACAAAAGATTTCTTGGGAGATCATCCATGTCACGAGTCTTACCGGAGGGTAAAGCACATCCCTGCGGCCCTAAGACAAAAAGAAGCTTGGCCTCCCGCTCGCCGATGGACTTAAATAGCTTTGTTCTAAACAATGATGGATGGTTAGGTCAAATAATGAAGGTGGCCAAGGCAGCAACAGACTAAGACCCTGTTAGGAAAGAGTGCAAATTGCAGGACTTTGGAAAGGTGAGAACGTACAGGATTCAGGTTTACCGACTTTCATCCTTGAACAGATCTGATTCAGCGACCCACATCTTGATTTGGACCCAGACACCACTTGCAGATTACATGAGGATCCAAAGAAACATTTGACAGACTCACAGTCACTGTCATTAAAAACCTGGTGGTGAACCAACAGAGCCCTATACCCATGTCGAAAAGAAACAGGAAAAAAAAGGAACTGATGCTAGCATGCCAGATGCCCCTAATACATTCCAATATCATTACAACGAGCAGGCAGTCATAGCGGAAACCACATGGCTTACACTGGTGATGCTGGAGAGCTAACTGGTGAATAGTTTCAGGAATATCTGTCACCTGGAAGTATATTCCCAAAATTAAGTATCTGAGGTAAGTTGTATCCATCAGAAACGCATCCGGAAAAATATCTCAACACTGTAGTCATTTTGAAATTAAACACTACATGAAAAGTGCTGCTGGAGACCAGAACCAAGCATGAGTTGTTTTATGAATACATCTTCCTGCTTGCCATTACTATTTTCATTATGTTATATTTACTATGACACACCCTAGCGCAGCACTTGATGCTCTACTTGGACCAGGTTATGCATCATAAAACGGCAAATATAAAAATACAATAAAAATAACAACATGCAGAAAGATTTCTTATAGAAAGTAAACTGCATATCTCCGTGTGGATCAGATCTGTGTGTCAGTGAGACATGGAATATAAAATTATGTAATTAGTGATGCCTTTGTTGAATGGGTGTGTAATATCACCTGACTCTACTCAAGAGCGCTGAAATATTTTCCAGATACACTCTGGCACCCAGGAAAATTTCACAATAAATCATCTGCAAGAAGTAATGTCTATTGGAATACAAAATGAAGACAATAGGAGAAAAAATTACTCATCTCAAACTACAGTACTACGGTGTTGGTATATTTAATATATTTGCATGCTTGGAATTTTCTTGACAGAAAAAAAATAAAAACGAGAAATAGTAAACCATGAGCTTAAAATGGCACTTCATGCAGCCTATTTACCCCACTGTATTAAAGAAACTCCATCCAATTAGTTGGAGGGGTTTGAGCGCAACAGCCCAGTTTTTAACACAGAAGTGAAACCAACAATGAAACTTTTTAGCCTCCTGAGAGATAGGAGGGAGATCTGCATGTGAATCTACAAAAGATTACAATGTCCGAGAATTGTGGGTACAGTTAAGTAACCTTTTTCTTCTTAATTGGATCTTTCACAGACTCACATGACTGAATTAGGACTACCGACCAGTTAAAAACCACAAAAAGGGAAGGAGGGACTGAAGTTTCTAGCACAATTTGTCCTATTGTCGTCTCTGGCTTGGTGTGCATGTTGAGGAGGTAGCATATTGCAAAGTGTGCGTGGCTTTCCATGTTGCAGTTTTACAAATATTTTTTATTGTGATGCTTGCAAAGATAGCTGAAATAGCTACCATGCGTCTGAGTAAGAGCCAACAACTCTCCTTAGAGGTCAGCGTGCTGTAGAATGGCAACCTGTTATACAGACTCCTATCCAATGTGATATGCCCCGTTTTGACAGAGTTTGAGTTTTAGTAGCTTCTCCCAAAGCAAACAGACAAGCAGTCAATTTTTCTTAAGTCTTGATTCTATTCAAGTCAAATTTCACATACCTTTTAATATCCAGTCTGTTAAGTACTTTTTCCGCCACTGTGGAATGTTGTGGTAAGAACGTAGGCAAAAGTACTTGCTGGTTTGGTTAAAAACATGTTGAAATTGGAACGTGGATTCATTCTCAGGATTCCTATCACTGAAGAATCTTATATATGATTCTTTAATAGTTAGTGTTTGAACTTCTATTCTTTTTGTTGACGTTACAGCTAGCATGAGTACAGCTTTCCACAAAAGGTAGTGCACAGAATCCTTGTGAATTGGTTCACAAGGGAATCTCAACACCCCCAGGACTGTACTCTCCTCCAATGCATAAACTGCTTTTGCTTCTGGAAGGTTCATTTTAACAAGCCTCTCAAATTAATAAAACAATTCTTTGACAGCATATGGACAGCTTGTTTGATAGACTTTGGGATGAAAATGGGTCTGCCAATAGACTATCTGCAGAATATTTCAGCCTTGACTCAGTCAGGTCAAGATACAAGGCAATATGTCATGCTAGAGGTCCTTCGGCTAGAGAGATAATTGGTGCAAACATATCCAAAGTGAAAATCTTTTCCATTTTAATGCACATACTTATTGTTTATTTGCTTTTGATGGTTTCAAGATTTGCTTACAAGTATCCAGTAAACTGCAGGAACCAAACTAAATGGTCTGCTGAAGCAACACTTCAACTGACAGTTGTAGGACCTGCTCTTCCTTTTTCATTTGTTGAGAAGGTCTAGCTTGAATTATATCAGTATATGTGTAGGCATGCTACACATACCTGTGAACCAGTCGTTACATGTTCAATGCAGCTGGAACTAAAATGGTTCAACTAACTTCCTGATAAGGTGAATTGGTGAAAAGATAAATGCAAATATCCCATTTTAAGGAATTAAAAAAACTTCTCTGATTGCCAGGAAGCCACCATTTGCTTGTGGTTAGTTGGCATTTTTTTGTTGAGAACTTAATAACTGGACCAGATTGCCAGTAATCCAGTTCCCACTCATACAATCTTAATTTTCGCTGATGAGCTCATTTGTAAAGGTACTGTTGATGCCCCACACATATTCTACCAATTCAGTGATTTAATTATTTGTGTTTTAGGAAGGACACATTCACTCAAACAGTCTTTTGGCACTAAGAAACAGACAAGAGGCAGGCTGGTAGAGAACAAGGTTATGTATTAATGGGGTGACCCGTAAGACCACTGGACCCGGGTATACTATGGTACAACAAAGAAATGGTCACAGTGGGATTCAATTACACTCCAACTTGAAAGAAGCAAATTCAAGCATGCATAAAAACAACAATTTAGACATCACCATAAGAAGTCAATGAATGAATGTGATTTAATTTCATCACAAAAAGGTATGTGTTTTACAAACATCCAAAGATTGTTGAACCTATCCCACCAAATTCTTGGCAAATGCATATAAAGCAAAACATAACACAGTAGGTACAGATACAGAATCTCTGTTGCCTATGTTTGGTTGTATGTAAAACACATTACCTTCCCCTTCCTTAACACCATCAAGCAACCCTTCCTAAACACTCACCCCCCTTTCCCCTCCTCCTGAGCACCAAGTTTATGGTTTTGATTCGTACATTTATTGTAATATCTATTTGATTCATTCTTACTTTTTCTATTTTTGTGATGAAATTAAATCACATTCATTCATTGACTTCTTATGGTGATGTCTAAATTGTTGTTTTTATGCATGCCTGAATTTGCTTCTTTCAAGTTGGAGTGTAATCGGTAGAGAACAAGGTGTCAGAGGAAGCTAGTAAAAGAATAATTAGCCAGGTTTTTACAATTTTTCTAAACTTGGATTCCGCTTTTAACTGAGAGGGTATAGCACTCCAAAAATCAAGCACCTTGATCCTAGGTATAGTGGCCGCACCTACTCTTGGAGCCCATTTCTCAAAAACAGTCAATTTCAATTTGTTGCCTGATCTCAAAGACCTTAATGGGGCATGCCGAGTAGTGATATTGTGCTTGACGGAGAGTACCGTAACTGCTAGAATTCCTATGAAAGAAGAGGTGACTTCATACTTCTTTCGGTCTGACTATAACAGAGGCCTATCATTTATTTGTGGTTTCTAACCTCTATGTTTTTGATGCCCAAAGAAAAGCCTTTAATTACAGCCTCATCATCTAGACAACTAGAATGTTTCTATAAATGGTAGTTTGTTCATGTCCACTTGTAGTAACCTGTAGTAATTTCCTAAAGACAAGTACCCCAACCTTCGAGACAAGTATATTTATAGTTAGGAATAATTGTAGGTTATGTTAGTGTTCTTTAAATAGATGCATTATGTACTATTAAACTTCAGTGCTTGACGCAGCAGGTCTGATTTGTACTATGTAGTCCCAATTGCTGAAGATCACATATATGTGCATCTAGATCTTCTTGCGTGATGCACATTTGAAAGCACAAGTGACAAATGACATTTGTGTAGAATGGCGTGCATTGGGCACCTTCAAAACATCAAATCTAAACAGACAAAGTCATTTGCAGTATTAATTGTCAAGCTCTGGTGTAGGAAAAGGGCCTCAGCTTACGAATTTTGTTTCAGTTTAATATAAAATAGGTTAGAGTGGAGGATGTCGTCAAGCAAGACACTTGAAACAAAGATAGCAATGATTTTCTTCCAACCTAGATTTTTTTCAATTATGGGATGATAAAGGGAAGGTCAATTCAGAACCAAATGATAGACAATGAGTAAGAGTGCATTGGAGGACAATGCAAACAGCCTCACACAGCTTTGGCGTGGTGCACAACCTTTTGTGTCTTTTGATCTAGTTTTAAGTAATTAGAATCAGAAATAAGTAAGCCTCTTTCATGGAATTCATGTGCTGTCAGAAGAAAGTATCATGGTTCACTAAAAGACTTCCAGCTTTATAGGACATGAGGCTAGAGAAATACATGTCAATCTAACAGCTTTCAGTACATCTTTTACATCTTACCTGGAACACTAGTGTTACAAAGAACATGCGAGTTGCACGCAGTAAAGCTGTCTAAAATATTCCCAGGCTGATTTGCATCAATAATTATGACTTTTGTTGCTGAATGAGTGCTGGTACAAATCCAAACTAGACTGGACAACTCTTCTTGCTGTTCTGTTTTTTTTTGCTGTTCCTGTAAAACACAAATACAATATAATGTATGATTCTTGTCAACACGCAGCAATTCAGTAATTCAGATATCTATATTTAAGAATATGGCCCTCTCAAATACAGGTGATAAAAAGCATCTTAATCTGAGTACCCTAGTACGTGATTCTTAATCTTGGGTTCATGTACACCGTGGGGCTCTGAGGCACCTACTCAGGGCATCCACAAATGTTTCGCTAGAAGATTAAATAGTTTTAGCAGATTCATTAAGTATATATTCATAAAAAAATAAAATATAAGATTGAAAGTTCTAAACGCTCTGTAAATATGAATGAATTTGAAACTGGGGGCTAAAAATTAAGGTGGTTTCCTTTGCTTGATTCACAGAAGTAGCGCAAGTCTAGGGACCAAAATTTAGTATGGACGATTGAAAGGAAGGGCTGAAATGTGCTGATAAAAAAAGAGCATACATTAGGAGCAAAAAAGATCAAGTGATATGCTACAGTCTAACATATAGTAATGACTTTTAGGAATAAAACCAAATACAGAAAAGCTTCAACCTTGTATATTTTTTCATTTGTGATATAAATCTATTTTGTGTACTGCTTGTGAATCACAAGCAGTAAAAACTGTTTAGACAGAGACGGACGGTTTCCAGTACAGATTCAGCAGGGTTCACAAGGGTTGAAAGGTTAAGAACCATTGCTCTAGTACATACAGTACAAAGAATGTTTGTGTCAAAATACCAAGAAAACGGATTTTCATCAATAAAATATTTGCTTAGTCAGATCTATATTCTACTCACAGAAGTTAAGGAATATAGTAAAACTCAAAGGCTATAGAATTTTGTGCTTTAAGTGGGTTGGTTGTAGTATTTCGTGTGAGAAGTGAGAAACAACTAATGTTTTAATGTTTCCGTTAATAGGGCTTATCCAAAAGGACAGATTATGTATTAGAGTAAATTATATAATGCTGTAATGCGCACAGAATGTGTTTTAGATTAAAGTTGTCTTGGAATATGAAAGGCAGTGTGTCCTGTTTACCCAACAATGAATGATTGTGGATGCTTGCTGGTGACCTGACAGGATATAGGTACAATTGTGTTAGAACAAGGGTTTGATTTAAACCATCCTCATCCAACAGATATGCTGTCCCATGTCAAGTCTGGTTCGCATCAGGACCCCTGCCCTCCCAGGATAGCGGCCAGTTTAGCAACCTGTCTGGCGCCTGCAGTTAAAGAGCTATACAATCTTTCATTGTCTACAGCCAAAAAGCCTAAGGAATGGAAGTGTGCATTAGTATCTCCGCAGCTTAAAAAATCTACAGCAAATCCAAATGTTTTTTCCGACTACAGATCAATATCGCTGTTAGCCTTATTTGTGAAATCTCTAGAAAAGTTTATTAACAAACAACTCATAGCCTTTCTTGAGGAAAACCACATCCTGGACTCCTCGCATTCAGGTTTTAGAGAGCACCACAGCACTGAGAGTGCACTGCTGGCTGTGGTCGACAGTATCAGGCTTACCCTAGACGTGGGTACCCCAATCATGCTGGTGCTGTTGGATTTGTCTGTAGCATTTGACACGGTCTTCCATTCCATTCTAATCCGCAGGCTTCACGAGGCTGGGCTGTATGGTAAGGCACTACATTTGGCTCTGGCACTCCTTGCTAATCGACACAACACGTCTGCTTGGATTCCTTCAAGTCATAAGGGGTTGCCCCAGGGTTTGGGCCACAGCCAATCTCTCTTTAACATCTATGTAGCTCCACAAACCCATATTGTGTCGTATGCAGATAATACTCAAATTCTTATTTACTTTGGCCCTGACTCAGACAAGGTGAAAAGCAAATTTGCAAATTGCATAAGGGAAGTCGCCGTTTGGATGAGTAACAACTATCTCCAATTAAACAGCGACAAGACAGAGATCATGCTATTTCGCAAAGCGACAGAGCTACGGTCAGCCGGTTGGTGGCCCTCAGAACTTGGCCTTGCCCCTTCACCTAAGCAGGTAGTGAAAAATCTTGGAGTTAAGTTAGATCATTCACTCTCCATAAAAGACCAAGTTAACGCAACTTGTGGCACCTGCTTTGCCACCATAAGGCTTCTCAAAAAAGCCCTCCCTTGGCTTCCTGACAGCGCCAGGAAAACTCTTGTCCAGGCTCTCATTATCAGCCGTCTGGACTATGGGAACGCTCTGCTGACATCAGTAAATGACACCTTGCTGCCCAAGTTCCAGGTAGTCCAGAACACCGCAGCTCGGCTGATCTGCAATCTTCCCTTCGCTCGCCCTCCTGCCTGATTCTTAGGAAGCTTCACTGGTTGTCGATTAGAAAGCGTGTCACTTTTAAACTATATTGCCTGACACACAAGGCACTCCAAAATCCCGTCCAGCATATCTGTCTACTCGACTAAAACCGTACCTGCCTACCAGTGTCTAATGTCCTCGGATAAGGCGCTTCCGGTTATCCCATATACATACCTCAAGACAAGGGGACAGATCCTTTTCTTACACAGTCCCTTATCACTGGAATAAACTTCCCCTTAGTCTTCGCTCCTGCTCAGACTTTACTTCCTTTAAGAAGGGGTTGAAGACTTGGCTGTTTTAGAATGCTCTTCCCACTCAGAGTAGCCCAGCGCCGAGATATCCCTCCGGGAGTGATTTGTGCGCTATATCAAATGTCAAGATAGATAGATAGGGTCAAGTGCACCAATAAGTGTTATATTGTACCAGGAGATTTGTTACGCTAGTACCAGTCAATGGGCTACACTATGTCAGAGAATACAACGGTCCCCAAAAATATGCTTTATGTGCAAGAAATGATACCCTACTCTATCTAAGGATGGGAGATTATGCCAGAGAGAATGGCCAACTGTGCCACAGAATATGGTAAGGCAAAAGACCAACTGTGGAGTAAAATTCACTGAAGAACAGAGAATCCCAAACGTGGCAAAGAATAAAGTTACATATGCCAGAGTGAAAGCTCACCTTTGCCAATAGGTTCTGCTGCTGTACAAAATATTTCTAAACTAAAAAGACAAACCACACAACTGATAAGGATGAAAATATTAAATTCTATCAGTACCACAGTAACACTGGTTTAAATGTATATTGGTTTCCCTCCGGGTCTTCGGCCAATGAAGAATCTCATAACTGAGCAGAGAGGGTGTATATAGAACTAAAACTGCTACGATAACATTCAAATTGCATTAGCGTGCTAAACAAACTCAAGTACAATAACTATTGGAAATGATGGTTAAGCCTATCTCAGACTGTAAGGCTAACATCGCCCTGTGCGCCTCTGCTCTAGAACTCCATGTTAATATAACATTGCACAGTGATAAGCCAATACCTATCTTACTGCTAAAAAAAACAAAATAATTTGTAAACACCTTAAGATAGAACTGCAATTGTGTGATTAGAAGTCGAACAAGAGCATTTGCCTAGTCATTGTGTTTAACTGAACAAAGAGCAGCAAGGATTGAAATGACTCCTATAATTCCACAATGCCATTAACGCTACAGTTTCTGCTTAGCCTCTTGGAACCCACAACCCACACTTTTTGATAGTGTGCATGATAATGGTCAGCACTCTCCAACAAAAGTTTCTCGTGTGCCGGAAGTAGAACAATATCAGAGAGATTCTGAATATCCAAAGTTCCAACAGATTGCTAAGAAGCTAAGAAACCTTTGGTTGTCTTACCAGAAGCCTTGTCCATTCAGATCTTTTATGTAGCCCCTCGATGCCCGTCTCCTCCCGCTACTAGTCACGTATGCATTTGTCACTAACTAAATCAACCACTTTGGAGGAGCAAAAGTCTGTCTTCTCAGACTGTGCCCAGCAGCTCAAATCATAAAATAATCTGTCCCAGGTGGTGCCACTCCTGAACTCTTTATTTACTGAAAGAGTTGAGAAATAACTGCACAGTATAAATGAATATTCATTTTCTGTGATAGGGTTGCTGTCCATTAGTGCAGTAGCATCAAGCTTCTGCCGCCCGAGGTGTCAAAAACAGCTGGAGTGCTGTCTAAGTGCAGTTTTTTAGTACAAATGAGTCCCTGCACAGGGGAAGAAAAAAACAATACTTTGAGTAAGTGTGCTTCAACCGGATACAGGGAGAAAGATCAAACAAATTGAAAACAAAGTCTACTGTGATATTGTAAGATGTTGGAGGTTGGATTCTATCTGCTGCCCAGAGGAGTCTTGGAATGGCAGCTGGAGGTGGGAGCCAGTGAGTAAGGTTCTGACAAATAAATTTGAGCTTACTGCACCTCATTTCTATGACTCATTTACCTTTTTACACTGGTGACTTGGAGTTCCTTAACAACATCCGGTGGTTTCTTCACTCACTTGGGTTCATGAGCAAGTGCGGATCAGAAGAGGACAGGAAAGGCTCTGTTTAGAATAAACTATGCCTCATTGGCCTTGCGTCTACTTGTAAATTTGGTATGTTGCGTGATGAGCAGATACATGATCAGTTTCTTCTGAACTGTAAAGACGAAAGGGTAAGGGAGAAACTTTGGCTGAAGCATGAGCCTCCACTGGGTGAAATATTATTCACAGCCAAGAGAGTGGAACATATGTTGGTGTGTGTTTCAGAAATCCTCAAAGACACAAAAGAAAAAACACAATCCCATGTTAGTGTGGTTAATGTGAAAGAAAAGGAAATGGGGTGCAAGGAGAGTGTACCCACATTAAGAGGTCGTGTTTCAGATTCGGGCAATTGTCCAGCACAAAAAGCTGCATGCAATAGGTGTGGGGGGGACATTTTGTGAAATGTTGCAGGTCTGCATCTCAGTTTGAGAAGTTAAGTGAAGGGACTTAGCATTGTGAGGTGGTGTTGCAACTTGGGTATAGTGCTTGTGGTAATCCCATCGATACTGTGTGCACAGATGGATTGAACGTGGAAATGTTTTTTGATTCATGTTAGAAATAGTTTTATACGAAATCTATTAGAGTTTGGAATGTGTCAGCAGACCTCTTGAAGCAATAGATGGGAATCCTGTTGGATATGGTCGGCAAAGAATTCCTATGCATGGTGTTTTCCAGTGGGTGCATGGAATTCAAGGAAGGGACCATTTATGTATCAGAAAGAGGTGATAATATCCTTGGATAGCCCATGCAGAATGAATTGGGGGTGTATCTCGATCCTAATGCAAAACTCCAGGACCAAGTTCATGAGGTGTGGTTTAGTTGCCAAGCTGTGATTGAGAAATTTCCAGAGGTTTCTGAGAAGAGGATAGAGTGTCTGAAATGTTACGCTCATAAGATTAAGCTTATGAAAGATGCCATCCCATGCGTTTCTAAAGAAAGAAGGCTACCCATTGGAATACATGATCAAGTGAAGGCGGAGCTGTATAAATTAGTTGAGAAAGGGGTGAATGTTCCAGTTAAAACCAGTGAGTGGTTGCCGACAACTGTTGTGGCAAAAAAGGCTACTGGAAAGATTTGCCTTTGCATTGATTTAACAGCACTTAATAGGTTGGTTGTGGTGGATCATCCTCATCCCATTCCAAACATGACTGAATTGCTATTGTTGATACGTGAGGCTAAATTTTTCACCACATTGGATTTGGCTTCTGCCCATCCCAAAGTGTGTTTGCCTGAGGAGTCACTGTTTCTTACTTCCTTTATTACATCAATAGACATGTATACGTTTGCATGCACGTCAATTGGTTTAGTATTGGCCTCCTCCGTTTTTTAGAGAGTTAGGGAAATTCGGTTGGTTGGCATTTCTGGTGTGAGGTATTACCAAGGCGATGTTTTAATATATGGTAACACATGGGGAGAGCACAATGAAAGGTTGGGGTAAGCTCTTTTGAAATTAAAAGAAAGTGGTTAAACATTGAGGGCGGAGAAATGCAAATGCGGAAAAAATATGAATTATTACTTGGGTTATGTTTTGTCAGCTAGCGGTATCTCTCTTAAAAGAGAAATGTCAGAAACCATCAGTAAAATGTCTTCACAAAAATTCATTGCGGTCTTAACTGGGCATGCTCGAGTTCTATGGTCGTTTTGTGGGGAGTCTTGCGAGTAACACTAAAGTAATGAGTAAATTGTTAAAAAAAAGGAACAGACTTTGTTTGGACTGAGGGATGTGAGGTAGTGTTCCAGGAAAAGAAAAAATGTTTGCAAAAAGCTCCTAACCTACAAGTTTTTGTACCGTGAATGAGGAATTTTGTGGTTACTGATGCCAGTTTGAAATGTTTAAGTTCACTCCTTTTGTAAAAAGATAGAATGGAAGACGTTACTAATGCTTTTGCAAGTCGTGCACTGACAGATCAGGAGAAATGTTTTATTGAAAGGAAGGCCATGGGCGTCTACTGGGCTTTGAAGAGATGCAAGAATTTTTTTTGGGGGGGCGGGGCATTGTTGTCAGGACCACTCACACCTTTGTGTAAGATTTTCACAAAGAAAGGGTTAGATTCCGTTTCTTCTAGAATACGGCACCCGGTTATTGAATTGCAGGAGTTTTCTTTTGAAATACTGTATAGGGGCAAGCAACAGTGCAGCTATTTGTTTATCCAGACTTATAAAAGTTGATTGTAAAGACGAGCAGGGTACTGACCAAGATGAATTTGTGAAGGCGAACTTGTGCACCATAACTTATTGGAGGATTTTGAAGGACTAATGGATTCAGGAAATTAAAGATGATGCTGTTTTAATAAAGGTGATTTTGTGTTTGTATAATGAGTGGAGCATGGGCAGGAAAGAAAAGGATGTGAAGTTGAAGCTGTTTTGGAATGTGAGAGTGGAGTTGAGTGAATGTGGAGGATTGTTGTTCAGAGGCACCAGTTTGGTACCACCTCTGACCTTGAGAAATAGAATTCTGAACCTGGGACACGTGGAATATGAATATGTATATATATATATATATATATATATATATATATATACATATATAATTTCCAACAAAGTTTCGTAAACTGATGGCAGCCATTTCATTTCCAAACCTCAAACAGCCAGCCAATCAGAGCGTTTTCAGGAGGCTCTCGCTGGAGTGTGAAGACTCAAAGGAAAAACTGGCTTCTCAACCAATCGCAGGGCTCCATTTTTAATTTGTACTCTTGCGGACCCAACTGCCTAAATATATAATTATCTTTTACCCAAAATTTCTCAAAAACTACTGAAGGGACCAACTCACAAAAAAGCACTATTTGCAGACCAAGCTTCCTGCCGAATTTAGTGCGATTCTGTTCAGCAGTATTTGCTGTAACTTTGTCCAAAGAAGTCTTTGGAAAATGTATGGGGATTTTGCATTTTGGACCCCCCATTTTTTCGCAGCCCCTCCTTAACAGATCACCACAAAACTTTCCAGGACGGAGCTGAGGTGGATGAACTTTGTTTTTAGAAAGTTTTGTGAAGATTCGTCAAATGGGGCCAAAGTAATTAGCAAACCAAAAATACGCTCTTTCTATGGAAAAGCAGACCTAACTATAACTACCTAGTAGCGACTGCCACTAGATTATATATATTATATATATATGTCGTCCGCTCCTGCTACGACGTTGATACAGGTACCGACAACAACTGGGGTCTATTTTGTATCTGTAGGTCTTTATTTTTTGTTCATCCAAACGGCATAACGTGTTTCGGCAGTCACAGCTGCCTTGTTCACACACATGAGGCGTTCACAATCCATGATTTAAATATATATCATCCGATGGCTCTTTTCTCGTCAGCATGAAATTAGAAAACACACTACCGATCTTCTGCTTGTTATTTTGTTCTTTTTTTTCCATAAAGCGCTAGTGCTGTAAACATACTTTGAAGTGCATCATCCCCCATTGTGAGACAAAAGCTTTTTCCCACCATAACAATTGTGCAAAAGATCAAAAAATGCAAAAAAGCACCAGAAGGGAATTTGTTTGATTCTCTCAAAATTTGATAAAGTGCTAGTGCTTGCTTTGCGTTTATCTAATTTAGACAAAGTGGTAATTTACCTTTTCTCTAATGTTCCTATTGGTTTTGCTACAATCTTGGAAATGTCGTGATGGCCTATATTTTCCCTGAATTTTACCCCCAATTTGCAGTTTCATAGGACCATAAATGGAAACTAAAGAACAACCAATAACACAAGAACTTGATAATGCTTGTGTGGTGATTGAAATGTTATCCTTTTAACTATACGGGGTTGCAAAGTTCTATGCCGTCACAAAAACCGGAAACATTAACACAAAGTCATACATTACTAGCTTCATCTGTCCGTACATCTGCCTACGCAATTCCGTGCTGATTATTGTGCCTAATGTGCGACTAAAAACTAACGTGTTTTAAAATCTTATGCTTCATATTCAAACTTGGTGTCCTATCAAGGGGACTAAGAATGTGTAATTCTCTAAGTCATTCCTTAAATGTGTATGTACAATTCTTCGTCCGAATTTAAACCTGAGGGGATTTTAGAGTTTAGAATAATGATGTACCTTGATTCAAGCTGTCTTAATTTTAGCTCTCTGTTACCCCCCCTTCTATTTTTTGGTACAGCATCAATGACAATGTACTGCAGATCTTCACATCTGCCATTGTGAAACACATGCACGTGGCGGGCCACAGGATAACTGCTATCCTCCTTTCTTATCGCCCTTAAATGCTGTAATATTCTCACGTGTACCATATGTATGGTACTCCCTACATACAGTTTTGGGCAAGGACACTGCAGCATGTATAACACAAAATCACTTCGGCAGGTGTATGAATTGAGTATTCTGAGTGGAGTTCTTAATGTTGACACAATTTCTTTTTTATTTACTCCTAGCTTACAAGCGTTGCATTTCTGGCACTTCCAGAATCCCAGTTTACCTTTCAGCCAAATGTCTACTTCTTGCACTTCTGGACTATTTACTACCAGTTCCTCGCGCATTGACTTAGCCCATCTGAATGTAAGTAGAGGTTTGTTCGTAACCTTACATCCAATTACCGGGTCACTACTAATTAGATGCCAATGTTTAGTTAGAATTTGTCTCAATTTCTGATGATAGGTGGTATAGCCTGTTATCATTCTAGGCTTATTACTGTGTCCCATTATCATCATCTTCTTTGTTTCACTTTCAGCAAATAGAGACTCTCTAGGCACTTTCTCTGCTTTTTCTTTTGCTTGCTTTAAAATTTGTTGGTTGTAGTCTCTTTCTATAAACTTTTTTATAGTTCTTCTTGTGCTTCACATAAAGTGCCCCCTCGCTGCAAATTTCTCTTCATTTGGAGATGTTCCGCATATGGAATGTTCTGCTTTAATTTTGCCGGATGGAAATCTTTTGAATGCAAAATTGTATTCCCTGCCGTGGGTTTTTTTATATGTTGTGGTGTGTAACCTGTTATCTTTTACGAACACCACCAAGTCTAGGAAGCAAATTTCTGTTTGACTAATATCAGAAGTAAAGTTTAAATTTAGGCAATTATCATTTAATTTCATGGCAAAAGTCTGAGCGGATTCTGGGGTACCTATCCACAGAACAAACAAATCATCGATTCTTTTCAAAATGTCCCTTGTGTCCTGTAAATATGACGGTGTAATTTGGACAAATTCCTACAGAAAGTAATCTACATAACAGGAAGTGGTTTCAAATAGACTGCCTATTGCAGAAATGATTGGCCGCCCCGGGGGGTTAATGGGATTCTTGTGGATGTTAGGAATCAAATAAAGTATAGTTGTCACTGGTGCCTCAACTTTTAAATACATGTATTCATTTTATGAGATTAACCCCACTCCCCTCCATTTTGACAACTCCAAAAAGTATCTCTTTTACCTCTGTCAGGTCTGTGTGTTTAACTCTACGATAACAGTTATAGTCTCTTAACTGAGATCTACCTTCTAAATCATACATATTCAAGGGCCACAGAACAATATTTCCTCCCTTATCTGATTTTTTAATCCCAACATATTTTCTCTTTTCTATCTTGTTCATAACTTGATGGTATGTAATTTTTTGCGTGTCCTTGATATGTGTAAATTCTCCACCAGACTGTATAGATAAGGATTTCAAATCAGAGATTACTAACTCTGAGAAAATGTCTAATTAGTCCCTTGGTGTCACCGGGAGGAATACCGACTTTGGTTTGAATTGGGTTTTTACACTGCCATATATCGATTCCAGGGGCATTCGCTGTCTCTTCATTAGTGGAGTATATATCACTGTCTTTATTTGTGCGCTCCAACTGTTCTAATTCCATTAGGAGCTCCATGTTGTTGACAGCCAGGTTGGATTCCAAAACAGTCCTTGTTGCTTCTAAACCAGTGATTGGACCATCTTTGTAAGCAAAGAATTTCTACAACTTCAGTTGCCTCATAAATTTGTAGAAATCAATTCGAGTTAGTCCATAATTGAAATTGGTTGCAGTACAGTAAGATAATCCCAGGGACAAAACCTTTTCTTCATTCTTGGTCAGATCAATGCTGGAGAGATTTACTAGCGACCCTTGACTTCCTGCTTCCATCACTTCCGCTGGCGTGTCTGTTTGGGTTCGGTTCCAGATCCTAATTCCATGCCTTTGATTTCTTCTCTGACGTTTCCTTTGGCTGTTCTTCCTCATCTTGTGCGACTTCGTGTTTAGAGAGCGGTCTAGCCGTAAAAAATGGAGGTCTTCAATGACTGTGGGAGGATCTCTTTGATTACCAGATCCTCCTACTGCTCCTTCTTTCGGGTCTGTTTCAACTTCTGAGCTTAATTCTGAGCTCGTTCCCGTTGTGAATGGCTGATTGCGATTCACTAGACTTTTTTTTTCTCCTTTAAATTATTATTTTTTTTTTTAAATAAGTCTTTATTCAAATTTTTCATAATGCATCACAAGCACAATAAACCAAATGTATATACAATCCAAATGTATAAGGAGTTCCGCCCCCCAACCACCCTCCGTTGCTGATCCATTATTAGAAAAAGAGAAATTCATTTAATCAGAGATTACATCAACAGAAACACATACATCCTAAACTTTTACCCCAAACTTCCGTGAATTATCCCATCGTTCATGGCCGTCCCCAAAACAAGCGGAAAAGGAGAGCTTTTACCCAACCCCGATGTACCTCAAAATCAATGTCCGTGTTCGTTATTCTCATTCTCCCGAGGCCAGTTCGTTAGGGGAGTCCAAATTGCTAACCCTTTAGCTTTCGCCTTACGACCTCTTATAGAGTAAACTGCCCTTTCCAGCCTATACACAGCTAAACATCTTCCTACCCACTGTTGACATGTTGGGGGAACAGGATCAAGCCAATGAGTAGGCAGACAGAGTCTAAAAACCGTCATGGCAATATACAGAAAAGTCTATCTGACTTGGAAATAAAGGACATCCTACCCCTAGTAGAATTAATTGTGGTGATAAATCGATTTCTCTACCCAACATGGTTCCCAAAGTACTGCTAACATCCTGTTTCAAAGTGTTTGAAGTGGGGCAGGAGGCGAACATATGAACGCTATCAGCAGCTTGATAACCGCATCGAGGACAGGATGATCCTGCCTCCCGCCCCATTTAGCAATCTTAGCCGGTGTGATGTAAAGATTAAACCATGTTTTAAAACACTGAAGTTGAAGATTAGCCGCAATGAATGATGCCTGGGCCAAGTGCAGTGAGTCCTCAACTTCCCCCAATCCAACCTGTAGAAAGTCCCTGCCATCGATCAGAGTGTTTAGTCAAATCATCGGGTAACAGCTCCATCAAGATTTTATATATCCCCCCTAGTGAGGTTGAGCCTCTAAGTATGACTTCCATCAAGCTCACCATAGAAAAACCACAAGTACCCCCAGTTTTCTTAACTAGAAAATCTCTTATCTGGAGATATTTGAAAAACTGCCGATTATCCAACTCAAATCTATCCCTAATGATATCAAACAGTAATACCCCTGTCTCATCTGTAACATCGCCTACTATCCTCACACCCTTGTCGAACCAGTACTTCATGTGCCCATCATTAAAGACATTTGGGAGGGAGTTATTCCTGTATATTGGGGTATAGGCATTAATGCGGCCCAAGCCTAGTTTTTTCCGGACCGAAGTCCAAACCTTAAACGCGCAGATTAGGGATTTAAACTTTACCCTTTTATAATAATTGAATTGTGTATGGCGCAAAAAACACCCCCTAGCCTCCTTACCTAATATCAACTCAAAGATAGAAATTGAGGGACCTAACTGTGTCGTTTTCACCTTCTCGTTAAATAATATCTCTATTTTATGTACAACGGAGGCCCAGTAATAAAGCTGAAGATTGGGTCCTGCCCACCCACCTCTGTCTCTTGGCAACATTTAAAATTTAAGTGCTCTCTGAGGGCGGCAATTAGCCCAGATAAACCTGGAGAACATCTGATTCATAGCTGTAAACCACGTGCTACAGATAGTCAAGGGAATAGCCCTGAAAAAATATAAAATCTTTGGTAGAAAAAGCATTTTGATGGCATTGCATCTCCCCACCATCGTAAGTTTGAGGTTCTGAAGTCGGTTGAATTCGGTTTTAAATTTAGAGAGTAAAGGGTTGAAATTGATTTCTGTAATCTTAGATACATCTGCCGTAACTTCGACTCCCAGATATACTGCTTTCTGCACCACTCGTGGATCACTCAAATGGAGCCCTTTACCAACCAGAACTTGAGTCTTATTTTGATTAAGACGGTATCCAGACAGCTTCCCAAAAGTATCAGCTTCATTTTCAATCTCTTTTATTGCATCCATGGGATTAGAGGTGATAATTGCAAGATCGTTGGCGTATGCCAGTATCTTAGTTCTCCCCCCATTGCTCTGCACTCCTAAAATCACGTTATTACACTCAATCCTCCTAACTTGCGGATCAATTTATAGTGCAAACAATAAGGGGGAGCACGGACATCCCTGTCGGGTCCCCCTGCTGATCAGAACAGGATCCGACATCTCTCCCATTATTGATTTTCTCGCCACCGGGTTGGTATACATTGTTTCAACAGCAGTAATAAAACTTTACCCCAGCCCTCTGCTCTTTAAAGTTGCCCACAAAAAGGACCAGGAGACCCTATCAAAGGATTTCTCCGCATCAAGCAGGATAAGCCCGATAGGGTCCCCGGTAGTACCAGCAGCATCAAAAAGAGCAATAGCCCTCTGAATATGGTCTATTGTACTGCGTCCAGGGACAAATCCATGCTGGGTTGGGGAAACCAGTTTTTTAATAACAGTCGCCAATCGTTTGGCCAAAATTTTGGCGTATACTTTGACATCACTGTTTATTAAAGTGATAGGCCGGTAGGACCCCATCTCTCTAACCGGCTTGCCTTTCTTGGGGAAAACGACTATATTGGCTGTTCCCCAGGAATCAGGAGCTCCTTGCCCCGCCTGAGCTTCCAAAAACACATCTTGCATTAGCTCCTGTATGGAGGGAGCAAAGATTTTATAGAATTCCCTGGGAATGGAGTCTGTTCCTACAGCCTTCACGTTTACCAGCGAACTAATTGCCCCTTGAATTTCATTCGCCGTAATAGGTACATCTAACATCTCACTCTCCTCTAATGATAATTTTTCACAAGGAATCTCAGCTAAGTAGTTCTGAATTGCTTCCTCCTCATTACTAAAATCTTCCGTATAAAGTTTCTGATAAAATCTTTGAAAGGCGGCCCGTATTTCTGAAGGCTCAGTGACTAGCCCAACCCCAGGATCCTCAATTTCAAGTAGCCCTCCTTGCGTTATCCGCTGTCTAGTACGGACCGCTAGCAGGTGTCCCACTCTCTCATTACATTCATAAATTTTGGACCGCTACGCACAATATTTCCCCGCTGCCTTATTTGCCAACAAATCCAGAATTATTGATTTTACCAAAGCCACCTTGACTTGTGTCTGCTCAACTTCCCCATTATTTGTCAGTACCTGTACCAATTGAGTTTCTGCTTCACTTAATTTCCTATATTGTTCCTGAAGAAAGCCCTTTTCCTTTGCCTATGCAGCCCAACCATATCTTAATGTTTCCCCTCTTATCCCGGCTTTAAATGCATCCCATATTATCCCTAGCCGCGCGCTTCCCCTGTTTTCCTTTATAAATCTAGGAATCCACTCCCTCATATGTTGAATGTAATCATCCTCATAAAGAAGCGCTCTATTGAAAGTCCAGCGAGATATAGGGGGCTTAAGTGTATGTAATGAAATTTCTAGTACTAACGGGTTATGATCGGACATCACCCTGTGGAATTTTGCAATACTGCATCTTGTCAACACCTCCTGAGACACAAAAAAATAATCTAACCTAGCATGAGTTTGGTGTGGGGAAGAAAAAAAGGTATAACCCGCATCTTGAGATTCCAATGTAGCCCAAGCATCAATAAGTCAGTGTCTCTTACATAAATTAATTAACACCTTTAAGACTTTAGGCTTACGGCCACAATATGACTGCTCACCAAGCTTAATATTCTCAGTGTTTAAATTTATATTAAAGTCCCCACATACAATCAAGGGCAGCGGCAACCCAACCAGCTCCGTATTCAACCAGTTAAGCAAGGCAGGGTCATCAAATACTGAACCGTATACAGAGCATAGTGTAAAAGAATAGTTATCAGTACAACATTGAGTAACAACCCATCTGCCAAGTTGGTCCAATTTAGCACGTGGGAATCTAAATAACTTTTTACGAGCCATAACCGCGACCCCTCTTCTGCGTGTTCCCTGAGTTGTGGCAGAGATCAGTTGATATCCTGCTAGTTCTGCTGACCTTTGTCTACCGGCCTCAATATGCGTCTCTTGGAGACAAATTATATCCGCCTTTAAATATTGCATATCTTCGTTAATCCTACGTTTTTTGAGGGGATTGTTCAAGCCACATATATTAACTGAGACAATCCTCAATTTACCCAACACCATTTGTAGTACATAGCAAGCCCAGTCTGTTTCTGTGCCTACTCTCTAATGATACTAGCTCATCAAATGCAACCTGTTGGATCAGCGCCCCTCCTTTGCCCCCCTCTAACCTCCGCCCCCTCCCCCCCCCGAGTCCCCCTCAGTCCACCCTCCCTTCCCCCTATCCCCAGGCAGAAAATGTCCGAAGACCCTTGTAATGCCTCCTGCATAAAGCTGCTCCCCACCACTACTCACCCTGCTCCACCCAGAGAAAACAGCCAGAACCAATCCCCAAGTGACGAAATTTCCCGTAAAAAGTCTTGAGCCTGTATCTCAGAAGAAAATACTCTAATAGTTCCCCTGCATATGATTTTAAGTCGAGCCGGACTAAGTAAATAGGCCTCACACCCTATCTTTTGAAAAGGCCCGATTAGCTGACGGAGCCTCCACCTTCTTTCCACCGTAGTGTGGCAGAAATCCGGCCTGACAAAGAAGGTGCGGCCCTCGGCCGAGCGTCGTGATTCTGGTTGGGCCTTGTCGAACAAGGCATGTCGCAGGAGGAAATTCCCAAAAAATAATAGTATGGCTCTGGGCTTTTCACTCATACCACTCTGCCCCTGCTTTTTCCTAAGCATAAGCGGAAAACGATGCACCCGCTGCAGCCCCAAATCCCAGTCCCAATGTGCTAGTTCAGGGAAACCACCCTTCAGCAAGCACAACACAAATCCTCTAATGTCCTCTCCTTCTGCATTTTCGGGTATACCAAGAAGTCTTATATTGTTGCGACGTTGACGATTTTCAAAGTCTTCTAATTTCCACATAACGTCGGTCATCCGTGATTCATTTGCCGAAGCTTGCCGAGCAGAGCTCTCCGATCCAGCCTCTAGTGCTACCACTCGCTCTTCAAGAGCCGTAGTTCTCTCCGCAATCTCAGTACATGATTTATTCACTTTCCTGATAGCACCTTGAAGCTTCTTCGTTGCGAGATGGGCCCGTTTGTGCTCCTGTCTAGCTTCCCCCTGCATCTGTTTGAGGGTTGAGTATATCAGACTCATTGAGGGGGAGGATTCCACCTCAGTCTTGGGCTCATCGGACCGATTCTTTAGCCCTTCTGCAATGTCATCTCCATCGTGCCCCCCATCCTCGGTAAGAAAATAGGTAGTTGAGTAGTCCCACTCTAATTGGCTAGAGCGGCTATAGTCTGATTCTGATTGACCAGCCTCACGCTCTTTTCCGCCTATAATTCTTTTTCTTCTTTTAGTTTGGGAGGACAAGCGCTTTTGAGTGCTAGGGTTTGAAAAAGAACTATCTGATTCCGTACCAGAGTTATCCAGTTCTGATATTTCCCCTTCACTGGGATTGGACAGCTCGGAATCTTCATTAAGGGAAAATAATTTTTCTCCACATTCCGGGGTTCCCCCAGCTTTGCCCAGAATACTCATGGACCTAGGATCCTTAACTAAGCTTCCATCCACAGCTTTCGCCACACTACAGTGTTTATCTGTCAATAAGTTTTCAGGTCCCTCTGCGCCCCCCTGTGTAGGATCGCAAACCCCCAAAGCAGCCAGCCTGGTACTCACATTGTCCCCCGGAGGGTCGATGCTCCCCTCAGCCAGCACTGTTGAGATCTCACTATCAATGGCTGGAGTTTCCACTTTTTCCTCCAGTTTCCCCCGACCGGCAAAGATACAAGGAATCACCCGTTGTTGTTTGGCAGGACCCGCCTCTTCACTGAGACGCTGATCCTTGCCTTTAGTTTTCCCTGTGTCCGCCTCCTTACTTCCTGCTGCGGGAGTAGTGTCTCCAGCTTTCCTCGCAATCGGGTTTTCCGCGGAGCCAGCGGACCCCGGAGACTCCCTGCAGCACCAGATCCCATCACGCTACTCTCCGCGCGGTCTCCTGGAGGCTTCAGCTGTTTTGGAGGCATGCTGTGCAAAAAAGATCGAAGCCGGCGTCCCCCGTAGCACCAGCCGAGCAGCGCTTTCAGGGCAGCGCGGACCAGCAAGTGAGTGAATCCGAATGTTTTCCCCAATGGTCTCCTTCCTTGTAACCACTTTCCGACGTCTACACTCGCAGAGGCGATCATTAAGTACTCCTGTCAAGCAGGTTTAGCAGTTACACCATGGAGCAGTAGGTGAGTGGCTTTCTGCAGCGTTTACACAGCCGCCATCTTGCCTTCCTCCAGTCCTTCTCCTTTAAAATTTATTGTAATCCATAACATGGGTAAATACAAATTCATTTCATAAATGAGATAGGCATCGAGAAGTATCCATATTTCTTAAAAAGGCTAAGACAAATTCATTATACGAGTAAAACAGGGTAAAAACATCACATGCACGGTACAAAAGAGAACTGATACATAAATAAATTCATATTAATCCTTCATATGTTCAATCATGGGCCCCCATATCTGTAGCCCTAGCTTCCGTTTCCGTACCCCCTTAAGAGCATAAAGACTATGTTCCAGATTAAAAATAACATAAAATCTAGCTCTCCAGATCTCGAAAGTCGTGGTTTCCTTCTGCAGCCACATTGAGGCTATAGAAAGACGGTCCACCGCAACTGAGATAAAAATCAGATATCGAGATTCAAAGGCTGGGAGTCCATCTGTCAGATCTTCCCCTATATCCAATATCATAGCAGATGGTGTAATACTTATTCCAACCCCAGAAATTTCCAAGAGGAATTTTTCTACATGACCCAAAAACTTTTCCTGCACATATAAAAAATATGTACAATATCGGCCGAGTCTACACCACACCGGAAGCATTTCCCATCGTTAACTCCTCCCCATTTCAGCATTTTCGCTGGGGTGTGGTATAGATTGAATATGGTTTTAAAATGCTGTGTTTCTAGGTTAGCGGATATTAGGATCCTCTCTGCTATACCAATTGATTGTTCTATATGTACATCTTGACACCTCAGTCGATTCCCCCATTTCATATTTTGGGCCTCTAAATCATCTTTCTGTGTATCTAACAAATAGTTATATATCACACCAATACGTTGTTTATTTCTAATGGCCTCGACTATCAGATTCAACTCTATTATCCTCTGTCTTCTCTGCAAGAAGTCCTGCATCTGTAGAAATTAAAAAAATTCTGTTTTAGAGAGTTTATATTTATCAGCTAACATTGGAAAGGAAAGCAGGTCCCCATCCCTATATAGATTGCCTATATATAAAATCCCTTTCTTCTTCCAATTATACACTATCCTATCAGAAAAGACAGCAGGCAACAGGGTGGGTGTGGCTATTGGTGTATAGTGACAAACCCCTTCAATCTGCAACTTCCTCCAAACTACTTTCCACACTTTATAGGCAGCAATTATCACCTTAAAGCGGGTTTTTTTGTAGTAGTTAAATTCCAACCTCCTGAATAAACAGTTTTTAACCTCCGCACCTAATAACATCTGATATATAGATGGAGATTCTGAAGGGTTGCCTACCTCCTCCCGTCAACATTATCCGCATATTTTGTAGGATACACGCATAATAATAAAATGTAAAATCCGGTACAGCCCAGCCACCTTTCTCTCGGGGTAATGACATGAAACGCATTGCTCTACGTGGCTTCCCTTGAGACCATAAAAATCTAGTGCAGCATGACTGTAGCTGCTGCAGCTGTCCCCGGGATAGCTCCAATGGTACAGATCTGAAATAATAGAGGACTTTGGGTAAAATCATCATTTTTAAAATATTATACCTCCCCACCAGTGAGAGGTGGAGGCATTCCACTTTCTCTAGTTGTTGTTTCACACTCGTAAGGATAGCGTTCCAATTAACTTATACTAATTCCTTTAGACATATCCTGATCTTAACACCCAGATTTGTCACTTCATTGGTCACCCTGGGGTCTCCACTACAGGCCTGGTTAGTGCAAAGAATCTGTGTCTTTGATGCATTGAGTTTATAGCCAGACACAGCTCCAAACCTGTGTGCCAATCGTTCCATCTCAAGTATCGCGATCTCCGGATCAGATGTTACGACCGCGATATCATCTGCATAGGCTAATACCCCGAGTTGCTCCCGTCCACAGTCTACAGGTTTAATTCTCAGGCTCCCTTCTAACAAAGTTAAAAACGGGTTTAGATATAGGGCAAATAGCAATGGGGAGCACGGGCAACCTTGTCTCGTACCTCTCATTATGCGCACTGGATCCGACTCTAAGCCATTGATACAGATTCGAGCTTTGTGAGTCCTATACATAGCTTGAATCGATTTAATAAACCCAGGGCCGAACTCCAAATGACGTAAAACCACCCATAAAAAGTTCCATGAGACACGGTCAAACGCCTTCTCGGCATCTAACAACACCAGGCCAAGGGTGGTACCCTGCACACTAGTTGTATCCAACAGGGCTACCGCCTGTTGATGTGGTTGACCGTGCCCCTGGTGGGTATAAACTCATGCTGTCTTAATGATACTAATGGGGTGATAACCTTAGCCAACCGTGAAGCTAGGATTTTGGTGCAAATCTTCCCGTCGCAGTTCACCAACGAAATAGGTCGGTAAGACCCTGGAAGCTCAGTTTGTTTATCTTTTTTCTTAAATTCAATGTTTGCTTCTTCCCACGATGGCGTCACCAACCCATGTTGCGCTTGTTGCAGGGTGACCAACATGTCTAATTTTAATTCCTGAAAGAAGGTTCTATAAACCTCCAGGGGCAGTTTATCTGGACCCGCAGCCTTACCACTACACAAGCTTTTTATTGCCTCCTCCAGTTCTTCCATGGTAATAGGGGAATCTAAGGTAAGTACTTCTTCCCGGTCCATCTTTTCACAATTTATACCCCTTCAGAAACGCCTCCACCCCCTCCCCCTCGTGACTGTTTTCTGTATACAATGTCTTAAAAAATGTATGAAACACTTCCAATATCGCACGAGGATTATCCACTAATTTACCCTGTGTGTCCTTCATACTTTAAATTCTCTGCGCCATCTCTTTAGAGCGAAGCCTTTGTGCCAAACATTGCCCAGTGGCTTCCCCAAACTCATACCTCTCTTCTTTAAACAAATTATATTTCATAGCTATCTCTTTGGCCCAATACACATTAATCTTGGCTTTACTATGGGAGATCTCCGTCTGCAAAGGGGTGACATCTGCTCCAATCTGTATGCCTTGCATAAGTTCTTCTTCTGCTGACCAAAGTTTCCCATATAAATCCTGGATCTCCATTCTCACTTGCCTCTGCCTGTGAAGCCCATAGCTCAATACCTCTCCCCTGAATCCCACTTTCAGGGCATCCCAGACATAGGTATGTGTAGTCGAATTACGGTTAACCTCTAAAAACTGCCGAATCCAAATGTTCATATGGTTTATAAAATTTGTGTCTTTTAAGAATTTCCGATCAAACGTAAACGTCCTCGGAGGGGGAAGATTACTACTGCTACTGATCGGGATGTCTATCACTAATGGGCCGTGGTTTGCTGTAATTCTTGGGTAGATCTGTATTTTCGCGCCCGAAAGCAGTATTGATGAAACAAAGAAGTAATCTAACCGGACCAGTTTATTATGAGGGTGAGAATAAAACGTGAAGCTAGGATCTGGACTTTGCAGTGTAGACCAAGCATCTATCAACCCAAGATCCTCCACCAAATGATATAGTGCCCTAAAGACTTTAGGCTTCCTGCCCTTATAGAACTTCTATCCTTTCTGAAGGTCTTGGCAGCCCATATGAATATTAAAATCACCACAGAGAATCAGTGGGGTAGGCCATGATGCCAGTTCTAAGTTGAGAACCTCCAGTACTGTTGCCTCGTCCAAATTGGACCCATAGACAGAACATAAAGTAAACATAAAAGTCCCCTTTGCGCATTCAATAACCACCCAAGGAACCTGGTTGTCTACCAATGTTTTGCCTGTGCACTGTCTCCCATTTTTAGCTAAGATGGCCACCCCTCGGTTCGTAGTGGACTGTTGTGTACAGGCCACTAGTGTGTACCCCATCTCTTTTAAAATCTTCCGCTTATTCCATGATACATGCGTTTCCTATAGACATGCCAGGTCAGGTTGCATCACACGTAATTCAGCCACCACCCGTTGCCATTGTTATTTAACCCACATACATTGAATGAACATATGCGTAATCTAGATCGTGTCGTCTTATCCCCCATCATATACTGTATATCTCTCCATTTAATAGCCTTATTAAATAGCCTCGTACATTTCCCTGCCTTTATCTTCCATTTGTTATAGATTGCATTTTTTTCCCACCCAGTCCCCTCTCTCCCTGCGACCCTTCGGACACCCCCTCACCCCTTCACCCTCCTACCCCCTCGTACACCCCCTCCCCCCTTCACACCCCTACCCCCTCGCCCCCCCAACTCTTCGCGGGGCTAGCAAGCCGCCTCATGCCCACCCCCCACCCATCCTGTAATGAAGCTTTAGGACCAATGGTCCTGGAGATAAATAACTAACACTCCCCAGAGGCTCCCCTCCTCGTGCATTTAACTTGATTATGAAAAGAAAGTAGACACAAGAAAGTATAACAACCAGAGACAGTCAGACAAAATATAGCAAAACAGTAACCCAAAATATGTATCTCCTATTAGGTTTCTACTCTATGTAATCGATTGAAGTTATTCTTTTGTCTTATTTCAAAAGTCCCTTCCCAGTTCACATGTAATTCCAGCATACCTTAAGGACAGATAGATAGACCAGAAAACATAACTGAAAAATCATATATATATATATATATAAAGATATAGAAAATAAATGAGCAAGGTAAGTAGGATAGCATAACTAGACTTGGAGTCAAATAGAAACATGACAAAACCAGACAAAGTATATGTCTCTTATATAGTCCTATGTGATGGATTGTAGGTTTCCTTTGCCTTCACTTCCGAAGTGAAAAACCGAGTGTGTTCCTTATGTATGATCTTCAATGTAGCCGGGTTAAGTAGGTACGGTTGGGCTCCCTTGCCCTGAAATAAGGTGATGAGCTGTCTTAATTGCCACCGTTTTTCTACTGTCTGATGACAAAAGCCCGGTCTCACAAAGAACTCTAACCCCTTCCCCATCCTCTTTCTATCAGGGCGTGCCAGTTCATAAACAGCTTGACGGGCTAGAAAGTTATTGACCAATATCAAAATTGCTCTGGGTCTGGCAATACTTTGCCCTGGCTTTGTGCGCTGTGTGAAAGGGAATCTGTGTGCTCTTTGTATCTCTTGATTCCACTCCAACTGCGGGAGCTCGGGAAAAGCCTCAGAGAAAAGATCAACAACGAATTTTCGCACGTCCTGACCTTACATGCCTTCTGCGATTCCTAAGATTCTCAAGTTGTTGCGCTGGAGGCGGTTTTCAAGATCTGACAGCTTCCATTGTGTATCCTCCTTAGATGCTTGTATTGTTTCTGTTATTGCCTTTTGAGCTGCCAGTTCATCTTCCAAATCAGAAATTTGCGTTTCTGCCTCAGTAACTCTCTCCGCTAATTCGGAGCAGGACTTCGCGATGCGTCGAATCGAATTTTGCAGTTTGCGGCATGAACCTTGGGTCCGTTGGCTTTCTATGCGGGTTTCTTCTCTATGAGTCATGATAGTTTCGTAAATCATAGTCAGTGAGATCTCTTCCGGTTTCCCCCCTGCATTCTCCGTCCGGTGTTTAATTACACCCACCTCATCTGCCCTTATTCCAGCTGAGAATGAGTAGTCCCATGTCAGAGCATCACTCCTCCCCTCATTTATAGCATCTTCACTGTGTCCCAACTTCTTACACACTGTCCAAGGGGCAGTTTCCGAAGTGTCCGTCCCCTGATCTTGATCTTCAGGGTGCAGGCTACTTGATTCGCTATGTCCACTACTCGGGGACACCCCCCTGGATCCGGGTCTATGATTTAGCTCGATTTCATCTCCCGATGAGTCTGAAGGGTCAGAGAGGGAAAAGTCGTCATTGCCAGAGTCAATCTCCTTAATCATGGTTTGTGCATTAGTCTCATCACTCCCCTTCACCTCTTCGCCCAGGTCGTCCATATTCAATATAGTATCTTTCTGTAATTCTTTAATCGGGGTGTCACTCCGAGCCGTGCCAGATCCTATATGTTTCTTTTTTTGCACAAAGGTGGGGGTCTCAGACCCAACACTTTCCTCTGTCATAGCGGTGGCCATAGCGCTTAAAGGGCCATCTCCAGCTCTATTTGTCTGGCCATTAGTTTGTTTACCCATGGGGTGTTCTATGTTGATCTCATCTTGTTCTAAGCTTGGGGTGGAGCTTACCACTTTGCCTATACTCCCTACTGGCCCTCCACTATTCTTCAAGTTCAGTTTTTTTTTTTTCCCTTCCCAGATAAAAATAATCAAGATATGCGCTTATGTGTATTAACTACGGCTTTCCTCTCTCTTTAGCCTCACATTTCAATGTTCAGGCAAACGGACACACTGAAAAGTCTCCTAACTGTCTTCTAAGCGTCCTCGGACACTCCGATGGCTGGCTTCTAACTCCTCTGTGATTCCGCAACCCGGTACCACTCCCGGCATTTTCGGCATGGGGGCTCCGCGGTATTGGCACGCAGCAATCTCGTTCACAGTGCTGGTTTCCGCATTGCTCCGGAACGAGGTTGTGTCGGTTTCGCCAAGACCAGTTGACTCGGCACATATGGCGTCCGCTCCTGCTATGACGTAAACACAGGTACCGATAACGACAGGGGTCTATTGCATCAGTAAATCTTTATTTTTCGTTCATCCAAACGGCATAACGCGTTTCGGCAATCCCAGCTGCCTTGTTCACATACATGAGACGTTAACAATCCATGATGAACAAGTTACTGACCTTCGGTAACGATGTATCTATAAGAAATATATATTAGTTATAGATTCCTTACCTTAGAATTACCTGCAGGCGTCAGACTGGATCCGGAGATTTCTCTTTAGCAGTACCCCTGCACGTCGATAGGTGGCGTTGGTCGACTCCGCATCCGTCGTTGGCATCATGGTCGCCGGAATGACGTTGCAGTGTCTACTTAGACGCCGCCCCTGCACGCTGACGCCAGTTCTGAAACGACTTTCCACGCCAGAAGCGCAGGGCCATGCAAGACACTGACAACTGGTGCACATAACTAGGGCCCTGCAAGGGAGTCCCTATCCCTAGAAGTCAGTTTGAAGAACCGGGAGGTGGGGTGGTAAGGAATCTATAACTAATATTTGTCTTTTACAGATACATTGTTACCGAAGGTAAGTAACTTGTTCATCTGAAAGAGAAAATTAGTTATAGATTCCTTGCCTTACAATAGATCCACAAAAGCCACACAATTGATGGACGGAATGCAGAACAAATCAATACATTCACCCCCAGTCAAGAGATCTGGGTTAAATCCATCATTCTTTTGCTCACCATGCCACCCCAGTTTAGACCTGGCCATATGCAAATCAGTCTTGACCCAGTGCCTCATGGGAACAGTCCAGCCCGAACTGCCAAGCCAGGTCCTCCCTGGACCGGAAACAAGTATCCTAGAACCGGTTTCGGGGTTTCACCCCTCATAGCCAGGATAGCTTAAATCCAGTGGCACAGTGAGCCCGGGACCCACGTCTGGGCATAACCGGCTGGACTGTTCCCATTGGGCGCAGGATCAAGACTGATTTGCATATGGCTGGGTCCAAACTGGAATGGCATGGTGAGCAAAAAAAACATGGATTTAGGCCCAGATCTCTGTACTGGGGTGAATGTATGACATTGTTCTACATTCTGTCCATCAATTGTTCTTTTTGCATTAGAATAGATCCCCAGCAATGCCTAACCCAGGGGTGGGTCTGCGAACCAAGTTCACACCAGAAAGTCCTGGATTACAGAACGGACAAAAAAGATGTCTCTCCGGACTTGGCTATCCAGGCAATAATGTTTTGTGAACGTGTGCAAGGATGCCCAAGTGGCTGCCTGGCAGATTTCAATGAGCGGAACTCCACGTCCCAAAGCAGTAAAGGCTGCCGTCGCCCAGGCAGAATAGGCACGCAGTCCCACTGGAGGTTCCTTTTTCGCCAATGAATAGCAGATTTTAAAGCACAGAACAACCCATTGAGAGATGGTGCGTTTTTGTATGGACCGACCTTTCTTGACCAACGAAGAGTTGATCGTCCACCCGGAAATCTTTAGTGCGGTCAAGGCAGAAGGACAGCGCACATTTTGGGTCCAGACGGTGGAGTCTCTCCTCCTTCTTAGGAAGGGTGCAGAGGCGGGAAGAAGGTGGGCAAAGTAATGGTCTGACCATTGTGGAAAGAGGTAAACACTTTGGGTAGAAAAGAAGGCCTAGTGCGAAGGACCACTATGTCAGGATGGACTGCAATAAAAGGAGGCTTTGAGGATAGAGTCTGAAGCGGTGATGGCAAGCAGGAAGGCAGTCTTCAAAGTAAGAAGTTATGTAGTGGCTCGTACGGAGCACACATAAGGTAAGTAAGGACAAGATTCAAGTCCCATTGGGGCATTACGAAAGGAGAAGGAGGAAAGAGGTGAGTAATGCCCTTTAGGAATCTATTTACAATAGGCAATTTGAAAAGAGAAGGATGATCAGGAAGGCGAAGAAAGGCAGATATGGCTGAGAGGTAGCATTTAAGAGCGCCCAGGGCAGAGCCCTGCTGGGCTAAAGAAAGGATGAACAAGAGGACCTCAGAAAGAGGGGCAGAGAGAGGATCCACAGCCTTTGCTGTGCACCATGCCACAAATGTGTTCCATCTACAGGCGTATACCGTTTTAGTAGAGGGACGCCTGGCTGCCAAGATGACATTACAAACTTCGGGTGGAAGGTCGAAAGCTGTCAACTGTCGCCACTCAATTTGGTGGAGGCTGGACAGCTTCAGATGGAGAACCGTTCCCTGCTGCTGAGAATCGATGGCCATGCTCAAAAGCTCGGGTACCAGACTCTTCGTGCCCAGTCCGGAGCCACAAGAATGACTTGGGCCCGGTCGCGCTTGATCTTCTTCAGCACAGTGGACAGAAGTGGTACAGGCGGAAAGGAGTACAGGAGGCCGCAATTCCACTTGCGACGAAAAGCGTCGCCGAGCGAGTGCCGCCATGGAAATTCCAATGCGCAGAACTGCGGAAAATGAGCGTTCTTTTCGGTGGCGAACAGATCTAACCAAGGCTCTCCCCACTGCTGAAAGAGACCTTGCACCACCTCGAGTGAAGACGCCATTCGTGATCCATCATGCACCGACGGCTGAGTTTGTCCGCCATGGCGTTCAGAGAACCTGCCAGGTGTTGAACCACCAGGGATATGCCCTGATGTTCCAGCCATGTCCAAAAGCGAAGAGCCTCCTGACTTTGGGTCTACGACCCCACCCCGCCCTGTTTGTTGCAGTACCACATGGCGGTGGTGTTGTCTGTGAACACCTGCACTACTCTTCCTTCGACAGAAGGAAGGAATGCCTTCAAGTGCAAGACGGATCGCCCAGAGCTCCAAAAGGTTGATGTGGAGACTGGACTCCGCCGGAGACCAGAGACCCCTTATCTCCGCCTCTCCCACGTGACCGCCCCATCCCAGAAGTGACGCATCCATCACTACTGTCAACTCCTGGTTGGGGAAAGGAGAGGGACCCGCCACTGACCCAATCCTGGTTCTTGAGCCACCACTGCAATTGACGTGCAGTCCCCTCCGAGATCAGGACGACGTCGGAAAAACTCCCCTGATGCTGCGCCCAGTGGAACTTCAGGTCCCACTGCAGAGCCCTCATATGCCACCTGGCATGATCCACCAGCAGGATGCAGGAGGCCATGAGGCCCAGCAGCCTCAGTCAATCTCACCGAAATCCGGGATAGAGGCTGAAACATAGATATTATAGCCCAAAATATCCCGGACTCGCTGCTCGGAGGATAAGCCCAAAACTGCGCTGTATCCAGAACTGCTCTGATGAAAAGGAGCTTCTGAGAGGGAATCAGGTGTGACTTCGCACGTTGATAGTGAACCCCAGCGAGTGCAGGAGGTCTGCCGTAGTCTGGAGGTGGGAGACGAAAGCCTGGGGCGAGCCCTCCTTCAACAGATAAGGGAAGACTGGAACGCCTAATCTGCGCAGATGAGCTGCGACCACCGCCATCACTTTCGTGAACACCCGAGGGGCGCTGGTAAGGCCAAAGGGGAGCACGGTAAACTGAAAATGCTCGTGGCCTACCGTGAACCGTAGGTAACGCCTGTGGACTGGCAGGACAGGGATGTGGAAATATGCGTCCTGCAAGTCCAACGTTACCATCCAGTCTCCGGGGTCGAGGGCAGACAGGACCTGAGCCAACGTGAGCATCTTGAACTTCTCCTTCCGGAGGAAGCGGTTGAGGGCACTGAGATCTAAGATAGGACACAGGCCTTTGTCCTTCTTGGGGACCATTAAGTGATGGGAATAGCAACCACGACCTACTTCTGGCACAGGGACCCTTTGTCATGTCCCTTAGGTTAGTTCCATCATGTATATACCGATTACATACATTACGTCCCATCCACACGACATAACGGTTTTACACAAGTGACCTTTTACCCATTAGCTGACTTCTATCTCTCCGACATCAGGCTCTTGGTACCACATCTTAATCCCTGTACCTGACGTACACAAAACATGTCCCCAGGCACGGTAGATTGATTCTATACAAGGGTCACCACTTTTTTCATTCATGGCCAACAGCCAGCTGCATGTGCTCATGTTTGTTTAGAAAAGGATTAGCAGGGGATTAGCGAATGTTTTCAAAACATATCGATTCTAGAAAAACTCCGGAGTGGCCACTTTAGTATAAAAGACTCTCACTCCCCCTTACCAAGGCAGAGGAAGAATTCCTTCCAGGCTGAACCGAGGCTCTGCATGCTGATCCTTCGACAGACAGAGACCTCACATCCCTTGCGGGGTGTCATCTTCGACGCAGAGTTGGGGTCCTTCATTCACAACCATCAGGTGAGGGGTTAGCACTTCCCCGGGGAATTCTTGGTTCCATTAGGTTTCATTAGGACGTATCCTAGCACTTACACATACATGCTTCACCTACACCTCTAGGCTAGGCACGGTTAGGTAGGATACGCATTGTAGGAGTACGCCAATGCTATTGTTTTATGTAATATGCTGTTGTAGGGATTCTGCACATACACAGAGCTATGCACAGGATAATAGGACCTCGGAGTATAGTGGTGAGCCAAACATACACCTCAGTACCCACAATACCAATCCGACTAGCTTTAGCGTCTCATGAGCAGTGATGCTACCAATGATTAGACAACCCAGAACACGGCATCTCTCTCTCTCTCTCAGGACTCGCGGGAGCAAGAACACCCTTTCATAACTCATGCATACTCTGTCCACAACGTGCGTAATAAGAGACAGTATAGTTTAAACTGTTTATTTCAACTATCGTGCTCTAAGATACAGTACACGTGCCAGTACTATCAGCATAATGCATAAGGATAAAATAATAGGCATAGTCACAATTCCATAGAATACAAACGGGGAAAGCATTTCATAAAGCAGTGGATATATGGCTAAATGACCATACCACCCTCCCCGTGCTAGTAGCTAGTTTATTATAAAAACAGAAGACCTCTGGGCATTGTCAGGCGAACCCCCATACCTCAATATCTAGATGCAAGGTTTACATCATCAGACAAGCACAGCTCTTCTCTCTGGAAAGGTTTCTCTCCAAGTGTCTCTAACAGTGAAATCACAATATTAAAAACACACGAATTTCTCCAGTGCAGCTGTACTTAGTGTTATGTCTAAGTGCGAGGGACTGGCCAGATCAGCAAGAACAAGGGACGTTGTTTTTTGACCTTGTACATGTTGTGCAGACGTAACCCAAAGGGAACAGGAGAAAAGGTGAAAGGCAGAAATGCAGACAGTTCTAAAATAGCCGGGCAGAAGCAGAGGCTGGAAAAACAAAGGCACAAAGTAATGTGCGCAAAAAAGGCACCATGGCAGTCAGGCCTAAGCCAACTTAGCAAGGCAGACCATGAGGCCACAAACCACACGACACCCTCCCCTGGTCAGTCCATTGGTGAAGACATAGGACGAAGATAGAGTTCAAATAGATGGAGCAGAACAGCAGCGTCTGTGATGGAAGATTCCCCAAGAAGGGGAAAAAAAAATGTTTAAAACACAGAATGAAAAAATCCCAGGGAGGCAGGACGCCGAAAGCGGAGGCCCCCTAATCCAATAGCGTGTAAGTGCAGAAAAACGCCACACCTTCCAAGAGGACATCGTTGGAGTCGTCAGAAAAAAGAGACCCCATCCAGTCCAGTAAATCAAAACTGCATTCATGTTCCTCGCATGATGGAGCAGCGAACAGCATTGCGGGACAACTTGCGTGATACTCAATAAAACTTTGTTGTAGGAGAGTCTGAGCAGCCGCCCAGACATCCCATTGTGCCAAAATCCCCAGTGCAGCCGCACGCGCCATGTAACCCGCACCGGAACAGTCCCGTTCATGGGCCTCTAAGGGACCCACCAGCTGGACAAAATCCGGTCGAGACAGAGACGCATTGGAGAGGCAATAATCCAAGGACCATGAGAAAGGACAGCGGATGCAGGACATCACAGGTTGCACGCAAGTGAAATACGCAAAGCGAAAGGAAAGTCTATAGGACACACCGAGTGTCGCCAACGGCAGGATGCCAAAGCCTGTGAGGATGCGCTCACGGAGCAGCTGGAGTCGACCTGGGTCGAGAAGGGCCCAAGGAAGTGCAGCCATTGCGTAGTAAACAGACCAAAAGCAATATACCAGCCGCTAAGGCGAGGATGAACGGAAAGCCGCCAAAGACGCTGGAAAAAATGGAATGAATAAAAGCCAGTATTACACCAAAGATAGTTTGAAAGGAGGTAACAAGGCCAGAGCCCACAACTTTTAAAAAGTGCACAAGACCTTCGGTGCGTGATAAATTAAAAACACGGTGAATCAGTTCACCGAAATGTTGTGGGAGGTTAGTGTTCAAAAGGGCCTGTATTTCACTGTGGGTACTCGCCACCTGGAGAATGAATGTCTCCCGGGCGGATGTGAGCATAACCTCCTGGTTCAATAATAGTGCCTTTATTCTGCTCAATTTATTGAAATCAGCCTTCAAAGTAGGAATGGAAGGCCAAATGGAACTATCTATGATGATGGGGAGGAAAAAGCACATTTTTGCAGCAGACAACCGTGTGGGAAACTGTAACAATATAGGGTATGCCGGCCAGCATGCCACAGCAGTCCTGATTATTCAGAAGCAGATAGCTACCATTTGCAAGCACAGTGAAAGTAGGAGCTATAGCAGGAGCAGGAATGCCCTTTAAAACACAAGCAAGATTTGGAGCCGAAACGTTACAAGCTCCGTGCAATTTAATGTTTTTGCAAATAAGGGAATGACCCACAGTAGAATCGCATGACTCTCCTGTGAGAAAAACTTCTTTGCCGGCACTAAGGCATTTATATATGAAAGGCAGGGACCAAAGTTCATGCAGGAAGGCACTGCCCAAGGGCTGAAAACGGCCCACAGGATAATGTTTCATGCACGAACTAAAACCAAATAAAGAAAAAGGCAAAGCAACAACCCCGTGCACCAGCCACACAGCAGAATCCAACTCCGCCACAGAGAATGGCAAAGGCTCCATCCTCTCAACATGCAACAGAGTGTACTCTGCATCCCCCATGGACACGAACCGCTGCCTGTCAGCTAAATTAAAAGGGAAGAATAAGGCAGAGGCGCCCAAAAAATGCCAAGGAACTTCCCCCACTTCAAGTGTCCGCAAAGTCCATGCAAACTGCATCACCGAACGCAACCGACCCCGGCCATGATACAACACAGAAACATCATCCTGCACAACATCAACAACAGAGGAAACAACACTCTCCAATGTGCAAATGCGGGAAGACAGGGCACCAACACCATTGTCAACAACAGCAAGCACCCCCTCCAAACCCGCCCGATCTATTTCCCGTAGACGGGAAGCAGCTCCAACCCGCGAAAGCCCCCAGAGTTCACTGCAAGTCCCACAAACGAATCTCTCAGGTCGAGGGCCACGAGGCTCCAGAACAAAATCGGACAGATCAACGTTGCCCGACAGGAGGGACAAATGCCGCTCCACAGAATCCAAAGAAGAGTGCTGCAACCACCGTTCACACAATTTACCAACAGAATACGCTGTAACAGCACGAGAGCCAGAAAACCTCGGGTCCGGCCTATCCTGTTTGTAACCAGGAGCTGAGTCATGAAAACGCAGTTGGCAGGCATTTGCCAAGCCAACCAGGGTGACTGAACAAACGTGGAGATATTAAATGAATTGTTCTGAAACAAAGCTTGCAAATCTGTAAGGGAAACATTGAAATGCAAGCTTGTGTTGGGAGCGGAAGACAATACAGGAATGGAAGGTGCATTCAATTGTTTGGAAGTAGCCAAACCCCAACACGTAGTTTGATAGATGGTATTATTTAAAAATAAAATTTGGGCCGGGATAAGGCAAGCACGATGTAAGGCTTCTGTGCCTTGCACCTGCCGTGGTTTGGTGCCCCAAATGGATTTTAAGTCAATGGTGTCCTGCCAGTGCTCATAACCACCCACGGCTAAGGCGTTCAAAAAGGAACCCGAATATAGCAATTTGGTGTGGGTCAGCATGATTTTCTGTGTGGATGAAGTGTTTAATTTAAAATAATAGGGCCCAGGGTTTGATCTATCAAAGTCTGTAAAATAAGTGAACTTATTTCTAAGAGTCTGGGAGTTACCTGGCAAAGGGGTTGGACAATGCTCCCATTGGGTGTAGTTAAAAGGACCCCGCAGTGCACTTGGTTTATGGACAAAGTGGTTGCCCCAATGCTGGTAACAATATAAATCGGCATAACTTGCAGAATTCATGTACAAATCTTCAGCATTAAAAGCAGCATAATATTTCAAATCAGTAAATAATGATTCAACTGCATGCACATCCCAATCGTCAGACTAAATATCACTTTTAATGACATCACCCATTGAAACACGAAGGACATTTGGTACATTAATAATCTCGGTTGGTCCATGAATTTGGAAATTTACCGCATCCCATACGATGCCATCAGCTACTGGAAAAGCTGAAATGTTCACAAATGTGTGGCCACGCTTCACGACGCGAGATGAAGAATGCGGAGCCAAAGCTCCAGCGACACAGTTCATCGCAGAGCTCTCTGGTAAACAGTGACCATTAATAAGTAGAAAAAATACTGTGACAAAGCCAATAGACATGAACAGAAAAATCAGGAATAGTACCAACCAGATGTATGTCCATGGAGGAATCAAAAAATTGTCTCTGAACCAGGACACAAAAATACTGAACCTGGACGGGACAAGTGATGAGGTGGAATCCGAGTCGAAGGAATAATGCGTTGGGCTCAGTGGCGTTGCCGGCAGGCGAGCCACCGACTCGTTAGCGGGGCAGGTACACTCAGACTCCCCGCCGCAGGGGGAGTCCGGGCAGTCGAGCAAGTGATCAGGCAAATCTACCATCTCGATAGCAACATCAGTGACCGTTCGGGCAGGAGGGCCACAAACATTTGTCCGGGAAATGACTGGACAAGAGACCGCTGGCGTTACACTATTCAGGATCGGCCAGATGTTGTAGCTTGACATTTTCCACTGAGATGTATCTGTTCTCTTTGCGACCAGGAAGCGGTGGCAAGATGACTGCACGAGTTCCCCCCAAGCCAAGGACCGGAACCGGTGCACGACAAGAGGGGCCAAACTCCTTCCTGCTCTCCACCTTCTCTCGAACCAGATCCCCAATCTTCGGAAGCCAGCCGGAAACCGGAATCTGCAGCGCAGCGTCTGTGGCTGAAGGTAAATGTTCGTTTGCAAGTTTGCCTCGGGCTTCTTGTAAGTCCTGTAACATAGTAGAATGGTTATCTACATCAAAGATTGCGGATTGCGCCGCCATGTCTAGACCATCAAGGTCAGGCACAAACATTCGTATGCCAAAGAGCATTTCGTATGGGGTCCGCCCACCCAGAGGTCTTCTAGGGAGATTATTAAGTGCACGTTGTACGGTATACAAGTGGGCCAGCCAGTTCCTGCCAGTACCTAAGACTCTAGCTGTCAAGGACTGCTTTAAGTCACGGATCATTCGTTCAACAATCAAATTGCCCTCAGGCCGATATGGAGACGAAAATTTCACCCGCACCCCCAATGAACCCATTGCGTCCTTGTACGCCTTAGAGGCGAACGCCGGACCTTGGTCAGAATGTTCCCACAAAGACACGCAAATCCCTTATGACATTTCGAGCGTCAGCACTCCGTTGTGGCCAAACCCAGTTGAAACGTGTGCACGAATCCACTGCAACCAAGATGTACTTATATGCAGTGTCAGAAGAAAATGGACCGCAGTGATCCAGGTAAACACACCCAAAAGGTCTGTTAGAAATGCAGAGCGGGGTCTGTGGTGGCCGGGTAACCGTGGAAGGCTTAATTTGTTGACAAACGTCACAAGAAAGCACATAAGTACGGGTCTGTTTATATAAAACACGCCACCAGTAACGCTGCTGCAAGATGGAAACCGTTGCAGACACGCCAGCATGAGCCGAAGCCATGCCTTCGTGTGCGGCCGTTATCAAGGAAAGTCTGCGGTCCGCGTTGGCAATCAGCCGATCACCAACGTCTGGAATTCTTACGTAAGAAGCCTGTTCGGGACCTAGTTGATAAGAGTATTTGGAATGGAAACCCCGTGGGTAATTAGCACCTTCCTTTGTCGCAGCAATAGCTGCCAAAATATCATTATCTATTTTAGTCATGGATCTTGTAACTGCTGCGACTGAGCACGTGGCTACTGCTGATTTGGCAGCTTCATCTGCCAAACCGTTACCAACAGCGTGTGCGCCCACACGCTGGTGGCCAAGTGTGTGAATCACCTGTGTGAGAGGCAGACGTTGTTGCAGATCTGCCACTCGAACCCAAAGCATTTTATGCTTAATTGTGCTACCTTTTGCATCCCTGTAGTCGTTTTGCGACCAAAAGAATAGATTGTCATTGTAAGACTGAACACAGTAGTAAGAATCGCACACAATAAGAGTGGTCACGTCTGGTTTAGCGAACTCAAGTGCGAGCACCAAAGCGCGCAGCTCGGCCAATTGTGCAGTACTGTCTCCTAGTGCCTGAGTGTGCACTACCGTCTGTTTGAACTCTCCGTTCACCATAGTACCTGCAACAATAGCACATGCTGCCGAATAAGCATGCTTGGAACCCGTGGCCGGTTGTGCCGAACCATCGGTATAGATAATACATTCGTACTCCTCAAGCGGTAGCAAAGACAGAGGAGGAGGATGAACGAATTCATACTGTAAAAACTCATGCGTCTGAAGTGAAGAATCAAAAATAAAAGTGACATCCGGAGATGTCAGTGAAGTTGCCCATTGTATCCAATGGGGGTGCAAAGCCTTAGAGTTCGGTACACTTGCTTTCGTCACCGCCTCAAGGGCAGGATAGGGTGTTACCACCAAAATGCGTTTTCCCTGTGCCAGTGCGCGTTCTTTTAGAATCGCCATTTGCACTGCAGTCAAAACTTTCTCCACAGAGGAAAAGCGCATTTCTGCAGAAGTGTAAAGATGCGACTTGTATGCGATCGGTACTGTGTCACCTTCGTTAAAGGTTAAGTACGTGAAACCCACTGCCCCTGGAACGATTCTAATCACCAGGTTTGTGTGGTTGTCACGTGTCAACAAGAATTTAGATTCAAGTAAATCTGACTGCAAAGACTGCAGTATAGATGAATGCTCAGGAAGCCAGCATGACTTCGAGAAGTTAGGTTGCATCAAGGCATAAAGTGGCTTGATACGCTGGGCATATTCGGGAATGTAAGTACGCCCGAAGTTCAGAAAACCCAGTAAAGACTGAAGCTTCTTCAGAGTAGTTGGAGGGCACAAGAGTGCCCATTTCTCCAAAAAATGGGGGGCTAAGCCCTTACCTTCATTGTTGAGCTCATAGCCCAAAAACAAAACGGTTAATTCAGCAATGTGAGATTTGGCAAAGTTAAAATTGTAACCTAAGACCGCAAATTCAAGAATAATGCGGTCCACTCGGGTAAGATGCGGGTATAATTCGTCGTCTGTCAGACAAATATCATCGGCGTACGAACACGCATCTGGGTCTATGCCGTCCAACAAAGAGACAACACGGGCGGCGAATACACCAGGACTGTTCTTGTAGCCCATGGGTAAACGCCGGAATTTGAATTCTTTACCACCGGAGGTAAAAGCGCTCCATTGGCTACACTCCGGGGACAAGTTGTGCGTGTAAAATCCATTGGATAGGTCAAGTGTCGTTTTATATTTTTTACGAACAAGACTGTCTACAAGCGCAGAACTGTGTGTGTTTTGCACCGCAAAGGTCCGACAATGAGAGTTCAAATGTCGGTAATCCAAAACTAGGCGGTACGATCCATCGGGTTTGGAAACTGCGAACAGGGGATTATTCATGGGGGACACGCATGTTTCAATTACTCCTTGATATTCTAACTGTGTCAGAATTTCGGATACGGGACCTTTAGCTTCCCGCTTGATGGGATATTGGGGCTGTGGCAGCGACCGCAAAGGAATATCATGGGGGGAGAGTCTTCATCCCAACCCACGTGGTTGCGGTATAACGCCGGAGCCAGGGACGCAGCCCACTCGGCTGCGAGAGCCTCCGCTTTGTCCTTGGGGACATGACGAGAAAAGCTCGGAAGGATTACCTCCTCCCCTCTACGCGCAGCAAGTACGAATGGGGGCGGCCAATCCGCCTCTGCCAACAAAATGTCGTAAGAAGAGGTCAGATTCTCCCAAAAAATCCCTTTAATAACACGCTGTATGTCACCTTCAATTTGAAGGACAATATTATATAATCTGTCAGGGGGTGCCACTCTGGTGTCTGCTGTCTCGACAGTAATGAATTTATCAGTTGCTGTCGCCTCCACATGAGGACGTAGTGCCTCCCGCACTATGGTAACTTCCGCGGTGCTGTCGCACAAGTTACTAACTTGTGTAACGATATATCTGTAAGAGACAGTAGTTAGTGACAGATTCCTTACCTTAGAATATCCCCAGGCGTCAGGCTGGATCCGGAAAGTTTTTGCGTAGCAGTACCCTTGCGTGTCGGTAGGCGGCGTCATGCGGCTCCGCATCCGTCGTCGGCGTCGTGATCGCCGGGATGACGTCGGGGGCAGTACTTAGGCGCCGCCCCTGCGCGCTGATGTCAGTTCTGTACACGACTTTCCGCGCCAGGAACGCAGAGCCATGCAAGAAGCTGACATAGGTGTCTGAAAAATACTAGGGCCCTGAAAGGGATGTCCTTAACCCTAGAAATCAGTTCGCAGAACGGGGAGGATGGGTGGGCGGTAGGAATCTGTCACTAACTACTGTCTCTTACAGATATATCGTTACACAAGTTAGTAACTTGTGCATCTGAAAGAGACACGTTAGTGACAGATTCCTTACCTTAGAATAGATACCCCAGCAATACCAACCCCGGTGGTGGGTCTGCGAACAAAGATCAGACAAGGAAGTCCTGGAGGACAGAACGGCCAAAGAAGCCGTCCCTCCGGACCTGACTGTCAAGGCAGTAATGCTTTGTAAACGTGTGCAGCGAGGCCCACGTAGCTGCCTGACAGATAACCGGCAGCGGAACACCGCGGCCCAAGGCCGTGGTAGCAGCCGTTGCCATGGTGGAATGGGCACGCAGCCCAACAGGAGGCTCCTTCTTAGCCAAAGAATAGCAGGTCTTGATGCACAAGGTAACCCAGCGGGAGATGGTCCTCTTGTGCACCGCCCGACCTTTTTTGGCGCACACGTAGCCAACAAAGAGCTGGTCATTCACCCGGAAGTGTTTTGTGCGGTCGATATAGAAGGAGAGCGCACGTTTTGGGTCCAGACGGTGGAGCCTCTCTTCCTCTCTGGAAGGATGCGGAGGTGGAAAGAAGGTGGGCAAAGTGATGGTCTGCCCAATGTGGAAAGCAGTAACCACCTTTGGCAAGAAGGACGGACGCGTCCGAAGAACAACCTTGTCTGGATGAACAGACAGAAAGGGAGGTTTGCAAGATAGAGCCTGGAGCTCACTCACCCGCCGAGCGGAGGTGATGGCCACCAGAAAGGCTGTCTTCAGAGTCAGAAGACGAAGAGGACAGTTATGTAGAGGCTCAAAGGGAGCGCACATTAAAAAGGTAAGAACCAAGTTCAAGTCCCACTGAGGCATCACAAACGGAACAGGAGGGAAGAGGTGAGTAATGCCTTTTAAGAACCTGTTAACAACAGGGGACTTGAAAAGGAGGGTTGATCAGGGAGCCTGAGGAAGGCCGAGATAGCACAAAGATAACCCTTGATGGTACCCAGGGCAGAACCCTGTTGGGCCAGAGAGAGAAGGAACAGAAGGACCTCAGAAAGAGGGGCAGAAAGGGGATTCACAGCCTTTGCTGTGCACCATGCCACAAATTTGTTCCACCTGCAGGCGTATACCACCTTAGTGGAGGGACGCCTGGCTGCCAGAATCACATCACAAACTTCGGGAGGCAAGTCGAAAGGAATCAACTGCCGCCGCTCAATCTCCACGCAAGCAGGTGTAGACTGGACAGGTTCGGGTGGAGGACCGTCCCCTGCTGCTGCGACAGAAGATCCACCCGAAGAGGCAGACGGATCGGGGGATCTACGCTCATATTGAGTAGCTCGGGATACCAAACTCTTCGAGCCCAGTCCGGAGCAACAAGAATGACTTGGGCCCGGTCGTGCCGAATCTTCTTCAACACTCTGGGTAGAAGTGTTATAGGCGGAAAGGCGTACAACAGACCGCAACTCCACTCGCGACGAAAAGCGTCGCCGAGCGAGTGCCGCCTTGGAAATTCCAACGCGCAGAACTGATGATATTGCGCGTTCTCTTCGGTGGCGAATAGATCTAACCAAGGCTCTCCCCACTGTAGAAAGAGTCCTTGCGCCACTTCCGAGTGAAGACGCCATTCGTGATCCATCATGCACCTGCGGCTGAGTTCGTCCGCCCTGGCGTTCAGGGAACCTGCCAGGTGTTGAACCATCAGGAACATGCCCTGATGTTCCAGCCATGTCCAGAGGCGCAGAGCCTCCTGACAAAGGGTCCAAGACCCCACCCCGCCCTGTTTGTTGCAGTACCACATGGCGGTGGTGTTGTCTGTGAACACCTGCACTACCTTCCCTTTGACAGAGGGAAGGAATGCCTTGAGTGCAAGTCGGATCGCCCGGAGCTCCAGAATGTTGATATGGAGCCGGGACTCCGCCGGAGACCAGAGGCCTCTGATCTCCGCCTCTCCCATGTGACCGCCCCATCCCAGAAGGGACGCGTCCGTCACAACTGTATGCTCTGGCTGGGGAAGGGAGAGGGATCTGCTCATGACCCATTGCCGGTTCGAGAGCCACCACTGCAACTGTTTTGCAGTCCCCTCCGAGATCTGGACGTGATCAGACAGGTTGCCCTGGTGCTGCGCCCACTGGAACTTCAGGTCCCACTGCAGAGCCCGCATATGCCATCTGGCATGATTGACCAGCAGGATGCAGGAGGCCATGAGGCCCAGCAGCCTCAGGGTCATCCGTACCGAAACCCAGGATAAAGGCTGAAAGATCGGAATCATAGCCTGAATATCCCGGACTCGCCGTTCGGGAGGATAGGCCCGAAACTGCGTCGTGTCCAGAACTGCTCCGATGAAAAGGAGCTGTGGAGAAGGAATCAGATGCGACTTCGGCACATTGATGGAGAACCCCAGCGAGTGCAGGAGTTCGGCCGTAGTCTGGAGGTGGGAGACGACTGCCAGTCGTCGAGGTAGGGGAAGACTGAAACCCCTGCCCGGCGCAGATGAGCTGCGACCACCGCCATCACTTTCGTGAACACCCGAGGGGCACTGGTAAGGCCAAAGGGGAGCACGGTGAACTGAAAATGCTCGGGGCCTACCGTGAACCGAAGGTAACGCCGGTGGGCCGGCAGGACGGGGATGTGGAAATATGCGTCCTGCAAGTCCAACGCTACCAACCAGTCTCCAGGGTCGAGGGCAGTCAAGACCTGAGCTAGGGTGAGCATCTTGAACTTCTCCTTCCGGAGGAAGCGATTGACGTTCCGGAGGTCCAAGATAGGACGCATGTCCTCCTTGTCCTTTTTGGGCACCAGGAAGTAGTGGGAGTAGCAACCGCGTCCTACTTCTGGGGTCGGAACATGCTCGATGGCTCTCTTGGTCAAGAGGGCCGTGACTTCCTTCTGCAGAAGTACCAAGTGATCCCCTGACATCCGGTGGAATTGAGGTGGCATGGCTGGGGGGGTGGTCTCGAAGGGGAGGGAGTAGCCCCTTCGGACAATGTCCAAGACCCACCTGTCCGAGGTGATGGTACGCCAGTGGGGAAGGTGATGGCGGACCCTGCCCTCTACTGGCGTGCTGTGCACCTGAAAGGAGGGACTAGGAGGGCTTGGAGGCCGCGGACGGGTTGGAGGTGGTGGCCTGACCCGCACGCTGGTTGCCCGATCCGCCACAGCGGAATCCACGTCCTCGGCCACGCGAAGACGCCTGCTGCGCGGGCCGGTGGCTGGGCTGCTGACGTGACGGAGCGCCCCTTCCGTGGCCACGATAGGGGCGAAAAGCAGAAGTCAGCGGAGGGCGTGTAGCAGAAAGGCCCAGGGACTTGGCAGTAGCCCGTGAGTCCTTAAAGCGCTCCAACGCATGGTCTGCTTTGGACCCAAAAAGACCGACTCCATCAAAGGGCATGTCCATGAGAGTATTCTGGACATCCCCTGAAAAACCAGTGGTTCTCAGCCAGGCGTGGCGTCGCAGCGCCACCGTCGTTGCAATAGACCTGCCCAGCGAGTCGGCGGTATCAAGGCCACATCGTATCGTGTATTTGGCCGCATCCCTTCCTTCCGCAATGGCGCGGGAAAGCAGTGTCTGGACCTCCTCAGAACACTGGGGCAAAACAGTCGCCACCGAATCCCACAAGGAGTGGGTATATCGGCCCAAAAGACAAGCGGTGTTGATGGACCGCAAGCCAGCACTGGAGGAAGAAAACCCTTCTTCCCAAATTGATCCAGGCGTTTGGATTCCCTATCCGGAGGGGCGGTAGGGAAGGCGGTTTGGGAAGCGGAGGCTTGGACAACCAAGCTCTCAGGAGTGGGGTGGACAGAGAGAAACAGGGGTCGCCCGGAGCTGGGCGATGGCGTCGGGACACGTTCCTATCCACAGGAGCCCCTGTGTTGGGCTTGGACCAGGCGCCCAAAAGAACGTCAGTGAGGGCGTCGTTAAACGGCAGCACAGTCTCCGTAGAGGAGGCTGCCGGCTGAAGCACCTCTGTCAAGATATTAGTCTTGACCGCCACAGTAGGGAGTTGGAGACGTAAGGCCCCAGCCGCCCTACGCAACACCGTTGCAAAATTGGCTCCCTCCTCCGTAGCCACGGGAGGAGACAGCATGCCAGTGTCAGGGGAAGTATCTAGACCACTGGCATCCCCTAGACCCTCTGTCCAGTCCTCATCGTACTGACACTGTTGTGTCAGAGGGTCATCAGACCCCTCCCAGTCCTCCTGGTCCTCCTCTGGTTCAAAATAAGGAGGAGGAGGGACATTTGGGACCCAAGGTCCCATCGGTGCCGGAACCGGCGTCGAGCGACGTCGGTCCGGGTCCATGTCCGGAGCCGGAAGGAACTGGGGGACGACGCCGCCCGGAGCCCCAGGCGGCGTCAAGAACGGCACCGGAGACATCGGCGCCGGCGGTGTCGTTAGGTTGACCGGCGTCGATGGGGGTTGTGGAGCCAGGATCGAGGCCGGGGCCAGAGCCGGGATCGAGGCTGGAGGCACGGGCGACGCCGGGGCCGGAGCCGTCGGCGACGCCGGAGCAACCCCATCAGGGCCCGCGGGGCCCGAAGGCGCACCGGAGGGACCTTGAGGCCCGAAGAGGCGGGCCATGGCCGACAGGAATTCCTGTATTTGGGCCGGATCCGCCCCGAACCCGGGAAGGACGGGTATTGCGGGGGCGACTCCACAGGCATGTCCGGGGCCGCGGGGACGGTGCCGGGAGGGGCCTCAGCCGAGTCGCGAGACCGGCGAGGCGAAGTCCTAGAGCGACGATGCTTTTTGGACTTTTGTGTTTGGACTTACCGGACGAAGAAGACTTCGATGCCGACGACCGGTGAGGACTCCGCGATCGACCCCTGGACCTCTCACGCGACCGGGGCTTGCGCGGAGCCGAATGCCGGGCCTCGAGGAGCTTTCGAGACCGCTCTCGCAAAGCTTTCGGGTTGAGGGCCCGGCAGTCGGAACAAGACTCCGTGTCGTGGCCTCGGCCGAGGCAGAAGAGACACTCCCGATGCGGGTCTGTGATGGACATCATCCGAGCACAGGCGCCGCAACGTTTAAACCCGGGCATCCCTACGACACCTTGAAGTCGATTCGAAGAAAAACAGTGAAAAAATTCACCCAAAAAGTTAGTCAAAAAATGACTAGGGCACTGCTCTTCCCGGATCTGCGCTTGCTGGCGCGGAAAAAGAAGAACTGACGTCAGCGCGCAGGGGCGGCGCCTAAGTACTGCCCGCGACGTCATCCCGGCGATCACGACGCCGACGACGGACGCGGAGCCGCACGACGCTGCCTACCGACGCGCAAGGGTACTGCTACGCAAAAACTTTCCGGATCCAGCCTGACGCCTGGGGATATTCTAAGGTAAGGAATCTGTCACTAACGTGTCTCTTTCAGATTAGGAGCGTCACTGCCCACGTCCAATTCAGGAGTCTCGTTCTCACCGTCTGTGGCATACCTCGCTGTTACAGCTGCAACTTTTTTCTTCTGAAACTGTGGGCGAGAACGTTGAAATTCTTCTGGTTTCCCTCGGACCTGTTGTCGAGGTTGGTCTCGTCCCTGTGGAGCCTCTCGACCCCTTCCTCTATCCTGGCGATCTCCTCCACCAGCCTGGGACGTAGTTGGTGCCTGTGAAGAACGAGGAGAACGCGAATCAGGGACTTGAAATCTCTCTGGAGATTTAATTCTCGCCCTATCGCGCAAATCATAAGTGCGTTCAGAAGAGACGGAAACCGGGCATGCGCCTCGCGACCCCGGCTTCTTCTGTTGCTTACCCTGTTTTTTCAACCTCCAGCTCTTTTTAGTAAAGAACGGCTTCTCATCCTTCTCAGATTGAGTTTTCGGTTGAGGTTGCGATTGTGTTTGCGTTTTAGCAAAAGGCTTGACTCCCAGGCTATTGCGGCCAATTGTTTTGTAAGCCTGTGCAATAATTTTCGGTAATTCGCGCGGCTTGTCCGGTTCTGGGATCAAAGCCAAAGCATTAGCTACTTGAAAGTTAACTGCATCGCCCTTGACATTCGCAAGGATCAAATCAGCTACTACATCGAACACTCCCACCAGTCTCATCCTAATTCCACAGCCGCTTCAGGGCCATGCTCATCCTGCACTCGTTTAATTACAGAGGGGAGAACCGTCATGGAAGGAGTGCCGAAACACTTCGCATATACTGCGGCGAATACCTTACCCCAGTTGTTGCATTCTGCCAACTCCGGGATCAAGTCTTTTGGCAAACTAATCGTCAAAATCCTGCGTTTTTCCACAGGAGAAGTATTTGGAAAAACTGCCTCCAGCTGGTCAAATTTTTCTGCAAGCCAATAAGGCAAATCGTCCTTATTTTGTGGCCGCTTGCCCATCACCGAATTAACCATGACGGGACTTATGGTTACACCGCCCGGTCCAGCTGGATGCACGGCAACTCCAGGCGGGGCTCCCTGGAGGTTGCCTGTAACCAACTGTACTAAAGCTCTATGCACACGTATCAAAGACGAATGCAAATTACGCAGTTCAGCGACTGCAAGCGTCATATAACGCGGATGTGGGGTATACCCGGCCAAAACAGGCCAAGTGGCCCCTTCAATCGATAAGGGGCCTAAACGAACCGAGGTAACCGGTTGGGGGAGGGCGCCATCAAACCAAACACAGTGTTGCCATGCCGTGAGCGGTACTTCAAGATTCCTATACGGTCTATAAAGATTAGGAACAGCGGTGGCTGTATTTTCATGGAACAAATTATCAGTCCCATCCACCGCCGGAAAGGTGACCCAAGAGTAAAACACCTCAAAGTGGTAAGCGGATCCGCTTGCACCACAAAGATCAGATCGACACCCGCGTCAGGCACTCCATACGCTGCCAAGTGAGCCCGGAGCGCTGCGCGGCTATGTGCCGCAATTTGGACAGCCATGTAAGGCCAACAAGTCTCGACAACCTAGTATGAGGCAGCACGATATAGGGTTTTATTTAAGAACCTTTTAACAACTTCAAGCTTGAAAGAACCTATAAAAATGTCAATATAGGAGGTATCACCCACACACACGCTTCCGGAAGCGTCTGCGAAGGGGGTTGTGGACACGCACAAGTACTACTCAAGCGTCTTGCAGATAAGCTGCCCACTCGTTTATTCATCTTATTAGCACTATTGTAGAAATGTATCTGCTATTCACGATATTGGTACTAGCAAGCACATTTGTCTGCTCTTGTCTTTTGATTGTCGCAGCTAATATGTTTCACACTAGATTGACGCTTGACCAATAAATATTTATTGAAACCATTCCAATCGTCATTCTATGTATTCTGCGAAAAGCAAGCACGAGTGACTGAGCGAAAGATACCGTATTGTTTCCACGATACCCGAGGGATCGGGGTTGTCATGTTCAGTGGCTGCCAGAAACTACCTATCACACTGTATAGGTCAGAGGGGTGATAGTGGCACTGAGGAGGTAGCAGGTCTAACGGCTGACATCCTGTGGGGGTGTCCAGAGTCTGTCTGCACACCAAGCCCTCAGTGTAGGTCATCCAAAACGCGCAGGTCCTGGGGGATCCTAGGAACTACACAACACCTTTTGATAGCTCCCTTGGCCAAGAGAGCTGCAACTTCCTGGCAGAGAAGGGCCAAGTGATCCTCCGACATGCAATGGATGGTGGAATGGAGGGAGTGGTAGTCTCGAAGGGGAGGGAGTAGCCCCTTCGGACTATCTGCAAAACCCACCTGTCCGACGTGATGTTTTGCCAGTGGGCGAGGTGATGGTGAATCCTGCCGCGCACTGGCCTCTGGTGGCCCTGAAAGGTCAGACTGGAAGGGTTTGGAGACTGCTTCAGGGGGGTTATGGGTGGACTGGCCCGCCCGCTGGACCCCAGACCCACGGTGCTGGGTCCCACGTCCACGGCCACGCACAGGCTGGGCAGCTTGCGAGAACCGGTGGCAAGCCTGGGTCGAACATGGTGGGGCACCCCTTCTGTAGCCACGAAAGGGGCGCAAAGCAGACTGTGTGGGGCAAGAGGTGGCCGTGAGGCCGAAGGATCCGGCCGTAGCCCTAGAATCCTTGAAGCGCTCGAGCCGAAAACCGAAAAGGCGATGGCCATCAAAGCGTATGTCCAGTAAGGTGGATTGGACATCCCCAGAAAAACCAGACATCCTCAACCAGGCGTAGCGCATCAGGGCTACTGACGTGGAAACCGTTCTGCCCAGTGAGTCGGCTGTATCCAGCCCACATCTGATGGTGAATTTAGCTGCATCTCTACCCTCTGCCACCGCGCGGGCGAGAATGGTCTGGGCCTCCACCGGGCACTGTGGCAGCACTTTCGTATCCCACACTGTACGGGTTTAACGGCCCAAGAGGCATGCAGTAATCACCGGCCGCAGCGCTAAGCTGGCGGAAGAAAACATCTTCTTCCCAAGGTGGTCCAGCTTCTTGGATTCCCTATCTGAGGAGCAGTAGGGAATGCGCCCTTAGAGGACGAGGCTTGGGCCAACAAGCTCTCTGGGATCGGGTGGGGAAAAGTGCGTCGCCGGGGTGGCGGCGTTGGGCAATCATCCTGTCCACAGGAGCCCCTGTGCTGGGCTTAGACCAAGTGCCCAGAAGAACGTCGGTGAGGGCTTCATTGAAAGGCAGAAGGGGCTCCGAAGAGGCCGCCGCCGGTTGAAGCACCTCTGTCAGGAGGTTAGTCCTGACTGCCACCGTAGGAAACTCCAGGTCCAAGGCCTCAGCCGCCCTACACAACACTACTGCGTATGAGGCTCCCTCCTCCGTAGTCACAGTAGGGGGGTGGGGGAAGCATGCCAAGGTCTGGGGAGGTATCCAAACCACTGGCGCCACCCAGGTCCTCTCGCCAGTCCGGCTCTTCAAGTTGATCAGCCAAAGGGTCCACAGACCCCTCCCAGTCAGCCTGCCATTCAGGCCTGAAAGGAACACCAGGAATGAACAGAGGCACAAACGTACCTTCCGGCACCGGTACCGACGTTGGTCTGGCGTCGTGTCAAAGTCGGGGGTGAGGCTGGGGTCGGCGCCGGTCGGGGGCACGACTGGCGCCAGGGGCGTCGTCACCGGGATCGGCGCTGTGGAATGTACCGTGAGGTCGACCGGCGTCGATCCGGATCCAGGCCTGGATACCTGGGGGCCCGCCGGGGCTGGAGCTGCCAGCATTGAAGGCCCAGGGCCCCCAGCCGAGTACGCAGGTTCCGAAGGCACGCCGGCGGAGTCGGGATGCCCAAGGATGCTATGAAGCGCTTCGTAGAAAGCTCGAAGCTGGGCAAGGGACGCTCCGGCACCGGGAAAAGGAGGGAAACAAAGAGCCGTCCCTGGAGCAGGCTCCGAATACGGAGCTGGAGAGCGACGACTATCCAGGTCCCGCATCGCGTCACTCGACCGACAGGGAGAAGGCAAAGAGTGACGCTGCTTCTTCGCCTTCTTCTTGTGCTTCGACTTACCCGAGGATCTTGAAGATTTGGATGACGAGTGGTGATGGTGGGTCAGCGATCGGTCCCGAGATCTTCCTCTCGACTGGGACCTCGAGTGACGCGGAGCCGACTGCCGGGCCTCCAAGAGCTTTAGGGACCGCTCGCGCAAAGACTTGGGATTCATGGCACGGCAGTCAGAGCACGACTTCGGGTCGTGGTTGCGCTCCAGCCACCAAAGGCACACAAGGTGGGGGTCTGAAACTGACATCAGGCGGATACAGGCCTCGCACGGTTTGAACCCGGTCCGACGATGGGACATCCCTCGTACAACAAGAGTCGAAGACTCAAAAGAAGTTGACAAAAAGTCGAGAAAAAAGTTAGTCAAAAAGTGACCAAGGGGTAGCTACCTCCGGATCTGCGCTAAGGCTGGCGCGAAAAAGAAAGAACTGATGTCAGCGCGCAGGGGCAGCGTCTATGTAGACACCACAACGTCATTCCGGCGACCACGACGCCAACGACTGACGCAGAGTCGACCGACGCCACCTATTGACGCACAGCTGTAGTGCTAAACAAAAATCTCTGGATCCTGTCTGACGCCTGGGGGTAATTCTAAGGTAAGGAATCTATAACTAATGGTCTCATTCAGATTTAAATATACGTCATCAGATTACTCTCTTCTCGTCAGCATGAAAATAGAAAACAGAACTACCGATCTTCTGCTTGTTATTTTGTTCTATATATATAAATATATATATATATATATATATATATATATATATATAGAGAGAGAGAGCGAGAGAAAATAGGTGTGTAAAGGGGGTAGCGTGATGTCTTAGAATGTTGGGGGGGGGGGGTCTGGATTCTGTCTGAAGCCTGAGGGATTTCTGCAATGGCAGTTGGAGGTGGGAGCTGGTGGGTGAGGTACTGTGGAAGAAATTCCTGCTTATTTCACCCCATTCCTGTGACTTATTTACCTTTTTTCAGTTAGTACGCCATGAATCATCATAGGGCTGCTTACGGCGCCCAGGTGCAGACCAACACTCTGGGCGGAGCGCTGAGTTTTTTTGAAAGAAAATATCAAGCAAGAAGAGGGGTGAAATAAGATAAGGAAAAGTATTCCCAAGAGGGATCACTAGTGCAGAGAAAAGTGTTCTAAAACTACCTCAGGAAGTACCACCTACAGTCCTTTATTTTTGGTCTCCCTTGGCAGGATTAAAAAATCAAAACGCAGGGTGTATGGGAGGAGTTACCACTCCTTACCCCCAACTACATATACCAACATGTTTCGGACGATTTTCACTTGCCCTTCTGGGTCACCGCCCTTCTTCAGGGTCACGATCCCTCGTAACCTTGGCTATAAATTACCAAATGAACAATTTAGTGAAAAAGTGGTTAAATCAACCTTCCATTATCCATCAGTAACACATTCTTCATTGATGTCTGTGAAAGAGAAATATATAAAAATCGTGAGTAAACCCCTCTAGACACCTACACACATGTAGAGGGCTATTGAGAATATTACCATCACATTTAACGGGAACCCACCTGTGTAGATCTCCCAAAACACAAGTGTTGCTATAAACACATTGTGAAACAGACACAAAGCACCCAACACCCTGTGAAAGGTACGGATTTACCAACCGATGGCAGGTTGGTAATGTATACACAGAAGCCTTCAAAATGAATCTACTCTCATATTGTCTTACCCGAGTTTCATGGTAAAATCTCCGAACCAGGGACCGTCGTGGGGACACCGCCCTGCAGTCACACACTGCAGAATAGAGTAAATAAATACTGAGCCAGACTTTCCCAGGATTACATGATTAAATGTTTCTGCAGAGTCTATCGTTTACCTTCTCTGTTGTTATATCTCTCACTTATGTTCGCAGTGATAGTTAAAACAGAGTACCCCCTTAAGGCACGGACTCAACCGGGCATTCATTAGCACGCTTTCTGCCCTTACGGCGAGTTTACCCTGCCGTAGCAAAGTTTTATCTCTACATTGCCTCCAAGTGCCATTGTGATCAATGCGAGGCTCCGTTAAGGAAACAGTTTTTAAGTCACACTCCCTTCCATCTTATCGTAAGCGGCTACAGAATATAGAAACGTTCTGTCTTTCTAATACGATGTTTTGTGGAAAGATTTCGCCCTCTCAGACCCTCCAAGTTAGGTGCTCTTACCCAGCCGGGTTTCACATTTCGCCATTATACCTCCCGCTCCCTGCTTACTTCGTTAAGGGTCGGTGTGTCTGGAACATGCCACTCCGTGTCCTCCGCTCTTGTCAATGAGTGCGGCGCATCGTTGTAAATAGCATTCACACCGAATGTATGACGCATTTCCGGTTCCTGTCTCTACCTTCACTAACTAGACCTACAACCTCCGTTGCTGGCGGCCGAACTGTGGCGGCCATCTGGTCTTTACCCCGGATATCGTTTTCTAGATCCAGGAACCGTAAAATCTTTTTAGTACCTAATCAGAACCATGTCCTTTGGGCTTACAAGAAAGAAATTGCTATTTATGTATCCCAGTTAGAGATGTTGGCTAACATTTAGTTTGACTATACCAATTTTTGAAGGGACCACCACAGAGCCCAACCCCACCATTGTATAGTCACTGTAGGACCGGTTGCTACCAGTTTATTAAGGCAGTGTAATGAAGTTATATTGGGCTAATACAGGGCATCATATTATGTTATTCAATTGGTGCCAGGGGATGGAATCGTTTAGTCCTAATGTACTGCTTCCCAACCTATGCACCCACCTTTGTTCCCTGAGGAACAGTAGGTTGGTCATATCCCTTACTGTTGGTGTTGGAAGGCTCACAAGATGACTCCCATGGAGGTACAAATATCAAAAGCACTTAACAAGGGGTACCAAACTTCACGAATGTATGATATTGTGCGAGAGAGAAATAACCCAACACAGAGGGTGGAACTCTGCATCCACAAATGAGGGTCCAATAGTGCACAAGCTGAGAACTCATCAGATCTATATATTTAGAAATGCTCACATAGTGTTATGTTTCATCGGGTACCCCAATATAGGCCAGAGTATTCTCCTAACCTTTCACCTACATTTACTGTACCATTACACTACACAACGGGTTTTAGTGTTGACCATTTACCTAGTTAAGTACTGCATAAGATGTCGTGTGGTTTTCCCCGAAAACTAGCCTAATTAATTATGCATGACGATTCTCAGAATCACAGCAGGATTACCATCCTCTGCATAATAACTATGTATAAGGGTCATCCCTTCCGTCATCCTCGGCCGCACATGACACAGCAAGGTAGTATCCTCTGAGGGTACCTTTTGGGTATATATACACCATATCTTTGCCAGGGCAGACAGAGAAGAAAAATACTTCCATGCTGACACACTGACACGAGATGCTGAGGTTCCTGCACGCAGACACTCCAGCTCGCAGTGGTCTGACATCCCTTGCAGGGCGTCCATCTTGAGACCAAGACGGGGTCCCACAGTCTCTCACTTCAGGTAATGGGGTTGGCTTCAGCCTAGGGGGATTCTTGGCTCCACACCTACATACATGCTAGGTACACTTAAGTACATCTAATTTGGGTTGCATCGTAGGAGTACGCTTTATTACGGTCATGTATTTTTATACCTGCCTGTATTCATTGTTTTAGCACTATGGTAGGAATTTACCATCCTTTTACTCTGTTGGTGCTTACAATCATTTATATCGTTGCTGTCTTGTGGTTGTTTCAGCACACCTATTTAACACTAGAATGACGCTGGTTCAATAAATGCTTATTGAAAACGTCCCCACTGTTTATTCTGTGTATTTCTCTGAGACAAAGTGAGCATGAGTGACTGAGCGAAAAGTACTGTACTGTTTCCAATATCCCTGATGGGACAGAGTTGTCATGTTCACTAGTTGCCAAGAACTATTTTCTCCTTGGTAAGAGGAGTTTACAGTGGCACTGTAAGCTAGCTGGTCTACAAACTAACATATCCTTTGGGGGTGTCTGGAATCAGTCTGGACACCAATCCCACAGTCTATGTTGTCTAAACGCGCAGATCCTATATAGGTTTATTGGGACTACATGACAATAGAATACTAGAAAAATACTACACCTAGAGTACGGAACATACCATGAAGGTATCAACTCTTGAGACCTTCTGCAGAGTAAAGCAAACTGCAAGACCAACATATCAGGTATCAATCAAAAACTAACCACAAATAAAAAGCTGACAAACAGTCTGCGACAGAGCTGAAGGAGAAAGGCATGACTTGCGCAGTAATAGTAATGCTGAAAGCCACATATTGTGGAAATTAGTGTAAAGAACACAACTGTACTGCAGAATAAATGCACTACTATAATCATAACTGACCGGAGTAAGGGTCAGGCAAAAACGTGGAAAGAATCGCAAGGTTAGTTAAACAACCATAAACTCCTGCAGTAAGCAGAAACACACCAGCTGCAAGCAGAAGAATATATAATGCAACCAAATGATGAATAAACACTTCCGTCTGCACACGTCAGAAAGAAAGAAAGAAAGCAAGAAAGCAGAGTCTTCAAAGACATGTCGAAGTGTCGGTATCGCAGCATGCAGCTCCAAATCTTTGCAAAGCCAAATCAGCATGTACACCAAATAAATGTACACCATCAAATGGCATTTCTTTCAGGCTATTCTGTACAGGCTCTGAAAACCCGAAAAGATGCAGCCAAGCATGTCTGCGCAGTGCAACGGATTGAGCCATAGCTCTAACCACAGAATAAATGGTGTCCCTACCACAATTTATGGTGAATTTCGCCGCCACTCAGCCATCATGCACAAACTATAGCAGGTGACTTTTGGCTTCCTCTAGTAGAGAGAGGGAAGTAAACTCTCCACTGAGTCTCATAACGCATAGGAAAACCTGCCGAGAATACATGTAGTATTTAAAGATCGTAATGCCGCACTAACGGAAGAGAAAATATTCCTCCCACAGCTTTGCAGCCATCTGGACTCAGTGCTTGGTGGAACCAAATGGAGGACATTTGGGTACGCAGAAGCTGTAGATACTTGCACAACCAGAACTTTTGTGGAGCACAAGTTACTAACTTGTGTAACGATATATCTGTAAGAGACAGTAGTTAGTGACAGATTCCTTACCTTAGAATATCCCCAGGCGTCAGGCTGGATCCGGAAAGTTTTTTGCGTAGCAGTACCCTTGCGCGTCGGTAGGCGGCGTCGTGCGACTCCGCGTCCGTCGTCGTGGTCGCCGGGATGATGTCGCGGGCAGTACTTAGACGCCGCCCCTGCGCGCTGACGTCAGTTCTGTACACGACTTTCCGCGCCAGGAACGCAGAGCCATGCAAGAAGCTGACATAGGTGTCTGAAAAATACTAGGGCCCTGAAAGGGATGTCCTTAACCCTAGAAATCAGTTTGCAGAACGGGGAGGATGGGTGGGCGGTAGGAATCTGTCACGAACTACTGTCTCTTACAGATATATCGTTACACAAGTTAGTAACTTGTGCATCTGAAAGAGACACGTTAGTGACAGATTCCTTACCTTAGAATAGATACCCCAGCAATACCAACCCCGGTGGTGGGTCTGCGAACAAAGATCAGACAAGGAAGTCCTGGAGGACAGAACGGCCAAAGAAGCCGTCCCTCCGGACCTGACTGTCAAGGCAGTAATGCTTTGTAAACGTGTGCAGCGAGGCCCACGTAGCTGCCTGACAGATATCCTGCAGCGGAACAACGCGGCCCAAAGCCGTGGTAGCAGCCGTTGCCCTGGTGGAATGGCCACGCAGCCCAACAGGAGGCTCCTTCTTAGCCAAAGAATAGCAGGCTTTGATACACAAGGTTACCCAGCGGGAGATGGTTCTCTTGTGCACCGCCCGACCTTTTTGGCACCCACGTAGCCAACAAAGAGCTGGTCATCCACCCGGAAATGGCGTGTGCGGTCGATGTAAAAGGAAAGCGCACGCTTTGGGTCCAGACGGTGGAGCCTCTCTTCCTCTCTGGAAGGATGCGGAGGCGGAAAGAAGGTGGGCAAAGTGATGGTCTGCCCAATGTGGAAGGCAGAAACCACCTTTGGCAAGAAGGACGGACGCGTCCTAAGAACAACCTTGTCTGGATGGACAGACAGAAAGGGAGGTTTACATGATAGAGCCTGGAGCTCACTCACCCGCCGAGCGGAGGTGACGGCCACCAGAAAGGCAGTCTTCAGAGTCAGAAGACGAAGAGGACAGTTATGTAGAGGCTCAAAGGGAGCGCACATTAAAAGGTAAGAACCAAGTTCAAGTCCCACTGAGGCATCACAAACGGAACAGGAGGGAAGAGGTGTGTAATGCCTTTTAGAAACCTGTTAACAACAGGGGACTTGAAAAGGAGGGCTGATCAGGAAGCCTGAGGAAGGCCGAGATGGCACAAAGATAGCCCTTGATGGTACCCAGGGCAGAACCCTGTTGGGCCAGGGAAAGAAGGAACAGGAGAACCTCAGACAGAGGGGCAGAAAGGGGATTCACAGCCTTTGCTGTGCACCATGCCACAAACTTGTTCCACCTGCAGGCGTATACCACCTTAGTGGAGGGACGCCTGGCTGCCAGAATCACATCACAAACTTCGGGAGGCAAGTCGAAAGGAATCAACTGCCGCCGCTCAATCTCCACGCAAGCAGGTGGAGGCTGGACAGGTTCGGGTGGAGGACCGTCCCCTGCTGCTGCAACAGAAGATCCTCCCGAAGAGGCAGACGGATCGGGGATCTACGCTCATACTGAGTAGCTCGGGATACCAAACTCTTCGAGCCCAGTCCGGAGCCACGAGAATGACTTGGGCCCGGTCGTGCCGAATCTTCTTCAACACTCTGGGTAGAAGTGGTATAGGCGGAAAGGCGTACAATAGACCGCAACTCCACTCGTGACGAAAAACGTCGCCGAGCGAGTGCCGCCTTGGAAATTCCAACGCGCAGAACTGATGACATTGCGCGTTCTCTTCGGTGGCGAATAGATCTAACCAAGGCTCTCCCCACTGTAGAAAGAGTCCTTGCGCCACTTCCGAGTGAAGACGCCATTCGTGATCCATCATGCACCTGCGGCTGAGTTCGTCCGCCCTGGCGTTCAGGGAACCTGCCAGGTGTTGAACCATCAGTAACATGCCCTGATGTTCCAGCCATGTCCAGAGGCGCAGAGCCTCCTGACAAAGGGTCCACGACCCCACCCCGCCTTGTTTGTTGCAATACCACATGGCGGTGGTGTTGTCTGTGAACACCTGCACAACCTTCCCTTTGACAGAGGGAAGGAATGCCTTGAGTGCAAGTCGGATCGCCCGGAGCTCCAGAAGGTTGATATAGAGCCGGGACTCCGCCGGAGACCAGAGGCCGCTGATCTCCGCCTCTCCCATGTGACCGCCCCATCCCAGAAGGGACGCGTCCGTCACAACTGTGTGCTCTGGCTGGGGAAGGGAGAGGGATCTGCCCATGACCCATTGCCGGTTCGAGAGCCACCACTGCAACTGTAGTGCAGTCCCCTCCGAGATCTGGACGTGATCGGACAGGTTGCCCTGGTGCTGCGCCCACTGGAACTTCAGGTCCCACTGCAGAGCCCGCATATGCCATCTGGCATGATTGACCAGCAGGATGCAGGAGGCCATGAGGCCCAGCAGCCTCAGGGTCATCCGTACAGAAACCCAGGATAAAGGCTGAAAGATCTGAATCATAGCCCGAATATCCCGGACTCGCCGTTCGGGAGGATAGGCCTGAAACTGCGTTGTGTCCAGAACTGCTCCGATGAAAAGGAGCTGTGGAGAAGGAATCAGATGCGACTTCGGCACATTGATGGAGAACCCCAGCGAGTGCAGGAGTTCGGCCGTAGTCTGGAGGTGGGAGACGACTGCCTGGGACGAGCCCGCCTTCAGCAACCAGTCGTCGAGGAAGGGGAAGACTGGAACCCCTGCCCGGCGCAGATGAGCTGCGACCACCGCCATCACTTTCGTGAACACCCGAGGGGCGCTTGTCAGGCCAAAGGGGAGCACGGTGAACTGAAAATGCTCGAGGCCTACCGTGAACCGCAGGTAACGCCGGTGGGCCGGCAGGACGGGGATGTGAAAATAAGCGTCCTGCAAGTCCAACGCTACCAACCAGTCTCCAGGGTCGAGGGCAGTCAAGACCTGAGCTAGGGTGAGCATCTTGAACTTCTCCTTCCGGAGGAAGCGATTGACGTTCCGGAGGTCCAAGATAGGACGCATGTCCTCCTTGTCCTTTTTGGGCACCAGGAAGTAGTGGGAGTAGCAACCACGCCCTACTTCTGGGGTCGGAACATGCTCGATGGCCGTGACTTCCTTCTGCAGAAGTACCAAGTGATCCCCTGACATGCGGTGGAATTGAGGTGGCATGGCTGGGGGGGGGGGGTCTCGAAGGGGAGGGAGTAGCCCCTTCGGACAATGTCCAAGACCCACCTGTCCGAGGTGATGGGACGCCAGTGGTGAAGGTGATGGCGGACCCTGCCCCCTACTGGTGTGCTGTGCACCGGAAAGGAGGGACTAGGAGGGCTTGGAGGCCGCGGACGGGTTGAAGGTGGTGGCCTGACCCGCACGCTGGTTGCCCGAACCGCCACGGCGGTATCCACGTCCTCGGCCACGCGTAGACGCTTGCTGTGCGGGCCGGTGGCTGGGCAGCTGACGTGACTGGGCGCCCCTTCCGTGGCCACGAAAGGGGCGAAAAGCAGAGGTGAGCGGAGGGCGTACAACAGAAAGGCCCAGGGACTTGGCCGTAGCCCGTGAGTCCTTAAACCGCTCCAGCGCATGGTCTGCCTTTGAACCAAAAAGACCGACTCCATCAAAGGGCATGTCCATGAGTGTATTCTGGACATCACCCGAGAAACCAGTTGTTCTCAGCCAGGCGTGGCGACGTAGCGCCACCGTCGTTGCAAGCGATCTGCCCAGCGAGTCGGCGGTATCAAGGCCACAACGGATGGTGTATTTAGCCGCATCTCGCCCTTCCGCAATGGCGCGGGTAAGCAGTGTCTGGACCTCCTCAGAACACTGCGGCAAAACAGCCGCCACCGAATCCCACAGGGAGTGGGTATATCGGCCCAAAAGGCAAGCGGTGTTGACGGACCGCAAGCCAGCACTGGAGGAAGAAAAAGCCTTCTTCCCAAATTGGTCCAGGCGTTTGGATTCCCTATCCGGAGGGGCGGTAGGGAAGGCGGTTTGGGAGGCAGAGGCTTGGACAACCAAGCTCTCAGGGGTGGGGTGTTGGGAGAGAAACAAGGGGTCGTCCGGAGCAGGGCGATGGCGTCGGGCCACGTTCCTATCCACAGGAGCCCCTGTGGTGGGTTTGGACCAGGCACCCAAAAGAACGTCAGTGAGTGCATCATTAAACGGCAGCACAGTCTCCGAAGAGGAAGCCGCCGGCTGAAGCACTTCTATCAGGAGGTTAGTCCTGACGGCCACAGTAGGCAACTGGAGATGTAAGGCTCCAGCTGCTCTACGCAACACCGTTGCAAAATTAGCCCCCTCCTCCGTAGCCTCGGGAGGAGACAGCATGCCAGTGTCAGGGGAGGTGTCTAGACCACTGGCATCCCCAAGTTCCTCAGCCCAGTCCGGGTCAAACTCACACTGTTGTGTGAGAGGGTCCTCAGACCCCTCCCAGCTCTCCTGGTCCTCCTCTTGTTCAAAATATGGAGGAGGAGGGACATTTGGGACCCAAGGTCTCATCGGCGCCGGAGCCGGCGTCGAGCGCCGTCGGTCCGGCTCCATGTCCGGAGGCGTGGTTAGGTCAACCGGCGTTGATGGGGGTTGCGGTACCACCGGAGCCGGGATCGAGGCCGGGGCCGGAGCCGAGGCCGGGATGAAGGCTGGTGGGACAGGCGGCGCCGGGACCGGAGTCGACGGCGGCGCCGGGGCAACCCCATCAGGGCCCGCGGGGCCCGAAGGCGCACCGGAGGGACCTGAAGGCCCGAAGAGGCGGGCCATGGCCGACAGGAATTCCTGTATTTCGGCCGGAGTCGCCCCCGACCCCGGAAAGAACGGGTAATTCGGGGGCAGCTCTACAGGCATGTCCGGGGCCGCAGGGGCGGGGACGGTGCAGACTGGGGCCTCAGCCGAGTCACGAGACCGGCGAGGCGAAGTCTTAGAGCGATGACGCCTCTTAGACTTCTTGTGCTTCGACTTACCGGAGGAGCGCGAAGACTTGGATTCCGACGAACGGCGGGGACTCCGCGACCGGCCCCTCGACCTCTCCCAGGACCGGGGCTTGGTGCGGCGCGGAGCCGACTGCCGGACCTCGAGCAGCTTTCGAGACCGCTCTCGCAAAGCTTTCGGATGAAGTTTCCGGCAGTCAGGGACTTCGTGTCGTGGTCTCGGCCGAGACAGAAGAGACACTCGAGATGCGGGTCCGTGATCGACATCATGCGACCACAGGCCTCGCAGGTCTTAAAGCCGGGCATCCCTACGACACCTTAGGAGTCGTGAAGACTCGTTGAAGAAACAGTGAAAAAATTCACAAAAAAGATAGTAAAAAAGTGACTAGGGCACTGCTCTTCCCGGATCTGCGCTTACTGGCGCGGAAAAAGAAAGAACTGACATCAGCGCGCAGGGGCGGCGTCTAAGTACTGCCCGCAACGTCATCCCGGCGACCACGACGCCGACGACGGACGCGGAGCCGCATGACGCCGCCTACCGACGCGCAAGGGTACTGCTACGCAAAAAACTTTCCGGATCCAGCCTGACGCCTGGGGATATTCTAAGGTAAGGAATCTGTCACTAACGTGTCTCTTTCAGATGGGATGTTTTAAGAGACAGGGGCAGGCCGATGTCTATGGGTTATAGCTACAGGCATTCAATTTACAGGCCTTGCCCAAGCCCCTAACAATATGTCATGGAGAGACTCATTATAAGGAAGCAAGTGCTCCACTCCCATCTTACCCTGGTGAAGAACATCCACCAAAGGGTCTGTGGACAATTCTACTGAGGGGAGCTGGCAATCTAAGACAACAGCTGCCCTCCTTAATACTGCAACATAAGATGTACTCACCTTGGTTGCCATACCAGGTGGAGAGAGCAAATCTGAAACTGGGGAGGATTGATGACCACTAGCCTCACCCAGTCCAGTCAGACAATTCTCCTCCAAGAGAGGCTGAACCGTATTGTCCAAAGGGCACTGACACCCTATATTCTCCCCTTCGTGAGCCAAACTGTGCATCCCCGTAGTAAGAGCAGAAACAGGCTGTACAGGGACAGACGGCACCATCGGCGCCACATCTGATGCCGTGCGGCTCCTGTATGGCGATGTGGCAACGTCAGGAAGAGTACTTGGAGCAACGTCGATTGGCGCCGACGAAGTCATGGGCTGACCCGACTCCAACGCTGAAGGTGAACACCCCAAAGAGCTGTGCACAGGCGCCGTTCTGAATCCAATAGCAGATTCAGAGGGCCCAACTAGCACAGAGGGCGAAACCACAGGCGAGGATCCAGTAGGGGCACCTCCCACCTCCTTGGGGCTAGAAAGCGCGACAAGGGGGAATTGAGGCCCAAAGACTTTAAGCAGGGAAAAGTAATATTCCTGTATTTGAGCTAAAGTTGCCCCGGCTCCAGGATATTTTGGGAGGCGTGGGGTGGACTCCGAAGAGCGCTGTACAACCGAAGGTTGGGAGACAGCGTCTGAAACGTAATTACGTTTTGACTGTTGGTGCTATGTCAGCCTCTCACCTGAATGGCTCTTTGACCGGTCTCTGGGCTTCGATGAGGACAGACAACGCCGCAGTGTCCCAGACAGTCGCACTGCCAGACGTTTCATTCAAAGCTCCCTCAATGCCTTCAGCCAAAGACGCTGACAGGAACCACACTCCTCTGAGTCATGGCGGTCTCCCAGACACCACAAACAGATGGTATGAGGATCTGTGATCGACATCTATTTGTCACAAGATCCACAGAGTTTAAATACATTAGACATCGCAAAAAGCACACTGTTTCTCACATATAATGTGTAGATGGGCCAAAAAACGACCGCCTAACTACTCTGGATCTGCGTTGCAAGCGGGGGAAAAAGGAATGGAAGAAACTGACATCAGAGTGTCGGCGAAGGAGTTATATGAACTCCGTCGACGTTACATTGCGTGATGACATCCAAATGGAGTCACGCAGCACCCTCTTCCGACGCGCGAATGTGCTGTGGAAAAAGTTTTAGGATCCAGTCTCACACCTGGGGGAGGATTATAAAAGTAAGGAATCTGCGGCTAGGTGTCTAGCAGATCAGCCCCGTTTAGGGTTTTCAGCAAACATAGTTTAACTTCTTGCTACCTGATGCCTTTGGAATGCATTAGGGAACATCTGTGAAAGGGCTTAAAGTCATGTTTGTTGCTGAGACACAAAGGGTAGATATCATACGGTTCCTGTCCAACAAGTGCTTTTGATATTGGTTTGAAGCTGGTTGTTTTCAGTGGAGAAATCCTTTCAGACCACCTAATGTAACTTGAACCAAAAGGCTTGAATAAGATCCAAAATTGGAAGGAGTGAAGCTCTGGATCTGCGTCAAAAGCATGGAAAGAGAAACTGATGTCAGAGCACTAGAGTGACACCTACATGTGGCTCTGTGTTGACATTCCTGGAGTCTTGCAGAGGCCAAAGGCACCACATGTTGAAACTACTGCATCCATCCGAATAACAACTACAGAATGTAGAAATACAATGACATCAGTGAATTGTGCATGAAAAGGAAAGATGATGGTTTTCGTGGGTGCGACTCATAATTTAATCACAATGCACAGGCATGGCTACACTGACTTCAATAGTTTAGATTAACCAAGACTCTGGAAACCCTGGAACTACTCTATAACCTATGAAGTATAAGAAACTACACTAGAACTAGTCTATAACTTATGAAGTATAAGAAACTATAGGCCAGATGTACAACCTTTTTTTGTGGCCACAAGCGAGAGATCCTCCCGTTTGCGACCGCAAAAAAGGGGAATGGCATGTACAAATTCTATTTTACGAGTCACTGACTCGCAAAATATCATTTGCGACTCCCGCTATGAGGAAGGGGTGTCCCTTCCTAATAGCGAGTCACCATGCCATGTACAATTGTTTTGCGATCGCATTTGCGGCCGCAAAACACTTGCAGTTTACCATTTACATCAAGTAGGTGGTAAACCACTCGCAAACGGGAAGGGGTCCCCAGGGGATCCCTTTGTGAGTATGTGAGAAAATATTTTTAAGAGCAGGCAGTGGTCCCAGGGATGTTTCTTGGCATCCAACACATTTTGCTCTATGTGCTGTATAACGATTAAAGCACTCTCAAGATTTGTAGGAGCCTGGCTCTGTATATGCTATACCAAAATGAGGTATAGCGTGCACAGAGTCCAGTGGAACCACAAAGGTATGCAGAGGTAAAAGTAGATGGCACCCTACTCTCTATTTGTGGTTATTTTATTTCTAGAACCAAGCCAGGCCTGGCGCAGGTAAGAGAAATAAATGCTTTGCAAAATCTTATGCAATCTTTTAAAGTTGAATGCAGGTTCAAATGCAGTTGACTGAATTACAAGTAAGTCAATGTTTCAAAATTACTTTTCAGGTACTTAACAGATTACTTTGTACTTTACTTTTTAGATTACTTTTTAAGTTACTTTTTCTACTCAGTGTGATATGCACAGATATCACACTGGGAAGTAAATCAGTTTTTGAACAAATGCAGTTTTTCAGTGTTTCATACAAACCAACTCCACACTTAGAACAATTTTCAAGGAAAAACAGTCAATGTATTTCTTAAAAGGTAACAGGAAACAATACTCCGGAGACAATGCTGGTAAGTAGTAAAGCTTTATTCGATAAGACGAAGCCTGCGGAGATAACGTGGCTCATCCCTGGCCAGCCAGTCACCAACTGCTGACCATGGAACATCCAACCCATAGGTGGAATGTGGAACGCACTAGACACAGTGGTCCACGCCTCACACATGAGGAGGAAATAAGAAGAAGCATAATCACGACACATCCCCTTTCCTTATAATAATAAATGAGAAGAAAGAGAGAAGAGAAGTATAGAAAGAAGGAGGAAGAGAGAGAGAGACGAGATAAAGAGAGGGAAGAAAGAAGCATCAGGAAACAGAGTAAATCACCAATGAAAATGGCAAAAGAAAATTAACAACAAATGTAACAATTAACAATGTCAAACACCAGTGAAGATTAAGCACAAATGTAATCATTGAGATAACCTGGGGAGTGTCGACCTCTACTAGGTCTCACTTCCCCCTCAATAGGAACAGTGTGTTCGAGCTCAGTGGAGGAAGAAGAGGCATCCCCGCCCCCTTGAGTAACGCTGCGGGTGCTAGGCCTAGCATGTGAGAGACCAGTGAAATCATTGTCAGACATTGACAAAAAGACATTGCTGGGACTTTGGTCTTGACAATTGACGCCAACACTATCACTTAAAGTACCTTTCTGGTACAGAGCTACACGTCTGTAATTCCACTTGTCACCATTATCAAGAACCACACCATGAGATAAAGTACGCATAACTTTGTAAGGTCCTAGAAACTTGGATAGACGTGTACCAGGTCTACCACTACGTACCTTCACCCAATCACCAGAGCAAATGCGTTGCCCCAACTTCTTTCTTGCACACACTTCCTGGTGAGAGGGAGTGGGAGAAGTATTTTTGGATATGATATCCTTGATCCAAGTGGGAACAAGTTTGGTATTGGGTAGTCTCCCACGCATCATTTCAAAAGGTGTCTTGCCAGTCACACTATGCAGACTCGAACGGTAGGCCCACAGCATCTCAGACACTAGCGAGTCAACCTCGCTCCCACTAGACATGGCCATTTGGATGGTACCTTTGATAAGACGGTTTGCCCTCTCAACCATGCCATTGCCTTGTGGGTTGTAAAGCGATGTCCGAATGTGCTTGATGCCAAAAGAGCACACAAAGGATCGCATCTCAGCAGAAGTCAGCTGGGTGCCATTGTCGGTAATCAAAACTGAGGGTACGCCCTCCTCTACACAAATTTCTTTCAAAGTATTCACAGTGGTTATAGTGGTGATATCCTTCAAGAACTTTACTATCAACCACTTAGTATGGACATAAACTACTACCAAACCAAAGCGAAGATCATTCTTAAGATCATTCATGGGACCAATAAAGTCCAGGCAGATGGTATGCCACGGTTGACCCGGATCAGTGATGTGTCCCATGGAGGCTTGTACACCCACTCTTAAACGCTTGTCACTCTCTTTGCAGACCTCACACCTCTCAACCCATGAATCAACGTCAGAGTCCATTCCAGGCCACCACCAATTCACTCTCAATCTTTTTTTAGTTCTGGTTTGGCCTAAATGCCATTCGTGGGCCAATCTAATGAGGTTGTTTCTCAAGGCTAAAGGAGGAACAAATAATTCCCCTCTCATGATCACCACATCACCACAAACGGACAACTCATATAAGATTTTAACAAAGGGTCTAATTGAGGGAGAAACTGAACTTTCCCTTCTACCGCCTAGCAGGATTAACCGTTTGAGCTCTAACATAGAGTTATCTGTGGACATCTATTTAATCCATTCAGTTTCTGTTATAGCTTGTGCCTCAAACACACTCAACACATCTTGGACTGATGCAACAGCACCTTCCGCTTCTTTCTTTAAAACTGATGATTTGTCAGCAGTCTCCCAATCAAGTGAGAGTCTCGACAAACAATCTGCTTGGATGTTTCTCCAACCTTGAATGTATTCAACACTGTAACAGTATTCTTGTAGGCGAGAAGCCAGTCTAGCCAGCCTCCCTGAACATTTGGTGGTTCCACCTGGTAACAGTACTTTGATTAGGGGTTTGTGATCGGATTTCAACGTGAATTTTGAGCCCCACAAGTAGGTCCGGAAATATTCACAACCCCAGGCAGCTGCTAACGTTTCCCGATCTATAACTGAATAATTCTTTTCAGAATTAGTCAGTGTCCTGGATGCGAATGCTACTGTTCTTTCGTGACCATGACGAATCTGAGATAAGACAGCGCCAAGGCCAGTAGCGCTAGCATCCACTGTGAGAACGGATTGGAGTTTGGTATCAAAAGGGGTGAGAATGCCTGCTTCACAAATATTTTTTTTGATATTATCAAAACATGACTGTTGTAGGGGACTCCATGAAAAAGTGACACCTTTCTTTAAAAGAGATCTTAAACTTTCTGTCTTAGTAGAAAAGTCCTTGACAAATTTTGAGTAATATTCGATGAGACCTAAGAAGGATCTCAATTTGTCTTTGTCAGAAGGAACAGGAGCCAAATGGATGGCATCTAAGAGGTTTTGTTTGGGTCTCACACCTTCTGCCGAAATTTCATACCCAAGATAATCAACTTTGTCAACAAAGAATTTGCATTTTTCACGTCTGAGGGTTAAACCAGATTCTTTGAATTTAAATAATGCCTCTCTAAGAGTGCGATTGTGTTGATCAATGGTGTCACCAAATATAAGGATATTGTCTTGAAAGTACACAATACTGCTGACATCTTTAAAAAGTACACTCATCATGCGTTGAAAAATACTAGCGGCAGAGCAAAGCCCAAAAGGCATTCTAGTGCATTGAAAAATGCCATCCATTGTGATAAACGCTGTGAGTGGTTTAGATTGTTCATGGAGTTTGATCTGATGATAAGCGTTTTTTAAGTCAAGTTTCGAGAAGAATTTGACACCACTCAAAGCTAAGATCAACTCATTGATTTTTGGTAATGGGTAAGTGTCAACTACTACATTCTGGTTCAGTGACCTCAAGTTCAATACAAAACCTAAATTTGCCGTCCGATTTTTCCGTAATAACAACCGGAGAAACCCACATGGAGCTCTCCACCGGTTCAATTAAACCAGAAGAAACCATATCTTTCAGCATTTCTTTCACAGCTGCCCTGGCTACTAAGGGAGTTCTGCGTACCCTATGTTGAACCGGGAGAGCATCGGGTTTAAATACTATTTTGTGTACATAACCTTTAAAGCAGCCTAGCTCATCCCTAAATACATCTTTTGCTTCTTCGAAATTTTTTTCTAAAGAAGGATTTTCCACTACTATTACTTGGGTAGTGCCCTGGGGTCAACTAATACACAGATCATACTGGTGCATCCATCCAAGAATGGGTGGGCCATCAGTAGCCACAAATACTTTACCTTGCACAGATCTACCCCCAAACTCTATGGTGGTGTTCATATAACCAAGAAGGTTTATTGTCTCTCCCCGATAACCTCCAGGGTTGATATCTTTAGGCTGTAGTACAACATCAGACCATGACATGTCAAACACAGCCTTGGGAATAATTATGGGATGTGTGCCATGTCGACTCTTCACTTTGTTCTGCACCAAGACACGCAGCCTGCAAAGGCAGTGTGTGTGCGTAAAGGTACAGGGCCTCTAAGGGTGGCACAATAAGTGCTGAAGCCCTTAGAGGCCTTTCCTGGCCACAGTGCCCTTGGTACATATGGTACCATTTACAAGGGACTGACCTGTGGCCAAAGAGTGCCAATTGGGTTTTGTTTTTAATGCAGTTTCAGGGAAAGAACATAGGCCCTGGGTACCTGTTTGGCAGGAACCCAGGGCACACTCGGTCAAAGTACATCAGCAGTTTAGCAAAATGTGGTGGCAACCATGCAAAAAGAGGGCACTTTCTTACACAACCTCCCACCCCCAAACGAAAGAGAATGAGACTAACCTTTCCCTGGAGAGTCTTCATTGTCTAAGTGGAAGACCCTGGAAAGTCCATCTGCATTGGCATGGGCAGTTTCGGGTCTGTGTCCCACTATAAAGTCCATTCCCTGTAGGGAGATGGACCACCTCAAAAGTTTAGGATTTTCACCTTTCATCTATTAGCCATTTGAGAGGTCTGTGGTTAGTTTGAACTAGGAAGTGAGAACCAAACAAGTATGGTCTCAGTTTCTTCAGGGACCAAACCACAGCAAAGGCCTTTCTCTTAATGGCACTCAAAAGCTGCTCCCTGGGGAGAAGCCTCCTGCTTATAAAAGCAACAGGTTGTTCTTGGCCTTCATCATTGGTCTGGGATAGGACTGCTCCTATCCCTAGCTCAGAGGCATCAGCCTCCACTATGAACTGCTTGGTATAGTCTGGAGCTTTGAGAATTGATGCTGAGCACATTGCCTCTTTCAGATTGTCAAAAGCCTTTTGACAGCTGACTGTCCAGTTTACCTTTTTGGGCATCTTCTTGGAGGTGAGTTCTGTGAGGGGAGTCACAATGGACCCATGTCCGTTCACAAACCTCCTGTAGTACCCAGTCAAGCCAAGGAATGCCCTGACTTGTGTCTGGGTTGTTGGAGCTGCCCAGTCCAGGATGGCCTGGATCTTGGGCTTTAAGTGTTGCACTTTGCCTCCACCAACAAGGTGGCCCAAGTATACCACTGTTCCCTGCCCTATCAGGCATTTGGATGCCTTAATAGTTAGGCCTGCAGTTTGCAGGGCTTTTAAAACCTTCCCCAGGTGGATCAGGTGATCCTGCCAGGTGGAGCTAAAGACAGCAATATCATCTAGATATGCTGCACTAAAGGCTTCCAATCTAGCAAGGACTTGATTCACCAACCTTTGGAAGGTGGCAGGGGCATTCTTTAAACCAAAAGGCATAACAGTAAACTGATAATGCCCATCAGGTGTGGAGAATGCGGTCTTATCTTTTGCTCCTGGTGCCATGCCAATCTGCCAGTACCCTGCAGTTAAGTCAAAGGTACTTAGAAATATGGCTGCAGCTAACTTATCTATCAATTCATCAGCTCTTGGGATAGGGTGAGCATCTGTCTTGGTGACAAAGTTGAGCCCTCTATAGTCCACACAGAACCTCATTTCTCTCTTTCCACCCTGTGGATGAGGTTTGGGGACAGAAACCACAAGGCTGGCCCAGGGGCTCTCAGAGGGTTCAATAACCTATAACTCCAGCATCTTGCTGACTTCAGCTCTGATGCTTTCTTTGACTTGATCAGACTGTCGATAGATTTTGTTCTTGACAGGTACACAGTGTCCACATCATGGGTACACCCGTTTGTCTGACCTGGGGTCAAGGAAAAGAGCTTAGCATACTGTTGCAAGACTTGCTTGCAATTAGCCTGCTGTTGGGCAGAGAGGGTGTCTGAGTAGACAACTCCTTCCACTGACCCATCTTTGGGGCTGTAAGGGAGGAGGTCAGGGAGAGGTTCGCTCTCTGTCTCCTGATCCTCATCAGTCACCATCAGCATGGTGATTAAGGGTGGGCGGAATTTGCGTAGTCGCGCTACACAAAGCTCCGCGAAACGGTAAAAAATCTCCACGAGCACGCAAAAGTTCAGCGAACACGCGGAATTGCTTATTCCGCCCGTTCGCGATGCTTTTTTCCTGTTCTCGAACGCTGTTTCCATGCTTGGGGGGAAATATCTCGCGAACATGCATTTTGAAAGCGCGAACAAGCAAAAAATTCTGCGAAGCCGCGGAATTTTTGGCAATTCTGCGTTGTCCGCGGAACGCGAAATTACCCAAATTCCGCGAGCGGAACGGAATTTACAGCCCAGGCCTAATGGTGATGTCAGCCCTGTCATGGACAAGCTTAAGGCGGTTCACATGGATCACCCTTTTGGGGGTCCTGCTTGTGCCCAGGTCAACCAAGTAGGTGACCTCACTTTTCTTTTCTAAGATGGGGTAAGGGCCACTCCATTTGTCCTGGAGAGCCCTTGGTACCACTGGCTCCAAAACTCACACCTTTTGCCCTTGTTGGAACTCCACCAGTGCAGCTTTTTGGTCATGCCAGTGCTTCTGGAGCTCCTGGCTGGCCTCAAGATTTTTGGAAGCTTTGTCTATGTACTCTGCCATTCTGGACCTTAGGCCTAGTACAAAGTCCACAATATCTTGTTTGGGTTCTTGGAGAGGCTTCTCCCAACCCTCTTTTACAAGACAGAGTGGTCCCCTAATAGGATGGCCAAACAGAAGTTTAAAGGGGGAAAACCCTACTCCCTTCTGAGGCACCTCTCTGTAGGCGAAAAGCAAGCATTATAAGAGGACATCCCATCTCCTTTTGAGCTTTTCAGGGATCTCCATAATCAAGCCTTTCAATGTCTTGTTAAACCTCTCAACAAGACCATTGGTTTGGGGGTGATAGGGTGTAGTAAACTTGTACTGCACTTCACACTCTTTCCACATATGTTTTAGGTAAGCAGACATTAAGTTTGACTGTCTGTCTGAAACCACCTCCTTAGGAAACCCTACCCTGGTAAAGACACCAATGAGGGCTTTGGCTACTGCAGGAGCTGTAGTAGTCCTAATGGGAATTGCTTCAGGATACCTGGTGGCATGATCCACTACCACCAGTATGAATTTGTTTCCTGATGCTGTGGGAGGTTCAAGTGGACCCACTATGTCCACACCTATCCTTTCAAAGGGAACCCCAACCAATTGTATTGGAATTAAGGGGGCCTTTGGGTGTATACCAGTTTTGCCACTGGCTTGACAGGTGACACAGGAGCTGACAAACTCCTTTACCTTCTGAGACATCTGGGGCCAGTAAAAGTGGCTAACTAGCCTTTCCCAAGTTCTGGTTTGGCCCAGATGTCCAGCCAGTGGGATGTCATGAGCCAAAATGAGTAAGAACTCCCTGTACTTCTGAGGCACTACCACTCTCCCAGTGGCTCCAGGGTTGGGGTCTTTGGCCTCAGTGTACAGTAGTCCATCCTCCGAATAGACTCTGTGGGTACCACTGACATCTCCCTTTTCCTGTGCAGCAGCTTGCTGCCTCAGGCTCTCAAGAGTTGGACAGGCCTGCTGTCCAAGGCACAGCTGTTCCCTAGTGGGTCCCCCTGGGCCTAAGAGCTCAACCTGGTAAGGGTCAAGTTCCATATGCTCAGTTCCCTCTGGGGCTTCCAAGTCCTCTCCCTGAGGAGAGGGGTCTTGATTCTTTTGTTGTTCAGAAGCTGGTTTCCCAGTATTCTTATCTTTCCTCCTGGAAGGTTGGGCCATTCTTTCAGGCTCCAACACTTCTTTATCACCCTGATTTCGGCTCTGTGCTCTAGTCTTGACACACACAATCTCTGGGATGTCCAGCATTGCTGCATGGGTTTTCAATTCTACCTCAGCCCATGCTGAGGCTTCCAGGTCATTACCAAGCAAATAGGCAGCTGGGAGCTTTGGAGAGATCACTATTTGCTTCAGGGAAGTAAATCCTCACCCCCCCCCCAGTCTAATGTCACCATAGCTATGGCATGGTTAGTAGTAACATTGTCAGCGTTGGTGACTGGGTAAGTTTTCCCAATCAGGTATTGCTCTGGGGAAACCAGTGTCTCTCTCACCATAGTGACACTGGCACCTGTATCCCCCAGGGCTTTTATTCTAGTCCCACTGATCCAGGGGTATTGCAAATACTTCTTTAAGTTGGGTGGCCACACAGCTAAAGTGGCAAACTCAACTTCACCCTCTGTGACTAGAACTGCTTCAGTGTGAACCCTGATTTGCTCTGGGCACACTGTTGATCCCATCTGGAGACGGACTACACCAGTAGTAGCTGTAGGAGGACTAGGGGCATCTTGTTAGGACAAGTAGCATCTCTAGTTAAGTGTTTCAACTTCTTACAGTTGAAGCACCAGGCCTTTAGGGGATCAAAGTTCTTCCCTTTGTATCTATTACTGGACTGGGAAGAGTTTTGGGACCCATCCCCTGTGCAGGTCTTTGGGGCCCTTTTGAATACTCAGGCTTTTTATCTTTGGGGTTCTGACCCCCTTTCCCCAGGGGAGGTTTTGTAACCCATTTCTTTTGGTCACCCCCAGAGGATGTTTTTGTTACCCTTGTCTTGACCCAGTGGTCTGCCTTCTTTCCCAATTCTTGGGGAGAAATTAGACCTAGGTCTACCAAATGCTGATGTAACTTTTCATTAGTGCAATTACTTAAAATATGTTCCTTCATAAACAAATTGTAAAGTCCATTGAAATCATGCACATTATTTCCAGTTAACCAACCATCTAGTGTCTTGACTGAGTAGTCAACGAAGTCAATCCAGGATTGATTTTGGGTTTTGTGAGCCCCCCTGAATCTAATTCTATATTCCTCAGTTGTAAGCCCAAAGCCCTCAATCAGAGTATTCTTCATGAGGTCATAAGACCCAGCATCTGTCCCTGTAACGGTCAGGAGTCTGACCCTACAGTTACCAGTGAACAGTTCCCAAAGGAGTGCCCCCCAGTGTGACTTCTTCACCTTTCTCATTTCACAGGCCCTCTCAAAGGCTGTAAACCATTTTGTGATATCACCACCCTCTTCATATTTAGGGACAATCCCTTTGGGGATTTTAGGAACATAAGATTGCTTTTTATCCTTATTAATTAAGTTGCAGCCACCATTGATGGGAGCTAAGCCCATCTCTGCTCTCTCTTTCTCTAGAGCCAGGAGTCTGATCTCCAGATCCAATCTTTTTGTCACCCTTACTAAAAGGTTGGTCTCCTCATTGAGGCTGTCCTCAATGGACTCAGAAGTACCTGACCCACCTGTGTGGGATATAGGTGCTTTGAGTTGTATTCTTGGATTGAGGGGCACTGGGGCCCTTCTTACCCTATGAAGTGGGGAGGGTTGGTATTTAACCTCATCCCCTCCCTCATCTTCATCATCATCTGAGAGGTCTTCACCATTCACAGAAGCATGGTCCTTAGCATACCCTGCCAATAGCTCCTGGAGCTTTTGTTTTGAGGGATGGAACCCCATGGTAATATTTTTAAGTTTGCATAGAGATCTTAACTCCCTAAATTCTAAGTGGAGATAAGGGGAGAGGTCCAGCTCCTCAACCTGGTTCCCTATATCATGGTTATCTTCACTAACAGCTGGGGTCTTGTTAAGAGACATTGTAAAAGAAAAACTTCTAACCCCTCTTACCCCTAACTAAAGTGAACTTTTATTTTTCAAAAATTCTAAAGGGACTTAACCAAGGCCCTAACAAGACTTTTAGTAATTTGGAAAAATGTGTCAATTCAAAAATCAGAATTCTAAAGACAATTTAAGAGTTCGGTCTTGTGATCAGGTGTTGATCAAGTCAGTCCAACAAATGCAAAGTTGCATATCCCACCGCTGATCCACCAACGTAGGAAGCTGGCTCTGTATATACTAGGAGTGCTGGCATCTCACAAAAAGTGAAAGACTGGTCTCACACACCACCTGGTGTCATGCTTCATCACTGACCAGTCCTCGCCCCCTAAAAACTTGGTTTGATAGGGGGCGGGCATACACCTGGAGACAGGGATGCACTTCTAAATCTAAGTGGGGGCCCTAACAAAAAGTGAGTTTAAAAGTCCATTACAGATGTCAAACTAAATTTTAATGTGACTGGCATCTGTATGGTAATTAAAACTAAAAGTGCGGTGTATTGAGGATATTATTGTCCTCCCACCGTAACGTGCGTAGTAGACATGTTTCTGCCTATTGGCCCGGTCGGGTCCGCGGCATTCATCAGGACTTATCAGAAACAATGGGCTCCACCCTTACCGTTCTATGGTTAGAGAGTTCCACTGAGTGGAGAGATCAATATCACACTCCACCTTAGTGAGTAAAAATTCAAACCTGTAAAGAAGAAAGACAAAAAATACAGTGTAATAAAGCACCTAGGTCTTAAAAAGGAAAAAGGAAAAAACTCCAGACAGCCACATTCACATGCAATACATAGTGAGTGGCTACAAAGTGCAGCAAACGTGACATTCATCTGTGCACTTCAAACTCTATAATGGGAGGTGAGTCCCACATTGCTTACCCTTTTGGTGGGACCTACTAGCCCCATAGGAGGCTGTGGAGGGAAGAGCCCTTTGGTCAAGCGCTATAGAGAGGAGAAAGAAAGCTGATAGGCAAATAAGCTAGGGGGTAGCCATGTAAATTGCTCTGGTTAAGGCGGAATGCGTATGTACGCATGGATATGAGGAGCTCCTGTGAGGTTAACACTGGGATCACACATTCATTCCAAATCACTCATACTCTTACTGTTACTGGTCTGTCTCCCGCTTCTACACCTATGTCTCAGCTGCTCGCCTCCTCGATGACAACTGAGGGAAATGGCTGGGAGACCTTTTATGGCGTTCGCGCATTGTAATTAGGTTTGATTAGGTGGTTAAGCGGCATCCGGGGTCGCCAAATGGTGTTAACTAAAAATGCCTGGCTTGCCTGTCGTTCGGAAGTGAGCGCGGGCCATATATGGAGATCCGGAATCTGTGCGTATCGTCATCTGACGGGCGCAGCATGTGTGGGCGGGGCTGGGGGTGTCGCCACTCTGGTGCAAAAGGCTGTCTTAGCCCCTTGCGCTTGTAACGAGATCACGTAGTGTCTCCTTATAGGCGCATGCGTAATGCTGGGAGCGGAGGTTCCTGCATGTACGCGAGCTCCCCAACTAGGTGTGAATATAGACAGCGCGTGCATTTTAGAAAGAAAAGGCCAAATGTTCCGAAGAACAAGTAAATAAAGACAAAAAGCACAAGTTACTAACTTGAGTAACGATATATCTGTAAGAGACAGTAGTTAGTGACAGATTCCTTACCTTAGAATATCCATAGGCGTCAGGCTGGATCCCGAAAGTTTTTGCGTAGCAGTACCCTTGTGCGTTGGTAGGCAGCGTCGTGCGGCTCCGCGTCCGTCGTCGGCGTCGTGATCGCCGGGATGATGTCGCGGGCAGTACTTAGACGCCGCCCCTGCGCGCTGACGTCAGTTCTGTACACGACTTTCCGCGCCAGGAACGCAGAGCCATGCAAGAAGCTGACATAGGTGTCTGAAAAATACTAGGGCCCTGAAAGGGATGTCCTTAACCCTAGAAATCAGTTCGCAGAACGGGGAGGATGGGTGGGCGGTAGGAATCTGTCACTAACTACTGTCTCTTACAGATATATCGTTACACAAGTTAGTAACTTGTGCATCTGAAAGAGACACTTTAGTGACAGATTCCTTACCTTAGAATAGATACCCCAGCAATACCAACCCCGGTGGTGGGTCTGCGAACAAAGATCAGACAAGGAAGTCCCGGAGGACAGAACGGCCAAAGAAGCCGTCCCTCCGGACCTGGCTGTCAAGGCAGTAATGCTTGGTAAACGTGTGCAGCGAGGCCCACGTAGCTGCCTGACATATATCTTGCAGCGGAACACCGCGGCCTAAAGCCGTGGTAGCAGCCGTTGCCCAGGTGGAATGGGCCCGCAGCCCAACAGGAGGCTCCTTCTTAGCCAAAGAATAGCAGGCTTTGATACACAAGGTGACCCAGCGGGAGATGGTTCTCTTGTGCACCGCCCGACCTTTTTGGCGCCCACGTAGCCAACAAAGAGCTGGTCATCCACCCGGAAGTGTTGTGTGCGGTTGATATAAAAGGAAAGCGCACGTTTTGGGTCCAGACGGTGGAGCCTCTCTTCCTCTCTGGAAGGATGCGGAGGCGGAAAGAAGGTGGGCAAAGTGATGGTCTGCCCATTGTGGAAGGCAGTAACCACCTTTGGCAAGAAGGACGGACGCGTCCTAAGAACAACCTTGTCTGGATGGACAGACAGAAAGGGAGGTTTGCATGATAGAGCCTGGAGCTCACTCACCCGCCGAGCGGAGGTTATGGCCACCAGAAAGGCTGTCTTCAAAGTAAGAAGACGAAGAGGACAGTTATGTAGAGGCTCAAAGGGAGCGCACATTAAAAAGGTAAGAACCAAGTTTAAGTCCCACGGAGGCATGACAAACGGAACAGGAGGGAAGAGGTGAGTAATGCCTTTTAGAAACCTGTTAACCACAGGGGACTTAAAAAGAGAGGGCTGATCAGGGAGCCTGAGGAAGGCCGAGATTGCACAAAGATAGCCCTTGATGGTACCCAGGGCAGAACCCTGTTGGGCCAGAGAAAGAAGGAACAGAAGAACCTCGGAAAGAGGGGCAGAGGCGGGATTCACAGCCTTTGCTGTGCACCATGCCACAAACTTGTTCCACCTGCAGGCGTATACCACCTTAGTGGAGGGACGCCTGGCTGCCAGAATCACATCACAAACTTCGGGAGGCAAGTCGAAAGGAATCAACTGCCGCCGCTCAATCTCCACGCAAGCAGGTGGAGACTGGACAGGTTCGGGTGGAGGACCGTCCCCTGCTGCTGCGACAGAAGATCCTCCCGAAGAGGCAGACGGATCGGGGGATCGACGCTCATACTGAGTAGCTCGGGATACCAAACTCTTCGAGCCCAGTCCGGAGCCACAAGGATGACCTGATGACATTGCGCGTTCTCTTCGGTGGCGAATAGATCTAACCAAGGCTATCCCCACTGTAGAAAGAGTCCATGCGCCACTTCCGAGTGAAGACGCCATTCGTGATCCATCATGCACCTGCGGCTGAGTTCGTCCGCCCTGGCGTTCAGGGAACCTGCCAGGTGTTGAACCATCAGGAATATGCCCTGATGTTCCAGCCATGTCCAGAGGCGCAGAGCCTCCTGACATAGGGTCCACGACCCCACCCCGCCTTGTTTGTTGCAGTACCACATGGCGGTGGTGTTGTCTGTGAACACCTGCACTACCTTCCCTTTGACAGAGGGAAGGAATGCCTTGAGTGCAAGTCGGATCGCCCGGAGCTCCAGAAGGTTGATATGGAGCCGGGACTCCGCCGGAGACCAGAGGCCTCTGATCTCCGCCTCTCCCATGTGACCGCCCCATCCCAGAAGGGACGCGTCCGTCACGACTGTGTGCTCTGGCTGGGGAAGGGAGAGGGATCTGCCCATGACCCATTGCCGGTTCGAGAGCCACCACTGCAACTGTTTTGCAGTCCCCTCCGAGATCTGGACGTGATCGGACAGGTTGCCCTGGTGCTGCGCCCACTGGAACTTCAGGTCCCACTGCAGAGCCCGCATATGCCATCTGGCATGATCGACCAGCAGGATGCAGGAGGCCATGAGGCCCAGCAGCCTCAGGGTCATCCGTACCGAAACCCAGGATAGAGGCTGAAAGATCGGAATCATAGCCTGAATATCCCGGACTCGCCGTTCGGGAGGATAGGCCCGAAACTGCGTCGTGTCCAGAACTGCTCCGATGAAAAGGAGCTGTGGAGAAGGAATCAGGTGCGACTTCGGCACATTGATGGAGAACCCCAGCGAGTGCAGGAGTTCGGCCGTAGTCTGGAGGTGGGAGACGACTGCCTGGGACGAGCCCGCCTTCAGCAGCCAGTCGTCGAGGTAGGGGAAGACTGGAACCCCTGCCCGGCGCAGATGAGTTGCGACCACCGCCATCACTTTCGTGAACACCCGAGGGGCACTTGTGAGGCCAAAGGGGAGCACGGTGAATTGAAAATGCTCGAGGCACACTATGAACCGCAGGTAACGCCGGTGGGCCGGCAGGACGGGGATGTGGAAATAAGCGTCCTGCAAGTCCAACGCTACCATCCAGTCTCCAGGGTCTAGGGCAGTCAAGACCCGACCTAAGGTGAGCATCTTGAACTTCTCCTTCCGGAGGAAGCGATTGACGTTCCGGAGGTCCAAGATAGGACGCATGTCCTCCTTGTCCTTTTTGGGCACCAGAAAGTAGTGGGAGTAGCAACTACGTCCTACTTCTGGGGTCGGAACGCGCTCGATGGCCCTCTTGGCCAAGAGGGCCGCAACTTCCTTCTGAAGAAGCACCAAGTGATCCCCTGACATGCGGTGGAATTGAGGTGGCATGGCTGGGGGGGTGGTCTCAAAGGGGAGGGAGTAGCCCCTTCGGACAATGTCCAAGACCCACCTGTCCGAGGTGATGGCACGCCAGTGGTGAAGGTGATGGCGGACCCTGCCCCCTACTGGCGTGCTGTGCACCTGAAAGGAAGGACTAGGAGGGCTTGGAGGCCGCGGACGGGGCAGGGTTGGTGGCCTGACCCGCACGCTGGTTGCCTGACCCGCCACGGCGGGAGCCACGTCCTCGGCCACGCGAAGACGCTTGCTGCGCAGGCCGGTGGCTGGGCAGCGGACGTGACAGGGCGCCCCTTCCGTGGCCACGAAAGGGGCGAAAAGCAGATGGCTGCGGAGGGCGTACAGCAGAAAGGCCCAGGGACTTGGCCATAGCCCGTGAGTCCTTAAAACGCTCCAGCGCATGGTCTGCCTTGTTCCCAAAAAGACCGACCCCATCAAAGGGCATGTCCATAAGAGTGTTCTGGACATCACCCGAGAAACCAGTGGTTCTCAGCCAGGCGTGACGGCGCAGCGCCACTGTCGTTGCAACTGATCTACCCAGCGAGTCGGCGGTATCAAGGCCACATCTAATGTTAAATTTAGCCGCATCTCTTCCTTCCGCAATGGCGCGGGAAAGCAGTGTCTGGACCTCCTCAGGACACTGGGACAAAGCTTGCGCCACCGAGTCCCACAGAGAGTGGGAATATCGGCCCAAAAGGCAAGCAGTGTTGACAGACCGCAAGCCAGCACTGGAGGAAGAAAAGACCTTCTTCCCAAATTGATCCAGGCGTTTGGATTCCCTATCCGGAGGAGCGGTAGGGAAGGCGGTTTGGGAAGCAGAGGCTTGGACAACCAAGCTCTCAGGAGTGGGGTGTTGGGAGAGGAACAGGGGGTCGCCCGGAGCGGGGCGATGGCGTCGGGCCACGTTCCTATCCACAGGAGCCCCTGTGGCGGGCTTGGACCAGGTGCCCAAAAGAACGTAGAAAGTGCGTCATTAAACGGCAGCAGTGGCTCCGAGGAGGTAGCCGCCGGCTGAAGCACTTCCGTCAGGAGGTTAGTCCTGACGGCCACTGTAGGCAATTGGAGGTGTAAGGCCCCAGCTGCTCTACGCAACACCGTTGCAAAGTTTGCTCCCTCCTCCGTTGCCACGGAAGGAGGAGACAGCATGCCAGGGTCAGGGGAGGTGTCCAGCCCACTGGCATCCCCAAGTTCCTCAGCCCAGACCTGTTCGTACTCACACTGCTGTGTGAGAGGGTCCTCCGACCCCTCCCACTCCTCTTCGTCCTCCTCAGGTTCAAAATAAGGAGAAGGAGGGACACGCGGGACCCAAGGTCTGGTCCGGCGCTGTGTCCGGATCCGGAGAGAACCGGGGAACGACGCCGCCTGGAGCCCCGGGCGGCGTCGGAAACGGCACCGGAGACATCGGCGCCGGCGGAGGCATAGTTAGGTCAACCGGCGTCGATGGGGGTTGCGGCAGCACCGGAGCCGGGATCGAGGCCGGGGCCGAAGCCGGGGCCGGGACCGGTGTTACAGGCGGTGCCGGGACCGGAGTCGTCGGCGGCGCCGGGGAAACCCCATCAGTGCCCGCGGGGCCCGAAGGCGCACCGGGGGGACATTGAGGCCCGAAGAGGCGGGCTATGGCCGACAGGAATTCCTGTATCTCGGCCGGAGTCGCCCCCGAACCCGGGAAGGACGGGTAATGCGGGGGCGGCTCCACAGGCACTCCCAGAGCCGCGGGGACGGTGCCGACAGGAGCCTCAGCCGAGTCGCGAGACCGGCGAGGCGAAGTCGTGGAGCGATGACGCTTCTTAGACTTTTTATGCTTCGACTTACCGAAGGAGTGCGAAGACTTGGACCCCGACGACCGATGAGGACTCCGCGACCGGCCCCTCGACCTCTCACGTGATCGGGGCTTGGTGTGGCGCGGAGCCGACTGCCGGACCTCGAGGAGCTTTCGAGACCGCTCTCGCAAAGCCTTCGGGTGCAAGGCCCGGCAGTCGGGGCACGACTTCGTGTCGTGGTCGCGGCCGAGACAGTAGAGACACTCTAAATGCGGGTCTGTGATCGACATCATACGATCACAGACGTCGCAGTGCTTGAACCTGGGCATCCCTACCGACACCTTCGGAGTCGATAGACTCGTGAGAAAAAACAGTGAAAAATCACCAAAAATATAGTCAAAAAATGACTAGGGCACTGCTCTTCCCGGATCTGCGCTTACTGGCGCGGAAAAAGAAGAACTGACGTCAGCGCGCAGGGGCGGCGTCTAAGTACTGCCCGCGACGTCATCCCGGCGATCACGACGCCGACGACGGACGCTGAGCCGCACGACGCCGCCTACCGACGCGCAAGGGTACTGCTACGCAAAAACTTTCCGGATCCAGCCTGACGCCTGGGGATATGCTAAGGTAAGGAATCTGTCACTAACGTGTCTCTTTCAGATAGATATTTATAAAGACAAAAGGAAAATGCTACTTACCAGTATGCATCTGTTCTTGGCATGTAGAGCTGCAGATCCACACACTGTGCATAGATCGCCATCTGGTGTTGGGCCCGGATGTTTGCACTTATTTTTGTCTTGGAAAAGTCTTTGGAAGTCACGAGATAGGTGACTCCTCCTTTGGATGATAGTGCGCATGGGCATCGGCTCCATCTTCAGATTGTTTTTCGCCAGCAGGGAAATGATGGAGTTTTGTGAGAAACAGAAAAGATGCCCATGAATGCTGTATCTAAATAAGATAATACTGGAACAGATAAAGGTAGCCGGGGAGGTGGGTGGGCGTGTGTGGATCTGCAGCTCTACATGCCAAGAACAGATGCATACTGGTAAGTAGCATTTTCCGTTCGAGGCATATGAGCTGCAGATCACACACTGTGCATAGATTGTATAGCAGTACTCCTCCTTTGCGGCGACCACCAGTATCTGCTGCAGTAGTTTGAAATAGTGTTTTGAGTACAGCCTGGCCCACACTAGCTTGTTGTTTTGTTTGCACATCTACACAATAGTGTTTTGTGAATGTGTGCGGTGTAGACCATGTAGCTGCTTTGCAGATGTCATCTAAGGGAATGTTCCCTAAAAATGCCATTGAAGCCCCTATCTTTCGGGTAGAGTGGGCTTTAGGGGGGATAGATAATGTACGTTTTGCTTTGTGATAGCAAATTTGTATGCATTTTACAATCCACCTTGCAATACCAGATTTTGATATGGGGTTGCCTTTATGTGGTGGTGGGAAGGACACGAAAAGTTGTTTTGTTTTGCGAAAAGGGTTTGTTCTTTCAATGTAATAAAGGAGTGCTCTTTTAAAATCCAGAGTATGAAGAGCTCTTTCTGCGACTGTTTGTGGTTGCGAGAAGGATACTGGCAACTCCACAGACTGATTGAGATGAAAGGGAGAAATAACCTTAGGGAGGAATTTTGGATTGGTTCTGAGAACTACTTTGTTGTGATGGAGTTGTAAAAAGGGTTCTTGAATAGTTAGTGCTTGTAGCTCACTGACTCTTCTAAGGGAAGTAATGGCCACCAGGAAAGCGACTTTCCATGTTAGAAATTGTAGCTCGCATTTGTGCAGAGGTTCAAATAGAGGACCCATTAGTCTTGTGAGAACAATGTTTAAATTCCATACAGGTGAGGGTGGTACCCTGGGAGGGATTATTCTTTTGAGGCCTTCCATAAATGCTTTGATGGCAGGTACCCTGAATAGTGACAAGTGTTGTCTATTTTGTAAGTAGGCTGCTATGGCAGCGAGGTGGAACCTAATAGATGTGTATGCTAAGTTACACTTTTGGAGCTGTAGTAGATAGCCTATGATGTGTTGAATAGACACATCTAAAGGATTGGTGTTGTTGTTGTTACAGTATATTACAAATCTTTTCCACTTGGCTGTATAGCAGGCTCTAGTGGTGGGGCGTCTAGCCTCTTTGATAACGTTCATACAGTCAGGGGGAAGGTTAAGATAACCAAACTCTAAGACCTCAGGAGCCAGATTGCTAGGTTGAGCTGTGCTGGGTCCGGGTGTCTGATCTCTCCATGGGTCTGGGTTAAGAGACGTGGGGAGAGGTGTAGTTTTTGGTGCGGGACTAAAGATAGTTCCAGTAATCTGGTGTACCACGGTTGTCTGGCCCATGTTGGAGCAACTAGGATGAGAGTGAGTGAGTGTTGTTGCAGTTTGCGCACCACCAGTGGAATGAGTGGGAGAGGCGGAAAAGCATACGCAAATCTGCCTGACCAATTCATCCATATCGCATTGCCTTTGGACAATGGGTGTGGATATCTGGCGGCGAAGCTTGGGCATTTGGTGTTTTCGGTTGTGGCGAAGAGATCTATCTGTGGCTGCCCCCACATGTGGAAGAACGGTTGAAGGACTTGTGGATGAAGTTCCGACTCGTGAATCTGTTGCGTCTGACGACTTAACAGATCCGCTATGTTGTTCTGGACTCCTGGAACGTGTTGTGCTAGGAGAAAAATGTTCTGAGGAATAGCCCATCTCCATATGCTTTGTGCTAGTTGCGAGAGCTGTAGGGAGTGTGTCCCGCCTTGTTTCTGTATGTAGTACATTGCTGTCATGTTGTCGGTCCGGACTAGGACAGCTTTGCCTGATATTTGTTTCTGGAATGACTTTAAGGCCAGGAATATGGCTAGTAACTCCAGGTGATTGATATGGAGTAACTTGTGTTGAGGCGTCCACCTGCCCTGTATGGTGTGATGTAGTAGATGAACTCCCCAGCCGGAGAGCGATGCGTCCGCTGTTAGCACAATCTGTGGAACCGGCTCGATGAACGGTCGCCCCTTGGAAAGGTTTTGGGTGTTCCACCACTGCAGAGAGCGAAGCGTGTGGCCGTCCACCAACACCAGATCTGTCAGCTGACCTTGAGCTTGGTTCCACTGACTTGCTAAGCACTCTTGTAGAGGACGCATCTGGAGTCTTGCGTGAGGTACTATGGATATGCAAGAGGCCATCATCCCTATGAGCTGCATGAACACTCGAGCTGGAAGAGAGTGTTGCGGTTGAAATTTGGTTATGAGGCTTTGTATGCTTGCTATCCTGGCTGGGCTGGGATATGCAAGTGCTTTTGAGGTGTTTATTGTGGCACCGAGGTACTGTTGTATGTGGGACGGTTGTAGGTGAGATTTTGCGTGGTTTACTGTAAACCCCAAGTCGTGGAGTAGCTGGATTGTGGCGTGAGTGTGATGTACACACTGATTGTATGAGTTGGCTTTTATGAGCCAGTCGTCCAAGTATGGGAAGAAATGAATGTGCTGTCTTCTTAGGTGAGCTGCAACTACCGCCAGACACTTGGTGAATACTCTGGGTGCTGTGGTGACTCCGAAAGGGAGTACCTTGAATTGGTAGTGCTGACCGTCCACTACAAACCTGAGATATTTCCTGTGAGAGATGTGAATGGGAATATGAAAGTAGGCGTCCTTGAGATCTAGAGTGGCAAGGAAGTCGCCTTGTGAGAGAAGAGGAAGGACCTGTTGAAGTGTGACCATGTGAAAATGGTCTGAGTATGTACAGGTTTAGGGGTCTGAGGTCTAGGATAGGTCTCAGAGCCGTCCTTGTTTGGAATAAGAAAGTACAGGGAGTAAACTCCTGTGTTTTGATGATGCAGGGGGACTGGTTCTATTGCATGTTTTTGTAGGAGGGAGATGACCTCCTGCTTTAGCAGCGATAAATGTTCTGGTGACATTGGACACTGTCTGGGTGGTATGTTTGGGGGGGTAGAGGTGAGTTCTAGACAGTAACCTGATTGAACGATTTGTCTCACCCACCTGTCTGTGGTGATGTTGTTCCAGACAGGAAGGAACTGTAGCAATCTTCCCCCGACAGGAGTGGAATGGTCTAGGGGGAGGGGAGGGAAGTCATTGGGTAGGGGTGGAGGCAGAGCGGGTATTGTTGGTCTTGCCTCTACCTTTGTTATTATTGCCTCTGTAGCCTCCTCTTTGATAACCTCTGGTAAATGTGGTCTGGGTGGGGGCCTTATAAGAGGTGGATGGGTTGTCAGAGGAGTAGCCTCTGGAGGTGCCCTTGTAAGAGGAGCGACGAAAGGAACGTCTGGGAGCTTGCGATTGCAAGGCTCCCATTGATTTAGCCGTGTCAGTGTCTTTTTTCATCTTTTCTAGAGATGAATCCACGGTAGGTCCGAATAAGTGTTCCTGATCAAATGGCTGGTTAAGGATACAAGTTTGTACTTCAGGTTTAAAACCTGAAATGCGTAGCCAAGCATGTCTACGCAGAAGAACACTTGTGTTGATGGCTCGGGAGGCGGTGTCTGCCACGTCTAGAGCACAACGAATGGAGGTGTTAGTAATGAGCTTACCCTCCTGTATGAGGTCATTGGCCTTGGTTTTATATTGGTCCGGAAGGTGCTGCAATAGGGTCTCTAGTTCGTCGTAGTGTGCCCTATCATACCTAGCTAACAAAGCTTGAGTGTTGGCGATACGCCATATGTTAGCTGCTTGTGACGCTGTGCGTTTACCAGAGGCGTCCAAGAGTTTGGACTCTTTGTCGGGAGGTGGAGCGTCCCCTGACGTGTGAGAGTTAGCCCTCTTCCTAGCGTTGGAGACTACTAAGGAATCCAACGGTATGTGTCCTTTAATGTATACTGGGTCTGCTGGGGCAGCTTTGTATTTCTTCTCTATCCTGGGGTTAATAACCCTAGCCCTAACAGGATCTTTAAACACCTCAGGTGCATGTTTGATGACCCCTTTTAACATAGGTAGGATAGAGGTGGACTTTTGTGAAGTATCAAAAGTGTCCATTAAAAAATCCTCTCCCACAGGGTCTGTGTGTAAGTCAACCCTGTGGTATTGTGCAGCTCTGTGAACGAGCTGGTTGAAACCCATGGTGTCCTCTGGAGGGGAAGGTCTAGAGGGGTAGATGTCGTCTTGTGGAACATTAGGGACATCTGGTGTGTTGTAATCGTCCCAGGGGTCTGGGGTAGAAGGTGGACTAGGATCCCCTAGTGGCTCATCGTTTGCACCCCCCGTGTCATCAGAGGTGTCATCATCGTCCACTGGTGGAGGAGATGGTGTAGGAGAGTGGTGTGCTGGGGGAGGTGGAGGAGGAGGTGGAGAAGGGATCCTGAGAGGAGATGTTGCAATGTCTCTCTTCTTAGGTGGTGGAGCCGATGGAGGCGTGTCCAGTGGTCTCTTTTTAGAAGTGAGAGTCAGTTGACCAGTGTTTGGGTCTTTTAGAAGAGTTTTTTGGGTATGATCCGGTTTAAAAAGCTCTTCTGGTGGAGGCCGGTCTTTCGGCACCGATTTTGTCATTTCCGAAGGCTTGCGCGGCACCGACTCCGGAACTGTTTTGTGCTCTTTAGGCTTCGATGAAGGATTGCGCGTCGAAAGTGGGATCGGTAACGGTACCGAACTGGAGCGCGAGAAACACATCCGAGCCCGATGGCGGAAAAAAACAATCTGAAGATGGAGCCGATGCCCATGCGCACTATCATCCAAAGGAGGAGTCACCTATCTCGTGACTTCCAAAGACTTTTCCAAGACAAAAACAAGTGCAAATATCCGGGCCCAACCCCAGATGGCGATCTATGCACAGTGTGTGATCTTCAGCTCATATGCCTCGAACTAGATATTTTCTATTATTGTTGGTGGTTAGCCATGTGGCAGAGGCAGTCGGGCACAATTAAGAACAGCTGTGGCCTCGGGGTATAGCACAGTAGATGTAACCTTGGCTAAAGAGCCAGTGATGCTATGGTTACTCCTCTGGGCAAGAGAGGCCAGGATTGGTGCGCAAAGGCCAGAATGGCAGGGACTGTGTCCTCAGAATGACGGGTGTCACCCTTATGATGGTTAAATGCAAAGCTTCAAAACAAAGACGAGGTGGTGACTCGTCTATGCAGGTGGTACAACGTATGATTTTCTGCCAGTAGGCGGACAGTGTACAGGGCATATGATGGTAACGGTTGATGCCAGGTCTTAGGCTATACTCAGGAGACGGGGCTAGTGGTAGTTTGTTCATAAGCATGTCCCGCACGAAGGTGTTCTCTGTAGGTGATCTTTGTTCATAACATTGGCTAGTCCTTATTATCAATACACAGCTGTTCTTAATTGTGCCCGACTGCCTCTGCCACATGGCTAACCACCAACAATAATAGAAAATATCTATTTTGTCTTTATAAATATCTTTTTTGTCTTTATTTACTTGTTCTTCGGAACATTTGGCCTTTTCTTTCTAAAACGCAGTACCAGCCTTTAACTTCAGCCTCACTACACAGCTCTGCCAGCAACTGAGATTGCCGCAGGTAGGCGTCTCTTTTCAAACATAGCGGTATCTCTGCACGCACGCGCTGTCTATATTCACACCTAGGTGGGGAGCTCGCGTACATGCAGGAGCCTCCGCTCCTAGCATTACGCATGCGCCTATAAGGAGACACTACGTGATCTCGTTACAAGCGCAAGGGGCTAAGACAGCCTTTCGCACCAGAGTGGCGACACCCCCAGCCCCGCCCACACATGCCGCGCCCGTCAGATGACGATACGCACAGATTCCGGATCTCCATATATGGCCTGCGCTCACTTCCGAACGACAGGTAAGCCAGGCATTTTTAGTTAACATCATTTGGCGACCCCGGATGCCGCTTAACCACCTAATCAAACCTAATTACGTGCACTCGTGCATTAACACCAGTGCGCGAACGCCATAAAAGGTCTCCCAGCCATTTCCCTCAGTTGTCATCGAGGAGGCGAGCTGCTGAGACATAGGTGTAGAAGCGGGAGACAGACCAGTAACAGTAAGAGTATGAGTGATTTGGAATGAATGTGTGATCCCAGTGTTAACCTCACAGGAGCTCCTCATATCCATGCGTACATACGCATTCCGCCTTAACCAGAGCAATTTACATGGCTACCCCCCAGCTTATTTGCTCATCTGCTTTCTTTCTCCTCTCTATAGCGCTTGACCAAAGGGGTCTTCCCTCCACAGCCTCCTATGGGGCTAGTAGGTCCCACCAAAAGGGTAAGCAATGTGGGACTCACCTCCCATTATTGAGTTTGAAGTGCACAGATGAATGTCACGTTTGCTGCACTTTGTAGCCACTCACTATGTATTGCATGTGAATGTGGCTGTCTGGAGTGTTTTCCTTTTTCCTTTTTAAGACCTAGGTGCTTTATTACACTGTATTTTTTGTCTTTCTTCTTTACAGGTTTGAATTTTTACCTCACCAAGGTGGAGTGTGATATTGATCACCCCACTCAGTGGAACTCTCTAACCATAGAACGGTAAGGGTGGAGCCCATTGTTTCTGATAAGTCCTGATGAATGCTGCGGACCCGACCGGGCCAATAGGCAGAAACATGTCGACTACGCACGTTACGGTGGGAGGACAATAATATCCTCAATACACCGCACTTTTAGTTTTAATTACCATACAGATGCCAGTCACATTAAAATTTAGTTTGACATCTGTAATGGACTTTTAAACTCACTTTTTGTAAGGGCCCCCACTTAGATTTAGAAGTGCATCCCTGTCTCCAGGTGTATGCCCGCCCCCTATCAAACCAAGTTTTTAGGGGGCAAGGACTGGTCAATGATGAAGCATGACACCAGGTGGTGTGTGAGACCAGTCTTTCACTTTTTGTGAGATGCCAGCACTCACAAAATAATCTTATAGCACTTAGGTCACTAGACTGGGAGCGGCTCTTTTTGTGATAAACAGTGTATGTTGGAGGCTGCCTGCTCCTGGTGCCCCGCGCCTCTCGTTCCCTTCCCCAAGTCCTTCTCTTGGGGTTCATGTGGATAGACATCTGTATATACTATACCAAAATGAGGTATAGTGTGCACAGAGTCCAGTGGAACCCCAAAAGTAGGCAGAGGTAAAAGTAGATGGCACCTTACTCTCTATTTGTGGTAGTAAGGCTTTATCAGAGGGTAGTGTTAAGCATTTGTTGTACACACTCAGGCAGAAAATGATGTCACACACTCAAAGACTGAACTCAGACCAATTTGTTTCTATCAAAAATATTATTAAGTTATTTTATTTCTAGAAACAAGCCAAGCCTGGTGAAGGTAAGTGAAATAAATGCTTTGCAAAATCTTATGCAATGTTTTACAGTTGGATGCAGGTTCAAATGCAGTTGATTGAATTACAGGTAAGTCAATGTTTCGAAATTACTTTTCAGTTACTTTTCAGATCACTTTGTACGTTAGTTTTTAGATTACTTTTTAAGTTACTTTTTCTACTCAGTGTGATATGCCTAGATATCACACTGGGACATTTCCTAGAGAAAAGGTAAGTAAATCAGTTTTTGTACATATGCAGTTTTTCAGTGTTTCCTACAAACCAAATCCACACAACAATTTTCAAGGAAAAACAGTCAATGTATTCCTATGGAGAAAAATGAAGTTAACGGTTTGCAGGTAAGTACAAGTTTGCAGGAGTTGGTATTCCGGGGTTAGAACCAGGGTTCCCCCAGGGTCAAGGATGCACTCTTGAAATACCCTCAGCGGCACTAGAGCGGCCGGGTGCAGAGTGCTGATGCCCAATGTTATCCAATGGGGGATAGGGGGCCTCCGGTTGGTGGCTGCTCACGAGCAGGCAGCTAAATGTGTATGCTAAATTTGACTGTTGTAAATGCAGTAAACAGCAAATGATATTTTGAACGGAAACATCAATCGGGTTGACATGATTGTTATTACAATAAATAACAAACCGCTTCCATTTGGCTGCATAGCAAGCTCTTGTAGTAGGTCTTCTAGCTTCTTTAATAATGTTCATACAGTCTGGCGGAAGATTTAGATAGCCAAACTCTATGATTTCAGGTGCCAGATCGCTTCGTTGAGATGTCTGGGATCTGTGTGTCTTATCACTCCACGGCTCTGCGTGAGGTGATTGGATGTGAGATGTAGTTTTTGATGAGGAACTACTGAGAGCTCCAATAGGGTGGTGAACCATGGTTGACGGGCCCATGTGGGAGCTACTAGGATTAGAGTGAGGGACGTTTGCCTGAGCTTCCGAACCACTAGTGAAATGAGTGGGAGAGGCTTAAAAGCGCAGGCAAATATCCCTGACCAGTTCATCCATAGCGCATTGCCTTTGGACAATGGGTGTGGATACCTGGATGCAAAGCTTGGGCATTTTGCGTTTAGGTGTGTGGCGAACAGATCTAGGTCCGGGAAGCCCCACATCCGAAAGAATGGGAGGAGAACTTGAGGGTGGAGTTCCCACTCATGCATCAGGTGTCTTTGTCGACTGAGTAGATCTGCTATTTGATTGTCTACTCCTGGAAGGTGTTCTGCGAGGAGATATATTTTGTGACGTATGGCCCACCTCCAGATGGTCTGTGCTAGTTGCGACAGCTGGAGAGTGTGCCCCCCCCCTGTTTCTGTATGTAGTACATTGCTGTCATGTTGTCTGTACACATCAGGACAGCTTTGCCTACTAGATGAACTTGAAAGGCTTTGAGCGCTAGAAAAATCGCTAGAAGCTCTAGATAATTTATCTGAAGCTGCTTTCGCTGCAGACTCCACATGCCCTGAATTGTGTGAGTTTGGAGATGAGCTCCCCAACCAGTGAGCGATGCGTCTGCTGTTAGCACTATCTGTGGAACCGGGTCGATGAAGGGCAGCCCTTTGGAAATATTTTGTGGATTCCACCACTGCAGAGAGCGATGAGTGCGGCCGTCCACCAACACTAGATCTGATAACTGACCCTGAGACTGGTTCCACTGAGGTGCTAAGCATTCGTGAAGGGGACACATTTGAAGTCTTGCGTGAGGGACTATTAGGATGCAAGACGCCATCATCCCTAGTAATTGCATGAACACTCAAGCTGGCATTGAGTGTTGAGGCTGGAACTGACATATTAGAGTCTATATTTTTCGGATCCTGGCCGGATTGGGGTAGGCCAGAGCCTTTTGTGTATTTATAGTGGCTCCCAAGTACACTTGTGTGTTGGAGGGTTGGAGATGGGACTTGGACAGATTTACTGTGAATCCAAGATCATGGAGCAGTTGCACTGTTTTGTGAGTGTCTCTTAGACAGCTGTGTTGCGAACTGGCTTTTATGAGCCAATCGTCTAAGTATGGGAAGACGTGAATGTATTGTCTTCGTAGATGAGCTGCGACTACTGCCAGGCATTTGGTGAAAACGAAATGGTTACTTACCAGTAGGAGTAGTTTTGCAGCTTGAAGAACTTTCTGGATTCACATGCTGTGCATTATTCCGCCATCTAGTGGTTGGGTCTGGAATTGTCTTTGGTTTTTTTTCTCTTGTTTTGGTCGCTGTCAACCACCATTTGGTGCCAGGTACGTCCCCTGTGTGACGTCAGACGGTATCCTGGAGGTCGACGTGCATGGTAGCCATCTTCGGATTCTTTTTTCCTGTTTTTATTCTTGTGTGTAATCCTTGACATGGTTATATAATAACTGATTAACTCCTGTGCTTCCCACCTGTTTGTCTTCCTTATAGGGGAGGCCGGGTGGGTCGCATGTGAATCCAGAAAATTCTTCAAGCTGCAAAACTACTCCTACTGGTAAGTAACCACTTCGTTTTGCAGCGTGAATCCTTTTCTGGATTCACATGCTGTGCATTAGATTATGTAGCGGTTTCTCCCGTGCTTGGGAGGCTGTGGTGAAAGGAAGGCCTTGAAAACAGGTGTTGAAGCACCTTTTGTCCAATTTGAGCTTCCTTATTCATTTGTATATCCACACAATAATGTTTTGTAAAAGTGTGTGGTGACGCCCATGTTGCTGCTGCACAAATGGAGTCAATGGGTACCTTGGCCATAAAGGCTAGCGTTGCTCCTTTCTTTCTAGTTGAGTGAGCTGTTGGTTGAATTGTTAGTTCTTTCTTGGCATTGGCATAACATAATTGGATGGTTTGTACTAGCCATCTTGCAATAGTTGCCTTGGTGACAGGTGATCCTGTGTTGGTATGTGCGTATGAGACGAACAATTGTTTTGTTCACCTGATTTTTTCTGTTATTTGCAAATAATACAATAATGCCCTCCTTACATCCAGGGTATGGAGGCTTCTTTCTCCTTTAGTGTTTGGGTTTTTGAAGAAAACCGGTAGGAGAATGTTCTGATTTAAGTGATACTTAGATACCACCTTTGGCACGAAATGTGGGTTAGTTTTTAAAATCACCTTATCCTTGTGGATTTGTAAGTATGGTTCTTGTATTGTTAACGCTTGCAGTTCACTTACTCTTCGTAGAGATGTTATAGCAATGAGAAATGCTGTTTTTAGAGTAATGTGCTTGAGGTCCGCTATATGCATGGACTAAAAGGGCTTTCCTATTAGTTGCGAAAGTACTGTATTTAAACTCCATGTGGGTACAGGAGCTGCTCTTGGTGCAATTTGTTTTGCTCCTTCCAAAAATCTTTTAATTACTGGTCTTGTAAAGAAACTTTTACATGTCTTTCCCCTAGTGTACGCTACTATGGCAGCAAGGTGCACCTTTATACTTCAGTAGTTGATGTTACTGTCTAAGAGGTAAGTTAGGTAAGTAATAACTGTTTCTTGCGTGTTGATTGAACTCTGTTTCTTGTTAGCGGCGCACCATGTGGTATATCGCTTCCATTTTGCTGTATTGCATTTTCTTGTTGACTGTTTTCTTGCCTCCTTTAGAATTTCTATGGTTTGTAGAGGCAGATTGAGGTGTCCAAATTCTATGTATTCAGGCGCCAAGCCGCTAGGTGTAGTGTTGCTGGCTCTGGGTGAAAGATCTGACCCTGGTGCATTGTTAGCAGGTCCTTTTCTGCTCTGATCCTGACCATCTCCCCTTTGGATAGTTCTAGGAGAGTTGAATACCATGTCTGCCTTGGCCATAGTGGAGCAATGGGAATTATATTTGTTCCTGGATCTTTTGCTTTTTGTAACACTCTTTGCAGCAGGGGTATCGGTGGAAAGGTGTAAGCAAATATCTGTGACCAGTTGAGTGAAAGTGCATTTCCCTTTGATAGGTGGTGTGGAAACCTCGAGGCAAAGGACTGGCAGTTTTTGTTCTGCACTGTTGCAAACAGTCTATTACTGGTGCTACCCATATTCTGAACAGATACTGTACGGTTTTGTTCTTCAATTCCCATTCGTAAGAGCAGTTGTTCTGTCTGCTCAGCTGGTCCCCTGTAATGTTGTCTACTCCTGCTAGATGTACAGTTTGTAAGTTGATTTTGTGAATTATTGCCCATTGCCAGATTTCCTGTGCAAGTTTGCTCAGGGGAAAGGATTTTGTCCCTCCTTGCTTGTTCAGATAAAACATTGTTGTTGTATTGTCTGTTTGGATCAGGATGGTTTTCCCCTGAATGTGTTTCTAGAATGCTTTTAGAGCAAGAAATACTGATTTCATTTCCAAAAAGTTGATGTGCTTTGTGGAATCGTGCTTGTCCTTTGCCCATGTACTTTCAGCTGGTTGAAATGCTCTCCCCAACCGTTGAGGAATGCGTCCGTGGTGACTGTCACAGTTGGAGTTGGGTTCCTGAAAGGTCTCCCCTGTGCTATTTTGTTGGATGCCCACCATTGTATCTCCGCTTGCACCTTTTGTGTAACAACCACTAGATCCTCCCAACTTCCTGTGGCTTGAGACCAGCTGTTGGTAAGCCATTCTTGGAATGGTCGCATGTATTGTCTGGCATGAGGGATCAGTGGGATGCATGATACCACCATGCCCATTAGATCCATGACCCTCCTCACTGTCAGAGACTGACCCCTCTGGTTTCCTGATGGATCGCCTGAATCCTGGCTTGTGTGGGGTATGCCATCGGTTTTGTTGTATTTAACTTTGCTCCCAGGAAGGTTTTTTCTCTTTCTGGTGTTGTTGAAGATTTCTTGTGGTTGATGAAGAAACCAAGTGTTTGTAGCGTGTGTATTGCTTTTTGCACGTGATTGTGACATGTTTGTTTTGATTTTCTCCTTATGAGCCAGTCGTCTAGATAGGGGTAGACGTGGATTCCTTCTTTTCTCAGGTGTGCCGCCACTGCGGCCAGATACTTTGTGAACATACGCGGAGCAGATTTTATTCCGAACAGAAGTACCTTGAATTGGTAGTGTGTCCCGTTGTGCAGGAATCTTAGGTATTTCCTGTGTTTTTTGTTCATTGGGATATGAAGGTAGGCGTCTTTGAGGTCTATTGTTGCCATGTAATCCCCTTTTTGAATCTGTAGGATTATTTCTTGGATCGTGCACATTTTGAAGCGTTGTGTCAGTATGAACTTGTTTATGAACCTTAAGTCCATTATTGGTCTTAGAGTTAGATCTTGCTTGGGTATTAGGAAATATGGTGAATAGTTTCCTGTGAACCACTCCTGTCTTGGTACTTTTTCTATTGCCTGTTTTAGGCATAGTTCCATGATCTCTTCGTTTAACAATTTTTGTTCTGGCTTCAATACATTTCTTGTTTTTGGTGGGTTTGCAGGTGGTACGTGAGTGAGTTCTATGCAATACCCATACTTTATCAAATTTAATATCCAATTGTCTGTAGTTATCCTTTTCCATTCTCTTGGGAAGAAGGATATTCTCCCCCCACAGGTCTTTTGTGTGGGTCTTTGTTTGAGGGTAAGTCAGTTTGATCCATCTCCTCTTCCTCTAGAGTATTGGCCTCTTCCTCTTCCATTGCCTCTTCCTCGAAAGGGCTGTTTTTGTTGTTGTTGCCAACCTTGGTATCCTGATTGCTGACCCATCTGCTGATTGGGGTTTTGCACGTGAGTTTGCTGAGACATTTGTTGTCCTTGTGCAAATGTGCCTCTACCTGTGGGCTTTCTGCTATTAAATCCCCCTCTTTTAAAGGAACCTCTTTGTTGTAGGGTACCCATTGCCCTTGGTGTTTCATTATCCTTTTTTATTTGTTGAAGGGATTCATCCACTTCCTTGCCAAACAGTGCTTCTCCATTGAATGGCCTATTAATGATGGAGGTTTGAACTTCCTGCTTGAATCCTGAGCCAGGCATGTCTTCTCAGTATGGTTCCTGTGCACATCTGCCTACTAGCAGTGTCTGCTGATTCTAAAGCTGGCTTTAGACAGGTGTTTGCTACGTTTTTGCCCTCCTGAACAATAGATTTTGCCCTCTTTCTGTCCTCCTCAGGGAGTTTGTTCAACAACTCCTCTATGTCATCCCACTGTTGGTGGCCATATCTATTCAGTAGGGCATTTGAGTTGGCAATACAGCACTGTGTTGTTGCCTCCTTTTCTATCCTTCTCCCCACCATATCCATCCTCTTACTTTCTTTTTCTGGTGGAGGCCCGGTGTTGGAGACTGCAATTGCTCTCCTCCTGGCTGTGGTGACAATAATTGAGTCAGGTATTGTACTTCCCTGAATATATTTAGGGTCCTTTGAGGAGGGTTTATAATTTTTCTCCACTCTGGGGGTTACTCCTTTGTTTGAGGCTGGTTCCTTGAAGGCTCCTTTGCCTTGATCCAGAATACTGGGCAGCATTGGAAGGTATTGTGTTCCTTTTGTTGCTGGTGCCAGGGTTTCTAGCAAGAAGCATGTGTCCCCTTTTTATTCCTCTAAGGGTACACCAAATTGATTTGCTGCCCTTTTAATAATGTCATTATAGAAAGCAATGTCAGCTGGAAGTGAAGCTTTCGAGGGGTAACTGCAAATCTCTGCTTCTGGGCTCTCGATGTCGAGGTCGTTCCACTCATCCTCGAAATTTTCAGAGTTTTCCTCCTCTTCAGGTATGTCTCCGTATTCCTCAGGTTCTTCGCCTCGAGGTTCTGGTGTTGGAGGGGAGTCGAAGATACCTTCTTCCTCTCCTTCGGCGTCTTCTGCCTCTTCTGCGTCGACGTTCTCTGGTTCGACAGCCAGTGTCTTTGGGATTCGAAAATCCTTCAGTGAGGCATTGAAGTCCTTCTTCTTTTGTAGGAGTGCTGCCATTTCCTCCTCAAGTCTTCTCCTTTTCTTTTCGACCTCGAGGGTCCTCTCGGCGTCGGTGGCCAGAGATTTTCTTCTCTTCCCGACGTCGACGTTAGTCTTCGGCAGTGTAGTGCCCTTTTTTGCGGGTTCGGTGTCGACCCTTTGTTTCGGCGTCTTCAGCGATTTTCCCTCCTCGGTAACCTTCGGTTGGGTTCCGTGGGGTTCTTTCAATCGCGGCTGACCTTCGATCGCCTTTTTGCTCGGCGTCGGGGCTGCCTTGTGCGCCTTATGTTCGTGGCCCTTCGGTTCCGACGGATCTTTATGGTGTCTTACCTTCTCCGTTTTCTTTTTCGGATTCTTCGCCTTCTTCTCGGAATGGATTTTTTCAGAGTCCCCCTCCAGGACCTCGACATCCAATCCCTCGTGCGTCGACTCCGCTGGTGCTCCATGTTCTTCGTCGCTAGGAAAACCCAGGTCTCTGAGGGAGGTTTTCTTCGTTGTCTGCGACATTGTGGCGTAGTGGGCCTGTCTTTGATTTCGGCGTGTCCTTAGCATTTTCGGCAGGGACGCTGCGCAGGCCTCTCAGTCCTTGTCCTGGTGGTCTTCGGGCAGGTAGAGGTTGCAGACGTCGTGTGGGTCGCGTTGAGCGTACTTGTGGTGGCACTTGGGGCAGAACTTGAAGGGGGTATTCTCCAAGGCCCCTACCTCGCCATATGTGGACCGGAGTGGTCCTCTGGTCCTGCCTTCGGTTACGACGTCGATGATCGATGATATTTCTTCGGTAATCTTCTTCTTGTTCGAAGTTTTTTGAGAAAATGCTAAACTTTCTTCGGAGCTTCCGGTCTTGCTTCCAAACCCAACGGCGGAAAAAAGAATCTGAAGATGGCTACCACACACGTCGACCTCCATAATACTTTCTGTCATCACACAGGGGACGTACCTGGCACCAAATGGTGGTCGACAGCGACCAAAACAAGAGAAAAAAAAACAAAGACAATTCCGGACCCAACCACTAGATGGCGGAATAATGCACAGCATGTGAATCCAGAAAAGAATTCACGCTGCAAAACCCTGGGTGCGGTAGTGACTCCGAACGGGAGCACCATGAATTGATAATGTTGGCCCGCTATCACAAACCTAAGGTATTTTCGGTGAGCAGTATTAGGATGTGGAAGTAGGCGTCCTTTAAGTCCAGAGTGGACTAAAAGTCGCCTTGTTGAAGGAGCAGGAGCACTTGTTGGAATGTCACCATATGAAAGTGATCCGATTGAATGAACAAGTTACTTCCTTCGGTAACGATATATCTGTAAGAGACATAGGTTAGTTATGGATAACACCTTAGAATTACCCCCAGGCGTCAGACTGGATCCGGAGAATCTTTTCCTCAGCAGTACCACTGCGCGTCGATAGGTGGCCTCGGTCGACTCCGCATTCGTCGTTGGCTTCGTGGTCGCCGGAATGACGTCGCAGTATCTACTTAGACGCCGCCATCGCGCGCGGACGTCAGTTCTGTACACGACATTCCACGCCAGAAGCGCAGAGCCATGCGAGACACTGACCACTGGTGCACAAAAACTAGGGCCCTGAAAGGGGAGTCCCTTACCCTAGAAATCAGTTCGCAGAAAGGGGAGGATGGGTGGGGCGGTGAGGAATCCATAACTAACCTATGTTGCTTACAGATATATCGTTACCGAAGGTAAGTAAATTGTTCATCTGAAAGAGACTATTAGTTATGGATTCCTTACATTAGAATAGATACCCCAGCAATACCAACCCCGGTGGTGGGTCTGCGAATCAAGTTCACACCAGAAAGTCCTGGCGAACTGAATGGCCGAAGAAGCCGTCCCTCCGGACTTGGCTGTCCAGGCAATAGTGTTTGGTAAACGTGTGCAGTGAAGCCCACGTTGCTGCCTGGCAGATGTCAAGAAAGGGGACTCCACGTCCCAAAGCAGTAGTGGCTGCCGTCGCCCTGGTGGAATGGGCACGCAGCCCAACTGGAGGTACCTTTTTCGCTAAGGAATAGCCAATTTTGATGCAAAGAACGACCCATCGGGAGATGGTTCATTTCTGCACGGCCCGACCTTTCTTGGCGCCCACATAACCGACGAAGAGCTGGTCATCCACACGGAATTGTTTTGTACGATCCAGATAGAAGGAAAGCGCACGTTTTGGATCCAGACGGTGGAGCCTCTCTTCCTCTTTAGAAGGATGCAGAGGCGGAAAGAAGGTGGGCAAAGTGATAGTCTGTCCAATATGGAAAGAGGTAACCACTTTGGGAAGGAAAGAAGGCCTAGTGCGGAGGACAACCTTGTCCGTATGAACAGCCAGGAAAGGAGGCTTAGAAGAAAGGGCCTGTAGCTCACTCACCCTGCGAGCAGAGGTGATGGCAACCAGAAAGGCAGTTTTAAGGGTTAAAAGTCTAAGAGGACAGTTATGTAGCGGCTCGAAAGGAGCACACATCAGATAAGTAAGAACCAGTTTAAAGACCCACTGGGGCATCTCGAAAGGAGTTGGAGGAAACAGATGAGTAATGCCCTTAAGGATGCGATTTACAATAGGGGACTTGAAAAGAGAAAAGGGTGGTCAGGCAGCCGAAGGAAGGCCGAAATGGCCGAAAGATAGCCTTTGAGAGTGCCCAGAGCAGAGCCCTGCTGAGCCAAGGAAAGAATGAAGAGAAGAACCTCTGAAAGGGGGGCAGAAAGGGGATCCACAGCCTTTGCTGTGCACCATGCCACAAATTTGTTCCATCTACGGGCGTATACTGTTTTAGTGGAGGGACGCCTGGCTGCCAAGATAACATTACAGACTTCGGGAGGAAGGTCGAAAGCTGTCAACTGTCGCCGCTCAATCTCCACCCAAGTAGGTGGAGGATGGACAGGTTCGGGTGGAGGACCGTCCCCTGCTGCTGCAACAAAAGATCCTCCCGAAGAGGCAGTCTGATCGGAGGATCGATGGCCATGTGTAACTGCTCGGGATACCAGACTCTTCTCGCCCAATCCAGAGCCACAAGAATGACTTGGGCCCGGTTGCGCTTGATCTTCTTCAGCACTCTGGGCAGAGGTGGTATAAGCGGAGAGGCGTATAGAAGACTGCAACTCCACACGCGACGAAAAGCGTCGCCTAGCGAGTGCTGCCTTGGAAATTCCAATGCACAGAACTGCTGACATTGCGCGTTCTCTTCGGTGGCGAATAGATCTAACCAAGGCTCTCCCCACTGCTGAAAGAGACCTTGCACCACCTCCAAGTGAAGACGCCATTCGAAATCCATCATGCACCTGCGGCTGAGTTCGTCCGTCCTGGCGTTCAGAGAACCTGCCAGGTGGTGAACCACCAGGGATATGCCCTGATGTTCCAGCCATGTCCAAAGGCGGAGCGCCTCTTGACATAGGGTCCACGACCCCTCCCCTGTTTGTTGCAGTACCTGCACTGCTGTTCCCCGGACAGATGGAAGGAATGCCTACAGTGCAAGACGAATCGCCCGAAGCTCCAGAAGGTTGATGTGGAGCCCGGACTCCGCCGGAGACCAGAGGCCTCTGATCTCCGCTTCTCCCATGTGGCCGCCCCACCCCAGCCCAGCCAGCAGTGATGCATCCGTCACCACTGTGAACTCTGTTTGGGGAAGGGAGAGGGATCTGCCGTCGACCCAATCCTGGTTCGTTAGCCACCACTGCAATTGGCGTGCAGTGCCCTCCGAGACCTGGACGCAATCGTTAAGACTCCCCTGATGCTGTGCCCACTGGTACTTCAGGTCCCACTGCAGAGCCTGCATATGCCACCTGGCATAGTCCACCAGCAGGATGCAGGAGGCCCTGACCGAAACCTGGAATAGAGGCTGAAAGATCGTAATCATAGCCTGAATATCCCGGACTCGCTGCTCGGGAGGATAAACCCGAAACTGCGCTGTGTCCAGAACCGCACTGATGAAAAGGAGATTCTGAGAGGGAAACAGGTGTGACTTCGGCACATTGATGGTGAACCCCAGCGAATGCAGGAGGTCGGCCGTAGTCTGGAGGTGGGAGACGACAGCCTGGGGCGAGCCCGCCTTCAACAGCCAGTCGTCGAGATAGGGGAAGACTGGAACCCCTGATCCGCGCAGATGAGCTGCGACTACTGCCATCACTTTCGTAAACACCCGAGGGGCGTTGGTAAGGCCAAAGGGGAGCACAGTAAACTGAAAGTGCTCACTGCCTACCGTGAACCGCAGGTAAAGCCGGTGGGCAGGCAGGACGGGGATATGAAAATAAGCGTCCTGCAAGTCCAACGCTACCATCCAGTCTCCAGGGTCGAGAGCAGACAGGACCTGAGCCAGTGTCAACATCTTGAACTTCTTTTTCCGGAGGAAGCGGTTGACGTTCCTGAGATCCAAGAAAGGACGCAGGCCCTTGTCCTTCTTCGGCACCGGAAAGTAGTGGGAATAACAACCACGACCTACTTCTGGGGCAGGAACGTGCTCGATGTCTCCCTTGGCCAGGAGAGCCATAACTTCCTGTTGGAGAAGGGCCAGTTGATCCTCCGACATGCGATGGAATTGAGGTGGTATGGATGGAGGGGTAGTCTCGAAGGGGAGGGAGTAGCCCCTTCAGACTATCTGCAAAACCCACCTGTCCGACGTGATGTTGAGCCAGTGGGGGAGGTGATGGCAAATCCTGCCGTCCACTGGCGAATGATGGGCCTGAAAGGTCGGACTAGGAGGGTTTGGAGGCTGCTGCAGAGGGGGCACTGGTGGACTGGGCCGCCCGCTGGCCCCCCACCCACGGCGGTGGGATCTACGTCCCCGGCCGCTTAGAGGCTGGACAGCTTGCGCAGGCCTGTGGCTCTGGGCGGAACGTGGCGGGGCACCCCTTCCGTAGCCACGAAAGGGGCGAAAAGCAGACTGCGCCGGGCGGGAGGTGGAAGCGAGGCCTAAGGAACTGGCCGTAGCCCTAAAATCCTTAAAGCGCTCGAGCGTGTTATCTGCCTTGTTGCCAAACAGGCGACGGCCATCAAAGGGCATGTCCAAAAGCGTTGCTTGGACATCCCCTGACAAGCCAGTGGACCTCAACCAGGCGAAGCGTCTCAGTGCTACCGACGTGGTAATTGTCCTGCCCAGTGAGTCGGCGGTGTCCAGCCCACACCGGATGGTGAACTTCGCTGCGTCTCTCCCTTCGGCAACAGCACGGGAGAGCCCGGCCCGGGCCTCCTCCGGGCACTGTGGCAGCACCTGCGCAACCGTGTCCCATACTGAGTGGGAGTAACGGCCCAATAGACATGCAGTGTTCACCGACCGCAGTCCCAAGCTGGAGGAAGAAAACATCTTCTTCCCAAGGTGGTCCAGCTACATGGATTCCCTATCAGGTGGTGCGTTAGGGAATGCGCCTTTGGACGTTGAGGCTTGGACTACCAAGGTCTCAGGGGTAGGATGGGAAGAGAGGAAAATGGGGTCGCCCGGGGCCGAGCGGTGGCGTCGGGCAATCATCCTGTCTACAGAGGCCCCTGTGTTGGGCCTGGACCAAGTGCCCAAGAGGATGTCCGTAAGGGCCTCATTAAACGGCAGCAAGGGGTCCGAAGAGGCCGCTGCCAGTTGAAGTACCTCCGTCAGGAGGTTAGTCCTGACCGCCACCGTAGGAAGCTCGAGGTTTAGGGCCTCGGCTACCCTAAGCAACACCACTGCATAAGATGCACCCTCCTCCGTAGACACGGTAGGGGGAGATAGCATGCTGAGGACTGGGGAGGTGTCCAGACCACTGGCCTCAACCAACTCCTCTCTCCAGTCCGGTTCCTCCAACTGGTCTGCAAGAGGGTCCACAGACCCCTTCCAGTCCTCCTCACCCTCTCCTGTGAGCCACTCAGGGCGGTAGGAAACATCAGGAGAGAACAGGGGTACAAAAGTACCGGTCGCGCCGGTCCCGATGTCGGACGACGTCGGTCCGGCTCCGTGTACTCATCGAGGGGGAGGCCGGGGTCGACGCCGGCTGGAGACACAACCGGCATCGGCGGTGTCATCACTGGATTCGGCGCCGTAGGAGGTGTTACGAGGTCGACCGGCGCCGATCCGGATCCAGGCCTGGATCCTTTGGGGTCCCTGCAGCGCCGAAGCTTCGTAAAAGCTTCGAAGCTGGGCAGGGGTTGCTCCAGGTCCCCGAAAGGGAGGGAAGGCCTGAGTCGACCCAACAGGCTCCGCAGGCGGAGCCGGACTACCTCCTGCATCCCGCAGTGCGTCGGCCGACAGACGGGGAGAAAAGAGCGACAATGCTTCTTCGCCTTCTTCTTGTGCTTCGACTTACCTGAAGACTTCGATGACGAGTGGTGGTGGTGGCTCCGCGACCTCTCCCGCGACCTCCCTCTCGACAGGGACCTCGAACGCCGCGGAGCGGACTGCCGGGCCTCGAGAAGCTTTCGGGACTGCTCCCGCAAAGACTTCGGGTTCATGGCCCAGCAGTCGGAGCACGGCTTCGGGTCGTGGTCGGGCTCCAGGCACCATAGGCACACGAGGAGCGGGTCCGTAACCAACATCAATTTGTGACAGGCGTAACAAGCCTTGAAAGCCGGTCCGACGGGACATCCCTCCGTGCACCAGGAGTCGATCGACTCAAAAAAGGGTGTCGACAAAAGTCTAAAAAAACTGAGTCAAAAAGTGACTAAAGGTACCGCTCTCTCCGGATCTGCACTGGCTGGCGCGGAAAAAGAAAGAACTGACGTCAGCGCGTGAGGGAGGCGTCTAAGTAGATACCGCGACGTCATTCCGGCGACTACGACGCCAACGATGAACACGGAGTCGACCGACGCCACCTATCGATGCGCAGAGGTACTGCTGAGGAAAAAATTCTCCGGATCCAGTCTGACGCCTGGGGGTAATTCTAAGGTGAGGAATCCATAACTAACTGTCTCTTTCAGATGTATAGATTCAGGCCTCGGAGGTCTAGTATAGGCCTGAGAGATACGTCTTTCTTGGGAATCAAGAAGTACAGGGAGTATACACCGGCCCCTTGATATTGTAATGGGACTGGTTCTATAGCTCCTTTTTCTAACAGAGAGAGCACTTCTTGTTTGAGGAGGTCGAGATGTTCTTGTGACATCACATGTGGCCTTGGAGGAATGTTTGGGGGAGGGTCTGTAAGTTCGAGGCAGTAACCATATTGGATAATTTGTAGAACCCATCTGTCTGATGTAATTGTATTCCAGACGGGTAGAAATTTGGAGAGACGTCCCCCGACAGGAGTGGAAAGATCGGGGGTAGCGGAAGGAAGTCACTGTTTGGTGTTTGCAGGGGAAGTGCGTGTTGAGTTGCCTCTGCCTCTTCCCGTACCGTTGTTACCTCTAAATCCACCTCTAAAGTAACTTCTTGATGAGGACGATTGATTGCTGCCCTTGTAAGAGGAGGAGGGATTCTCTGGTGAAATGTTTTTGGAGCCGCCCCTGTAAAAGGAGCGACAAAAGGATCCCCTATTGGAAGGTAATTGCAAAGCCCCCATGGACTTGGCGACCTCAGTGTCTTTCTTCATTTTCTCTAAGGTGGTGTCCACTGTTGGGCCGAAGAGGTGTTCTTTATCAAATGGTTGGTTGAGAATAGAGGCTTGGACCTCGGGTTTGAACCCTGAGATTCTTAGCCAAGCATGCCTGCGTAGCAGTACGCTGGTGTTAATTGCGAGGGCTGCTGTGTCTGCTGCGTCTAATGCACACCTAATAGAGGTATTAGTGATTAATGAACCTTCCTGAATGAGATCATTGGCTCTTGTTTTGTACTCGTCGGGCAGAAACTGCATTAATTTTTCTAGCTCATCGTAATGAGCTCTGTCGTAGCGAGCTAATAGAGCTTGTGCATTTGCAATTAGCCAATGATTGGCTGCTTGCGATGCTACTCTTTTATTCGAGGCATCAATCAATTTTGACTCTTTATCAGGAGGAGGGGCCTCACCTGTGGATTGTGAATTTGCTCTTTTACGAGCGTTGGAAACTACAAGGGAGTCTAATGGAAGATGACCCTTGATGTAAGTGGGGTCAGTAGGTGCTGGCTTGTACTTTTTCTCTACCCTGGGCATAATAATTCTTGCCCGCACCGGGTCTTTAAAAATTTTCTCTGTATGCTTAATCATTCCCTTGAGCATAGGTAATGTTTGAGTAGATCTCTGAGAGGAACTTAAGGTTTCGAACAAAAAATCCTCCTTGTCTAATTCCACCCCATGGTAATGAGCAGCCCAATTAAGTAGCTCTATATACCCTATGTTGTCGTCGGGTGGTGAGAGTTTGGAAGGGTATAGATTCAGATCATAGTCAATATTGGGATCTGTGTCATAGTCCTCCCATGGATCATTAATGTCCTGTGGCCTATCTTCATCCTCATCCCCCTCATCTTGTGGATCAGGTGATAGTGGTTGTGGAGAACTTGTGGGTGTGATAAGCAAATTTGGGTCAGTGGGTGAAGGGGTTGCAATGTAAGGAGGAGAAGGGTTAGTACCCACATTCTTGCGCTTTAAAGGAATGTGGTAGTCCTTCTGTATGCCCATTTTCCTCTTTTCTGGTAGTTTAACTTGAATATGGCCAGTGTCTGGATGGATGACCAGTTCTTTTTGTTTCGGATCCGTGTTTGCAGGTGGAACGTCGAAACGAGGCTCTTTTGATGGTAAAATAGTTTTTTCTTTGGGCGCCATTAGTTTTCGGCGTCGAAAGTTTCAGCTCCGAAGATTTACTCTTCGGTAGCGTGGGGATGGCAACGATGACGTGTTTCGACTTCGATGCCGAAGGTCTCGGTTGGGCACCGGCATGGGGCCGACTCAATCCCGAGCCGGAAGGCTTTGCCTTGTGTTTCGGCGCCGAGCCCGAGTGCGGAGCGTCCGAAAGTTTTTCTCGGTGTCTACCTTGGCCCGAGGGCAGAGGAAGGACCGGAGCCTTTTTCTTTGGAAAGTGTTGGGGCAGGGGGGTATCTGTACTTACGGTACGCTGACCCAGTGTCACTTACTCCTGTTCTTCCATGTCGGAGTCGGCCTCGGACACGGAGATGTGTTCTGCTTTCTCTTCGGCTCCTTGGGCGATGAACTCTTCTTGATCGGAATCTTCACCGAAGATGTCCGGTGCGGAGCTGCTTTGATGTTTCATTTCGTGACGTTGAGCCCAACGATCATGGAGCATCTTCTTAGATCGAAACGATCGGCACGCGTCGCAGACCTATTCGCCGTGTTCCGGGGATAGACACAAATTGCACACTTTGTGCAAGTCGGTGCGCGGAAACTTAGCGCGACACCCGGGACAAAGCTTGAATGGAGTCCGTTCCATCGACTGCTAGCGAGCCGGACGCGGGTAGGCCCAACGGCCCTCCACGAGTTTTCCGATCGAAGACCTCGAGTCGAAACGATACGAGGAGAATGGAAAACGTGATCGAGAAACAATGCAGTCGAGGGTAGTGGATTGCGCGTCGAGGGGATCCCGAGAAATGGTGTCGATACAGAGCGCCGCAATTCACATCCGACCCCGATGGCGGAAAAAAGGAAAATGCTACTTACCCAGTATGCATCTGTTCTTGGCATATAGAGCTGTAGAGTCATATGCTATGCATATATCGCCATCTAGTGTTGGGTCCGGATGTTTGTAAGTTGTTTATCTTCGAAGAAGTCTTTCCAGTCACGAGGTAGGCGACTCCTCCTTTCAGTGATAGTGCGCATGGGCATCGACTCCATTGTTAGGTTGTTTTCCCGCAGAGGGCGATAATGGAGTGAGTAAGAGCAGTAAAAGGAGATGTCCATGAATGCATGTATCTAAGTAAGATATTACTGCAACAGGTATAGGTACCCGGGGAGGCGAAAGGCGCATACGACTCTACAGCTCTATATGCCAAGAACAGATGCATACTGGGTAAGTAGCATTTTCTGTTCGAGGCATATGAGCTGTAGATCATATGCTATGCATAGACTATGTAGCAGTTATCTTTCAAAGCGGTGGCTAACCTATATCTGTTGCAGTGGTTTGAAATAGTGTACGTAAAACTGCGTGGCCCACTCTAGCTTGTTGTCTTGCTAACACATCTACACAATAGTGTTTTGTGAATGTGTGAGGAGTAGACCATGTTGCAGCTTTGCATATGTCATCTATGGGTATATTACCTAAGAATGCCATAGAAGCCCCCAGTTTGCGTGTAGAGTGTGCTCTGGGGGGAACTGTTAGCGTTCATTTTGCTTTAGCATAGCATATTTGAATGCACTTGACTATCCACCTTGCAATACCTGATTTTGATATGGGATTGCCTTTGTGTGGTGGAGCAAAAGCAACAAAAAGTTGATTTGTGTTACGGAAAGGTTTTGTCCTTTCTATGTAATAAAGCAATGCTCTCTTCACATCTAATGTGTGTAGGGCACGTTCTGCCACTGAATCTGGTTGAGTGAAGAACACGGGTAACTCAACCGATTGATTGATATGAAAAGCAGAAATGACTTTAGGGAGGAATTTAGGATTAGTCCGAAGAGCAACTTTATTTTGGTGCATTTGTAAAAATGGTTCTTCCATAGTTAACGCCAGAAGCTCACCCACACTTCTGAATGATGTGATAGCCACAAGGAAAGCAGTTTTCCATGTGAGAAATTGCGGTTCACATTTGTGCAATGGCTCAAAGGGTGGACCCATTAGTCTAGTGAGAACAATGTTGATATTCCATACTGGAGCAGGTGGACGTCTCGGGGGAATGACTCTTTTGAGTCCCTCCATAAAGGCTTTGATAACAGGCACTCTAAAAAGAGATAGATGTTGTCTTTTTAGGAAGTATGCAGCTATTGCAGCCAGATGTAAGCGTATGGAAGTGTAAGCTAAATTGGATCGTTGCAGATGTAACAAACAACATATAATATTCTGTACAGAAGCATCAAGCGGGTTGATGTGGTTGTTATTACAGTGTATTACAAACCGCTTCCACTTTGCTGCATAGCAGGCTCTTGTAGTAGGTCGTCTAGCTTCTTTGATAATATTCATGCAGTCTGGCGGCAGATTAAGATAGCCAAACTCGAAGACTTCGGGAGCCAGATCGCCAGATTGAGCTGACTGGGGACCGGATGTCTTATGTCTCCAAGGCTCTGTGTGAAAAGATTGGGTGTAAGACGTAGTTTTTGGTGCGGGACTACTGATAGCTCCAATAGGGTTGTGAACCAAGGTTGCCGTGCCCATGTGGGAGCAACTAGGATTAGTGTCAGGGATGCTTGTTTGAGTTTCTGAACCACTAATGGAATGAGTGGGAGAGGCGGAAAAGCGTAAGCAAATATCCCTGACCGATTCATCCATAGTGCATTGCCTTTGGAGAATGGGTGTGGATACCTGGACGCAAAGTTTGGGCATTTTGCTTTTTGGCATGTGGCGAACAGGTCTATGTGAGGGACTCCCCAACGTTGAAAGTATGGAAGGAGGACCTGAGGGTAGAGTTCCCATTTGTGTATTTGCTGTCTCTGCCTGCTGAGGAGATCTGCAATCTGGTTGTTGACTCCTGGGAGATGTTCTGCTAAGAGATAAAGTTTGTGCTGAATGGCCCACTTCCAGATGTCTTGGGCTAAGTGGGACAATTGTAGAGAGTGTGTCCCCCCTGTTTTGGTATGTAATACATGGCCGTCATGTCTGTGCGAATTAGGACAGCTTTGTCCAGTAGGTGAGTTTGAAACGCCTTGAGTGCTAGAAATATTGCAAGCAGCTCTGGGTGATTGATGTGGAGCAACTTCTGTCGTCGGCTCCACAAACCTTGCACTGTGTGCTGCTGTAGATGAGCCCCCCAGCCAGTGAGGGACGTGTCCGCTGTAAGTACTATCTGTGGAACTGGGTCTATGAACGGCCGTCCTTTTGATATATTTTGTGTGTTCCACCACTGCAGAGAGCGATGAGTACGGCCGCTTACCAACACTAGATCGGTTAATAGACCTTGAGACTGGTTCCACTGACTGGCTAAGCATTCTTGAAGTGGACGCATGTGTAGTCTGGCATGGGGTACTATTATGATGCAGGATGACATCATTCCCGGTAGCTGCATGTAAGTACGAGCTGGAATCCAACTGTTGGGTTGAAAGCGGAGAACTAAAGCCTGAATATTTAGAATTCTGTCTGAGCTGGGAAAAGCGAGAGTTTTTTGAGTAGCTATTGTGGCTCCTAGGTAATCCTTTGTATTGGTTGTTTGGAGATGTGACTTTGGCACATTGATTGTGAACCCTAGTTGATGCAGTAGCCGAATTGTTTTGAAAGTGTGCTGCCGACATTGTTGGTACGTGCTGGCTTTTATGAGCCAATCATCTAAGTATGGGAAGACGTGGATGCTTTGTCTCCTAAGGTGAGCAGCTACTACCGCCAGACACTTTGTGAAGACTCTGGGGGCGGTGGTGACCCCGAATGGGAGTACCCTGAACTGATAGTTTTGACCCGCTACCACAAACCTGAGGAATTTGCGAGGAGCAGGGTGAACTGGTATATGAAAGTAGGCGTCTTTTAGAACGTCGCCTTGTTGTAGGAGAGGAAGTACCTGTTGAAGTGTCACCATGTGGAAATGGTCTGAATGAATGTACCTGTTGAGTTCTCTGAGATCAAAGATTGGTCTGAGAGAACCGTCTTTTTTGGTAATCAGGAAATGAAGAGTATACGCCCGACGCTTGATGTTGAGGCGGCACAGGTTCTATGGCCCGTTTTAGAAGTAGAGACTGAACCTCCTGTTTGAGGAGGTATAGATGGTCGGGTGACAGTTTGTGGGGTTTTGGTGGAATATTTGGAGGCGTGTCGATAAATTCCAGGCAGTAACCAGAACGGATAATTTGGAGTACCCAATTGTCTGTAGTTATTGATTGCCAGATTGGTAGAAAATCTGACAGTCTTCCCCCGACAGGTGTTGAGTGGTCGGGGGGAAGTGAAGGCAAGTCACTGCTTTGTGTTGGCGGGGGAGTTCTGTGAATTTGAACCCCGTCCCCTGCCCTTACCATTGTTACCCCTGTACCCTCCTCTAAAATAACCCTTAGATGGAGAGGGTTGGTTATTGCCCTTGTATGTGGAGGTGGCTTCTGATGAGGTATTTTTGGAACCTTCTCGGTAGAAGGAGCGTCAAAAGGAAGCACAACCCTGTGTGGACTGAAGGGCTCCCATAGACTTGGCTACGTCAGTATCTTTCTTCATTTTCTCAAGTGAAGAATCTACCGCTGGGCCAAATAGATGTTCCTTATCAAATGGGGTATTTAAAATGGAGGTTTGAACCTCAGGTTTAAAACCAGATACACGGAGCCAGGCGTGTCTTCTTAAGAGGACACTAGTATTTATGGCTCTAGCAGCAGTGTCTGCAGCATCTAGAGAGCATCTTATTTGATTGTTAGCAATAAATTGCCCTTCATGAACCAGATCTTGTGCTTTTGATTTGTGTTCTGGGGGTAAATATTAGATCAGTTGTTCCATTTCATCCCAGTGCGCATGCATATTGCGCTAACAGTGCCTGGGTGTAGGAGACACGCCAGAAATTCGCTGCTTGAGAAGCTACCCTTTTCCCCGAAGCATCAATAAGTTTTGATTCCTTATCAGGAAGTGCAGCCTCTCCTGTTGTCTGTGAGTTGGCTCTTTTTCTTGCATTGGACACTACCAGGGAGTCTAGTAGCAACTGTCCCCTTATATATACTGGGTCTGATGGTGCTGGCTTGTACTTCTTGTCCACTCTAGGGGTAAGAATACGAGCCCTGACTGCCATATGGTCTTAGACAGTTGTGAGAGTTGTGTAGACCGGTACCCCACCACCCCCAGATTTTTAAGTTAGTACATTGCTGTCATATTGTCCATTCAGACTAGGTAACCTTGTGAGTCAGGTAAGTTAGGAAAGCTTTCAATGATAGGTGAACAGCTTAAAGCTCTAGGTAGTTGATGTGGAGAGATTGGTGTTTGACATCCCATAGGCCCTGTACAGTGAGTTGTTGGAGGTCTGCACCCTATCCTGTCTTTGATGTGTCTGTTCTGAGAATGAGGTAGGGAACAGGGTCGAGAAAAGGATTCCCCTTCAAATGGTTGGTGGTGTTCCACCATTGCAGATAACGGTGAGTGTGGTGGTCTATCACCACGAGATCTGTCAACTGACCCTGTGAATGTGACCACTGACGAGCTAGACATTATTGTAATGGATGCATATATGTAATCTTGCATGGAGAACTATGGCAATGGAAGAAGCCATCATCCCTAGCAGCAGCATGCCCACCCTCACTGTGAGTTGCTGGGTGGTCTGAAAGTTTTGAATTCTTACGGGATAAGGGTAAGCTAATACTGATTGTGTGTTCAGGATTGCTCCTAAATATGGTTGAATCTGTAATGGTTGTGAGATATGGGGATGTTGATAGTAAACCCCAAATTGTGGAGAAGATATATTGTCATCCGAGTGTCTTGTTGGCACTGATGCAGAGTGCTGGCTTCGATAAACCAGTCGTCCAGATATGGGAATAAGTTCACAGCTTGTCTTCTGAGATATGCTGCAACCACTGCTAGACATTTGGTGAAAACTCAAGATGCAGTGGTTACCCCAAATGGCAAAACCTTGAACTGGTAATGTTTGCCCACTATGGTAAATCTTAAATATTTGCAATGAGCTGGGTGTATTGGTATGTGGAAGTAGGCGTTCTTTAAGTCTAGTATTGCCATAAAATCGCCTTGTTGAAGAAGTGGCATGATATCCTGTAAAGTGACCATATGGAAGTGTTCTGATAGGATGTACTTGTTTAAGGGCCTGAGATCTAAAACTGGACTTAAAGACCCGTCCTTTTGGGGATTAGGAAGTACAGAGTATACCTCTGAACCCGGATGTTGAAGAGAAACCGGCTCTATAGCACCTTTGAGGAAAGAGCTTGAACTTCCTGTTTGAGTAATGTTTGATGCTCGTGTGACATCCTGTGAACACTAGGTGGAATGTTGGGTGGTGTGGTAATGAGCTCAAGACAACAGCCATGTTGGATAATGGCTAATACCCACTTGTCTGATGTGATGGATTGCCATGCAGATAGGTAACTGGGAATTCTGCCCAACAGGTGTTATTTGATTGGGGGGGGAAGGATTAGGTAGTCACTGTTTGGTAGAGGCTGACTACATGGATTTGGAGGCTCAATAGTAATCTGAGCGACAAAAAACCCAATGGGTAGCAGGTGTTTCAAGTGCCCCCATAGCTTTGGCTGGGTCAGTATCTTTTGTAATTTTTTCAAATGTGGAATCCACCTGAGCGCCAAGCACATGTTTCTTGTCAAAGGGCATGTTTAAGACAGCTTGTTAAACTCGGGCTTAAACCCAGAGATTCAAAGCCAAGCATGACGCCTAAGTAAAATACTAGTATTTACTCCACTGGCTGGGGTGTCTGCAGCACCTAATGCACACTGTATGGAAGAACAAGTTACTTACCATCGGTAACGATATATCTGTAAGAGACATACATTAGTTACAGATTCCTTACCTTAGAATTACCCCCAGGTGTCAGACTGGATCCGTAGAATTTTTCTGTAGCAGTACCCATGCGCGTCGGTAGGTGGCGTCGGTCGACTCCGCGTCTGTCGTCGGCGTCGTTGTTGCTGGGATGACGTTTGCAGTATCTACTTAGACGCCGCCCCTCCGTGCGGACGTCAGTTCTGACACGACTTTCCACGCCAGAAGCGCAGAGCCATGCAAGACATTGACCACTGGTGCACAAAACTAGGGCCCTTAAGGGGAGTCCCTTACACTAGAAGTCAGTTCACAGAACGGGGAGGATGGGTGGGGCGGTAAGGAATCTATAACTAATGGACGAGTTACTTACCTTCGGTAAAGATGTATCTGGTAGAGACACATTCTAGCCGCAGATTCCTTAACTTAGAATATCCCCCCAGGCGTCAGACTGGATCCGGAAAATCTTTTTTCCCCAGCAGTACCTCTGCACGCCGGGAGGCGGCGTCGCCCGGCTCCGGCCTGACGTCGTCCACGGAAGTGACGTCAATGGAGCCATATAAGAGCCTCCCGGGGTGCTGACGTCAGTTTTCTACAGTGAAACTTTTCTGCGCCACACCGCGGAGCCATGACAAAAACTGCGAGAGCATAGGAACAGTGTGTTAAAAAAGAGCAAAATTGTTGAAACAACAATGATAAGAAACATGAAAATGAGAGCCAAATCATTAGAATGAGAAACAATACCAAGTTGAAAAAGCACCCAGTACCAGAAGGGACTGAAGGGAGCTCACAGACCACCTGCTTCCAGCAAGGGCCCAGCAAAGCGAAAAGCCGTGCCCCACCTCGAGGAGGTAACGGCAGCAGAACGAAAGATATGACAAGCAAGGCACAGTCTGTCACCACAGGAGGGAAGTTAAAAGAACCACAAGAGTGAAGCAACATGTTGCAAGATAAGTGACCAGAAGTGAACGACCACATAGAATGGACTGTAGCATAACCAAAGAGAACCCAACCCAACCGACTGCCGTAGAAATAAGGAGGCACAGGCGTGGGCGGAGGGAGGGAAGGAAAAACAGAAGAACTCCACGCGTGAGGAACACAGGTGGAGCAACATTGAAAAGCATAGACCTTAACCACCCAAAAACGAGGACAGAGTGGAGGCCCAAGGGCCCCACGCCGAACAACACACCCTGCCCCAGAGGAAGGTGCGAGAGCACACCTCAGGAAGACCAAGGCCACCGGAAAGGAGGCTAGGTGGTAGAGCACCACCTGAAAAGGCCTTCGCAGAGCGGGGAGGATGGGTGGGCGTTAAGAAATCTGCGGCTAGACTGTGTCTCTACCAGATACATCGTTACCGAAGGTAAGTAACTCGTCCATCTGATAGAGACATCTAGCCGCAGATTCCTTAACTTAGAATAGATACCAAAGCCATACCCCATAGGAGGAGGGTCTGCGAGATAAACCCACCAAGTTCCAGGAGAACATATCCGTCAAAAAGGGTGACGAAACACGGTGGGAACCGCAATGCCAGGGCAACTGACATCAGACCAGGAAACTCCGTAAAGGAACATGAACAAGGGGCGGCAAAGACACCACAATCCATCAAAGGACGGTGTGAGGCCTCCCTCGTCCAGATACAGACGAAAGGAAATACAGAACCAGAAAGGTCAGTGCCAAGTGGAAGAAAATGCAGGAACTCCTTCGAATAGAAGGAGCCAAGCACCGGTTCCCACGGATCCGCGAGGAACGAAGCCCCAAAGGGGCAAGACAATATGACAACGTCAGAGTATACCGCCTGAACATACACCACAGTGGATGCCAAAATGAAACAGGGGACAGTCCTAAGACTGCCCGGCCAAGAACAGGAGCCTCAACAGCAGGCTTGTGTGGTTAAATGAAAAAATACTGGTTGAAATAATACCACCTTTGAACACTTGACAGCAGTGGCAGGGTCCAAACCATTGTCCAGTGCCACCAGAGACAGAAGACTTACCATTGAGCAATTAGCTCCTTAGGTAGGCATCCAGCCAACCGTACCCAAAGGTACAACCTTGAAGGGAATAATCGGCAAAGCCAGGAACACCCAGAGGACTCGCTCCCGAAGGAGAGAGTGAGCAAAAACTTCCTGATACTAGGGCAAGAAGGAACCTAGTATGTGGGCACCCTGTGGTGTGTATAACTCACGACACATACACAAATATTAGAGACAGAAGTCTGTCGGAGAAGGCATACACCGCCATATGCAGACACCGTCCACCAACAACGAGAATGTCGAGAAGAATACATTTACTGTAATGATACATAAAAGAAGCAACTGTGCCAGAAATGTGAGTAAGAACTCACACCCAGAGAAACAGCTGGGGTGGAGTACAGAACCGGTGGAAGAAAAGTCATAGACATGAGCCACTAGCCTCTGAGAGCTATAAAATATGCATAGGGCCAGGAGCGGAAAAACCTGACCCCCTGTCCGGCAAGAAGCAAGGGACCGGAGACCCTGCTAGGGCCCTGCCCGGCAAGAAGCAAGGGACCGGGGACCCTGCTAGGGAAACAGGGTAGGAGGCAACGTACAGCCGAGACAGAGCTGGCGGAAACTCCCCTTGCCCTAGGCAAGAACCCTGACAGGGCTTGAGCCATAATAAAAGAGGTAATGACTACCCCACTCCAGGAAGAATAGAATGTAGAGCATAACCTGTGTGCACCAATACGTCGAATACACACAGAATACACAAGAGACCGCTCCGAAGTGGAACAGAGCAACCTGCCCCCTTAGGGGCGCGTGTCCACCTCCAGACAGGCAAGAAAGGCACAGCGAAAGCTACAATAACACACCAGGAAAAACCAGGCGTGGTAAAACCCCAACGAAACAGCAGGAAAGAACGCCCCTATAGAGGCAGGAGAGAACTACGGACCGACCGTAGACAACCAAATCGAACCCCAGGAGAGAAACCAACCCCATGGATCTCACCAGAGGAGACGCCCTACAACAGTAGGAAGAGACAACTAGCGTCAAAACTTCCTGGGCAAGGAAGAGTAGCTATATAATAGCCAACAAATACCCCACATAGGTTAAGGCACAACCCTACAAAACAAGGATCCCTCTTGAGACAAGCTCGTAGGCAGAGGCTCAAAAAGAAAGGTAAAAACTGCTGAATCAGCTGTACCAGAATAAAGGAAAGAAACGCGGCTGAACAGCCAGAAAACCCAGAATGCCTGTAACCCATTAACGGGCACCAGAAAAACAGTGACGGCACCGTCACTAAATCAAAAATTCTCCACACGGATTAAAACCTGGGAAGTCATGGAAACAAAGACAGGAGGCGGCGGACCGCCGAATAAGCATGGTCGTCAAAAAGATTGACCCCATCAAATGGCAGATCCCTAAGCCGCTCCTGAACATACTCCGGGAAAACGCCATCGCCCAACCACGCATGGTGACGCAGGACAACCGACCTAGCCATAGCCCGCCCAATGGAGTCAGTGGTGTCCATGGCGGACCGGATGGAAAAGTGCGCCATATCACGGCCATCACGAATTAACCGATCCAGGTCGGCACGAGAACTCTCCGGCAAGGAGGGGAGGAGCTGCTCGACAGAGTCCCAAAGGGCAAAGGTAGCCCGAGCAAACACACAGGACGTGTTCAGGGCCCGGAGTCCCGAGCTGGCGGACGCAAACACATCGCAGCCACAGGATTCTAACCATCGAGACGCCCGAGTGGGAGGATGCAACGGAACAGGAGAGCAAGAGAGCTGCCTGGAGCACAAGTCCTTGAACCCCAGGGTGGAGGGTCAAACAGGCGGGGTCATCGGGAGCCGGGCGATGTGCCACAGCACGATCCACGGGGTCCCCCGAAGAGGGCCTCGCCCACGTCCCCAGAAGGATGTCATGTAATGACCCCGCAAACGGCAACAAAGGCTCCACTTCCCCTGTGCCCTGGTGGAGAAGATCCAGCAACGGATCCGAAGGCCTAGAGACAGAGGGCGGCTACATCAGAAAAATATCCGCAGCCCTGCGAACTGCCCTTGCAAACCTCTCACTAGCCTCCGTGGCCCTGCGAGGCGGTGAAGGCAAGTCATCAGTAGGTGACGGACGTAAGCTAATCCGTCCACCCAACAGGGGCTCAGCAAAAGGATGAGCCGGCTAATGCCCCATGGGCGCCCGCTCCGGAGAGCGAGGAAATGACTCTGGGGGTGGGGAATCCACTGGGGCCACATCCTCCACCAATAAAGGAGGAGCCGGGGATGGCACCGGCGTCGAACGGCGTCGAGGCGACCTCCGAAGAGGCCTTGTCCGCCCGGTGTCGACCGGCGTCGCGTCCGCCCGGTGTCGGACCGGCGTCGACCCAACGTCACCCGAGGTGGAAACCTTCGGGGAGAGATGGCGCCGACTCGGAGTCGTGCTCCGCACCGCAGCCACCTCCAGCGACGCCAAAGGGAGCCCCGGAAGGCTGTGCGATGGCGCTATGGAAGGGCTAGACGTTGTGGGATGCCCCTCCGGGCTGTGTCCCGACGTCGCGGCAACTCCGGAATCGGAGTCAGGCACTCGGTCGGCGCCGAGGGTAAACCCGCCGGCGGAGTCCCGACCTGAGTCCCAACCCCCCCTGTGGGGCCTGAAGGCGCGCCAGAGAGGGGGGGCAAAGCAAAGATGGACTGCAAGGCCCTGCAGTAGTCATCCATCTGGACTCGAGTCGCCCCCGCACCTGGAAATGGGGGATATACGGGGTTCGACTCCTGGGGGCCCGCGTCCGGCAAAGACCGAGAGCAGCGGACCCCGACGTCATGGCGACGCGAAGCCGATGACTTCCGCGACTTCCTCCGGTGCTTACCCGAGGTAGGCGAATGGCGGTCACGACCCCGAGACCTGCCCCTAACAGGAACGTCCTCATGGGAAGACTGGCGCCGCTTGGACCCCTCCGCTGGAGAAGGAGACCGGCGTCGCAAGGGGTCCGTTCGGGACATCCGGGCAGACAAGAGCTTCATGCGGCGTTCCCGCAGGGACTTCGGTTGCAGCTGTCGGCAGGCGTCGCACTCCACGGAGTCGTGGTGCTCGCCCAAGCACCACATACATATTTCATGGGGGTCCGTCGCTGACATCTGCCGCGAGCAGGACCGACACGATTTGAAGCCCGCAGGCATTGAAACACACTGTTCCTGACGCAAAAAAAGGCGTTGAGAAGGCCTGAAGAGAACAAAACAGGCCAGAGGTACCACTTCTCCCGGATCTGCGTTAGGACGCGGAAAAGAAGAAAACTGACGTGAGCACGCCGGGAGGGTCTTATATGGCTCCATTAACGTCACTTCCGTGGACGACGTCAGGACGGAGCGGGGCGACGCCGCCTCCCGGCGTGCAGAGGTACTGCTGGGGAAAAAAGATTTTCCGGATCCAGTCTGACGCCTGGGGGGATATTCTAAGTTAAGGAATCTGCGGCTAGATGTCTCTATCAGATATATGTCTCTTACAGATATATCGTTACCGAAGGTAAGTAACTTGTTCATCTGAAAGAGACAATTAGTTATAGATTCCTTACCTTAGAATAGATACCCCAGCAATGCCAAGTCCGGAGGTGGGTCTGCGAACCAAGTTCACACCAGAAAGTCCTGGAGAACAGAACGGCCAAAATAGCTGTCTCTCCTGACTTGTGTATCCAGGCAATGTTTAGTGAACGTGTGCAAAGATGCCCACGTCCATGTCCCAGTAGTGGCGGCAGTCGCCCTGATAGAATGGGCAAGCAGTCCTACTGGAGGTTCCATTTTCGCCAAAGAATAGCAGATTTTGATGCATAGGACAACCCATCGAGAGATGGTACGTTTGTGCACGGCCCGATCTTTCTTAGCGCCCACATAACCTACGAAGAGTTGATCATCCACCCGGAAATCTTTAGTGTGGTCCAGGTAGAAGGACAGCGCACGTTTTGGGTCCAGATGGTGGAGTCTCTCCTCCTCTTTCTAAGGGTGCGGAGGTGGAAAGAAGGTGGTCAATGTGATGGTCTGACCTATGTGGAAAGAGGTAACCACTTTGGGCAGAAAAGAGGGCCTAGTGCGAAGGACCACCTTGTCCGGACGAACTGCAAGAAAAGGAGGCTTAGAGGAAAGAGCCTGAAGCTCACGCACTCTGCGAGCAGATGTGATGGCAAGCAGGAAAGCGGTCTTCAAGGTAAGAAGACGAAGAGGACAATTATGTAGTGGCTCGAAGGGAGCACACATAAGGTAAGTAAGAACAAGATTCAAGTCCCACTGGGGCATTACGAAAGGAGAAGGAGGAAAGAGAGGAGCAATGCCCTTTAGAAATCTATTTACAATTGGAGACTTGAAAAGAGAAGGCTGATCAGGAAGGCGCAGGTAGGCCCAGATGGCTGAAAGGTAGCCTTTAAGAGTGCCCAAAGCAGAGCCCTGCTGGGCCAGAGATAGAATGAAGAGGAGAACCTCTGAAAGAGGGACAGAAAGGGGATCCACAGCCTTTTCTGTGCACCATGCCACAAATTTGTTCCATCTACAGGCATATACCATTTTAGTGGAGGGACGAGTGGCAGCCAAGATGACAATACAGACTTCAGGAAGAAGGTCGAAAGCGGTCAACTGTCGCCGCTCAATCTCCACGCAAGGAGGTGGAGGCTGGATGGGTTCGGACAGAGGACCGTCCCCCTGCTGCTGCGACAGAAGATTCTCCCTAAGAGGCAGTCTGATGGGAGGATCACTGGCCATGCTCAAGAGCTCGGGGTACCAGACTCATCGTGTCCAGTCCGGAGCCACAAGAATGACTTGGGCCCGGTCGCACTTGATCTTTTCAGTACTCTGGGAAGAAGTGGTACAGGCGGAAAGGCGTACAGGAGGCCGCAATTCCACTCACGACGAAAAGCGTCGCCAAGCGAGTGCCGCCTTGAAAACTCCAACGCGCAGAATTGCTGACATTGTGCGTTCTCTTCAGTGGCGAACAGATCTAACCAAGGCTCTCCCCACTGCCGAAAGAGAACTTGCACCACCTCCGAGTGAAGACGCCATTTGTGATCCATCATGCACCGGCGGCTGAGTTCTTCCGCCCTGGCGTTCAGGGAACCTACCAGGTGTTGAACCACCAGAGACATACCCTGATGTTCCAGCCATGTCCAAAGGCGAAGAGCCTCTTGACATAGGGTCCACGACCCCACCCCGTCCTGTTTGTTGCAGTACCACATGGCGGTGGTGTTGTCTGTGAACACCTGCACTACTCTTCCTTTGGCAGAAGGAAGGAATGCCTTCAATGCAAGACGGATTGCCCGGAGCTCCAAAAGTTTTATATGGAGACCGGACTCCGCCGGAGACCAGAGACCCCTGATCTCCGCCTCTCCCAGGTGACCGCCCCATCCCAGGAGTGACGCATCCGTCACTACTGTGAACTCTGGTTGGGGAAGGGAGAGGGATCTGCCGCTGACCCAATCCGGGTTCGTGAGCCACCACTGCAATTGACATGCAGTCCCCTCCGAGATCTGGACGAAATTGGAAAGATTTCCCCTGATGCTGCGCCCACTGGAACTTCAGGTCCCACTGCAGAGCCCGCATATGCCACCTGGCATTATCCACCAACAGGTTGCAGGAGGCCATGAGGCCCAGCAGCCTCGGGGTCATTCTCACCAAAATCCAGTATAGAGGTTGAAACATCGGTATCATAGCCCGAATATCCCAGACTAGCTGCTCGGGAAGATAAGCCCAAAACTGCGCTGTATCCAGAACTGCTCCGATGAAAAGGAGTTTCTGAGAGGGAGTCAGGTGTGACTTCAGCACGTTGATAGTGAACCCCAGCGAGTGCAGGAGGTCCGCCATAGTCTGGAGGTGGGAGACGACTGCTTGGGCCAGCCCGCCATCAACAACCAGTCGTCGAGATTGGGGAAGACCGGAACCCCTGATCTGGGCAGATGAGATGCGACCACCGCCATCACTTTCGGGAACACCCGAGGGGCGCTGGTAAGGCCAAAGGGAGCACGGTAAACTGAAAATGCTCGTGGCCTACCGTGAACCGTAGGTAACGCCGGTGGGCCGGCAGGACGGGGATATGAAAATAAGCGTCCTGCAACTCCAACGCTACCATCCAGTCTCCAGGGTCGAGAGCAGACAGGACCTGAGCCAACGTCAGCATCTTGAACTTCTCCTTCCGGAGGAAGCGGTTGAGGGCCCTGAGGTCCAAGATAGGACGCAGGCCTTTGTCCTTATTGGGTACCAGAAAGTAGTGGGAGTAGCAACCACGACCGACTTCTGCCACAGGGACCCTTTCGATAGCTCCCTTGGCCAAGAGAGCTGCAACTTCCTGGCGGAGAAGGGCCAAGTGATCCTCCGACATGCGATGGAGGGATGGCGGCATGGAGGGAGGGGCAGTCTCGAAGGGGAGGGAATAGCCCCTTCAGACTATCTGCAAAACACACCTGTCCGACGTGATGTTTTGCCAATGGGGGAGGTGAGGGCGGATCCTGCCGCCCACTGGCAACTGGCGGCCCTGGAAGGTCGGACTAGGAGGGTTCGGAGGCTGCTGCAGGGGGGTTATGGGTGGACTGGCCCGCCCGATGGCCACAAGACCCGCGTCGCTGGGTCCCACGTCCGCGGCTACGCAGAGGCTCGGTAGCTTGCGCAGCCCTGTGGCCAGACTGGGTGGAACGTGGTGGGGCACCCCTTCCATAGCTACGAAGGGGGGCGAAAGGCAGACTGCGTGGGGCGAGAGGTTGCCGCGAGGCCCAAGGTTCAGGCTGTAACCCTAGAATCCTTGAAGCGCTGAGTCCGCCTTGCTGCCGAACAGACGATGGCCATCAAAGGGCAAGTCCAAAAGGGTGGATTGGACATCCCCATAGAAACCAGACGTACTCAACCAGGCGTAGCGCCTCAAGACTACTGACGTGGAAACCGTTCGGCCTAGAGAGTCGACGCTATCCAGCCCACACCGAATGATGGCAAACTTAGCTGCGTCTTGACCCTCTGCCACTGCGCGGGTGAGAACGGCCCGGGCCTCCTCCGGGCACTGTGGCAGCACTTGCGCAACCGTATCCCACACCGTATGGGAATAACGGCCCAAGAGGCAAGCAGTGTTCACCGACCGCAGCGCTAAGCTGGCGGAAGAAAAGATCTTCTTCCCAAGGTGGTCCAGCTTCTTGGATTCCCTATCTAGGGGAGCAGTAGGGAATGCGCCCTTAGAAGACGAGGCTTGGACCACCAAGCTCTCGGGGGTAGGGTGTTGGGAGAGGAAAAGTGGGTCGCCCGGGCCAGGCGGTGGCGTTGGGCAATCATCCTGTCCACAGGAGCCCCTGTGCTGGGCTTGGACCAAGTGCCCAGAAGGATGCCCGTGGGGGCTTCATTAAAAGGCAGCAGGGGCTCCGAAGAGGCCGCTGCCAGTTGAAGTACCTCTGTCAGGAGGTTAGTCCTGACGGCAACTGTAGGAAGCTCAAGGCCCAAGGCCTCAGCCGCCCTACGCTACACCACTGCGTAAGAAGCTCCCTCCTCCATAGCCACGGTAGGGGGGGAGAGAATTCCAAGGTCTGGGGAGGTATCCAAACTACTGGCATCACCCAGTTCCTCTCACCAGTCCGGCTCCTCAAGCTGGTCAGCTAAAGGGTCCCCACCCTCCTCTGGCTGCCACTTAGGGCGATAGGGAACGCCAGGGAAGAACAGCGGTATAAAAGTACCCTCCGGCGTCGGTACCGACGTCTAGCGACGTCAGTCCGGCACCAGGTCCAAGTCGGGAGTGAGGCTGGTGTCGACGTCGGTTGGGGGCACAACCGGCATCGGGGGCATCGTCACTGGAATCGGCACCGGGGAAGGCACCGTGAGGTCGACCGGCGCCGATCCAGATCCAGCCCTGGATCCTCGGGGACCTCTGTCGCCGGTGCCGCCGGCATCGAAGGCCCAGGGCCCCCAGTCGAGTCCATGGGGCCCAAAGGCGCACCTGCGGAGTCGGGCTGCCCAAAAATGCTATGAAGAGCCTCGTAAAAAGCACGAAGCTGGGCAGGGGACGCTCCGGCTCTGGGAAGAGGGAAGCGCGGAGCCGTCCAAGAATCAGGCTCCGACGATGGAGCTAGAGAGCGACGACGCTCCGGGTCCCGCGTTGCGTTGGCCGACGGACGGGGAGAAGGCGAAGAGCGACGATGCTTCTTCGCCATCTTCTTGTGCTTTGACTTACCCGAGGAGTGTGAAGACTTCGATGACAAGTGGTGGTGGCTGCGCGACCAGTCCCGAGACCTTCCTCTCGACCGGGACCTCGAACAATGCGGAGCGGACTGCCGGGCCTCCAAGAGCTTTCGGGACTTTTCCAGCAAAGACTTCGGATTCATGGCCCGGCAGTCGGAGCACGACTTCGGGTCGTGGTCGCGCTCCAGGCACCAGAGACACATGAGGTGCGGATCCGTAACAGACATCAACTTGTGACAGGAGTCACAAGGCTTGAAGCCGGTCCGATGATGGGACATCCCTCGTGCTACCAGGAGTCGAAGACTCAAAAAAGACGTCGACAAAAGTCATAAAAAGAGTTTAGTCAGGGGCATGCTCTCTCCGGATCTGCGCTGGCTGGCGCGCAAAAAGAAAGAACTGACGTCAGTGCGCAGGGGCGGCGTCTAAGTAGACACCGCAACGTCATCCCGGCGACCATAACGCCGACGACGGATGCGGAGTCGACCGACGCCACCTACCGACGCGCAGGGGTACTGCTACAGAAAAATCCTCCAGATCCAGTCTGACACCTGTGGCTAATTCTAAGGTAAGGAATCTATAATTGTCTCTTTCAGATGTGTTAGTGATAATTGTACCTTCAGACACTAACTGCTGACCGCGTTTTTGTGTTTTGTGTTTGTGTTCCCTTGAGAGATATTGAAGCAGATCTTACATTTCGCGGTTAGAGAGCTAAGAGAGCTTGCAAGTTGGCAATATGCCAATGGTTGGCAGCCTGAGCTGCAACTCTTTTCCCTGCAGCATCTATCCTTTTACTTTCTTTTTCCGGAGGCAGTGAGTCTCCGGTGGCCTGAGAGTTGGCACTCTTGCGTGCTGTGGTGGTAACTAGGGAGTCTGGGGGTTAACTGTCCTCCAATGTAAGTAGAGTCAGATGGTGCGGGTTTGTATTTCTTATCTACCCTAGGCGTGACAACCTTAGCCCTAATAGGGTCTTTAAATATGTCCTCTGTATGCCTAAGCATACCTTTTAACATGGGCAGGTATAGAGTAGCCCTATGTGTGGTGGAAAGCATGTCAAAGAGGCAGTCATCCTTTAGAGGCTCCTTATGAAGCTCCACATTGTGAAAAGCAGCCGATATAACCTCCTGGTAGGAGGCAACATCTTCAGGAGGAGAAGGGCGTGCAGGATGTCAGCAGGGGATCGGTTTCATAGTTGTCCCATACACACCAGTGACTGACTGTTGCGACCCTTGTGATGAGTCATCTAGTGGCTCTCCTGGAGGAGATGGTGGTGCAGGAGTGTGTGAAAGTGGTGGAAGTGGGGCTGAAGGTGGTGGTGGAGTTGGTACGGGAGGTCGAAGGCTGGTAGCTTTGTCCATAGTCTTCCTTTTAGGAGGAACTGGCATATCTAAAGCTTCTTCAAAAGTAAGCTTCCTTTTAGGTGATGGAGGAGAAGAAGGTGTAGCCAGTATGCGTCCAGTATGAGCCTGGATATGGATTTTCTTCTGGCGCATGACCAGTTTCTCCTGTAACTTGTACAGGATTGATTCCACCTGGGTGTCGAAAACAAGCTTAGAGGACGGCTTGGTCTGCTTCGGCTCCGAAGCTTTTGGCTTGGATGTAGACTGCGCACTCGGTGCAGAGGTGGAAGATGGCGGCTGTCGGTTTGGTATCGAAGATCGACTTGATGCGGGTTGGTGGTCTCGGTCCGAGGAAGCCGAAGTAGAAGGCTTCGACTTCTCATGCGCTTTTGGTGCCAAGCCCGAGGTCCGTATCGGTTTTTCGGTGCCGACTATGGCTAGATACCAGTGGTGGTTAGGGGACCTGAGATTTTGAGACCAGCAGTGTCGAATGTTTTTTGGTAGGATTATGCTGGTGAATAGGAGCAGGGAGAAGTGTACTCACAGGCTAGTGAGCTGGGGTAATGTCTTCTACCTCAAAGTCCTCTTCAAGCTTGGAGCCCGAGCTTTCACCAACAGAGAAGGCCCCTCCTCGTCAATCGATGGCTGCTCCTGGGCATGCTCCTCACCAAAGATGTCGGGAGAGTCGTTGGTGGCTCTGTGCTCTCAAGGCAACAAGCTCTTCGATCCCGAAGAGACTTTTGGAGTGGAAGGATTTGCAGGCATCGCAGACCGCTTCTTTGTGCTCGGGGGACAAGCACAAGTTGCACACCGAGTGTTGGTCTGTGTGAGGGTTATGTGCATTGCAACGGGGACAGAACTGAGAGGGCGTGTGTTCCATTACCAGTGAAGCATTTTCAGGAAGACTGGGGAGAAAGTAGGCCCTGGAGGGCACCGCCCGAAGGGGCTTCGGGCGAACTGAGTCAAATACACAGTTTTTAATTGGAGTTAGAGAAGGAAAAGCCTGGGTGACAACAATACTGTTGAAGACAGAAATAAAAACAGAGAATTGAAACTGAGCGGAGGCAGAGAAAAAACAATCTAACAATGGAGTTGATGCCAATATGCATTACCACCGAGATAAGGAGTCACTCGACATTGTGACTCAAGAGACTTCTTTGAAGAAAAACTAATTGCACAACTCCAGAGCCAACACTAGATGGCAGGAGTATGCAGAGTATGTGTATCTACAGCGACACATGCCATCAAACACAAGGTTACCTTTGCAAGCAACTGGGACAATGTTTTACTATTGAACATGATAAATGCAGATCCACAGGAAACAGTCCAATGAACTACAATTAAGCCAAAGGATCAGACCAATAGCTTTCTACAAATGAACTTACCGTGAGTTCTTGTTCTAGTCTGTCCAAACTACTTTGAGATCCATTTTTCAGCCTGTTGCCTTGTGCATCTGGACCTGGAACATCACTGTAAAACACACTTGCCCCTACAATGGAACCTCCGTCTCTTGTCTTCCCTCCAGACAGGTTGACTCCAACAGCACACCAGAGCTTTGAAAACAAACACAAAAAAGCAAATCAATATATCTTCTGCCGGAAAAAACGCTATTAATGATGAGCATTAGGAGGCAATTATAATATAGTCCATATTCTGGTACTATGAAATATATAAGGGCAATTTAAATCCAGTCCATTCCAATTAATCAGAAACATGACAGAAACCAGAGTACAAGAACACATCTGAAAGATGATTGACTTCCCTATGCGTTCAAGATTTTCCCATTTACTGCATTTCCCCTGCAGGTAAAAAGACAACATTACTTCAGCCCTTTAGAGGCCAACCTGCTTATGGGACACCTGTGGAAGGAAGGTGGGCCGGAGGGGGAGAGATTATAAATCCCTAGTAATTAATTCACCCCATCTCTTTGCCAAGGTCAAAAATGCGGCGTTGGGGGCCTACTAGAAAACACTGAGTGGAGGGAGGTCTGATGGCACCAAGAGAGCTGGCAATATCCTCCAGGCTCAGGCTGATTAATTTAAAATCCTTGCATATTAATTATTTGACACTAAAACTGATGTGGAGAAAATAGCAGCGTGCTTCCCCGCGTGCATGTGGTGTACTGAGGAGAGCGCACACTTTTTCCACATGTTTCAGTTTTGCCTGGTGATTGCAAAATATTGGGCCACTATATTCCTAACCCTTGCCTGAATTCTGGAGCGGCCCCAAGACCTCTCCCCTCGCACAGTGATTCTGGGGCTGATGGAGGATGTGAGTGGGAGAAGAGAAGAGGCTCTATTGGTGGGCCTAGGTATGCTCATTACTAAAAGAGACAGCACAGTCCTGGAACTCCACAACCCCACCCATGTTAGCGGCCTGGCGCAATGAGATGGACTGGTTCGCAAAAATGGAACCACCAATATATGTGGTATGGGGATGCCCCGATAAAGACAAGATATTTGGGATAAATGGTGGGCCTTTTATGGTTTGGAATACCTGTAATAAGCTTTGATGTATGTATTTTCCAACACTACAGTCTATTTGCATTGTACAGCTTGTTTGTTTAACTCCAAATCTAAAATAAATAAACCTTTGGTTTCTGACAAAGAGAAACATTATTGTTGTTAAGACTAAGGGGCCTATTTATGAACCAGTCACGCACAACAATGTAGCAAGTCACCTTGCTGCGCTGCGTAACAGGTCAGGAATGCGCCGTATTTAAATCAATAAGGCGCATTCCTGCCTTTCCCCCTGTGCTGGTGCCCTTTTAGCAGCCTAGCGTCAACACGGGCACTCTTGCACCATGGTGCAAGGGTGCCTCCATTGCATGCAGGATTGTTTTTGTACAAGAAGGGGAAAACAATCCTAAGACGCATATTCCTCTTTCTATGTGCTCTTTCTATGTGTTCTGCAGAATGCAGCACACATAGAAAGAGGAAGCAACAAGGTCCTTCTCCTCGATACGCCTCCCCTAGGAAGGCGTATCTTTTTGGCGCAATCCCAGGTTTGCAGTTCTGGAAAATTTGGGAATGCGTCAAAAACCATGGGAGATGCGTGGGAACACCCATGCAATGTCCACGGAATGCCTTCCCAGGGTAGAGTAAGGCAATGCAGCGATATCCGCTGCATTGCTTTACTCCAGATTTATGGAGCCACTCAGAGCCACGCAAAGTGCCTGTGCATGGCTCCATAAATCTCATTTAGTACTTGCTTCGCTCTTGCACCACCTTGTGTGGTGCAAGAGTGACACAACTCTGCTCTTAAATAGGCCCTAAAGTTATTTACCTTCACTCACTATCGCTCTGGTTGCTATCCTGCAAATTCCTTCCACGTTGAATCCTCCCCAGGCACCAGAACCTTAACTGCTCTCAGAACCAGCAGGTGGCGCTATGTAGCTTCAGACAGCTCCACTCCATTCTCCAAATGTGATGACTAAGAGCTAATCTACGATGCCTCCATGCGCACTAACGCACAAGTTACTAACTTGTGTAACGATATATCTGTAAGAGACAGTAGTTAGTGACAGATTCCTTACCTTATAATATCCCCAGGCGTCAGGCTGGATCCGGAAAGTTTTTGCGTAGCAGTACCCTTGCGCGTCTGTAGGCGGCGTCGTGCGGCTCCGCGTCCGTCGTCGGCGTCGTGATCGCCGGGATGACGTCGCGGGCAGAACTTAGACGCCGCCCCTGCGCGCTGACGTCAGTTCTGTACACGACTTTCCGCGCCAGAAACGCAGAGCCATGCAAGAAGCTGACATAGGTGTCTGAAAAATACTAGGGCCCTGAAAGGGATGTCCTTAACCCTAGAAATCAGTTCGCAGAACGGGGAGGATGGGTGGGGCGGTAAGGAATCTGTCACTAACTACTGTCTCTTACAAATATATCGTTACACAAGTTAGTAACTTGTGCATCTGAAAGAGACACGTTAGTGACAGATTCCTTTCCTTAGAATAGATACCCCAGCAATACCAACCCCGGTGGTGGGTCTGCGAACAAAGATCAGACAAGGAAGTCCCGGAGGACAGAACGGCCAAAGAAGCCGTCCCTCCAGACCTGACTGTCAAGGCAGTAATGCTTGGTAAACGTGTGCAGCGAGGCCCACGTAGCTGCCTGACAGATATCCTGCAGCGGAACACCGCGGCCTAAGGCTGTGGTAGCAGCCGTTGCCCTGGTGGAATGGGCACGCAGCCCAACAGGAGGCTCCTTCTTAGCCAAAGAATAGAAGGCCTTGATACACAAGAGGACCCAGCGGGAGATGGTCCGCTTGTGTACCGCCCGACCTTTTTTGGCGCCCACGTAGCCAACAAAGAGCTGGTCGTCCACCCGGAACTGCTGTGTGCGGTTTAGATAAAATGAAATCGCACATTTTGGGTCCAGACGGTGGAGCCTCTCTTCCTCTCTAGAAGGATGCGGAGGCGGAAAGAATGTGGGCAAAGTGATGGTCTGCCCAATGTGAAAAGCAGTAACCACCTTTGGCAAGAAGGACGGACGTGTCCTAAGAACAACCTTGTCTGGATGGACAGACAGAAAGGGGGGTTTGCACGAAAGAGCCTGGAGCTCACTCACCCGCCGAGCAGAGGTGATGGCCACCAGAAAGGCTGTCTTCAGAGTGAGAAGACGAAGAGGACAGTTATGTAGAGGCTCAAAGGGAGCGCACATTAAAAAGGTAAGAACCAAGTTCCAGTCCCACTGAGGCATTACAAACGGAACAGGAGGGAAGAGGTGTGTAATGCCTTTAAGAAACCTGTTAACAACAGGGGACTTGAAAAGGGAGGGCTGATCAGGAAGCCTGAGGAAGGCCGAGATTGCACAAAGATAGCCCTTGATGGTAACCAGGGCAGAACCCTGTTGGGCCAGAGAAAGAAGGAACAGAAGGACCTCAGAAAGAGGGGCAGAAAGGGGATTCACAGCCTTTGCTGTGCACCATGCCACAAACTTGTTCCACCTGCAGGCGTATACCACCTTAGTGGAGGGACGCCTGGCTGCCAGAATCACATCACAAACTTCGGGAGGCAAGTCGAAAGGAATCAACTGCCGCCGCTCAATCTCCACGCAAGCAGGTGGAGGCTGGACAGGTTCGGGTGGAGGACCGTCCCCTGCTGCTGCGACAGAAGATCCTCCCGAAGAGGCAGACGGATCGGGGGATCGACGCTCATACTGAGTAGCTCGGGATACCAAACTCTTTGAGCCCAGTCCGGAGCCACTAGAATGACTTGGGCCCGGTCGCGCCGAATCTTCTTCAACACTCTGGGTAGAAGTGGTATAGGCGGAAAGGCGTACAACAGACCGCAACTTCACTCGCGACGAATAGAGTCGCCGAGCGAGTGCCGCCTTGGAAATTCCAACGCGCAGAACGGATGACATTGCGAGTTCTCTTCGGTGGCGAATAGATCTAACCAAGGCTCTCCCCACTGTAGAAAGAGTCTTTGCGCCACCTCCGAGTGAAGACGCCATTCGTGATCCATCGTGCACCTGCGGCTGAGTTCGTCCGCCCTGGCGTTCAGGGAACCTGCCAGGTGTTGAACCATCAGGAATATGCCCTGATGTTCCAGCCATGTCCAGAGACTCAGAGCCTCCTGACATAGGGTCCAAGACCCCACCCCGCCTTGTTTGTTGCAGTACCACATGGCGGTGGTGTTGTCTGTTAACACCTGCACTACCTTCCCTTTGACAGAGGGAAGGAATGCCTTGAGTGCAAGTCGGATCGCCCGGAGCTCCAGAAGGTTGATATGGAGCCGGGACTCCGCCGGAGACCAGAGGCCTCTGATCTCCGCCTCTCCCATGTGACCGCCCCATCCCAGAAGGGACGCGTCCGTCACAACTGTATGCTCTGGCTGGGGAAGGGAGAGGGATCTGCCCATGACCCATTGCCGGTTCGAGAGCCACCACTGCAACTGTTTTGCAGTCCCCTCCGAGATCTGGACGTGATCGGACAGGTTGCCCTGGTGCTGCGCCCACTGGAACTTCAGGTCTGACTGCAGAGCCCGCATATGCCATCTGGCATGATTGACCAGCAGGATGCAGGAGGCCATGAGGCCCAGCAGCCTCAGGGTCATCCGTACCGAAACCCAGGATAAAGGCCGAAAGATTGGAATCATAGCCTGAATATCCCGGACTCGCCATTCGGGAGGATAGGCCCGAAACTGCGTCGTGTCCAGAACTGCTCCGATGAAAAGGAGCTGTGGAGAAGGAATCAGATGCGACTTCGGCACATTGATGGAGAACCCCATCGAGTGCAGGAGTTCGGCCGTAGTCTGGAGGTGGGAGACGACTGCCTGGGACGAGCCCGCCTTCAGCAGCCAGTCGTCGAGGTAGGGGAAGACTGAAACCCCTGCCCGGCGCAGATGAGCTGCGACCACCGCCATCACTTTCGTGAACACCCGAGGGGCACTGGTAAGGCCAAAGGGGAGCACGGTGAACTGAAAATGCTCGGGGCCTACCGTGAACCGAAGGTAACGCCGGTGGGCCGGCAGGACGGGGATGTGGAAATACGCGTCCTGCAAGTCCAACGCTACCAACCAGTCTCCAGGGTCGAGGGCAGTCAAGACCTGAGCTAGGGTGAGCATCTTGAACTTCTCCTTCCGGAGGAAGCGATTGACGTTCCGGAGGTCCAAGATAGGACGCATGTCCTCCTTGTCCTTTTTGGGCACCAGAAAGTAGTGGGAGTAGCAACCACGCCCTACTTCTGGGGTCGGAACATGCTCGATGGCCCTCTTGGTCAAGAGGGCCGTGACTTCCTTCTGTAGAAGCACCAAGTGATCCCCTGACATGCAGTGGAATTGAGGTGGCATGGCTGGGGGGTGGTCTCGAAGGGGAGGGAGTAGCCCCTTCGGACAATGTCCAAGACCCACCTGTCCGAGGTGATGGTGCGCCAGTGGGGAAGGTGATGGCGGACCCTGCCCTCTACTGGCGTGCTGTGCACCTGAAAGGAGGGACTAGGAGGGCTTGGAGGCCGCGGACGGGTTGGAGGTGGTGGCCTGACCCGCACGCTGGTTGCCCGATCCGCCACGGCGGAATCCACGTCCTCGGCCACGCGAAGACGCCTGCTGCGCGGGCCGGTGGCTGGGCTGCTGACGTGAAGGGGCGCCCTACCGTGGCCACGATAGGGGCGAAAAGCAGAAGTCAGCGGAGGGCGTGTAGCAGAAAGGCCCAGGGACTTGGCAGTAGCCCGTGAGTCCTTAAAGCGCTCCAACGCATGGTCTGCTTTGGACCCAAAAAGACCGACTCCATCAAAGGGCATGTCCATGAGAGTATTCTGGACATCCCCTGAAAAACCAGTGGTTCTCAGCCAGGCGTGGCGTCGGAGCGCCACCGTCGTTGCAATAGACCTGCCCAGCGAGTCGGCGGTGTCAAGGCCACAACGTATAGTGTATTTAGCCGCATCCCTTCCTTCCGCAATGGCGCGGGAAAGCAGTGTCTGGACCTCCTCAGGACACTGGGGCAAAACATCCGCCACCGAATCCCACAGGGAGTGGGTATATCGGCCCAAAAGACAAGCGGTGTTAACGGACCGCAAGCCAGCACTGGAGGAAGAAAAACCTTTCTTCCCAAACTGATCCAGGCGTTTGGATTCCCTATCCGGAGGAGCGGTAGGGAAGGCGGTTTGGGAAGCGGAGGCTTGGACAACCAAGCTCTCAGGAGTGGGGTGGACAGAGAGAAACAGGGGGTCGCCCGGAGCTGGGCGATGGCGTCGTGACACGTTCCGATCCACAGGAGCCCCTGTGTTGGGCTTGGACCAGGCGCCCAAAAGAACGTCAGTGAGGGCGTCGTTAAACGGCAGCACAGTCTCCGCAGAGGAGGCTGCCGGCTGAAGCACCTCTGTCAAGATGTTAGGCTTGACCGTCAAAGTAGGGAGTTGGAGACGTAAGGCCCCAGCTGCCCTACGCAACACCGTACCAAAATTGGCTCCCTCCTCCGTAGCCACGGGAGGAGACAGCATGCCAGTGTCAGGGGAAGTATCCAGACCACTGGCCTCCCTAGACTCTCTGTCCAGTCCTCATCATACTGACAGTGTCGCGTCAGAGGGTCATCAGACCCCTCCCAGTCCAACTGGTCCTCCTCTGGTCCAAAATAAGGAGGAGGAGGGACAGTTGGGACCCAAGGTCCCATCGGCGCCGGAGCCGGGCGTCGAGCGACGTCGCTCCGGGTCCATGTCCGGAGCCGGAAGGAACTGGGGGACGACGCCGCCCGGAGCCCAGGGCGGCGTCGAGAACGGCACCGGAGACATCGGCGCCGGCGGAGGTGTCGTGAGGTCGACCGGCGTCGATGGGGGTTGTGGAGCCGGGATCGAGGCCGGGGCCGAAGCCGGAGCCGGGATCGAGGCTGGAGGCACGGGCGACGCCGGGGCCGGAGCCGTCAGCGACGCCAGAGCAACCCCATCAGGGCCCGCGGGGCCCGAAGGCGCACCGGAGGGGCCTGAAGGCCCGAAGAGGCGGGCCATGGCCGACAGGAATTCCTGTACCTTGGCCGGATCCGCCCCCGAACCCGGGAAGGGCGGGTATGGTGGGGGCGACTCCACAGGCAAGTCCGGGGCCGCGGGGCGGGGACGGTGCCGGGAGGGGCCTCAGCCGAGTCGCGAGACCGGCGAGGCGAAGTCCTAGAGCGATGATGCTTTTTGGACTTCTTGTGCTTTGACTTACCGGACGAAGAAGACTTCGACGCCGACGACCGGTGTGCACTCCGCGAGCGACCCCTGGACCTCTCACGCGACCGGGGCCTCCGTGGAGCCGAATGCCGGGCCTCGAGGAGCTTTCGAGACCGCTCTCGCAAAGCTTTCGGGTTGAGGGCCTGGCATTCGGGACAAGACTCCGTGTCGTGGCCTCGGCCGAGGCAGAAGAGACACTCCCAATGCGGGTCGGTGACGGACATCATCCGCGCACAGGCGCCGCATCGCTTGAAGCCGGGCATCCCTACGACACCTTGAAAGTATGGAAAAAACAGTGAAAAAATTCACCAAAAAGTATGGTCAAAAAATGACCAGGGCACTGCTCTTCCCGGATCTGCGCTTACTGGCGCGGAAAAGAAGAACTGACGTCAGCGCGCAGGGGCGGCGCCTAAGTACTGCCCGCGACGTCATCCCGGCGATCACGACGCCGACGACGGACGCGGAGCCACACGACGCCGCCTACCGACGCGCAAGGGTACTGCTACGCAAAACTTTCCGGATCCAGCCTGACGCCTGGGGATATTCTAAGGTAAGGAATCTGTCACTAACGTGTCTCTTTCAGATGCCTCTGATCTCCGCCTCTCCCATGTGGCCGCCCCACCCCAGAAGTAATGCATCTGTCACCACTGTGAACTCTGGCTGGGGAAGGTAGAGGGACCTGCCGGTGACCCAATCCTGGTTCGTTAGCCACCACTGCAATTGTTGTGCAGTGCCCTCCGAGATCTGGACGCAATCGGAAAGATTCTCCCGATGCTGTGCCCACTGGAACTTCAGGTCCCACTACAGAGCCCGCATATGCCACCTGGCATAGTCCACCAGCAAGATGCAGGAGGCCATGAGGCCCAGTAGCCTCAGGGTCATTCGGGATAGAGGCTGAAAGATCGGAATCATAGCCCGCATATCCCGGACTCGCTGCTCGGGAGGATAAGCCCAAAACTGCGCTGTGTCCAGAACCGCTCTGATGAAAAGGAGCTTCTGAGAGGGAATCAGGTGTGACTTCGGCACGTTGATGGTGAACCCCAGCGAATGCAGGAGGTCGGCCGTAGTCTGGAGGTGGGAGACGACAGCCTGGGGCGAGCCCGCTTCAACAGCCAGTCGTCGAGATAGGGGAAGACTGGAACCCCTGATCTGCGCCGATGAGCTGCGACCACCGCCATCACTTTCGTGAACACCCGAGGGGCGCTGGTAAGGCCAAAGGGGAGCACGGTAAACTGAAAGTGCTCGTGGCCTACCGTGAACAGTAGGTAACGCCGATGGGCCGGCAAGACGGGGATGTGAAAATAAGCGTCCTGCAAGTCCAACACTACCATCCAGTCTCCAGGGTCGAGGGCAGACAGGACCTGAGCCAGTGTCAACATTTTGAACTTCTCCTTCCGGAGGAAGCGGTTGACGTTCCTGAGATCCAAGATAGGACGCAGGCCCTTGTCCTTCTTGGGCACCAGAAAGTAGTGGGAATAACAATCACAACCTACTTCTGGGGAAGGAACTCGGTCGATGGCTCCCTTGGCCAAGAGACCCATAACTTCCTGTTGGAGAAGGGCCAAGTGATCCTCCGACATGCAATGGAATTGAGGTGGCATGGATGGAGGGGTAGTCTCGAAGGGGAAGGAGTAGCCCCTTCCGACTATCTGCAAAACCCACCTGTCCGACGTGATGTTGAGCCAGTGGGGGAGGTGATGGCGAATCCTGCCACCCACTGGCAAATGGTGGCCCTTGAAGGTCGGACTAGTAGGGCTTGGAGGCTGCTGCAGAGGGGGTGCTGGTGGACTGGCTTGCCCGCTGGCCCCCAGACCCACGACGGTGGGTCCCACGTCCCTGGCCGCGCAGAGGCTGGACAGCTTGTGCAGGTCTGTGGCTCTGGGCGGAACCACGAAAGAGGCGAAAAGCAGACTGCGCGGGGCGAGAGGTGGAAGCGAGGCCCAAGGATCTGCCCGTAGGCTTGGAGTCCTTAAAGCGCTCAAGCGCGTTGTCTGCTTTGTCACCAAACAAGCGACGGCCATCAAAGGGCATGTCCAAAAGTGTAGCTTGGACATCACCCGAAAAGCCAGTGGACCTCAGCCAGGCGTAGCGTCGTAGGGCTACTGACGTTAAAATCGTCCTGCCCAGCGGGTCGGCGTTGTCCAGCCCAAACTGGATGGCGAACTTCGCTGCGTCTCTCCCTTCGGCCACTGCACGGGAGAGCATGGCCTGGGCCTTCTCCGGGCACTGTGGCAGCACCTGTGCGACCGTGTCCCACACAGAATGGGAGTAACGGCCCAAGAGACATGCGGTGTTCACCGACCGCAGTCCTAAGCTGGAGGATGAAAACATCTTCTTCCCAAGATGGTCCAGCTTCTTGGATTCCCTATCAGGTGGTGCGGTAGGGAAGGCGCCCTTGGTAGTCGAGGCTTGGACCACCAAGCTCTCAGGGGTGGGGTGTTGGGAGAGGAAAATGGGGCCGCCCGAGGCCGGGCCGTTGCATCGGGCAATCAGCTTATACACAGGAGCCCCTGTGTTGGGCTTGGACCAAGTGCCCAAAAGGATGTCCTTGAGGGCCTCATTGAACAGCAGCAGGGGCTCCGAAGAGGCTGCAGCCGGTTGAAGCACCTCAGTCAGGAGGTTAGTCCTAACCGCCACCGTAGGAAGTTCAAGGTTTAAGGCCTCAGCCGCCCTATGCAACACCACTGCGTATGATGCACCACCCTCCGTAGGGGGAGAAAGCATGCCATGGTCTGGAGAAGTGTCCAGACCACTGGCCTCACCCAACTCCTCTCTCTATAGTCCAGTTCTTCCAACTGGTCTGCCAGAGGGTCCACAGACCCCTCCTAGTCCTCCTCACCCTCCTCTGGTAGCCACTCAGGGTGATAGGGAACACCAGGGGAGAACAGGGGGTACAAAGGTACAGGTCGGCGCCGGTCCCGGCTTTGGGCGACGTCGGTCCGGCTCCGTGTGCACATCGAGGGGGAGGCCTGGTTGATGCCGGTTGGGGACACAACCAGAGTCAGAGGGGGCAGAGGTTTCGCCTATGGATTCGGCGCCAGAGGAGGTGTCACAAGGTCGACTGGCACCGATCCGGATCCAGGCCTGGATCCCTGGGGGCCCTGCGGCACCGGAGCCGAAGGCATCGAAGGCCTAGAGCCCCCAGCCGAGTCCGCGGGGCCCGAAGGCGCGTCTGCAGAGTCAGGCTGCCCAAAAATAGAGTGGAGGGCTTAGTAAAAACTACGAAGTTGGGCAGGGGGTCGCTCCGGCTCCCGGAAAGGGAGGGAGGCTCGGAGCCTACCCAACAGGCTCTGCGGGCGGAGCCCGATGACTACCATCCGCATCCTGCAAGGCGTCGGCCGACGGACGGGGAGAACGCGAAGAGCGACGGTGCCTCTTCGCCTTCTTTCTGTGCTTCGACTTACCCGAAGATGAAGACTTCGACGAGGAGTGTTGGTGATGGCTCCGCGACCGGTCCTGCGACCTCCCTCTCGACCGGGACCTCGAACGGCGCAGAGCCAACTGCCGGGCCTTCAGAAGCTTTCGAGACTGCTCCAGCAAAGACTTTGGCCCATGGCCTGGCAGTCGATGCACGACTTCGGGTCGGGGTCGCGCTTCAGGCACCAGAGGCACTAAAGATGGAGGTCCGTCACCTACATCAGCTTGTGGCAGGAGCCACAAGGCTTGAAGCCGGTCCGCCGAGATGACATCCCTGTGCACCAGGAGTCGTAACGGCTCGAAAAGATGTCGACAAAAAGTCGCAAAAAGAGAGTCAAAAAGTGACTCGAGGTACCGCTCTCTCCGGATCTGCGCTGGCTGGCGCGGAAAAAGAAAGAGCTGACGTCAGCGCGCAGGGGCGGCGTCTAAGTAGATACTGCGACATCATTCCGGCGACCACGACGCCAACGACGAACGCGGAGTCGACCAACGCCAGCTACCGACGCGCAGGGGTACTGCTGAAGAAAAATTCTCCGGATCCAGTCTGACGCCTGGGGGTAATTCTAAGGTGAGGAATCCATAACTAATAGTCTCTTTCAGATACCCCAAATTACATAAGTAAAGGTACTCATACAATTGTAAATGTAAACAATCACTTTTTTGGTTTTACGTATGAAAAAGGTTCAGACATATATGCCTGTCAAATGGAAAATGTTACTTACCCAGTAGGCATCTGTTCTTGGCATGTAGAGCTGTAGATTCACATGCTTTGCATACTCCTGCCATCTAGTGTTGGGTCCGGATGTTTGCAAGTTGTTTTTCTTCGAAGAAGTCTTTCCAGTCACGAGGTAGGCGACTCCTCCTTTTGGTGATAGTGCGCATGGGCATCGACTCCATTGTTAGATTGTTTTCCCGCAGAGGGTGAGAATGGAGTTAGTAAAGATAGAATAGAGTTGTCCATGCATATGTATGTAAGATAAGAAAGAACTGCAACAGGTATAGGTACCCGGGGAGGCGGGTGGGCGCATGTGAATCTACAGCTCTACATGCCAAGAACAGATGCTTACTGGGTAAGCAACATTTTCCGTTCGAGGCACGTGAGCTGTAGATCACATGCTTTGCATAGACTATACGATAGTATTCTCCCAAAGCGGTGGCTAAAAGTGTTTTTAGTACTGCCTGGCCTACATTAGCTTGTTACCTCGCTAACACATCTACACAATAGTGTTTGGTGAACGTGTGTGGTGTAGACCATATTGCTGCCTTAAAGATGTCGGCTAACGGAATATTCCCTAAGAAGGCCATAGTAGCCCCTATTTTGCGGGTGGAATGCGCTCTAGGGGGTATTGGCAATGTTTTTTTTGCTTTTGTATAACATGTTTGCATACATTTAACAATCCATCGTGCAATACCTGATTTAGAAATGGCATTGCCTTTGTGTGGTGGAGAAAAAACAACAAAGAGCTGCTTTGTTTTACGAAAATCTTTTGTTCTTTCTACATAATATAGTAGAGCTCTTCTAAAATCGAGTGTGTGTAGAGCTCATTCTGCTACAGAATCAGGTTGAGGAAAGAAAAAACAAGTTACTTACCTGTACACTGTGGTTCTCCAGTATTGATATCTTTCATAGATTCACATGCTTGTATCTTCCCCGTCGTCATGGTGGGAGTCTTGCGGTAGTTAGAAGTACCATAGAAGTACATAGAAACCATCCAGAAGGAGAGACAAACTTTGTCAGTCGTCAGCCTCCTTATGTAGGTCCAAACTTCGACCAATCACAGACCAGCCCTAGACCTCAGCTCCCCACTCAGAGCCACCAGACCTCAGATTTCGTACACAAGTGTGCAAAGGTAAGAAGTAACATGAGATCAGAAGTGGCAAGCCTAGACGGGGAGGAGGGAGGGCCGCATGTGAATCTATGAAAGATATCAATACTGGAGAACCACAGTGTACAGGTAAGTAACTTGTTTTTTCTCCAGTATTGAATCTTTCACAGATTCACATGCTTGTATCAGAGTAGTTAGCAGTGTAGTTCCATTAGCTTGCGGCTAGGCGCAGACCTTCCTATGCCATAAAAGAGACATATTGACACATACTAATACATATGAATCATAAAACTGATTAAATCGTAAAATATTGCATAAACAGTGAAAACCAGATACACAAAACAATAGAATTAAAAGATGTGAAAGACTGTACCTTAAGCAAACAGATGTCTCAGGACCGCTTGACCCACAGCAGCGTCCTCTTTCCATGCCAAGTCTAAGCAGTAATGCTTAGTAAATGTATGCACGTTGGACCATGTTGCCGCTCTACAGATGTCTGGAAGCGAAACACCGGCAAACAATGCTGTAGAGGCTGCCATCTTCCTCGTGGAGTGCGCAGATACTTTCGCAGATAAAGGCTTACCCGCCTTGGAGTGGCAGAAAACAATCGCAGAGGAAATCCAACTTGCGATACTGTTTTTAGAAAGGGCTTTACCCTTTCTTGTTGATGTAAAGGACACAAATAACTGATCTGATTTTCTGAAAGTCCTTGTCCTGTGCATGTAGAACTTAATGCATCTCTTCACATCTAAAGAGTGCAATGCTCTTTCCGCGTTGGTTGAAGGATTTGCAAAGTACGTAGAAAGCACAACTGGTTCGTTCAAGTGAAATGAAGTTGGAACTTTAGGAATGAATTGAGGTAAGTCCTCAAGAAAAGTTTATCCTGTCTGATTTGAAGGAAAGGCTCAGCAATTGTTAACGCTTGAATCTCACTGATTCTTCTAGCCGACGTGAGGGCTATGAGAAGAGCCGTTTTCCAAGAAACATATTTCAAATCAGCCTTATGTATGGGCTCGAACGGCGATTTCATCAACTGAGCTAAAACTGTATTCAACTCCCACGGGACTGCAGGGCGCTTTAAGGGTGGAAAAACCCTGAAGAGTCCTCTCATAAACTCCTTAACGATTCTTGTTCACCACAAAGAGAGTTCACCTGGTTTCCTGCGAAACCTGGAAATTACCGCCAGGTGTACCTTGATTGATGAGTGAGCTAATTTTGAATTAGCTCGATGAAGTAAATAAGGCAGGATCTGTTCCGGAGTTGATAGGAAAGGATGTAATTCCTTACTCTCGCACCAATGACAGAATCTCTTCCATTTTGCCACATAAGTCCTATCAGTGGATGGAGCTCTGGCCCGCTGGAGAATGGACCTGCAATCCGGAGAGATGTTTAAATTTGCGAATTCATAGTCGTGAGGTTCCAAGCTGACAAACAGAGACCTTATCTGAGGATGAACAATTTGACCGTTGTTCATCGAGAGTAGGTTCGGCAACGGAGGAAAGAGAATGTGAGGGGATATCGAACACAGGAGAAGCTTTGTGTACCAAAACTGCCTCGGCCATGCCGGAGCTACGAGAATGATATGGCATGGCTCTCTCCTCATCTTGTTCAACACTCTTGGGATGAGGGGAAACGGCGGGAACGCATAGGCGAATGTTCCCGTCCATTGCATCTGTAGAGCATTCCCCCAAGAATTCCTCTGAGGACACCTGCTGGCGAACTTTTCGCACTTCCTGTTGTCTTCTGTCGCAAACAGATCCAGTTTTGTAGTGCCCCACAATTCGAAGACCCGCTTCAGCTGGACCTCGTTCAATTCCCATTCGTGACATTGTGAATTGGTTCTGCTTAGAGAATCTGCCCAATCGTTGTCCACGCCCGGAACATGCTCTATCTGCAATGTTATGTGGTGATGAATGAGCCACTTCCAATTTTCCTGGGCCTATTCTGATAGTGTGAGAGACCCGGTGCCCCCTTGTTTGGCAAGGTAAAACATTGTTGTGGTATTGTCTGTTCTTACTAGAACGGAGGATCCCTGGATCCTGGGAAGAAAGGCCTGCAGCCCCAGAAACACTGCCTTTAGTTCTAAAAGGTTGATGTGTGAACGCGTTTCTTGATGGGACCATTTCCCGTGTATTTGCAGCTCCTGAAGATGCGCCCCCCAACCGTCCATTAAGGCGTCCGTCGTCATAATGTAATGAGGCTGAACTGGTTGGAACGAGAGGCCTGGAGAGATATTGATTTCTTTTTCCCACCATGACAGAGACTGTTTCATAGCCTGGGAGAGAGAGAGATGATGTCCTCGAATGAGCCGTGCATCTGCACCCACTGCATGTCCAACTGCTCCTGAAGAGGCCTCATGTGCAGCCGACAATTTGGAATCAACGGGATGCATGATGACAGCATCCCCAGTAAGGACTTGTATACTCTCACAGAAGTGTACTCTTTTGCGCGTAGAAGGGATGCTAAGCGCATTATCTTGAGCTTCCGTTCTGAAGTGGGATACGCCTTCATTGATCTTGTGTCTAGAAGCGCTCCTAGAAAAACACGCTTCTGGCTTGGAACCAAATGTGACTTCTCCACGTTGATTTGTAACCCCAGAGACTTGACGAGCTGCCGACAGGCCTGCGTAGATTTTCTGGCAGAGTGAAATGTAGCCCCTTTCACCAGCCAATCGTCCAGGTAGGGGTAAACCTGGTGTCCCTGCCTTCTCAAAAAGGCCGTTACTGGAGCCATACATTTCGTGAAGACTCTGGGAGCTGAGCGAAGGCCGAATGGCAAAACTTTGAACTGGTAGTGATCTCCAGCCACCTCGAACCTCAGGAATTGGCGATGTTTTGCATGAATGGGGATATGAAAGTAAGCGTCTAGGAGATCGAGGGACGCTAGATAATCTCCCTCGTTTATTAATAAAAGAATCTCTTGGAGGGACAGCATTCTGAACGTCTGCTTTTTGATATATTTGTTCAACTGCCTTAGGTCCATTACTTGCCTCCATTTCCTGCATTTTTTCTTTATTAAAAAGAACTTGGAATAAAAGCCTTTCCCTCGCTGTTCGAAAAGCACTTTTTCTATCGCCCCTTTCCTTAGTAGAGTTGAAATCTCTTGCCTTAACAAAGACAAGTGATGATGATGTGTTTTTCTTGGAGGCGGAGTTCGAGGGGGTTTGTGGACAAACTCTAAGGTGTGGCCGTGTTGGATGATGTCCAGCACCCATTTGTCCCTTGTGATGATTGCCATTGGTTCAGAAATGGGGAGAGGTGATGAGACCGAAGATGCTGAGAGCGAAATGAGGTGACCGGAGGAGGAGAAACATCACTGACGTCCTGAGGAATCCAGTAGTTTTCCTCGTCCTGCAGGCCTACGTCTAGCTGATTGCACGAAATGTGAGAGGTATAAAAACTGCTGCTGTTGTTGTCCTCCATATTGTGATCTGTATCCTCGCTGACCATATGGCTGATATCTGTAAGACTGGTAAGATGGCCTTTGTTGGAATTGGCCTCTACTTCTTCGAAAGGACTGGAATCGCCTTTGTTGCAGCGTGCCCAATGAACGTGCAGTCTCAGTTTCTTTTTTAATGCCCTGTAGTTCTTCGTCTACGTGCTTTTCGAAAAGATTTTCCCCATCGAAGAGCATGTCCAGCACCTCAGATTGGATCTCAGGGCGAAAAGACGTAACCAGCCCTGCCTGCGAAGGACTGCGGCACCAGCCATTTGCCTGAAGGCAATGGATGACAAATCCATTGCGGAGTCAATCAACTCCGAAGACACTCCAGCACCCTCCTGCAGGAGGACCTTTGCTTCATTCTTTTTATCCTCAGGGAGGAATTCGAGAAGAGGAGCCAGATCTGACCATAACTGGCGGTCATACCTTCCTAAAATTGCTAAGGCATTAGAGGCCTTGATAGCAGTAGCCGCCATTGTCGCAAAACGTTTGCCTATACTGTCCAGGCGTTTGCCTTCCCTGTCCGGAGGCACTGCACAAGGAGACTGGGGATTCCTAGAACGGCTCTGGGCAGCCTGCATAATAACGGAATCCGGACGAGGATGTCCAATTAAACATGCTGGTGCAGAGTCAGGTGCCTTATATTTCTTCTCCATCCTTGGTAACACAGCCGGGACAGAGGCTGGATTCTTCATTATCTTTAAACCCTCACTCCAAATAAAATCGACAATCGGGATGGATCGAACCGATCTCTTTGATGTATCCTTAAAATCATAAAGGAAACATTCGGTTTGCACCACAGTTATTGGCAAGTCAAATCTCTTGGCGGCTCTCTCAAGCACTTCATGGAAGCCCCCGATGTCTCCGGGGGGAGAAGTAGCCGGAGAAGGAGAAGGCGATGGAGAAGATGGAGCTACATAATCATCCCATTCTTGGCCAAGAAGGTCCGAATCCTGTGTGAGCTCGCCTTCCTCAGGTTGATCGTCTGTTTCACTTTCGATGTAATCATCTTGAATCGTAATACATCGAGGAGCCTGTTTCTCGACCTGCGCAACAGGAGGCAGAGTAACCGCAGGAGGAGGCGGAACCACCTGAATACTCGGACTGCCCGGCGTCAAAGGGACTGGTGCGTGAGAGTCCGGAAATCTTTTATAGTAATCATTTACCATATGTATCAGGTCCATGACTAGAGAGATTGGGACCAGCATTGAATCCCTCCAAACCTCCTGACGCTCTTCATAAGCTTCATAAGGGTAATGATCTTGAAAAGAGTCTTAACGTTGAGCTTGAGAGCGCCCTAAAAATGAATAGTCCCCTTCAATATAATCAGATTGTGCTTGCTTTTCCTCTTCCTCATCAGTGTCCTGGCATTTGACTCTGAGCTGTGAGGGACTATAGGCCGGACTAAAAAGACTGTCATCGCCTGACTCCTCCGTATCCAGAAGGTGAGAAGGAAGTAATGGTGAAACCTTAGGTAAAGGTGAAAATCCTGGTGACTCTTTGCACCAAATGCAAACTTTTAGTTTCTTGTTTATGATCCGTCGACGACGCCGTCGACGACGGAAGACGCCGTATAGTGATCGTCGTCGTTATTGGTCGAGGGCGGTGATTTGAAGACTACCGTCGACGGGGCCGTCGATGCCCTCGTCGACGGTGACGATGTTCCCATCGACGAAGTCGTAGACGCGATCATCGACGCGATCGTCGACGTAGAGACCGTCGTCGACATGGCCGCCGAAGCCGTCGTCGATGCCATCGATGAAGAAATCATCGTCACTGATCTCGTCGACGATGCCGTCGCCACGGCCATCGACGAAGCCGTCGTCACCACAGAAGTCGGGGATTTAGATGAAGATCTCGATGACGGGTCCGTCAACGGTGCCTTTTTCGTCGACGAAGCCTGTTTGAGAGGAGTAACAGGCAGAGAGGCAGCAGATGACTTCTTCAGGCCTGGTTCTTTAGGCTTAACGGCTGTTTTTCCGGCAGTGGTGCATTTCTCTGCCTTTAATTTCTTCACATCAGCCTTTAATGAGGTAGGACCCTCATTTTTACGCTTCCTCTCAGCCGAGGATGGCCCAGGGCTCTCTAAAATATCAGATCCAGAATCTGATTTTGATTTCTTTTTCTGGAGCCACAACAATAACCTGGCCTCTCTATCCTTTAAAGTCTTTGCAGAAAAAGTTCTACAGTACTTACAGTCTTTGGCCTTATGCTTAGGATAAAGGCAATAAAGGCAATCTTTAAGTGGATCTTCTGAAAAAAGCCTTGCCTTTCCACAGGATCTACAGGGCCTGAACAGCCTCTTCTTAGAACCTTCAGACATCTTGAGAAAAAGAAGGTTGAAAACAGTACCTTGAAGTGAATTCAAACAAGGTCAAAAGTTCACCACTGGAAAACTGAGCAGAGCTCAGGGAGACTCCCTTACACACGACGTGCGGTTAGAAATCTGAGGTCTGGTGGCTCTGAGTGGGGAGCTGAGGTCTAGGGCTGGTCTGTGATTGGTCGAAGTTTGGACCTACATAAGGAGGCTGACGACTGACAAAGTTTGTCTCTACTTCTGGATGGTTTCTATGTACTTCTATGGTACTTCTTTTCTAACTACCGCGAGACTCCCACCATGACGACGGGGAAGATACAAGCATGTGAATCTATGAAAGATTCAATCCTGGAGAACACGGGTAACTCAACTGACTGATTGACGTGAAAAGCAGAAACCACTTTTGGAAGAAATTTGGGATTGGTTCGAAGAACCACCTTGTCTTTGTGAAGTTGAAAGAAAGGCTCTTGTATAGTTAGTGCCTGGAGTTCACCAACTCTCCTTAAGGAAGTGATTGCAATAAGAAAAGCAACCTTTCATGAGAGAAATTGCAGTTGACACTTGTGCATTGGTTCAAAAGGTGGTCCCATTAGCCTTGTAAGGACTATGTTCAAGTTCCATACTGGTGCAGGGGGAGCTCTTGGTGGTATTACTCTTTTTAGCCCTTCCATAAAGGCTTTAATCACTGGCACTCTGAATAGAGATAAGTGTTGTCTGTTTTGTAAAATGCAATCGAGTGTATGTATAAGCTAATCCAGACTGCTGTAAGTGTAATAGATAACAGATGATGTTTTGTACTGAAGCATCAAGGGGATTGATATTGTTATTGTTGAACAAGTTACTTATCTTCGGTAACGATATATCTGTAAGAAACATAGGTTAGTTATAGATTCCTTACCTTAGAATTATCCCCAGGCGTCAGACTGGATCCGGAAAGTTTTTTCGTCAGCAGTACCTCTGCGCGTCGGAAGGTGGCGTCGGTCGACTCCGCGTCCTTCGTCGGCGTCGTGGTCGCCGGGATGACGTCACGGCAGCTACTTAGACGCCGCCCTCGCGCGCTGACGTCAGTTCTGTACACGAGTTTCCGCGCCAGAAACGCAGAGCCATGCAAGACACAGACCATTGGCGCACAAAACTAGGGCCCTAAAAGGATGACCTTAACCCTAGAAATCAGTTCGCAGAACGGGGAGGATGGGTGGGGCGGTAAGGAATCTATAACTAACTAATGTTTCTTACAGATATATCGTTACCGAAGGTAAGTAACTTGTTCATCTGAAAGAAACACGTTAGTTATAGATTCTTTACCTTAGAATAGATACCCCAGCAATACCAACCCCGGTGGTGGGTCTGCAAACAAAAATCACACCAGAAAGTCCTGGAGAACAGAACGGCCAAAGAAGCCGTCTCTCCGGACTTGACTGTCCAGACAGTAGTGTTTCGTAAACGTGTGCAGTGATGCCCACGTCGCTGCCTGACAGATGTCATTTAGAGGAACGCCTCTTCCCAAGGCAGTAGTGGCTGACATCGCCCTGGTGGAGTGAGCGCGGAGCCCTACTGGAGGCTCTTTTTTAGCCAGAGAGTAACAGGCTTTAATACACAACAGGACCCACCGTGAAATGGTCCGTTTGTGTAAGGCCCGACACTTCTTTGCGCCCACGTAGCCAACAAAAAGTTGATCATCCACCCGGAACTGTTTGGTGCGATCCAGATAGAAGGAGGGCGCACGTTTTGGGTCGAGACGGTGGAGCCTCTCTTCCTCCTTCGAAGGATGCGGAGGCAGAAAGAAGGTGGGCAAGGTAATGGTCTGCCCAATGTGGAAGGCAGTGACCACCTTAGGAAGAAAGGATGGACGGGTTCGGAGAACCACCTTATCCGGATGGACAGATAGGAAAGGAGGTTTTGAAGAAAGGGCCTGGAGCTCGCTCACCCTTCTAGCATAAGTGATGGCTGCCAGGAAAGCAGTCTTAAGAGTTAAGAGCCGTAAGGGACAGCTATGAAGCGGCTCAAAGGGAGCGCACATTAGATAAGTTAGCACAAGATTCAAGTCCCACTGAGGCATAACAAAGGGGATTGGAGGAAAAAGTTGTGTTAAGCCTTTTAAGAAACGGTTAACTACTGGGGACTTGAAAAGAGAAGGCTGATCTGGCAGCCGAAGGAAAGCAGAGATGGCTGACAGATAGCCCTTGACAGTGCCCAGAGCAGAGCCCTGCTGGGCCAAGGGGAGAAGGAACAAGAGTACTTCAGAAAGAGGGGCAGAAAGGGGATCCACAGCCTTTGCTGTGCACCATGCCACAAATTTGTTCCACCGACAGGCATATACCGTCTTAGTGGAGGGACGCCTGGCTGCCAAGATTAAGTCACAGACTTCGGGAGGCAGGTCGAAAGACGTCAACTGCCCCCGCTCAATCTCCACGCAAGGAGGTGGAGACTGGACAGGTTCGGGTGGAGGACCGTCCCCTGCTGCTGCGACAGAAGATCCTCCCGAAGAGGCAGACTGATCGGAGGATCGATGGCCATGTTGAGCAGCTCGGGATACCAGACTCTTCGTGCCCAGTCCGGAGCCACAAGAATGACTTGGGCCCGGTCGCGCTTGATCTTCTTCAGCACTCTGGGCAGAAGTGGTATAGGCGGAAAGGTGTACAACAGACCGCAACTCCACTCGCGACGAAAGGCGTCGCCTAGCGAGTGCCGCCTTGGAAATTCCAACGCGCAGAATTGCTGACATTGCGCGTTCTCTTCGGTGGCAAATAGATCTAACCAAGGCTCTCCCCATTGTTGGAAGAGACCTTGCACCACCTCCGAGTGGAGACGCCATTCGTGATCCATCTTGCACCTGCGGCAGCGAAGACCTAGGCCCCCCAACCGAGTCCACAGGGCCCGAAGGCGCGCCGGCGGGTTCAGTTCGCCCAAAGATGGCATGCATCGCCTCGTAGAACGTACGAAGCTGGGCGGGAGTCACTCCGGGTCCCAGAAAGGGAGGGAAACTCGGAGTCGGCTCTGCAGGCTCCGCGCGCGGAGCCGCGGGAAAGGCACCACCCGCGTGCCTCGTCGGATTGGTCGACCGACGAGGAGCAGTCGAAGAGCGACGATGCTTCTTCGACTTCTTCTTGTGCTTCGACTTACCCGACCCCGAGTGCGAAGACTTCGATGATTTCGAACCGGAATGGTGGTGGCTCTGCGACCGGTCCCTCGACCTCCCTCTCGACCGGGACCTCGAACGGCGCGGAGCCGACTGCCGATGTTCAAGCAGCTTTCGGGACCGCTCCCGCAAAGCCTTCGGCGCCATCGACCGGCAGTCGGAGCACGACTTGGGGTCGTGGTCGCGCTCCAGGCAGAAAAGACACACGCGGTGAGGATCCGTCACCGACATCAGTCGGCTACAGGAACTGCAAGCCTTGAAGCCGGGCATCCCTCGTGCACCTTTTCGGAGTCGGAGACTCGAAGAAAGAAGTCGAGAAAAAGTTAGTCAAAAAATGACTGAGGTACCTCTCTTCCCGGATCTGCGCTGGCTGGCGCGGAAAAAGAACTGACATCAGCGCGGGAGGGCGGCGTCTAAGTAGCTTCCGCGACGTCATCCCGGCGACCACGACGCCGACGACGGACGTGGAGTCGACCAATGCCACCTTCCAACGCGCAGAGGTACTGCTGCCGAAAAAACTTTCCGGATCCAGTCTGACGCCTGGGGGTAATTCTAAGGTAAGGAATCTATAACTAACGTGTTTCTTTCAGATACAATATATAAAAAAACGCTTCCACTTTGCTGCATAACATGCCCTAGTAGTAGGTCTCCTAGCCTCCTTTAGGATATTCATACAGTCTGGTGGTAATTGTAAATAACCAAACTCTATGACTTCAGGAGCCAAATCGCCAGGTTGAGTTCCTTGGGACTTGGATGCCTGATTTCTCCATGGCTCTGAGTGAGGAGACTGGAGTTGAGATGCAGCTTTTGGTGTGGAACTACTGACAGCTCCAGCAGGGTGGTGAACCTGGGTTGACGTGCCCATGTGGGAGCTATGAGAATCAGTGTGAGGGATGTTTGCCTGAGCCTCCGAACTACCAGCGGAATGAGTGGGAGAGGCGGAAAAGCGCAGGCAAATATCCCTGACCAGTTTATCCATAGGGCATTGCCTTTGGAAAGAGGGTGTGGGAACCTGGAGGCGAAGCTTGGGCATTTTGCGTTTTGGGCTGTGGCGAACAGGTCTATGTGAGGAAATCCCCATTCCTGAAAGTAGGGAAGAAGAATTTGGGGATAAAGTTACCACTCATGGATTTGCTGTCTCTGTCTGCTGAGAAGGTCTGCAATTTGATTGTTTACTCCTGGGAGGTGTTCTGCTACGAGATACATTTTGTGATGTATGGCACATTTCCAAATGGCTTGTGCTAGGCGTGACAGTTGGAGAGAGTGTGCCCCCTCCCCTGTTTTTGTATGTAGTACATAGCTGTCATGTTGTCTGTGCGGACTAAGACAATTTTGCCTATAAGGTGAGTTTGAAAGGCTTTGAGCGCTAGAAACACTGCTAGTAGCTCTAGGTGATTGATATGTAGGCTCCTGTACTTTAGAGTCCATAATCCTTGGATTGTGTGAGTCTGTAGGTGAGCGCCCCAACCAGTGAGCGATGTGTCTGCTGTTAGCACGGTCTGTGGAGCAGGGTCGAGAAAGGGTCGCCCTTTGGATAAATTTTGTGGGTTCCACCACTGCAGAGAGCGATGGGTGCGGCCATCCACCAACACTAGATCGGTTAACTGACCCTGCGACTGGTTCCACTGACTTGCTAAGCATTCTTGAAGGGGACGCATGTGAAGTCTTGCATGGGGAACAATTATAATGCAAGACGCCAGGAAGACTCTTGCTGGCAATGATTGGTTGCGCTGAAATTGAGTGAGAAGGGACTGAATACTGTGAATCCTGGCTGTATTGGGAGAGGCTAGAGCTTTGTGAGCGTCTATCGTGGCTCCCAGATAAGTTTGTGTGTTGGAAGGCTGTGGATGAGACTTCAAAGCATTCACTGTAAACCCTAGTTGGTGAAGTAAGTGAATAGTAGTTTGAGTGTGTTGGAGACAAATTTGGTAAGTACTGGCTTTGATGAGCCAGTCATCCAGGTATGGGAAGACATGGGTTTTTGTCTCCTCAGATGTGCTGCGACTACTGCCAGACATTTGGTAAATACCCTGGGAGCAGTGGTGACTCCAAACGGTAGTACTTTGAATTGGTAATGATGATCCGCTATGATGAATCTGAGGTATTTGCGAAGAGCGGGATGAATTGGAATGTGGAAATATGCAAATGGACGATGATTTGGTCGTGTGTGTTATTCTCTCAGGTCCCGAGCACCAAATGCCGAAAGCCGCATTTATTTATTTTTTTCGTGTCTTTTGGCATTTGGTGCTTGGACACGAGAGAATAACACACACGACGAAATCATCGCCCATTGATTAAGAAATTATTACTTTATAAAGCATTTGGCTAAATCAACATCCAGCAAAGGAAACACAACACACGCTTGTTGAATTAATATGTAGTGTTGCCAAGAAGACTCCTCCCAGAAGTTACAATCATCTATGAGCCGCTAAGTGAAATTAATCCCTTCTCAAGACTCCTACTTATTGCGGAGTTTTCACCTACATTCAAGGAACCACACACATACTGATTCTTCGGCCCTCAATACGTAGGATCCCATCCACGTATTGCTTTGGCTGTCCATAATGTCAGTCCTGATGAAGACCCGCTGTGACGCTGGCTCTGAATATACTATACCAAAATGAGGTATAGTGTGCACAGAGTCCAGTGGAACCTCAAAGGTAGGCAGAAATAAAAGTAGATAGCACCTTACTCTCTATTTGTGGTAGTGTGGGCGAGCTGTAAGGCTTTATCAGAGGGTAGTGTTAAGCATTTGTTGTACACACTCAGGCAGCAAATGATGTCACATACTCAAAGACTGAACTCAGACCTATTTGTTTGTATAAAAAATATTATTTAGTTATATTTATTTTCTAGAACCAAGAAAGCGTGGTACAGGTAAGTATAAATAGTACTTTTCAAGGCAGGTTGAACAATACAAGCAAGCTGAACGAAAATGTCTATTACAGGCTTGTAAATCTTTTCAATACAGTGGAAATTACTGTTAGATTACTTTTGATTACTTTACAGATTACTTTATCGATTACTTTTTCTAGTCAGTGTGATATGCCTAGATATCACAATGGGACATTTCCCAGAGAAAAGGTATGTAAAGCAGTTTTCAATTATTTGCAGTTTTTCAAGTTCTCATACAAAACCAACTCCACACTTAAAACAATTTTCAAGGAAAAACAGTCAATGTATTCCTGTGGAGAAAGGATAATGTTACTTACCCAGTAAGCATCTGTTCTTGGCATGTAGAGCTGTAGATTCACATGCCTTGCATACTCCTGCCATCTAGTGTTGGGTCCGGATGTTTGTAAGTTGTTTATCTTTGAAGAAGTCTTTCCAGTCACGAGGTAGGTGACTCCTCCTTTCGGTAATAATGCGCATGGGCATCAACTCCATTGTTCTAAGTACTGGCTGGCCCACATTAGCTTGTTGTCTCGCTAACACATCTACACAATAGTGCTTGGTAATGTGTGTGGTGTGGACCATGTTGCAGCCTTACAGATGTCAACTATGGGGATGTTTCCTAAGAATGCCATAGTAGCCCCTATTTTGCGAGTGGAATGCGCTCTAGGGGGTATTGTTAAAGTTCTCTTTGCTTTTGCATAACATGTTTGAATGCATTTAACAATCCATCTGGCAATACCCGACTTGGATATGGAATTGCCCTTGTGAGGTGGAGCAAAAGCAACGAAAGGTTGTTTAGTTTTACGGAATGAATTTGTTCTTTCTATGTAATATAAAAGAGCTCTTCAAACATCTAAGGTGTGTAGAGCTCGTTCTGCCACTGAATCTGGTTGAGGAAAGAATACAGGTAACTCAACCGATTGATTGATGTGAAAGGCAGAAACTACCTTAGGTAGGAACTTGGGGTTAGTACGAAGAACCACTTTGTCTCTGTGAAGTTGGAAAAAAGGTTCTTCTATGGTTAGTGCCTTTAGATCACCCACTCTCCTCAGTGAAGTGATTGCAATGAGGAAAGCGGTTTTCCAGGAAAGAAACTATAGTTCGCAATGATGGATGGGTTCAAAAGGTGGGCTCATTAATCGTGTGAGGACTATGTTAAGATTCCACACTGGGGCAGGAGGAAGTCTTGGTGGGATAACTCTTTTAAGTCCTTCCATAAAAGCTTTGATTACTGGCACTCTAAAAAGAGATAAGTGTTGCCTATTTTGTAGATATGCAGCTATTGCAGCGAGATGTAGTCAGATAGAAGTGTAAGCTAACCCCGACTGCTGCAAGTGTAACAGATAAATGATATTTTGTATTGAAGCATCAAGAGGATTGATGTTGTTATTATTGCAATAGATAACAAAACGTTTCCATTTAGCTGCATAACAGGCTCTTGTAGTAGGCCTTCTGGCCTCTCTAATGATGTTCATGCAGTCTGGTGGGAGATTTAGATTACCAAACTCTATGATTTCAGGAGCCAGATTGCGAGGTTCAGTTGTTTGGGATCTGGGTGTCTGATTTCTCCATGGCTCTGTGTAAGGAGACTGGATGGGAGGTGCAGTTTTTGATGCGGAACTAGTGACATCTCCAACAGGGTTGTGAACCAAGGTTGACGGGCCCATGTTGGAGCTACTAGGATCAGTGTGAGGGATGTTTGCCTGAGTTTCCAAACCACTGATGGAATGAGTGGGAGAGGCGGAAAAGCATAGGCAAATATCCCTGACCAGTTCATCCATAGTGCATTGCCTTTTGAGAGCGGGTGTGGGTACCTGGAGGTGAAGTTTGGGCATTTTGCATTTTGGTGTGTGGCAAAAAGATCTATTTGAGGGACTCCCCAACTTTGAAAGTATGGTAGGAGAACTTGAGGGTGAAGTTCCCATTCATGGATTTGCTGTCTCTGTCTGCTGAGAAGATCGGCAATCTGATTGTTCACTCCTGGGAGGTGTTCTGCTAGGAGATAGATTTTGTGGTGAACTGCCCACTTCCAAATGTCTTGAGCCAAGTGCGACAGTTGGAGAGAGTGTCCCCCCCCTGTTTTTGTATATAATACACAGCTGTCATGTTGTCGGTACGAATTAGTACAGCTTTGCCAACCAGGTGAGTCTGAAATGCTTTGAGTGCTAGAAACACTGCTAGCAGTTCTAGATGATTTATGTAGAGAGTTTTTTACTGTTGACTCCACAGGCCTTGCACTGTGTGATGTTGAAGATGAGCCCTCCCCCTCCCCCCCCCCCAACCAGTGAGGGATGCGTCCGTTGTTCGCATTAGGACTGGGTCTATGAAGGGCCATCCTTTTGATAAGTTTTGTGGGTTCCACCACTGCAGAGAGCGATGAGTAAGGCCGCTTACCAACACTAGATCTGTTAAAAGACCCTGTGATTGGTTCCACTGACTTGCTAAGCATTCCTGGAGGGGGCGCATATTAAGCCTGGCATGGGGAACAATCATGATGCAAGAGGCCATCATTCCCAGCAGTTGCATATACACTCGAGCTGGTAGTAAGTGGGCTGAAACTGGAGAATTAGAGCCTGAATATTGCAAATTCTGGCTGCATTGGGGAAGGCTAGAGCCCTTTGAGTATCTAAAGTGGCTACTAGATAGTTTTGAGTGTTGGAAGGTGGAAGATTTCAACACATTGACTGTGAACCCTAGTTGGTGCAGTAACTGCAGTGTCCTGTGAGTGTGTTGGAGACACTCTGGGTACGTACTAGCTTTGATGAGCCAGTCGTCCAAGTAGGGGAAAACATGAATGTGTTGTCTTTGTAGGTGAGCAGCGACTACTTCCAGACACTTTGTAAAGACTCTGAGAGCAGTGGTGACTCCAAATGGGAGAACTTTGAACTGGTAGTGATGGCCCGCTACCACAAATCTGAGAAATTTGCGATGAGCGGGATGTATTGGAATATGGAAATAGGAGTCCTTTAAGTCTAGGGTAGACCGAAAGTCGCCCTGTTGTAGGAGTGGGAGTACTTGTTGAAGTGTTGCCACGTAAAAATGGTCTGACTGTATGTAAAGATTTAATTCTCTGAGGTCTAAGATAGGTCTGAGAGAACCGTCCTTTTTGGGTATGAGAAAGTAGAAGGAGTATACGCCCGACCCATGATATTGTAGTGGTACGCGCTCTATAGCTCTTTTCAAAAGGAGAGACTGAACCTCTTGTTTGAGGAGGTGTAAGTGGTCTGGTGACAGTTTGTGTGAGCGTGGAGGAATGTTAGGAGGATTGTTGGTAAACTCCAGGCAATAACCAGAAAGGATAAATTCCAGTACCCATTTGTCTGTAGTTATTGACTGCCAGACGGGTAGGAATTGGGAAAGACACCCCCAACAGGTGTTAAATGGTCGGGGGGAGTGTAGTTAAGTAACTGTTTGGCATTGGAGGGGGAGGCCGCGTGTGTTAGAGCCTCTACCTCTACCCTTGCCATTGTTGCCTATGTAACCAACTCTGTTGAAACCCTTAGAGGCAGAGGGTTCATAATTACCTTTGTAGGTTGTTGAGGCAGTGTCTGAGGAGGTGTTTTTGGACCCTCCGCGATATAAGGAGCGCCGAGTGGAACCACGGGGTGAGGGTGACTGAAGAGCTCCCATAGATTTCGCCACCACTGTGTCCTTCTTCATCTTTTCTAATGATGAGTCTACTACAGGGCCAAAGAGGTGTTGTTTGTCAAATGGTGTGTTCAGAATGGTTGCCTGAACCTCTGGTTTGAACCCAGAAATGCGTAGCCAGGCATGCCTTCTTAAGAGAACGCTGGTGTTAACGGCTCTAGCCGCAGTGTCAGCAGCATCTAACACGCACCTGATGGAATTGTTCAAGATGAGCTGTCCCTCCCGCACCAGGTCTTGAGCTTTGGACTTGTGCTCATTAAGCAGAAATTGGAGCAACTGCTCCATTTCATCGCTATGTGCCCTATCATAACTAGCTAAAAGTGCTTGGGTATTGGAAATGCACCAAAGGTTTGCAGCTTGGGAGGCTATTCTTTTCCCAGAGGCGTCTATCAACTTAGACTCTTTGTCTGGGGGTGGAGCATCCCCTGGCGTTTGGGAATTGGCCCTCTTACGTGCATTAGACACGACTAGAGAATCTAATGGTAACTACCCCTTGATGTAAGCTGGGTCCGATGGTGCAGATTTATATTTATTGTCTACCTTAGGGTGAGGATACGTGCCCGCACAGGATCATTAAAAATGTCATCTACGTGTCTAAGCATACCCTTGAGCATTGTAAGTGTGTGCGAGGATTTTTGTGAACTGCTAAGAGTTTCGAAAAGGAAATCTTCTTCTAGGGATTTCTTATGTAACTGGACCCCATGGTAATTAGCAGCTCTGCTTAATAATTCTATGTATCCTACACTGTCATCTGGTGGAGAAGGCTTAGTAGGGTACAGATCAGGATTATTTCCTGTGGGAGAATTAGTGTCATAATCTCTCCAGGCGTCTGTAGGTGTTGGATCATTGTCCCCAGCCCCATCCTCATCATCCTGATTATCAGGTGTATACGGTGGTGGTGAGTCAGCAGGTGAAATAAGTAATGGTTGAGACTCAGGAGATGGAGGAGGAGGAGAAGGGTTAGTACCCACATTCTTCCTTTTTAAAGGGATGTGGTAAACTTCTTCAGTCTCTGGTTTACGTTTTAGTGTCACTTTGGTGGTAATATGTCCAGTTGTTGGATGAATGTAGAGTTCTCTCTGTTTCGGATCCAGTTTCGAGGGTGGAACATCAAAACGGAGCTCCTTTGCTGGAATCGGCGCCTCAGTCTGTTTCGGCGCCAAAGGTTTCAGTGCCGGTGTTTTGGATGCCGAGGGTTTCGGATCCGAAGACGTTTTCGGCGCCGAAGGGGGATGGGTTGAGCCTGACTTTTACTTCGATACTGAAGGTTTCGGCTCGGTGCCCGATTTCGAGCGACTCAGTTCGGAGCCAGAAAGCTTTGGGGTGTGTTTCGGTGACGAACCGGAGGGCGGGCGTTGGAAACATGTTCTCGGTGCCGACCGTGGCCCTCAGGCGGAGGTTGGACCAGCGCCTTCTTCTTAGGCCTAGGTGGACTTTGGGGCTAGGGAGGATCAGTACTCATGGTACGCTGCCCTTGCGGGATATCTTCGACCCCATCGGAGCCGGATTCCGAAATGGAGATCGAATCCAGTTCTTCGGCTCCTATGGCTTTCCCAGTTTCCTGTTCCGAATCTTCTCCGAAGAGGTCCGGAATGGAACCTGTGTGTTGGCTCTGCATGTCGCGACGTCGAGCCCGACGATCGCGAAGCGTCTTCTTGGATCGGAAAGCCTGACACGCGTCGCAGTCCTGTTCTTTGTGCTCTGGTGACAAGCACAAGTTGCACACTTCGTGTGAGTCGGTGCGCTGGAATTTCGCGTGGCACCGAAGGCAGAATTTAAATGGAGTCCGTTCCATCGACTGCAAGGCGGCTCGACGCGGGGAGGCCCAACGGCCTTCCACTACCTAACCGATCGAAAGAGGGATTTTCAGTAAATACGATAGGCGGAGAACGGAAATACGCTATCGAAAACAATACCGTCGAGGGGGAGTGTGTTGCGCACCGAGGGGAACCCGAAAAACGGTGTCAAACCGGAGCGCAGCAATTCACGTCCGAACCCGATGGTGGAAAAAAACAATCTAACAATGGAGTCGATGCCCATGCGCACTACCACTGAAAGGAGGAGTCACCTACCTCGTGACTGGAAAGACTTCTTAGAAGAAAAACAACTTGCAAACATCCGGACCCAACACTAGATGGCAGGAGTATGCAAAGCATGCAGCTCACATGCCTCGAACATGTGGTTATCGGTTAACAGGAAAGTACTTGGTTGCGGGAGTTGGTATTCTGGGGTTAGAACCAGTGTCCCCCCAGGGTCAAACCCTCTCAAAGCACCCTCAATGGCACTAGGTCGGCCAGATGCATAGTGCTGAGGCCCAATGTTATCCAATCGGGGATAGAGGGCCTCCGGTTGGTGGCTGCTCACGAGCAGGCCACAAGGTTGTGGGAGCAAAGCTCCAAGAGATAGGCTCAGGGCAAAGGGGGATCCGAGTTAGCACACAAGGTCCACCCGCAGCGGCGGCTGGGTGCAGGGTGCTGTTTTGGCGTCGGGTGCCCCGTTGTTTTCAATGGGGATTCTCGGTTTTGTTTTTTAGCTGCAGGCTCAGTCCCGGAAGACCTCCGGGAGGAACCAACATGCTGAGCAGGTAAGTTGGAGGGCCCGGGGACGTAGGTGCACCCCGGGTTCTCTTCTCCAGGGCGCAGGGCGGCTGGATGAAGGCAGACCTTTTGAGGTCGGATTTCACCTTACTGGGCCACTCGCGGTTGGGGGGGGGGGTCTCCATGCAGAGGCTGCAGGCAACGTCGGGGAGTCTTGGAGGGGTCAACCCACGTTGGACTCGGACTCTGGAGTGCTGGGGGACCTCGCTGGGACCAGTGGGCCACTCAAACTCGGGCCGTAGGCGACGGGTGCAGTGGTCGTTCCAGGCGCAGGGTTTCTTTGTCCTCAGCAGGCTCAGAGTCTGTTTTGGGAGTTTCTTTTTAACAGAGCTGCTGATCACAGGAGATCCGGTCTTTGTTGAAGGCAGTCAGTCCTCCCAGGGTTCTGGAGGTCGCTGGCTGCAGGACAAGGCGACTTTTGGCGCATGATCTCTGGATACTGCAGATGGGCCGGTAGGGCTGGGGGAAAGTCAGTTCTTCTCTGCAGTCTCCTCTCTGGGCGTCTTCTTTCGTCCTTCTTCGTAGGTTGCGGGAATCTGAATCTTGGTTCAGGGCTGCCCTCTAAATACTGTATTTAGGGGGCGTTTAAGAGGTCCGTATCCAATGGCCCTGAGCCCAGAAAGCTTTGTTTCTGGGCTCGGGGAGCGAAGGCTCCCACCCCAGGGGTTCAGAAACATGTCTTGTGGTGGCAGGCTGGTGTGTCCTAGTCAGGGAACCCACCAGAGGCTGGTCGTTTTTCAGGGGGCATCTCTAAGTTGCCCTCTGAGTGCATTTTTCATTAAATCCCACACTGGCATCAGTGTGGGTTTAATGTGCTGAGAAGTTTGATACCAAACTCCCCAACTTCCATTAAAGCCATTATGGTGCTGTGGAGTTCGTAATGACAAACTCCCAGCACCATATACTCAATAACATTACTGCACTTACAGTGTCTAAGAATTGGTCTAGACACTGTAGGGGCACAGGGCTCATGCACCTGTACCCTCACCACTAGTATAGTGCACCCAGCTAGAGGGGTGGCTGACCTATGCCACGGCAGTGGGCTGTAGGCATGGCACACAGGGATGTGTGCCATGTCGCGGCCGGCATGACTCGCGGGTGGGGGGCAGCTGGGTGCTGGGTTCAAGCGGGGGGGGGGAATTTAATTTTTTTTTTTTTTAAACCTACCTTATTGGGTCTCGCGCCGCCTCCGCTCCTGGCAGGGTCCCGCGTTTTCCTGCTGCTTTCCTGCTCTCCTACCTCCAGCAGGAACAGGAAGCAGGCAGCCTCCCTCCCCTCCCCTAAGCTAATCACAATGCTGCAATGGCAGCGTTGTGATTGGTGCGGACGGCCAAACAGAGGGCCGACCAAACAGTCAGGGCCCACAGCATTGGGCAAGCTACTCCTCCCGACCCGCCCACCCCCAACCAGGCATACCGTTCTGCTTTCTCGCAGAGCGAGAAGCAGAAACATAAAATGGTATTTAAAATACCATTTTATTTTTCTGCTTCTCGTACTGCGAGAAATCAGTGGGGCGATGCTCCTCCGCCCTAATGGAGGAGCTGCCCCTGCCATGTCGACTCTTCACTTTGTTCTGCACCAAAACACACAGCCTGCAATGGCAGTGTGTGTGTGTGTGTAAAGGTACAGGGCCTCTAAGGGTGGTATAATAAGTGCTGCAGCCCTTAGAGGCCTTCCCTGGATACAGTGCCCTTGGTACCCATGGTACCTTTTACATGGGCCTGACATGTGGCCAGAGAGGTGCCAATTGGGGGTACAAGGTACAGTTTTGGGAAAGAATACAGGCCCTGGGAACCTGATTGGCAGGGACCCAGGGCACATCAAGTCAAAGTGCATCAGTGGTCTGGCAAAAAGTGTGTGGGGGGGGGGTTACTGCAACAGAAATCCAGCTTCATACATCACTGCTCTCACTTTTGTTGACAGAATTGTATATTTGACAGCCATATATGTCTGAACCTTTTTCATATATAAAAACAGAAAAGTGATTGTTTACATTTACAATTGTATGAGTATCTTTACTTATGTAATTTGGGGTGTTTCTGAAATTGTTCAATGATCATGATGAATTAACTGACTGGTTTAAAACTTTATTTCGGCATAATATACTAAGCAATTGCTTGACCCGACAGCATCAGCCGTAGATTACTTGTTAATGCCCAGCTGCTGAGGGATACAGGGTAACCCCATTACCACTAGTGTTCAATTCAAGGAACAGCACTTGTTGCAAAATTGGCTATGGGTGATATGCATGCACAGGATGCAGAACGCCATTATAAATGTTTAATTGGACTCTATAACACACTACGCAGTTTACAAAATAATAAAAACGAATCCCCTAGTGAGACCTCGGCAAAAGGAATAGCTCAAGACGAACTTGCATCTTATCTGAAAGATTCACAAGCGGGAGATGTTAAAACAATTTTTAAATACTGTGACTTAGTAAACATTTACAAAAGCACAGTAAAGCAGTTCAGTTCCTATGCAGGTAAGGTTAACTCGACAAGACTAAAGGAAAGAATTCTCAGAAATAGGAGAGGTTTGAAGGCATACAATAAAGGAAGAGGTATCCTGTTAGCTTTTGAAGATGACGTAGGATCGCATTAGTATTTGCCTGTGACAGGTCAGATTCTGACACCATAAATTGCTAATGCAGCAAACATTGTTAGAAAGGACATGATGCAGAAATCTGAAAACTTCAATGGAACTTATGAGGATGATTGTAGATTTGATCAGTTCACAAATCGCTTCTTGCCCTTATTAAAATGATACTTGATGGATCCGACATAAGAGATCTGAATTCCTGTGAAACAGCCACTACCAATTCCGAATTACTGATGTGTAACAGTGTAAAGAATTCAAGAACAGACTTGTCTTCAATTCCTAAACAGAACAGAAACAAAGAAACTCCTCTGTCCATATACATTGCTCTTACTATCCACAGTCAAATGAGAAATCAAGATCTTCTAGACAAGTACCATAAACTAGGTATTTGTATTTCATATGATAGGGTTTTGCAAATATCTGCTGACTTAGGAAATAGCATTTGCACACTGTATGAGAGTAAACTAGTTGTGTGTCCACCAAAACTGAAGTTGGAAGTACGCACAATTGGAAGAATTGATAACATAGATCACAACTCAGGTTCCATGACAGCTAAAGACTCCTTCCATGGAACAATAACTCTGACAACACCCAGAATGAGAACTAGAAGGAATTGATTGTGGTATTGGGGTGATTAATCCTAATATGGCAAAGTCAAAATAGATTTCAAATCTTCCAGTACTGTATACAAATATCAAACCAGCTTCAATGAACAATACAGATTTTCATGTTCCATTACTATCTGTAGTGATCTAATTGATGCTGCTAAAGCCTATAAATATAAATGGCTTGAAAGAGTGATGCCCAATGTTGAGAGTGGAAACATTTCTTCTGATGAAAGCATATCTTGGGCAGCATATCATGCATCATTGCTACCACCTATCAATAGACCACTGTCAACTACTGCATTGTTGCCGCTGTTCAAAGAAAGTGCTAATTCTAAATCCATGGTCTTGCATTGCATGAAAGTCATTAAAGAGTCTGTTTGTTATCTCAATCCAGGACAAACACTTATTATTTCAATGGACCAACCTGTCTTCACCCAAGCAAAACAAAGTCAATGGGATGTGACACATCTATATGGTGAAGATAAATATATTGTGATGATGGGGGGGACTTCATATCAAAATGACTCAATTTAAAGTACTTAGTAACTGGCTTTCGAACAGTGGATGGACCAGTATGTTAGTGCGAGCTGGCATCACTACTATAAGAAAAGCTGATGCTATATTGAAGGTTTCCCACTTAACCTGTACACGTCATGCTCATCAAATTACTGTTGCTACGCTGTACATATTACAGAGAAAGGCTTATCAAAGTTATCTTGAATTAACTAGATTAAGTGGAAATTGAATGAGTACTCACTCTTCCAATTTTGGGCAAATGCTATGGATCTGCAGATACTTGCTCTTGAATCTGTTCGTTCAATTAGAGAGGGTAACTTTGATTTGCATGTACCAGTACTTGGTTAGATGGTTCCATAGATGTTTGCTACAAATCACAGTCATTATTCTCGATGGCTGGCTGTTCACATTCGCGACATAGCGACACTAGCAGAACTCCACCCACATATTCACTCAGAGTTTTGTAAAGGAAAGTTTGGTGAGACATAGGATTCACAAGATGGTATGGATGAGTGTGGGCCACTTTGTGATATAGTGTTGATAGTTACTGTTTGTTCACGATTAGGTTTCTGTCGACATTGGAACATTTTAAAGACTATAGGATCACAGAATATTACAGTGTGATGACTTACCAACAGGTGAGCTAGAAAAAGAAGACTTATGTATGAGAATAGCCATAAGAGCTATAAGGTGGCACTAGGGTGTGCCTGTAAATAACAGCATGACATGTGCCTCATTACATGAGGTGTGATTATTCTTTGCTTTTCAAGGATCCTTTTGAATTCGCACTAATACTGCACAAATACAAGCCAAGCATGTTTATCAAAACAAATGGTGGGACTACTCTTTGTCCCTTTTCTGTTTCCATTGACGCGTGCATGTGTGAATTTAGATATGGACACACAGGCTGCCCTACTAACTTGATATAGGTCTGGGATCTAGGGATGCATTCCATGTTCTTCTAGCATGCATATTTACATGATAGATGTGGGACACACTGGAATTTGGGTTTTAAAACTACATCTATTATATGTATTTTTAGTGTGCAATTTATTTTTGTAGCCCTGATGAAGTCAGTGGTTTATATACCAAATGTCGAAACACGTGTTGGCTACAGTATTGATTGCAGACATCTGAACATATGTGAAGAAGGAAGAATAAAAGACAAAGAAAGAACACTTTATCTTGTATTGATTTTTTGAAAACATTGGGTTGCTCAGGGGACTTATTATTTTTGTTCAAGTTGAGGGTGTTTATGGCCATTCCTTCACCCTGGAGCATCAGAGGACAACTTGAGACCTACATTAGCGTACTAATGGTTTGCGCAACCAATAACCTTGCTACACGAATTATTGTAAGCAACAAAGTTATGCCTGCTTCAGTTCTCACTTCACAGAGAAAACAGCACATGAAATAGGTAGATTGCAATATAACTCCTAGTTTCAAGAGGTGTTGCAAACGTGTTCAAAGCCCATAACAGATACAATACCAAGGAACAAACGTCAATTACTCAGCACCACCCTGCGTAAAACCTCTGAGTCCAAAGACAAACTATCCTTGTTAAAAAGTAGTAGCAATCTGTTTGCTAGATTATATATCGGGTGTCAGGCAAGAAATGGTAATTTAGAAGAATTTGTCAAGCACGAAAATCAGTCTTTTCCGCCGTTTATATCTGTGAATGGAAAACCCAGACAAGGACAGGAGTCGCAGCTATTGCACTGAGTTGCCAGAAGTACCACCATAGACAACACTGCTCCAGAGGTGGATGTAAATATATTAGATGGTGCAGCTGTAATAAATATGTTACCTTGCAAGTCTTGTTAAACATTTGATGATTATGCTTGAACAGTTTATATACCCTACATAGAAACTCAAGCAAGGAACTTGAAACGCTTGGATCTTGTGTGGGATTTATAAATTACTGGAAGCATCAAGCAAAGTGTTAGATTCAACTCGTTTGCGAAGACCTTCACCTCTTTTTTCCTCTAACACTTCTGTACCCAAAGATTGGCATAGTTACTTTAGACAAGAAGAAAACATGACAGAGTTGTTTGGTTTACTGTGTAGGCGTCTGCAACTTATTAACGTTGAAGGGAAGCAAGTACTTGTCATCTGTCAGGATAAAGTTGCAAGTTCCACACTAATTACGAATGTCGAAATGATATCGCCTTACAATCATGAGGAAGTGGACACATGAGTTAAGCTTCATTCTTTCCATGCATAAACTAAAGGTCATTCCAAAATAATGATTTGCACAGTAGATACCAATGTAGTCGTTCTTGCGATTGCTAATTTAAAAAAAGTTGGATGTCAAGAATTGTGGTTAGCAGTTGGTACAAGAAAAAAGTTCTGCTACAAACCAGCTCACGCTATTGCAGCAAGTTTAGGCATTGATATATGTTAATCTCTGCCCTTTTTCCATGCGGTTACCGGTTGCGACACCACGTACGCTTTTCTTGGGAGAGGGAAGAAAGCGCTTATGACAGCTGGATCTGCTACTCCCGCATTTAAATTTCTGTCAGATCGACCAAGTGCTGTTGATCCTGTTCACTTCGGAAATGTTGAGAGATTCACTGTGCTAATGAATGGCCGCACTTGACCAAAGCATGAACAAATGGTGCTCGCCATTTCATGTTTGCAAGTGGCAACAGAACTATTGAAAACCTCCCATCTACACAAGACGCTCTTCTTCAACATGTTAAACGATCTGCGTATCAAGGGGGCCATGTTCGGAGTCAGACTTTAATGCCCATGCAAGAACTGTCAAATTTAAATGATTGGGGCTGGAAGCAGATTAATGGAGTAACAGTACCACATTGGACAACCATTCCGGAGGCATTTAAGGCATGCAAAGAACTTATTTGCTGTGGGTGCCAAAAGTCATGCCGAAATCACTGCAAATGCTCAAAGGCGAGCCTCCAGTGCACCGACCTTTGCTTCTGCTGTAGAAACAGTTATCAAGATTAAGACAGCATACAAACTCGAATCATCATTGTTTAAAATTATAGAAATGTTATCAGGGTTTAATATAGTCTTGTATTGTTTAATTACAATTGAAACATTATCCACATGTTCACAGTATGTGTTGTAAGGATACAAATGATGCAAATTATAAGTATACTTTTGCAACAATGTGTGCTACTTATTCCTGGCGACCTTACTGGCGCCATTTTGGATTTACATTCATGGCGTCACAGTCTTATTTCAACGTGGGCATGCACATAACATGCACGGACATGTACACATGAATTTTTGTGCTATATATGCCGCAAATTGGAAAATTTAAAATGATTTTTTAATATTTGTCGACTATCTTGGTTTTCGATTAGACTATATGATGTCATAGGCAAGATCCACTTGGGGTCTTGCTCTTATATGATTACTATTACAAAGATGAATGCCTGTACCAACTTTCAGCTTTCGATCACAAGGTGAATTATATTCATTAGGAAACAGGCTTAATAGCCGTTCTACTAGAATGCTCACAATATACCAAGGTAGACATCTATAAGACATGCCCACTGTAATGCCTAGTATGGTGCAATGTGCCAAAGAAATCTACTGTAAGTGAAGCCCACAAAAGTGATTTGGATGGCCACTATAAGCCAAGACTACCACAATCAATTAAAGCTCATAATGTGTGAATATGGGCGACCAGACGCCTAATGGTAGCAACCACCAGACGCAGACACATATTTTAACACCCACTACCTCTGCCCCCCGCCCCCCCCATGGTCTCAAGCAGCACATGAACTTAACAACTAAGTCCTTTAGAGTTGCATCAAACCCAACCCTTTAGTTAATACCTCCCCCTCCTCATCTAGAACCTCCAAGTGAACACCCAAGTAACATCCACCATCTCCAGACTTCACAGCAGGAAGAGTGAATCGCCAAGCACCACACTCCCAATGTGGTTTCCAGTAAGCCTCATCTTTTTTTTTTTTTTTTAAATCATTTTTGTTTATTAGGTTTACTAATAAAACAATACAGCAAAAGTGTCACTCTCAGTGCATTGCGAGGGAGACCTAGAAACAAAGGGGATGTGAAGTAGGGGTGGGGGATACCCGTTGTAGTGGGAGTAGAGGAGCCATGTGGACGGGGGGAAGTTGTCGTTCTTAATGTGCTGTAGGAATTGTGTTAAGAGGGCCGGTCGCCCAGTGTGGAGAAGTAGGTTGTTTTTGTAAATGTAGCACTTCTTCATAATGAAGGGCATCTTCCTCCGCCATTGCCCATTAACACATACCATACCAGGCCTTCAGTGGCAAAGCTGTTGGAGAGCGCCACAGTAAGGTGAGTGCACATTTGGTAAGAAGGAGTGCCAGGGAGGCAAACTGAATACATACTTTATGTTGCTTATGATGTCTGAAGATGTTTAGTGAGCACGCTTCCCAGGTGTGTATATCAGGCAGTTTCATTACTTCTCACAGTGTCATGAACAGTTTGCCAGTAGTGTTGATGGGTTGGGCAGGACCATAACGTGCATTAAGTCTGTGTCTAGCGCCCGAAACCGTGGGAAGGTCCCCTGTGCGCTGGGTAAATGATAGTTTATTTGAGCAGGGATGAGATATGCCCTATGGAGAAGAAAGAATCTTATGTTCTTGAAACAAGCATTCCGAGAAACCTGTCGGGGGAATTCCAGGGCTTGTGTCCATTCCTTGTCATGCAGCACTCTCCCATAGTCATCTTCCCACTTCTGCCGAAGCAAGTCTGGGGGGATCACTGATAAGTGCAGAATGGCTTGGTAGAGTCCGGCAATGAGATGCCAGCCGTCTCCCATTGTAAGGATAGTCTGCACAACTGGGTGGGTAGTAGGGCCCGTGTCCACAGTACCCCAAAGGACACGTGTCCACAGTACCCCAAAGTACACGGCAGGTGCGAGCTATTGGTCTGTGGAGTAGGAATTTGTTAGGGGGAAAGTTATATTCCGACATCAGCTGGTTAAACGAAAGGAGATGTCCATCTGCAAACAGGTCACAGGTCGCCTATGATATAAAGTGATGGACTATCCAAGGCGCCATAGCTTGGTGCGTATAAAGTGGTTTCCAGTAAGCCTCATGGTGATTGGCTGATATCCTAGGAAAAACATGGCCTGGAGTCTAAAGACCGCCTCTTCAACTGTAAAAGGTAAGCCTGCCATTAGGTAAGTGATTTTGGTCCCATGAACTCTTGCTGCTCAAGATCACACCAAGTGACCTAAAGGTTGCCTAATATGGTGGTCATTTAGTGAAGGTGCTCCTGTGCCCGTTGTTGCCTGTCAACTGTAACTTCCACTAGACACCATACATATTGAGGCAACATAGGAACTGGGACTAGGACTAGGACCATCTGAGGTGGTGGGACACTTAAAACCCAAAGACGGGATCATCAAACCATGTACTAAACCCAGTGCTTAATTTGTAAAAGAATATAAGTGCCTAGGGCCAAGTAATTCCACTGACCACCCACAGCTCCTGCCACTGACGGCTAAATATGTGACATTTTGGACAATTGCAAGTCACCCCAAGCTGTAGGATTGGCCTGGAAGTGCAAGTTTTACTATTGTTTAACCTACTAAATTGCCGAATACTTGTGCTGTGCTAAAAAAAATTATAATAATAATAATAGGCTGAGATCACCATTGTGTGGTGTACTCTCATAAACAAGTGCTGATGTTTAAAAATAGGTGGCAGTCCCAAGTACTGGCAAATACCGGCACAAATTAAGCACTGGCTAAATCCCCATTGGCATGTGAGGGATTACCTTTTGCTGTGACAATAAAGACATCTATAAACCCGATCAATGAACTTGAGAGATCATTCTGCCTGGTATTTTACTATTGAGTTCTGACTCTTTACCCTCTCACACTGAGAAACCCTAGACTGCTAGCTCCCTCCTATCCTGATAGTCAAGTGCTGGAAGGCTGCAACTGGCACAGTTTGCCAAAGTAAGACGGATCCCAGTGGCAAACAACCCCAACCATCATGGTTGTGGCCCAATAGTCCCTCTGCTTGCCCTGTTGCACCCAGAACTTGGTCTGGCAAATACCTTTCTACAAACCATGGAGGGTTCTATCATCTCTAAATGGGAGAAACAGTAATTGCCTTCCTATTAATTTAAGACAAGCCTAGATCCCCCCTTACAATTCAAGTTCATGAATCCACCAGTATGTGGTCCTGAGAATGAATGAGTGGGATACAGGAGATCCTGTAGTGCTGGAACTGGTGCAATATGATACCCCTGAGGAGGGATGACTGCAGGGACAAATTTAAGGCACAACCGTGAGACAGGTCATTCTTCAAAATGCTAGAGAAATGCATGCCTTCAAACACATACTGCTCCCCACCTAGCTCTTAGTTTTAATTTTATTCTCTGTTGTGTAAAACAAACTACAAAATGGCGACATAAGTTCAGTTGCATGGAAAAGCTATTTCTGCCCAGGTGAAATCAAGAAGGGTTATACAAAGCCTTTTATCATTTCTGCTAGCGCAATTAAAGTGACAACTAATTCAAATCCTAGCTGTTTCATGCTCAAAATCCTCACTGTTACAAAGACAAAATATTCATCACCCAACTTGATTCTATATTGCTTATGTAAAATGGCACATCAATAAAAATGAAAAATTACTACTTAGGGAATGTATTATTAGAGCATTAACAACACTTACATATGTTCTCACCAGTGATAAACTCCCATCACCCCATGCCCAAGACATATTGGGCCTAGTCACAAACTGCATTTTGCAGTACTTGAGTAGCCCTACTAAAATACTACAAAATGCTATTCACAAACATATGAGTGCCAATCTCCACCTCTCCTTTCTTTTCTACCGGAAGATCCTCACACGTGTACGTTTACTACTCAGTAGGAAATGCAGGCGGGACCGGGGGAGTGGCTGGAAAAAGGAGCATAGTTAATACTAAATGAATACAAATATTTTTAAGTTTCGTATCATTTTAAATTCATTTTATAATTTTATTTAAAATGTAGAACAATAGAAACTAATGTTATAGGACTATTTAATTTAATTTAAGTTAGATCTTCACTTAATGTAAATACATTAAATTATGATTATTTTTCTGATATGCATTATTAATTGTTACAGGTAGAATTAAAAGTAGTTTACTATTGTTACATCAATTTATAAAATCACAAAAGGTTGCTAAAATATTTTCTAAATAAATATATGTTTTTATATACATTTTTTAACATTGCATTATATTTATATTTAAAACTTTTAAAAATAATGTAATTTAACCCCTTCCATGCGGACGGCCCCCGGCCGTCCGACGTCACGGTGGGCGTCTGCGTCGGACGGCCGGGAGCTGTCCGATCTGCGCACGCGTGGAATTTTCCTGCACCGCGGGGAAATTCCGGCCGCGCCCAAGGGGTTAACATTATTTCCAAGGGGTTATAAGTCCCGGTCTCTGCTGTTTTCTTTTGGAGGGTGTTTCAGTAACAGTGGTTGGCCATGTGTGGTGCTGGATTTGCTACTGTTTCTTTTTTGTGTCAAAATCAAGACTTCTAAATCTGGCTCCACCCCCTTTGTCAGGGGATGGAGATGGGTATGTCTACACTTTGGAGTACCTTTACACTCAGATTTTGTAAATAGCCAAATGTCAAAGTTACTCAAAAGTGTAAGAGTAACTTACATGCGTAAACTGCTCATAATTGTATGCTATATTTGTGAATAGCGTAGTTAGTTTGTGGTGAAGGACAAAAATACTTTATTTGGAATTTGACCATAGGTGAAGTGGGCTTTACCACCCCCCAAACACAAGCCGGTGGGCTGCCATTTTACATTGCGAAAGAACAGTTGATTCTAAAAGAACTCTTTGCTGCTAAAGACACATATGCACTCAAACTTACAAGAAGTTCGACGTTGAGTATATGATTTATTAATCCAATGCTTTTACTCTTAGGCCGATAGATATAAGGCAGTATGGTAAGTTGCATTCCCAGCTTGCATTGCTGGCAGTGATTTATAAATAAAAATATTACATGTTTGCAAATTCTAACAATTTGAGGGTATTGCAAATTTTTCCAGAATGCTCACTGATTATATGGCGATCCATCGACTACTTGAATAGGTAAAGTAATATTCCCTCAAATGTTGGCTGCGTAGTTGCATGAGGGTGTGACCTGATTGGTAGCTTCTCATGAGAGCTGATGGATATCTTTGTTAATATGGATATTGATGCATTTAACGATAAAATGAACTGTTATCACTATTAATAAAATCACCTGTCCTAAACTCCACATCTACCGCCACATGCAAGTATGCAGTCAGGCAGGCTCTGCAACCTAGGCCCGAGATCCCTGATTGACGGGTCACAGGTGGGAGGGAGCATGGCTGGCAGGCATACACACAGGCAGGAAATTCTTGATCAATACCACAGATGGGCGCAACATCACAATGGTAAGGGGAGACTGCCCCCAATAAAGCACACATGGCCCGAGGTGGTACGCGCGCTTCAGAAAACACCATAAAGTCAGATGCCACATGAGTTAGGAACACATAGCCAATCAGAGCCTAGCACACGCAGTGATCACGCTCTCCACACACTGTACATCTGGACACATTCACCACTGGCCACACCGTGTCCACACCGTGTCCACGCAAGGACGAGACCCACCTGTAGTAACCATTTGACAATTAATTTAGGACTCTAAGGCCGCAACCAACATTCCTCACCATATACGGTACACCGGATATGTTTAGGTCTTGATGTAAAAATGTATAAAAGACTAACGCAAACCCAATGTAAATTGAGACAGTTTTCAGACCTCGTGCATGTAACTGTTTTCCCGGCTGCATTGTTTAATTAAACAAAACAGTTCCTGTTTTGCCAAACACCTCTTTTCTTCTGTTTTTTAAGGAATTTGAACCCCAGGGGTGGCTCCTCCGCTAAGGCGGAGGAGCTTCGGAGAAGCGTCGTCCCACTGCTCTCAGAGCAGTGAAAAAAAGGAAAAATAAAATGATAATAACATTATTATCATTTTAATTTTCTTAGCTATGGGGTTAGGTTAAAGCGGGCTGGGCTGGGGTCACAGGGGGAGGAGTGGCGGACACAATCTAAGTGCGCATGACGGTTTGGACGGCCGTCTTGGGCCAGCCAAAAAGTCATGCGCCCTTTGCATGTTCCCCACCAGGCTGTAATGCACAGCCTGGTTGTGAACATGCACAAGCTCATAGTCCCTGTCTGGGCACCGAACCACAGCGCTCAGAACACTGCATTTCTGAGTTGTGATTGGCTTAGGGGAGCCTGTGTGCTTCCTGCTTCCGTTCCGGGACTCGTTGGAAGGGAAGAGGTAATTATTTTTTTAATAGTTTCTTTTTTTCACCCCTCTTCCCCCCCCTTCACCCCCGTTTCCTGCCAGTCACCACTGTTGAACCCGAGCAACATTTTGGAGAGCCAGCCAGGAGGATTTGACCTCGTACACGACTGCAGCTCAATTAAGGTGACCCCGCCTAGATGGATTCACGTTGCGCATCGACAACGTTCTGCTAAATCCCCATGGCGGAGCTCCACCCTGAAGCATCTGTCGCAGAGGGTAAGAGATCACATCTGAACCTGAAAAATTGTCTTTTAATGCATTTAGCGAATGGGAAACTAGGGAGAAGGGTAAAAAGATATCCTGAGCGCCCTGCCACTGACAGGGTCTGACATATTACCTATTTTAAATGTCCCAACTCTATCAGTCGTAAGGGGGCCTTGGAGGCGATCCCGCAGAAGTCACCCTTTTCACGCTATGAAAGGTGAATATTTATTGTATAGCCCTTTATGGCTCCCAGGAAGCTATTTTTGTGATACAGCTATCCTGTAAGAGGGGAGTTGGCACCTCAGTCTCATAGTTTTTTTGTCAAAAAGGATTTCTCAGGGCTAACTGTTTTTTTTTTTAACACTGTTAGTATCTGAAAGGAGTGAGAGGGGTTGGTTGCCTGGACCTCTGGGTGTGACAGAGCGTACACACTTAGCCCCTGGGTGTGACACCGGGTGTAATTCGGACTTTAGGGAAAACCTGGACCCAGGAAACTGGTCATAACTTGTGTGGGGCCAAGAAGGACTTATTTGGTATATGTGATTACTATCATTGCCTAGGAGCGGATAGTGGCAGTCTATCCAGCTCATTTAGGAATGCGTTTCATGCTATCCTTTTTCCAGAGGATAAATTGCAATGAACCACTAGGTTTATTTTTGACAAAGTCATTTTTTTCTGTCGATCATTGATGAAATGCATTGTTGTATGTAAATGTTACTTGCATTGACTGTCATTGAAAATGCATTGTATGGAAATTGAGCTCATGCAAGTTTTGTGCTAACCCATTGCATATCCAGCCTGAATTGCAATACTATGTATACAGTCTTGTCCTGTTTCATGTAAATGCTCATAAATGTTCGTTTTCACAGCTTTTTGCAAGAAAATTGCAAGAGCTGAGCTCATAGTACAAAAAATTGTACGAGTGCACCACGTACGAATTGCTCCTACGATTTGACAAACCAAACTAGGAAAACGTCATTTGAATTATATTAGCCAGATTATTAAATTGCCATGGATTCCCAACTAAAACACATGGAAAATAGGTTCCTCAAGCAGGTAAAAAGACTAAATAAGTTGGCACTCACACACAAAGGCACACATATTTCTCTGTCCTAAGGAGGGAACATTAGACACAAACATAATTGAGCACAGCAAAACACTCAAAGGCCAAATATACAGGTCAAAAGAGAGGCAAGAGAGGGGCATTATTAGAATTATGGGTCATCTTTGGGGAGGCCAACACCGATAGCCATACAATGCTGTTAGCAAATAAACCGTGAGCACCTCCACTACCATATGCAGGGATCGACACGCTCACACCCGCTCCCCCATATTAAGTTACTCAAATCTAGTAGTAATAGAAGCCTACGACGAGCCCCCCCCACCGAAAGAAGGTCAGTCAGATCTAAGTCCGAGAAAAGTAAAACTAAGGGGCCCAAACAACTCCAGCACAACCCAAGTTCCTAGGGAGGGTTCCCAAAAGCTTGTCTCCCTGTCCACCACACACGACACGTGACACCCCAAGAGCAGGTAGGATATGCAGTTCCAAAGGGGCAGGCGGGTGTAAGCATGTGTCAGGGAAGTTTGTGGAGATCCTCAACACTGATTCAGCAAGCTCAGGCGAGGAAGGGAGCCCCAGTCCCCCGGGAACTGAGGAAGACGGTGGGGCAACAGGATTCGCCAAGGTAGCTGAGGAGGAAACGGAGGATGAACTTGAAAGCGGAGCCATGTTAATGAAAGGAGTATGTGATTCAGAGCAAAAGAGACAGGCCAGATGGGGCGTGGCCGACCACCGAAGAAGATGGCATGCTTCCTAGGACGGCTCCGTTGCCCAGCCACCCTATCCTCTATTAACCGCTCAAGAATCCTTCCTCTAGCCGCGACCCAAATGATCACGAGGTCGACTGGAGTTTGGGGATGCCCGACATGAAATATACAGCAGTATAAGAGAGGCCTGTGCAGTGAGGCGGAACCCCAGCCTCTGCTACGGAGCGTCTGAGGTGGCATGCATTCATTTCCAGGGTCAGACGGCATTGAGAGCTCCTGCCCGTGGTGCTGGTCGCCATGTCCGCGGCACCTGCAGTGTGCCCTCTCCTCAGGGAGGGACAAAGAAGAACAGGCCCTCCTCCCGGGTCTACCGGCTACTACCACAGAAGACCGCGGAGCGCCTCTGAAGCAGCATCCACATGCATTGATTTGGCAGCTACGCGGAAGTGAGGCCAGAGCAGAGTGAGGAGTGCACGGAGACCAGCGGTGTGTGTGCCTTTCCCCCCGCCTTGATGAGTTGCTGGACCTCGGCGGCAGCAGTGAACTGAGGGGAGTAGAGTGATACCGTGTAGCAAACAGCAGAGCCGACATAGTGAACGGAAACCGCCGTCGCCACGCGCTATCTTGATAAAATGCCTCACCATACCAGGAGTAAAGAAATGAGCAGGGCCTAGCCATCAACAACCAGTATACACACCATCTACAGGCAAGCAGAGGTACGTGGGAGAGTCAGTGTGGATCTCCCGAACTGTGCTCAGGGTCCCTAACATTATGGCAGCACTCCACTGACTATGAGGGTATTGGGGGAGCCTATTTTGAGGGACTGGATTCCTTTGGCCAGGGTGTGAGCCGGGCCCCGATCTCTTGCCAGCCTTACTGCCGCCTGGTAGCTGTGACCTTGCATACCCAGGTAGGGTGTCAGACATGCAGGGAGAAACCTGACGGGCAGCGCGGGTGCCTGGCGCACCCGCTGGCAGGCAGCAACGAGTATCCCGGTGTCCCACTCGCCCTGCACCAGTCCCATTCCATTTGCCTCAGAAGAATGACAAGCGGAAAGAACATGAAGGCAACCCATCGCACCAAATTGGACAAATTTGCCCTTCCTAAAGGGCTGGAGACCTAGGAAAGCTCCCAGGAGCACTCGTCCTCCACGACCCCTCAGGCGTCCGGAGGGGACACTTGTTATGTACCCCAATATAGGCCTAGGTAGCTACACGACCGTTTACCTATATTTGTCTTACCTTGCTCTGCATAACGGTACTAGCTGAATAAATGTCGATCAGTCGCCTAGAAACTAGCCTCATTTATTATGCATGAGGATTCATAGAAAAGTCCCTGCACATGACATACATAACAGCATGAAAATACTCTGTGTAAAAGTCATGGTCATCTTCATTCTAGGGCAAAAGAACTGCTTTGCATAATCGCAGGTATTGTTCTAGGCTTATTTGCATAATCGTACTCACAACATATCGATTGGTATAAAAGAACCATACCATATCGATTGGTATAAAAGAACCATACCGGGAAACATCCTTTACCACGCAACCATTACATCGTGGTATGGTTACATCGTGGTTTTGACAACGCAAGTCGTTACATCGACTTGCACTGGAGGGCGCTCTAGACTAAGGAATAGTGTGAATTACTATTCCAACACCTTCCCTACTGTACGTAGACTGGAGTTGGAATAGTAATTCACACTATTCCTAAATCCAGCGCCCTGCAACGCAAGTCGATGTAACGACTTGCGTTGTCAATACCGCGATGTAACATACCGCGTTGTGATGGTACACGTTGTACCATCATACATTCACCATACCAAGACTAGATGGGTAGAGGAGAAGCTTCATGCTGAACCAAGACGCTGAGGTCCCTGCACGCAAAAGCTTCAGCACGCAGTGGTCTGACATCCCTTGCGGGGTGTCCAACTCTAGACCAAGACTGGGTCCTTCATTCTCTCCCATCAGGTAATGCGGTTGGCTCTTTCCTAGGGGATTCTTGGCTTTACACCCACATACATGCTAGGTACACTTAGGTACCCTTAGGTAGGGTTCACATCTTAGGAGTACGCTTGATTACTGTCATGTATCTATATGCCTGCATATATTCACTGTTTTAGCACCATGGTTTATTTTGTGTATCTCTCTGAGACTAAGTGAGCACGTTTAACTGAGCGAAAAGTGCTGTACTGTTTCCACAATCCCTGAAGGATCAAGGACCAAGGGTTGTCACGTTCGATAGTCGCCAGAAACTATTTGCTCCTTGGTAAGGTTATGGGGCTTATGGTGGCACTATAAGCTAGCTAGTCTAAAGGCTAACATATCCTTCAGCACTTTTCGCTCAGTTAAACGTGCTCAATTAGTTTCAGAGAGATACACAAAATAAACGGTGGGGACGTTTTCAAGCATCATTCTAGTATAAAACATGCTTGCTGCGACAATCATAAGACAGAAACAGATATATAAGATTACAAGCACCAACACAGTAAATAAAAGGTAGAATTCTACCATGGTGCTAAAACAGTGAATATATGCAGGCATATAATGAATATCTTCACTATTGGAGACAGCATGGGTTTCGAGATTCCAAAGGCTGCACAATAAAGCACAAATTGCTTTGGGAACAAGTGGCAGAGCTGAAAAAAGTCTTGCCACGGGTGTAGGAAAGTAGGATCTACTTTTATGGTTACCCCCACTTTTTGCCTGGTGCTAAGCTGTTATTGTCTAGTCTGACTGGGATCCTGCTAATCAGGACCCCAGTCTATCTGCTTTCTCCCTTTAAATTGTTGTGTTCAGTAATTAGGTACATCCCAGATTGGATACTAGGGTACCCTTATCAGTCCCTAGTATATGATACTAAGGTACCCAGGGCATAGGTACCCCAGAGGTCCCCCACGGGCTGAAGCATGCAGTATGCCACCCATGGAGACCATTCAAAATGGAACTACAGGCCTGCCATTGCAGCTTGTGTAAGATGGTGCTAGCACCACTAACTAAAGATATAGGTTTCCTATATCTAGGGTCACTGCACTTAAAACCTATAAGTCACCCCTATAGCAGGCCTTTGCAATCCTGAAGTTAGGGTGCTTGATTCTAAGTGTGAGGGTGCCCTGCATGAGCAGGACACCCCTACAGTCTACGGAGTCAATTCTCCCGGGTTGTAAGTGAAGCAGCCATATACTATATAGAGGGGCACCGCATAATTACACAATGACCATCTCGAAAATGGCTGCAACTAATCCTATCATGTTTGGCATTACAACATGTTGGAATCATACCCCCACACTGTAAACGGTGTGGGAGTATGATACCAAGCACTGGAAGAGCCCTCCGTTAAGCTCTAAGCGTTACCGGTACCAGCCTTCTAGACCCGGACAGCACAAAATGGTTGCTGCCGACCAGAGATACGATTCTGCCCTCATGCTGCTGAGCCAAGCTCGAGCAGGGGAAGGCAGAACAATAGGCATCCTGTCACAGGGAGGTGTCACCACCTCCAAGACAGGATTTACTGTATTGGGGCCGGGTGGGTGCGCTGGCCAGCGCCACTCAGTCTGCATGAGGGGCACATTTGGTGTCCCCATGCATAGTCCAGTTCAAACTAGCTCTGGGAGAAATTCACACAATCCTCAGCACACGTCTGTAGAGGGATATTAAATATCAATGCAAGTATACACAAATATACGGCGCGTAGCGGGGTGCTTTTACTGAAAATTACGGATTTACCCACTTCGAAGCAAGAATACTAGACTCACCCGCAGTCTTAAGCGTGTGGGATGGAATTATCACCACATGGAAAGTTGCTACCAATGACATTGAAGCCTTGAGAAAGTCGCGGGACGATTTCCCAGTTTGTGCGACGAAACACGTGTTGGCTGATCAGAAAGAAAAGAATAAAAGAAAGAGAAGATTTCTGAAACTGTGTTTATAATTTGTGTATACTTGCATTGATGCACAAGTTACTAACTTGTGTAACGATATATCTGTAAGAGACAGTAGTTAGTGATAGATTCCTTACCTTAGAATATCCCCAGGCGTCAGGCTGGATCCGGAAAGTTTTGCGTAGCAGTACCCTTGCGCGTCGGTAGGCGGCGTCGTGCGGCTCCGCGTCCGTCGTCGGCGTCGTGATCGCCGGGATGACGTCGCGGGCAGTACTTAGGCGCCGCCCCTGCGCGCTGACGTCAGTTCTGTACACGACTTTCCGCGCCAGGAACGCAGAGCCATGCAAGAAGCTGACACAGGTGTCTGAAAAATACTAGGGCCCTGAAAGGGATGTCCTTAACCCTAGAAATCAGTTCGCAGAACGGGGAGGATGGGTGGGGCGGTAAGGAATCTATCACTAACTACTGTCTCTTACAGATATATCGTTACACAAGTTAGTAACTTGTGCATCTGAAAGAGACACGTTAGTGATAGATTCCTTACCTTAGAATAGATACCCCAGCAATACCAACCCCGGTGGTGGGTCTGCGAACAAAGATCAGACAAGGAAGTCCTGGAGGACAGAACGGCCAAAGAAGCCGTCCCTCCGGACCTGACTGTCAAGGCAGTAATGCTTTGTAAACGTGTGCAGCGAGGCCCACGTAGCTGCCTGACAGATAACCGGCAGCGGAACACCGCGGCCCAAGGCCGTGGTAGCAGCCGTTGCCCTGGTGGAATGGGCACGCAGCCCAACAGGAGGCTCCTTCTTAGCCAAAGAATAGCAGGTCTTGATGCACAAGGTAACCCAGCGGGAGATGGTCCTCTTGTGCACCGCCCGACCTTTTTGGCGCCCACGTAGCCAACAAAGAGCTGGTCATCCACCCGGAAGTGTTTTGTGCGGTCAATATAGAAAGAGAGCGCACGTTTTGGGTCCAGACGGTGGAGCCTCTCTTCCTCTCTGGAAGGATGCGGAGGCGGAAAGAAGGTGGGCAAAGTGATGGTCTGCCCAATGTGGAAAGCAGTAACCACCTTTGGCAAGAAGGACGGACGCGTCCGAAGAACAACCTTGTCTGGATGAACAGACAGAAAGGGAGGTTTGCAAGATAGAGCCTGGAGCTCACTCACCCGCCGAGCGGAGGTGATGGCCACCAGAAAGGCTGTCTTCAGAGTCAGAAGACGAAGAGGACAGGTATGCAGAGGCTCAAAGGGAGCGCACATTAAAAAGGTAAGAACCAAGTTCAAGTCCCACTGAGGCATTACAAACGGAACAGGAGGGAAGAGGTGAGTAATGCCTTTTAAGAACCTGTTAACAACAGGGGACTTGAAAAGGGAGGGCTGATCAGGGAGCCTGAGGAAGGCCGAGATAGCACAAAGATAACCCTTGATGGTACCCAGGGCAGAACCCTGTTGGGCCAGAGAGAGAAGGAACAGAAGGACCTCAGAAAGAGGGGCAGAAAGGGGATCCACAGCCTTTGCTGTGCACCATGCCACAAATTTGTTCCACCTGCAGGCGTATACCACCTTAGTGGAGGGACGCCTGGCTGCCAGAATCACATCACAAACTTCGGGAGGCAAGTCGAAAGGAATCAACTGCCGCCGCTCAATCTCCACGCAAGCAGGTGTAGACTGGACAGGTTCGGGTGGAGGACCGTCCCCTGCTGCTGCGACAGAAGATCCTCCCGAAGAGGCAGACGGATCGGGGGATCTATGCTCATATTGAGTAGCTCGGGATACCAAACTCTTCGAGCCCAGTCCGGAGCCACAAGAATGACTTGGGCCCGGTCGTGCCGAATCTTCTTCAACACTCTGGGTAGAAGTGGTATAGGCGGAAAGGCGTACAACAGACCGCAACTCCACTCGCGACGAAAAGCGTCGCCGAGCGAGTGCCGCCTTGGAAATTCCAACGCGCAGAACTGATGACATTGCGCGTTCTCTTCGGTGGCGAATAGATCTAACCAAGGCTCTCCCCACTGTAGAAAGAGTCCTTGCGCCACTTCCGAGTGAAGACGCCATTCGTGATCCATCATGCACCTGCGGCTGAGTTCGTCCGCCCTGGCGTTCAGAGAACCTGCCAGGTGTTGAACCATCAGGAACATGCCCTGATGTTCCAGCCATGTCCAGAGGCGCAGAGCCTCCTGACAAAGGGTCCAAGACCCCACCCCGCCCTGTTTGTTGCAGTACCACATGGCGGTGGTGTTGTCTGTGAACACCTGCACTACCTTCCCTTTGACAGAGGGAAGGAATGCCTTGAGTGCAAGCCGGATCGCCCGGAGCTCCAGAAGGTTGATATGGAGCCGGGACTCCGCCGGAGACCAGAGGCCTCTGATCTCCGCCTCTCCCATGTGACCGCCCCATCCCAGAAGGGACGCGTCCGTCACAACTGTATGCTCTGGCTGGGGAAGGGAGAGGGATCTGCCCATGACCCATTGCCGGTTCGAGAGCCACCACTGCAACTGTTTTGCAGTCCCCTCCGAGATCTGGACGTGATCGGACAGGTTGCCCTGGTGCTGCGCCCACTGGAACTTCAGGTTCCACTGCAGAGCCCGCATATGCCATCTGGCATGATTGACCAGCAGGATGCAGGAGGCCATGAGGCCCAGCAGCCTCAGGGTCATCCGTACCGAAACCCAGGATAAAGGCCGAAAGATCGGAATCATAGCCTGAATATCCCGGACTCGCCGTTCGGGAGGAAAGGCCCGAAACTGCGTCGTGTCCAGAACTGCTCCGATGAAAAGGAGCTGTGGAGAAGGAATTAGATGCGACTTCGGCACATTGATGGAGAACCCCAGCGAGTGCAGGAGTTCGGCCGTAGTCTGGAGGTGGGAGACGACTGCCTGGGACGAGCCCGCCTTCAGCAGCCAGTCGTCGAGGTAGGGGAAGACTGAAACCCCTGCCCGGCGCAGATGAGCTGCGACCACCGCCATCACTTTCGTGAACACCCGAGGGGCACTGGTAAGGCCAAAGGGGAGCACGGTGAACTGAAAATGCTCGGGGCCTACCTTGAACCGAAGGTAACGCCGGTGGGCCGGCAGGACGGGGATGTGGAAATACGCGTCCTGCAAGTCCAACGCTACCAACCAGTCTCCAGGGTCGAGGGCAGTCAAGACCTGAGCTAGGGTGAGCATCTTGAACTTCTCCTTCCGGAGGAAGCGATTGACGTTCCGGAGGTCCAAGATAGGACGCATGTCCTCCTTGTCCTTTTTGGGCACCAGAAAGTAGTGGGAGTAGCAACCACGCCCTACTTCTGGGGTCGGAACATGCTCGATGGCCCTCTTGGTCAAGAGGGCCGTGACTTCCTTCCGTAGAAGCACCAAGTGATCCCCTGACATGCGGCGGAATTGAGGTGGCATGGCTGGGGGTGGTCTCGAAGGGAGGGAGTAGCCCCTTCGGACAATGTCCAAGACCCACCTGTCCGAGGTGATGGTGCGCCAGTGGGGAAGGTGATGGCGGACCCTGCCCCCTACTGGCGTGCCGTGCACCTGAAAGGAGGGACTAGGAGGGCTTGGAGGCCGCGGACGGGTTGGAGGTGGTGGCCTGACCCGCACGCTGGTTGCCCGATCCGCCACGGCGGAATCCACGTCCTCGGCCACGCGAAGACGCCTGCTGCGCGGGCCGGTGGCTGGGCTGCTGACGTGAAGGGGCGCCCCTACCGTGGCCACGATAGGGGCGAAAAGCAGAAGGCAGCGGAGGGCGTGTAGCAGAAAGGCCCAGGGACTTTGCAGTAGCCCGTGAGTCCTTAAAGCGCTCCAGCGCATGGTCTGCTTTGGACCCAAAAAGACCGACTCCATCAAAGGGCATGTCCATGAGAGTATTCTGGACATCCCCTGAAAAACCAGTGGTCCTCAGCCAGGCGTGGCGCCGGAGCGCCACCGTCGTTGCAATCGACCTGCCCAGCGAGTCGGCGGTGTCAAGGCCACAACGGATAGTGTATTTGGCCGCATCCCTTCCTTCCGCAATGGCGCGGGAAAGCAGTGCCTGGACCTCCTCAGGGCACTGGGGCAAAACATCCGCCACCGAATCTCACAGGGAGTGGGTATATCGGCCCAAAAGACAAGCGGTGTTAACGGACCGCAAGCCAGCACTGGAGGAAGAAAAACCTTTCTTCCCAAACTGATCCAGGCGTTTGGATTCCCTATCCGGAGGAGCGGTAGGGAAGGCGGTTTGGGAAGCGGAGGCTTGGACAACCAAGCTCTCAGGAGTGGGGTGGACAGAAAGAAACAGGGGGTCGCCCGGAGCGGGGCGATGGCGTCGTGACACGTTCCGATCCACAGGAGCCCCTGTGTTGGGCTTGGACCAGGCGCCCAAAAGAACGTCAGTGAGGGCGTCGTTAAACGGCAGCACAGTCTCCGCAGAGGAGGCTGCCGGCTGAAGCATCTCTGTCAAGATGTTAGTCTTGACCGTCAAAGTAGGGAGCTGGAGACGTAAGGCCCCAGCAGCCCTACGCAACACCGTACCAAAATTGGCCCCCTCCTCCGTAGCCACGGGAGGAGACAGCATGCCAGTGTCAGGAGAAGTATCCAGACCACTGGCCTCCCCTAGACTCTCTGTCCAGTCCTCATCATACTGACAGTTGCGTGTCAGAGGGTCATCAGACCCCTCCCAGTCCTCCTGGTTCTCCTCTGGTTCAAAATAAGGAGGAGGAGGGACATTTGGGACCCAAGGTCCCATCGGCGCCGGAGCCGGCGTCGAGCGACGTCGCTCCGGGTCCATGTCCGGAGCCGGAAGGAACTGGGGACGACGCCGCCCGGAGCCCAGGGCGGCGTCGAGAACGGCACCGGAGACATCGGCGCCGGCGGAGGTGTTGTGAGGTCGACCGGCGTCGATGGGGGTTGTGGAGCCGGGATCGAGGCCGGGGCCGAAGCCGGAGCCGGGATCGAGGCTGGAGGCTCGGGCGACGCCGGGGCCGGAGCCGCCGGCGACGCCGGAGCAACCCCATCAGGGCCCGCGGGGCCCGAAGGCGCACCGGAGGGGCCTGAAGGCCCGAAGAGGCGGGCCATGGCCGACAGGAACTCCTGTACCTTGGCCGGATCCGCCCCGAACCCGGGAAGGGCGGGTATGACGGGGGCGACTCCACAGGCAAGTCCGGGGCCGCGGGGGCGGGGACGGTGCCGGGAGGGGCCTCAGCCGAGTCGCGAGACCGGCGAGGCGAAGTCCGAGAGCGACGATGCTTCTTGGACTTCTTGTGCTTAGACTTACCGGACGAAGAAGTCGACGACCGGTGTGCACTCCGCGAGCGACCCCTGGACCTCTCACGCGACCGGGGCTTCCGCGGAGCCGAATGCCGGGCCTCGAGGAGCTTTCGAGACCGCTCTCGCAAAGCTTTCGGGTTGAGGGCCTGGCATTCGGGACAAGACTCGGTGTCGTGGCCTCGGCCGAGGCAGAAGAGACACTCCCAATGCGGGTCGGTGACGGACATCATCCGCGCACAGGCGCCGCATCGCTTGAAGCCGGGCATCCCTACGACACCTTAAAGTTGGAAAAAACCAGTGAAAAAATCACCAAAAAGTATGGTCAAAAATTGACCAGGGCACTGCTCTTCCCGGATCTGCGCTTGCTGGCGCGGAAAAAGAAGAACTGACGTCAGCGCGCAGGGGCGGCGCCTAAGTACTGCCCGCGACGTCATCCCGGCGATCACGACGCCGACGACGGACGCGGAGCCGCACGACGCCGCCTACCGACGCGCAAGGGTACTGCTACGCAAAACTTTCCGGATCCAGCCTGACGCCTGGGGATATTCTAAGGTAAGGAATCTATCACTAACGTGTCTCTTTCAGATATTTAATATCACTCTACAGACGTGTGCTGAGGATTGTCTGAATTTCTATGTTGGCTTTGGCCACAACTTTGGGGGAGGTTGGTGGTTCTCCTCACCTTACAGCACCGAAACTCAATACTATCCTGTGCGATTGTTCCTAAGGCGCCGTATAACCTATAACTATACCACTGTCTATTAAATCTAGCCCTGGGAGAAGTTGGCTCCCGCTCTGGTGCTTAACTGGACAAAGGACATGGGAGAAACCTCCCCCCTGTCCAGACCCCCCCCCCCCCCTGGGAGGGTCCCCTGAATCGTCTCAACCCTTTCCTTAGGGTTCTTAAGGGTTTACCTGTGGGTGGGTCCCTAGATTGGACGTGGTACAAGATTCAGATCAGACACCACTTCTTCTACCGTCTCGGCACTCTGGACTTCGCTGGACTTCGTTTGGGCTCGACTTCGTCTCCCTTCCAGTCTGCTGCATCGTCTGTGCACCATAGAGGAACCTTCCAAGGCCTGTGGGCATCAAAGACACCTGAAGGAATCTCCCTTGAAGTGAAGGAGTCACTTCCCTGCATTTGCAGGCACCGCAACTAAGTCGACCGGTCTGCTGATCCTGAGCTCCTCCGGACTCCGAAAGGTTCTGCAACACAGGTGGTGGTTCACCACAGCTCTCGAGGCCTGCCCTGCCCTCTCACCAAGTTGGAGGCCAGTATCCCTCGTGGGGGCTGCAATAACTGAACCCCTTTTTTTTTTTTTTTTGTCCTCATCTCACCAGAGACTTTAGCAGTTTTGACAAGTCGACTTATGGATTACTGGGCGCCCCTCGACTTACTGCTTTTTGTCTGATGCCCCACGGCCTTCCTCTCGTTCCTGAGGATTGGTGTAATCATTGGACGCGCCAGAGATCTAGTCAAATTATCGAGTTATCAGGTGGAGGTGCCGACCCCAACTTAGGAGGGGAGACCAGATGTTATCAATTTCCAATGCCCCTTCTTGCTCTAAACAGGCCATGCGCAGTGCCGCTTTTAACCAACTTTCTCTATTGGGGGGAGACGGATCTTTCCATCTTATACAAATCTCCCTCCTAGCCAAAATCACAAGATAGAGTAACAAACCAATGTGGATCTGAGAGAGCCTCCCTTTTACGTAGTTGTTTACACCAAAAACCACCAGATGGAGATCCATCTCAATATATGTTCGAAAAATAGCTGTCAAGGTAACCCCCACATTTTTCCAAAATGAACCTAGATCTGCACAATCAAAAAACATATGAATGTCATCGGCCCTGCCAAAAGAACACCTCGGGCATACTGGCATGGGAACAGGTGCAAATCTAGCTATTTTGGCCGGGGTATAATAAAGCCTGTTTAAAACAAAAAAGTGGTTTTTCTTTAGCCTAGCAGGTTTAATATATTTATACAATAACTTGAAAGAGAGTTCGAAAACGTTTTCAATGTCCTGAGCAAGTGGGGAAGAATTCCACACCGATGACTGAGAGGGGGCCTCGTTATCCTCTGCTTCCAAGAGACTTGAATACCACAGAGATATTTCTTTCTTCCTTGGGCGTGAGTCTTGAAATAGCTGCTCGAGTTCCCAATTCCCTTCTGCTTCTCGGGCTTCCGCCTCATACCATGATCTTAACTGGAGGTACTTAAACCTGGAGAATGAGGGACCGATCTTTTCTTGCAATATCTCCCAAGGGAGAACCCCATCTGAATCCACCAGATCAAACCACTTCTCCAAACCAGCTCTTCTAATCGGAATCGCCAGACTATCGCCCAAGCAGAGGGGGGTCCCCGGAGAATCCCAAATTGGTGCAAAAGCGGAAAAATAACCAATACCCCAGATACGTCTTAATTTATACCAGGTCATCAGGGCAGCTTTTAAGACCTTAAGACGTACCCGCTTGAAAAATCTAGGTGTCCCAAATTTATATAGGAACTCCCTTTGTCACTGCCTCCCTCTACTAAGGCCAATTCGCCCAATAGCCTACCCCACTTAGTTTCCTCAGGAGTAGACAACAGCATCCTTACACCCTTGAATTGAAAAACCAATAGGTACCAATTAATATCTGGCAATGCTAAACCACCTTTTAAAAGCTTCCTTCTTAATTTTTTCCAAGATAACCTTGCACTTTTTTGTCCCCATACAAAACTACCAATTTTGCCCTGAATCTTACTGATATTTTTCTGAGAAAAAGTGAGGGTACCGCACTAAAAAGAAAAGTTAATTTAGGTAATACTGACATCTTTACCAGATTGACCCTCCCATAGATCGTCAAAGGGAGGTTTTTCCACCTGGCAAAGAGATAGTCAATATCTTTTTCGATTTTCATCAAATTAATCTGGGGAATTGCATTCAAATCCTTAACAATTTTTATCCCTAGATACCTAAATTCTCTACTTGTGGGGCCTTGACTGTACACTGTGTTCCAACACATAACCTCGGTTTTAGCCGAGTTAGCGAGATATCCTGAAATTGAACTGAACTCCCTCAACAAGATTTCAAGCCGCGGAATAGAAATATCAGGGTCTCCAGTGTAGATTATTACGTCGTCCGCGTATAAGGCGATTTTGCACTGATAATTTTGCGATTTATAAGGGCTTATAATGTTATCCAGCCTAATTGCCTGGGCAAGGGGCTCAATATAGATATTGAATAGAAGGGGAGATAAAGGACACCCCTGTCTTGTCCCTCTCTGAATTACAAAACTTGGAGTCAGAGAACCATTTAACAGGATCTTAGCTGAAGCCCCGGAATAACAATTCTTTAAAGTCTGCACAAAGATTGGACCCATACCCATAACCTCCAACAACTCCCAAAGATATTTCCAACACACACGGTCGAAAGCCTTAGCGGCATCTAAGGCCACTACTGCCAGGGGATCCCCCCTTATTTCAGCAAGATCGATATTGCCAATAAGTAATTGTGTTTGTTCCTGGAGGACTCTCCCGACCATAAAGCCTTTCTGATCAATATTAAATCAGGCTTTGTGCCAGTTTTGCCAATCTCCCTGCCAAAATACTCATAAAAATCTTATAATCAGCATTCAGCAGGGAGATTGGACGATAAGAGTCAGCCATCATGGGATCCTTACCTGGCTTCAATATTAAAACAATCGTAGCCTCCTTCCAAGAACAGGGGATCACCCCAGCAGAGCTATAGACTGAATTGAATACAGTATGGAGTATTGGCAGGAGTTCATCAAGTAACAGTTTGTAAACTTCATTTGGAAGGGCATCAAGGCCCGCCGCCTTCTTATTTTTTGCCCTCTTTATTTGAGCCCTAATCTCCTCCATAGATATAGGTGAATCTAAAAAATCTCTGGCCGATTCTGTGAGAACAGGTAAAAACTTATCTCTTAACCACAAGCTTATTGCATCCTGTGAGGGATCAATATCCTCCTTGTACAAGTTCGAAAAGAGGGACAAAAGGCAATTCTGCATTTCTACGGGCTTACTGGATATAGTACCAACACCGTCAATAATAAGTTCATTAATAGTGTTTTTTGCCCGATCTATCCTCGCCTTCCAAGCCAATAAGGCCCCTGCTCTTTCCCCGTACTCAAAAATTTCCATATTACGAACTTGCCACTGAGCCTTACATTTCAAGTCCAGAAGGATCCTTAAGTCCTGCCTTACCTCCTCGAGTCTCTTCTCTATCTGTACCAATTTTCCTAGACTCTCCTGAGGGGTATGACTCCTTTCTTCTTCTAGAGCAGAGATTCTACCCTCCAGGGCTTGTAATTCTAAAGTTCTACTCCTATTCTTGGAGCTTATTAGACTACGTAAAGCCCCTCTCAGATTTGCTTTATAAGCCTCCCACACATACTCTATTGTAGTAGAGCCTAAGTTAAAAGAAAAAAATTTCAGGGAAGACTTTTTAATTGCCTGTATAATACCTGAATCCGATAACATTACCCCATCCAAAGTCCACCTTGACTGTAAGGAGATGTTACTTATAGAATATAAAAATAAAAGAGGAGCATGATCCGAGAGGTGACTCGGGAGTACAGATATACTGACAACATTATCTGTGATCTCTCGATTTATCAAGACGTAGTCAATCCTAGAGGAGTGATGATATTTTTTAGAATAAAATGTGAAACCATCTGAATTCCCCATCTTCGCTCTCCATAAATCTATCAGATTAATATTGACAAGCAAGTTTTTCATGACCCTACGAGCCTGCGAGGACCCTTTAGCGTGGCTCAAATTAGATCAATCCTTTACCAGATCAAGGCGAACATTAAAATCCCCTCCTATTATAAGGGGGGGGGGGGTTTGCCATTATTAAATTGTCCTGAAGCCTAACGAGAAAGGATGGGTCGTCCGTATTAGGGCCATAAAAAGAAGAGCAAGTAATCTCCTCCCCCTCAAAATCTAACTGGGCAATAATCCATCTACCTGTTTGGTCTGTCTGAACTGATTTTATCCTACAATTAATACCTTTCTTAACCATGATTGCCACCCCGCGAAAATTTAATAATTGCTGAGAGTGACAATAACATTGTATCCAAGGGATTTTAGAAAAGATTGTTTCAGACTCCAGTTTATTTAAATGAGTTTCCTGCAACAAACATACCTGAGCTGGTGACAACTCTAAATATTTAAAGATCAATCTTTGTCTCCTTGGACATCTCAGGCCATTCAAGTTCCAGGATATGAATTGAATATTTCGGCCCCCTTCATTTTACTCTTCCGCAGCTTGAATACCTTATACCAAAATTTTGAGGGAGTTCTCTAATTAAACCAAGAAAAACAAAGTCTACCTTACTAAACCTATGAGATGAGGAATATTTTTTACCACTTTTACCCCCACCCTGTGCCTCACCCTGTGCTCCCCCCCCACCCACCCTAAACCCCCATGCCCCCCCGATCCCCTACTACCCTGAGGAACCCTACCTTCCAATAGGCAAACGCCTATTCGGGCCCACCCCCCTCAAGGCTATATAAGTTACATAGTGACTACAAAGAACTAGCGGTAGGAAGCCGAGTTCTCAGAATGACCTCCACTCGCCCACCCTACAACCCCCCTGCTTCTCTAACTGAATGTTTGCTATAAGTGCATCTGCTTCCTTTGTCGACCGAATCATATGCATGTGGTTGTTCCACATAACACGCAATGTGGCTGGGAACCTTAATTGGGCCTTTGCCCCTAAGCTATTTAGTTCTGCCAATCTTTTACCCAGTTCCCACTGTCTTTCAGCCGTTATGTGAGAAATATCGGATCTTATGGAAAAGGAGAAAGGAGATAGGTCGGTAAGAGGAGAAGACAAGACCCCTTCTTTAAGAGCTGCAGAGAGAATCTGTTCTTTGATTGAATATGATAAAAAATTAACAAGAATTTTTCGGGGTTTCTGTCTGCCCATATTCCTTTTAAAGGGGTCCCTATGCACCCTCTGAATCTCATGGTTTAAATCCACATTAGGGAAACTCTTAAAAACTGTACCTTTCAATAATGATATCAGAAACCCCTTTATATCCTCTCCCTCCATTGCTTCTGGAATATTTAAAAATTTCAAGTTATTTTTTCTCGAATGGTTTTCCAATCTTTCAAGATTATCCTTGAGCTCCTTATTTTGAATGACCAATTCCTCCATCTGAGAAGCCGTGGACTCAATTACTCCCTTCATCCTAGGAATTTCCTCTTCAATTGCCTCAGTTCTTGCAGTAACTTCCTCCAACTTCTTAGCGAGTATTTCACATGAAGATCGTATAGCCACCTGATTTGCCTCAGAGACTGAAAACCTATTCGCCAACTCAGCTTGATTTGCCTCTGAGACAGTAAATCGACTTGCGATCTCCTCTTTCAAGGCCAAGCGAACGTCTGCCAGAGAGTGAGGGTGAGAGTTCGATAAAGATGTATTCTGAGTTATCAGAGAAGAAGAGGGTATATTTTTACCACCCAGATCAACAGAGCCACTAGGATCTTCCGTCCACCCCTTAGACAACTCTTCCACACGCTCTACCCCAACCTTCTCAGGATTTTCTTGCCTATCCTGAGCTTTTCCCTGCTCCCCCACCTGGTCTGGAACTAGGTTTAAATCAGGCTCCTCTTGTTGACCTAGCGCAGAATATCTATTAGAAAGAATTATAGCCGAATGTACCTCCAACTCCGAACTAATAGTTCTGTCTGCAGGTTTAACTAGATCAACACAGTTCTGCGGGGTAGTTTTATCCTGAAGTTCACTATGTTCAAACTGATTTGCCCCCGATATCTTCATATTTGAGATCGTAAAAGTGGACGGGGGTACAGTGGACATCGCCAAGACCTTAGAGGAGACAGGAAGAAGCTCAGAGCTAGACCCGGACAAAGCTTCAGAAGCCCCCTCTACTCCAGGAAAAGAAGCAGATGGGGCGGTATTTTTGCTGAAGAAAGGGACATAACCTGATAAAAGGTTTTCAATGATGATGTAATTTTAGGCTTAGTACTGACCACTTTCTTATCCCGAATTTTCCCCTTGCCTCTTAGGGATTTAGGTTTCCCTGAAGTTGTAGGTAGACCCGTCCCCCCTGCCTGTTTCGTCCGTTTTTCCGATATTTTAACTTCTGCCACTGGGGGTGGTACTCGCCCAGTGGCAATAACTGAACCCATGTGCACAGAGTCAACTTGCAGTTGCAAAGGCTTGTTGGCTTCCTTCCAAGAAGATCTTCAGGCTCCAAGTAGCCCCAGCTTCGAGCATCTCCAGGTACTAGAAACTTCGGCTACACCGCATTATTGTGTATCGTGGCCGGCATCTTTTGGTGAGCTGCTTGAGGTCCTCTCGCGACTCCAGTGCCTACAGCCTGTGGGTCCATTTGAGAGTCACCTTTGTTTCTTTTGGGCTCCCCTGATTGCTCGGGGCCTGCCCCGACTCCCCTGCTTGTGGTGAGTCCCCTGGACCTTGCTGGTCCCGACATTGCACCTTCTTTGACGTCTGCGTGGGTTGCACTTGCCAAGGCTTGTTGTGCTCCCGTCGGACACCGACCCCTCAGCACTCGACATCCGACGTGGGACAGCTCGTGCACAGCTCCTGGTGTTCCTCAGCGTCGTCTGGTCCTCACAGCTGCAGAGTCAAGGTCACTGTCGGCTCTCCTGCAACTCCCAACATTGGTGGGAATTCTTTTTCCAGATTTCCTGGTCACTCCTGAGTGACATAGACTCTGTCCCCTCTGCTTGCAGGTACCTCTCAACTAGAATCCACCTTCGGATTCCACAGGACACATTCTCCTTCTTCAGCAGCGGCACTTTCCTGAAGTCCTCCATTGGGTTCGACGGCGGTTTCCGACACGACTTCACATCTATGCACCCGGCTTCCCTGGTGTAGGTAACGTGGGTACTAGGGTATCCACAAGGTGGGGTGGCTCTCCAACCTTCTGTCTTCCACGGGGTTTCATTAGGGTCCACTGGGAAGGGTACTTAATCTTTAAAATTCCAACGGCGACTTACACGTTGATTTGTACGGAGCATGCGGTCGTGTTCCCACACTGCACACGCGCTCCGTGGGGTTCCTAGTCACTCACCTTGGGTGGTTCCTTGGGTCCCCGGCATTCCTACGTCCTCTCGACATTGTCTTGACCTGAGTCGTGGTTCTTTTTTTGTTTGAATTTGTTTATTGAATTTTACATTTTGGTACAATTTAACAAGCATCATAACATGCCACAGGCATGCGCACACTGTGTAAAAAGAAAAGTAGACATATAATACAGTTGATAGTACAGACACGTATATCAGGTTATTCGTGTGTCGCACGATGTGTATCATATGTGACAACGCATTAGTAAACAGAGGAAATAAGAACTGGGACAAGGTTGTTGTACCACTTGGCGCACGTGATAGCCCCCCACCCGACGTGATGCTCCGCTGCCCCCTCTGTGACGCGTGCTGCGACTGACCCGAGTCGTGGTTCTTATACCACTTTCTTAGTATATGGTTTGGTCCCCCCCGGGGACCACTGTGTATTCTGTGCTATTTACTGTATTTCTATGCAAAGTATTGTGTGCATTGTGTTTATCTCCAAGTAGGAGATATCTAAACGTGTTAGAGAGTATTATATAATAAATACAATAAATACCTTGTGTGGTTCTTTTTCACTTAATCTATACTATAAGATTGCATTCTGGTAAAACAAGTTGCTTTACACTCCTTCCGGACTAAGCCTGATGGCTGCTCTCCACAGCTACCACTTAGAGAGCTTTCTAAGGTTGTCCAAGACCTCTTAAATCACCATAAGGGTTGTCTGGACTGGTGCAGGGTGCCCACTTACATTAGTGGACATCACATACCAGGCCAGCTTCTCACAACGGGCTCATGTAATTCACACATAGAGTCATCAGCGCGTTGGTGTGCACGTTGAAGGGAATTCACTGGCTGATGAAGCCGCCAAGGCGACAGTGCGAACTGCTGCCGTTGCTGTAATCACTCGTTCTAGCATGAGGATAGATGGACAGATAACGATAGCTGTGAACGCTACACGCAACAACAGCTCAGCCTTGCCAAAAGGTTTTCCACTCAAGTACTCCTACAAGTTAGATGCGCAAAACATTCTGTATGCTCAAATTCCAGGAGAGGGGGATAGAGTAATGCCAAACATGGATCGCAGATTAGCATTAATTCTAGCTGCACACAAGGGTCTGGATCCAGCGCATACAGGTATTGCTGCAACTATTTCACTACTCTAGCAGCGTTATTGGTGGCCAGGTCTTACTAAACAGACCAAGGGTTATGTCCTTAAGAGCGACATCTGTCAGCAGATGATAGGTTCCACCGTAGCACGTCCACCACAAACACCATTACTGATATCAGACAGACCTCCTGCATGTGTCTATTTGGACCACTGCGGCCCCATACATTCTGACGGGGCTTACATGTACATACTGGTGGCAGTGGATTCATGCTCTAGAGTCCTGTATGTTTGGCATCAGCGCTCGGCTGACGCCCGAACTGTTATAAAGGATTTGCGAGTCTTCATAGGGACATACGCAATTGGCACATTACATTCTGACCGTGGCCCTGCGTTTAGCTCACAGGCTTACAAAGAAGCCATGGGAAGTTTGGGTGTATCATTACGGTACTCCTCTCCGTATCATCACAAGGGAAATTCGACTGTGGAGAGGAAAAACCGGGTTTAAAAGCAATGCTTAAAAGCAAGGGTATAAGGCTCGGGTGGCAGTTGGGTCAATCACCTATATGGGGTCCAGAGTAAGTAAGTAAATAAGTAAGTAAAGTATTTGTAGAGCGCACGAATGCCGAGGCGTCTTGGAGCTGAGAGTAACATGTGTCGTATGTTATCCAGGGACAGTAGCAGATTACTTTGGGGTGAATAGCCATGTCTTGACCATTTTCCTAAACTGAAGTCTATTAGGCTGTATCCTAATGGTGACCGGCAACTTGTTCCAAAGTTTGGCAAATCTAGCTCTTAGAATTTTGGGGACCTGAACTAGTCCTGTGTTGGCTGATCTGAGATCCCGCTGCGGGGAGTACCATAGAAAGAGTTTCTGCATGTCCAATGCTCCCCCACTATACAGTGCCTAATGAACCAGGAAGAGGGCTTTAAATTCGACACGCCGTTGGATCGGAAGCCAATGAAGCTGACTGATGCTACTAGAGCTGGAGTGGTATTTAGGAATGTTAAACACTCGCGCTGCGACATTCTGTAGAGACTGAAGTTTTACTACCTGGTACTTGTCAATGCCCAAAAACAGCACATTACCATAATCTATATTTGAGAGAATTAGTGCGGCTATTACCGTTTTTCTTAATCCTGGGGAATAAAAGGCAGAATCTTACACAGGATTATCAATAAGAAAAAACATGAGGAGGTCAGGAGGTTGATCTGTCCTGCAAAGTTTAATTGGTCATCCAACATCACTCCCAAGTTCCTAGCCTTAGCAGACGAGAGGGGGCAGCTACCTGCCTCAGTTGGCCACCATGCTTGATTCCATAGGGGTGGACCTTTTCCAAACTCCATGACCTCTGTTTTATCTGAGTTCAGTTTGAGAAAATTCAGATTCATCCACCCCATAATGCACTTCAGACAGTTATGGAAACTGCCGGCCCTGATTTCAACACTCGAAGAGATAGATATAACTATCTGAGTGTCATCAGCGTAAGAGACTAGCGAGAAACCATGCGCTCTGATTAGCTTGGCCAGAGGGGTAACATTGATGTTAAATAAGCTCGGCGATAGAACTGAACCTTGGGGTACCCGGCATGGGAGGCAAAATCTCTATGATTTAAGACTGTCCCACCACACCCTCTGCTCCCTTGATGTGAGAAAAGAGGAGAGTAGGGTTAGAGCCGTCTCTATAATACCTATTGCCTTCAGCCGCCAAGTTAGTACCAAATGGTTAACGGTGTCAAACGCTGCTGATAGGTCAAATAGCATAAGGATGGCTCTTCCCCCCCATCCAACTGTTTTTGAATCGCCTCTGTGGCCATGATCAGAGCAGATTATGTGGAGTGACGTGGTCTGAAGCCATTTTGGGTGGAGTCTAGGAAGACATTGTAATCTAGATAGCACGTTAGTTCTTTATTGACCGATTTTTCTAAGATTTTGGCAGCAAGCGGTAGACAGGATATAGGCCGGTAGTTTTTTACTTCAGTGGGATCTAAGGAGGGCTTCTTCAGAATAGGCCTTATACAAGCTTTCTTCCATGACAAGGGGAGAATCAGAGAACTGATCACATTATTTAGGAGGGGGGGGTTAGATGGGTGCTGATCTTATCCGAGACCAGATGTAGTATAGCAGGGGGACATGGGTCAGTGGGAGAGCCTGACTTAGTCAATAACAGCAAGTCATTTACTTTTCCTACTGTTAGAGGGGAGAAACCGGACAAATGGCAAGGGGTTAGATTTTCATAAGTAGTTTAGTCAATAGGTGGATATTTAGTTGAGTTTGGTGCTGTCCCTAAAAGTTCATTGTAGACTGATTGTACTTTGGTTTGGAAGAAGTTGGCGATCTTATTGCAGAAAGCTTGATCTAGTATGAACTGGTTCTCCCGTTGCAGTTTAGACAGGACGGTGACGGTCTTAAAAAGCTCTCTAGAAAAGTTTTTAGCCGCCTCTATTTTATTTGTGAAATAGTTCTTTTTGGCATTTTTAATCGCTTCCTTGTATTCCTCTAGGGCAAATTTATAGGCAAGTTTGCCTTCCTTGCTGTAGTCAGGTCTCCGTGTACGTTCTTGTCATCTACATTTTGATTTGATGATTTTAAGATCAGAATTATACCAGGGGGCTGAAGCTTGATTTCTTCTCTGTTTCTTTATTTTTGTGGAGCCAACTGGTCTACTACTGATCTAATCCATCTATCAAGATTGTTGGCAGCCATATCATTGTCTGGAACTAGCATGGGAGGGGGGGTTACTATCAAGGGCCTCGTCAAACTCCTTTTTTTTAATTAAGTGCCAGGGGCGGGTTTTCACCAGGGGCACTGGTCATTTGATAGCCTGAAGGTAACGCATTCCAGTCGGGCTCAGAAGTATCATTAGCCCAGGTTTCCGTTAGGAAAACCACGTCCGGGTTAGACATCTGCATCATGCATTCAAAGTCGTATTTATGCTTAATTAGAGATCTGGTATTTGATAGAATACACTTTAGCGTATTTTCAACAGAGTCATGGGAGTTTATTTCCTCCTGTTGGGGGGTCTCTGTTTAGGGGATCTAGGGAGTTTGATGATATCAGAGTGACTCCAGTATCTTCACCTATAGAGTAGTTACTCCTGTTAGAGGATGGTGCAACTATGAGGTTTTTTATTATGCAATTAATTTGTTTGCTAGATGTATCCCCGATTTTTATAGAAAAGCTACAGCAGTTACAATTGAATGGGAGGCTATCCGTTGTCCATTCCCATAGATGAGGGTTACAGCACTCACCGTTATTGTGCACAAGTAGCTTTTCCCTGGTGTAGGTTTGGGGGGGAAACGGGCAGGGGTCCTGGCACAAGGCGCATTCCGGGCGCAGACGGGCTTGCCTTTGGTGCGCCGGCAGCGCGCGTCCGCTGCGCGGTCGCGACAGCGTGCTGTTTTATCCCCTGCGTGCACGAACAGCTAGCACGCCGACCTTGTTCCAGGCGGGCCCGCTCTTACGTACGGGCACCGCAGGTCGAGGGGAAATGCATAATCGTCTTCAAGCAGGTGAGTTTTTTACAAGCAAAGTGCAATAGTGCAGTAAAAGCAGTTTAACAGCAATTTAAAATACTTGCATTCGCAGCGTGAGCAAATACATCAGTTTCATACACCATTTAACATAGACACGTCACATGATGCGCGGTCACGCCAGCGTGTTGTTTTATCCCCTGTGTGCAAGAACAGCTAGCATGCCGACCTTGTTCCAGGTGGGCCCGCTCTTACATACGGGCACCGCAGGTCGAGGGAAAATGCCTGATTGTCTACGAGCAGATGAGTTTTTTACAAGCAAAGTGCAATAGTGCAGTAAAAGCAGTTTAAAAGCAATTTAAAATACTTGCATTCGCAGCGTGGTTTTAGAACCATGGTAGAATTCTACCTTTTATTTACTCTGTTGGTGCTTGTAATCTTATATATCGGTTTCTATCTAATGATTGTCAAAGCAAACATGTTTTCTACTAGAATGACGCTGGTTCAATAAATGCTTATTGAAAACGCCCCCACCGTTTATTCTGTGTATCCCTCTGAGACTAAGTGAGCACATTTGACTAGGCGAAAAGTGCTGTACTGTTTCCACAATCTCTAAAGGATCAAGGGTTGTCATGTTCGATAGTTGCCAGAAACTATTCGCTCCTTGGTAAGGTTAGGGGGCTTATGGTGGCACTGTGAGCTAGCTGGTCTAAAGGCTAACATATCCTTCAGGGGTGTCTGGAATCAGTCTGGACACCAATCCCATAGTTTATGTTGTCTAAACGCACAGATCCCATCTAGTTTTAGGAACTACACGACACATTCTATCCCTCCATGATATACAGGCGGCCATACAAGGGGTCTGCAGTGCACTAGAAGCGCGCATAGACTCTGTCATGACAGAGGTCTTACTTATGCACACAGACCTTCGCAACATGGGGCCAAGAGTCAAGGAGGTGGAGGACTCGGCAACGAATTTGCTCCAGGACACTAAGGCCCTTAAGGTCCAGGTCGGCGAGCAGCAGGCATAATACAAGCACTGGCATAGCCAATAGGTCTCGCCTTTGGGACCTTATGTGTTTAGCCAGAACTTTTGGCTATGTTGTAGAGCATTGTGGCTGCTATGCATTATGATGAAAAGTTATAATAAAAAGTGTTAAGCATTTTTGTTACCTTTATACAAACGAAGACGACATTATATAAACTGAAAAACCTGATTAAAAAAAGATTTTAACGTAAAAAATGTCTTCTAGTTTTTTTGTACTTGCACTGCTGGCAACTTCTTCCTGCCTGTTCTCATGCTTGTTTGTTATAATTTTTTTTGTTATGGGGGAGGGGGACATAAATAACAGGGAAGTGGAGGTTGGAAAACAGTAATTTAATTAGAACACGAGCAGCGGACGGACACTAGGGGAGAATCAACAGATGCCAGATTCCAAGGGCAGAATGACGTGATGCTTAGGTGGTGCGCTGATGCAAAATGGTGGTGGTGAATGATGTTTGGTGCTCAGGTGGTGACACTATATGGTGTGGATTGGAGGTACGTTGTGGATTGTGGAGTTGAAATATGTTGTTTGGTGTGTAATTATGCGGTGTGTATTGGAAATGTGTGGAGTTGAATTGTGTGGCCTGGAACTGTGGTGTTGAGTGAAATTATGCTTAGTGAAATTGTGTCATGGGGTGGAGTGCATTTATGTTGATTGGTGGTATGTGGTATAGAGTGCATTTATGTGGAGTGTATTTATGTTGCATTGAGTACAGTGCAATTATGTGGCGTGTAATTATGTGGCAGTGAGTGGTATTATGTGGAGTGTATTTATGTTGCATTGAGTAGAGTAATTATGTGGCGTGTAATTATGTGGAACTGAGTGGTATGTGGAGTGTATTTATGTTGCATTGAGTAGAGTGTAATTATGTGGCGTGTAACTATGTTGCACTGAGTGGTATTTTGTGGAGTGTATTTATGTTGCATTGAGTAGAGTGTAATTATGTGGCGTCTAATTATGTGCCAAAGTGGTATTATGTGGAGTGTATTTATGTTGCATTGAATAGAGTGTAATTATGTGACGTGTAATTATGTGGTACTGAGTGGTATTATGTTGAGTCTATTTATGTTGCATTGAGTAGAGTGTAAATATGTGGCATGTAATTATGTGGCACTGAGTGGTATTATATGGAGTGTATTTATGTTGCATTGAGTAGAGTGTTATTATGTGGCACTAAGTGGTAATATGTGGAGTGTATTTATGTTGCATTGAGTAGAGTGTAATTATTTGGCTTGTAATTATGAGGTACTGAGTGGTATGTGGGGTGTATTTGTTGCATTGAGTAGAGTGTAATTATGTGGCGTGTAACTATGTCACAATGAGTGGTATTATGTGGAGTGCATTTATGTTGCATTGAGTACAGTGTAATTATGTGGCGTGTAATTATGTGGCACAGTGTTATTATGTGGAGTGTATTTATGTTGCATTGAATAGAGTGTAATTATGTGACGTGTAATTGTGTGGTAATGAGTGGTATTATGTGGAGTGTATTTATGTTGCATTGAGTAGTGTAATTATGTGGTGTGTAATTATGTGGCACTGAGTGGTAATATGTGGAGTGTATTTATGTTGCATTGAATAGTGTGTAATTGTGACGTGTGATTATGTGGTACTGAGTGGTATTGTGTGGAGTGTATGTTGCATTCAGTAGAGTGTAATTATGTGGCGTGTAATTATGAGGCACTGAGTGGTATCATTTGGAGTGTATGTTGCATTGAGTGCAGTGTAATTATGTAGCATATAATTATGTGGCACTGAGTGGTATTGTGTGGAGTGTATGTTGCATTCAGTAGAGTGTAATTATGTGGTGTGTAATTATGTGGCACTGAGTGGTACTTGGAGTGTATGTTGCATTGAGTGCAGTGTAATTATGTAGCATATAAGTATGTGGCACTGTGTGGTATTATGTGGAGTGTATTTATGTTGCATTGAGTAGAGTGTAAGTATGAGGCGTGTATTTTGGCGCACACTTGGCAGCTTATCAACAGCCCTTGCCTAGGTGACGTGGAAGTGTGAAAGGCCCTCCCCACTCAATGGAGACTTGCTCAGTTCTTACCAGCTACCAGAGCCTCAGAAAGCAAGGGTGATGAATGCAGCTTCGATGTCAACCAGCCTGAGAAGACATCGTAGAACTGTTCTGCCCGAGCAGTGGATATACACAGGGCTTTAAGTGGGCCGGGTCCTGCCGGTACTGACTGGCAGTTCTTAAAAGCAGGTGCCGAGACGGGTCCCTATCGGGCTTTCCATTTTCGCCCTCACTCTCAGAATGGAAACAAGAAATCATACCTCTGCAGCAATTTACTGTTTTGTTGTAACCTTAATGTTTTTTGCAGTTTTATATTGCAAAACTCGAAGTGCTTGACATGGGCACAAACAAGGACATCTTCATTTATATTTTGGTAGGCACAGGCGATTAAGTGATTTGCCCAGAAACGCAGGATGAAAACCTGCTTCCTCAGCTCCAAAGTTGGCAGCTCTTGTCATTAGGCCGCAACCTCTCGCGCTAGAACTAAAGCATTCTCAACATTGTATACAACGAAGCCATAGTTGTATGTATGCATGTAGTATATTTATCTTATGCAACTAACAACCTTCGACAAAGCCAATAGTCCTGGCTTGTTGTAGGTGTAATGTTACTTGTATTATATATGTGGGGGCAATAACAGAAGCAGCAAAATACCAGGCGGGTGGCACATTATTATACTGAGCACAGCATTTTAGCATAAGTGTTTTAAGCCACGCCCTGGATGTACACCCGAGAGACATGCACAGTAACGCAGATGGTTGCGTTTGTAGAGGCGCACTTTGAGCCATGCGCACTTGTGCCTGAAAATATATTTTTCTTAACGGGCGACCTGTTAGCTGCCAGGTGTCTTTTAATAGTGTGGTGGCTGTCCTGCTGTGTGGTTGCAAACCGGGAGCGACCCTTGGCCGTCTATGCCAGACGTCAGCACCTAAGCACACCTGTGATGGTTGTCAGGCCAGCGTCCTTTGAACAGATGATTCCCCTTTATACGTTAAAACGGGTGGTGGCTTGGCAGTGCCCGTGAGTGGCATAACGCAAAACTATACCCCCCCCCCTCCCCGCAGAATGTGATAAGGGTTCCCGAAATCTCACATATATTCATTGGCCTTGAGGTGAATGGTGGCTCCTCGGGGGATGGGTGCACCCTGCGCCGCAGTGGTCTGGGTGACGCCCTTGAGGCCAGAGTTCTAACGGGTTCTATAGGGCCAGGCCTGTGTACATTAATAGTTTAGACATGGACTGTCAAGGCCTGTATTGATACACTTTTAATTTGTGGCTGAGCCTGTTTGCACAGATGTGGGCGGGCACTCGTGTGCTGGTGGGTTACTTGCCCTGAGCCAGGCATTTATGTGCAATAGAGCGCTGGGCTGTGCAGTGCCATGATGACGCATAGGTGGGAGCTGAGCTGCTTGCGCAAGAATAGCTAGGAATGTTTCTGACCTGCGGGTTCCCGGGTGCGTGCAGGGGCGCAGCGTACATTGGTGCAGCAGGTGCAGTGGCACTGGGGCCCGGAAGGCCCCACTGAACCCTGGTTATTGCTGTATTTCACCGCTAAAACAGCAGCTAGGGGCCAGAGCCCATCCCTGCACTAGATCCCAGGGCACCCGGGCGCGCCATTTTTGTGCACATAAATCAGTGGGTAGGCGTCTGCCGAGCCGGGTTGTGAATGAAAGATGGGAACATCAAGAGGGTTATAAGCTGTGGAGGGCACGGAGGCGAGAAGAGAGATATTAGATGAGATAGGAAAGCGGACAAGCGGGAGAAGGGTGAGCATGAACAGAGAAGAAGGACGAGGGAGGTAAAGAGGTGGATGAAGAGAACACGGGGTGATGATGAAAACGAGAGGAAAGCAAGAGATGTAAAGATGGGATACAAGGGATGACGAGGAGAGAGACAGGATGGAGTGGATGAGAAGAGGAGACTTGATAGACTACTTGGGTAGGAGCGAGAGAGAGATATAGATAGGGATGGAAGAGTCTATATGGGGCAGGATGAAACTGGAGAGACAGACACGGGAGGGAAGAAGATGGAGAGTATAGAAGAAGGAAGAGGGGCTGAGCAGGCAGCGCTGCAGCTGCTGCAGGAACTGCAGAAAGGGGAGGGGGAAATCAACGAGCCGAAATGTCGGAATTGTCAAGGAAAAAGAACTGCAACATGTACGATGGAATACATTACAAAAAAAAGAAAATAAACTGACGTCATATGTCATGGAACCCACTCACAAGAACACGTGTTCGGGTTTAAAGCCCCCCTCCTTTCCTTCACTCCCAACACTGAGCTCTGTCTGGCGGGTTTGAACAGCTGTGAGGAGGCCGACCCCTCCAGGAGACCCCTGTCCCCCGCTAAAGTGTCACCGAGCTGGGTGATGCATGACGCCGGAGAAAGCAAATTAACCCGAACCCCCTCTCCATCTGGAGGGGCGGATTCGGGGCTGCTGACAAACCGAGAGGACTGGCCGAATACAATCAACGGCAGGAATGCTATTTACAAGGAGACTTGTACACTGGGCATGTTTGTATGACATTGTTTAAATACTAATAAAAAAGACTGTTTGCTTTTAGCAGGGCTCTGCATTGTGTGCGCCTGGTTTCTGAGTTACTCCAGTGGTGACGTGAACCTTGGACTGAATACGGACGCCATCCCTCCTCGGCTGCTAGTTTGTATTTGTTCTGGACTTCGGCAAGGACGAGAAACTGATCTATGATGACCTTTTGGGGTGGATTGCTCAATTTTGGAACTTCTGGCTTGCATATAAATATGTAACGTTTTAAAATCAGCCCAGTCGCCTGTCTGATACTGACAGCCAGCAGAGGGAGGGCAGGGCACACTGCGCGCCGCCAATGATAATAAAAAACAGATGGCACACGGCCGCGCTGCTGCTCGATCCCGAGCACCCTAGGCCAGGGGAGAGGGAAGGCGGGACATGCACCCGCCTTGGGCCAATTGCGTGCTGTCTTTCTTAGATAGACGCATGCAAACGCCAATAGCGGGAGATAAAATAAAAAGCACACGCACGAGCGTGTGTTTTGAGTTTAAAGCCCTTACAAAATGCCTCGCAGAGCAACGCATGCGCGCTGGCTGAGGCGAGACCTAAAAAACCTAGAAGCGAGACTTGAGGACTATGAGGGCAGATCCAGGCACAATAACATGCACATTTCTGGGGTCCCTGAATAGGCAGAACCAGCCACAGAGCTTTTTGTAAAGGACCTTATCCTCAAACACCTTCAATCCCGGGGTCTCTTTAAGTGCTTCTCAGCGCAAAGACCCCATCGGTTGCCAGGCGGTCGGCCCCGTCCGGGCGCCCCAACAAGATCCATCCTCACCCATCTCTTTAACTTCCGAGACCGAGATGTGGTGCTCTAGACAGCCTGCACTGCTCCGCCAGTGATTTAAAATAATACGAACTTCACCTTTTTCCAGGACTTTACCTTGAAGGTACACAGATAGAGAGGTAGTATCCTGGAAGTTAAGAAGGCGCTCAGGGAAAAAGGAGTGAAATACTCAATACTTTTCCCGGGTAGGTTGCGAATTGAGTCCGAGGGTTAGGCATGGTTTATCACAATGCCAGAGGAAGCCTGGGAATGGCTTGAGGGATGGCGGACAGTTGGCGGCCATAGCCCCAGGGCGCGCCGTGAGAGACGAAGGAAGAGTTGGACGGCGACTGGTGGGCATTTAACAGGAGGTACTTCACAGGTGGAGGATGTGTTCGTGTGTCAACAGGAAACTGCTGAGACCAGCTTGGGGGAGATATCCTTTTTTCGAAGAAGCTGAGAAATAGCAGTGACGCTGTACTGTTGCCTCAGAAAGAGAGGACTTGAGGGCCTGGGCGGTGTGGTGGGGGTCCATACTGTACTCGGATTGTCATTGACTTCTTTTGCTTAGCAATGGTTACTGCCTTGGGGATATGAGGCTTGGTCATTTATTGAAACCGCATTATTATCCTAACTGGTTTAATGGTATGAATGTTCTATCACTGTGGTGGGGGTGGGGTTACGAGGGAGGTCCATGTTCTCCTGAGTTCACTATGTTGGGTTGGGGCGACAGGCGCTCTACTGAGATGGGGGTGGGGGGGCAGTTCTGGGTCTGTCAGGCAGGATTGCGGAGAGGGGGGGTTGTTTTAAGGGGGTGGGGGAAAGAAGGTTAAGGGTACTTTAATGTGTTGAATCTGTTTTTTCTTATTATGTACTGCGACACGAGGCAGACAGTTGTCATACACCACTCTAAGGGCCAGATGTATCATCATTGTATTTTGCGAGTCCTTAATAGCGAATTTTACCGATTCCCTATTAAGGACTCGCAAAATGCAATGTATGTAGGTTTCGCAATATTAATTGCGATTCCTACATATTCCTTAATTGCGAATCGCAAATTGCGATTCGCAATTAAGGAATACCTTCCCATTCATTCCTATGAGCCTAGAGGCCCATAGGAATGAATGGGAAGACATTCGCAATTTGCAAGTACCCAATAGGTATTCGCAAATTGCGAATGCAATTTCAAGGGTGCCAAAAGGACACCCTGTTGCACCCCTGAAATATGCATGTGTGCACATGTGGCGCACATACATGCCCTATGGGCATGTTTGTGCGCCACATGGCACTTTGAAAAATGCAAAAAAGTGCATTTTTCTAGAAAATTGCCAATTACCACCAACTGGAAGCACTCAAAAGTTGCATTTTGGCCTTAAGGAATCGCAATTTGCGATTCCTTAAATGCATTCGCAAAATAGGGAATAGCAAATTTTGCGATTCCCTATTTTGCGATGGCCTTTTGGGATGATACATCCCAAAAGGCTTTTTCCCGTTCGCAAACGGCCGAGTCTGAGAATCGGCCCGTTTGCGAACGGGAAAAAGGCTTGATACATCTGGCCCTTATTCACTTAACATGGCCAATGATGATGGGCGACTTCAGCCCGCCACACCGGGGGATTCAGCCGGGGGGACAGTGTGCAGTTCCGTAAAATCACAATGGCAGGAAAGTCCATCCCTGAAATCCATTATTGTCATGGAATGTAAACAGTCTGGGGGATAAGGTCAAACGTGGAGTAGTGATCCAGTATATCAAAAGGCACTCCCCCGACATTATCCTATTGCAGGAAACCCACCTCATGGAGAACACTTGAAGAGCCCTAGACTGTTGGGAATGGTGGTAACATGTAGGCTACACCTCTGGTTCCAGGGGCACGGGGATACTCCTCAAGAAACAGTTTCCCCTCACTATTGACAGAGCATGCTCGGACAAATTAGGAAGTTACACGGCCTTCTCGGGTACATGGGGGGGGGTGGTGGGGAACAATCCACATTCTATCAGTATATGTCCCATCGACTGTATATGGCGCAACCTTTCCTGACTTGGGTTCCCTTATGCTTGGATTTCCTGTGAGGAAGCTCTTGTTGGGAAGAGATTTTAATATGGCATTGTGTGACAATAGAGACTGTCTGCCCCCAAGGCGGCCACTCCCCTTGCAGACCCGACTGACAGAATTTGCAGTCTGTGTGAACTGGTGCTAGCACCACTCCCCACAGATATGTTTCCTTATATCTGAGGTCACTGCACTTAAAACCTATACGTTTTTCCGCTGCCCCAGCCTCCAGGTATTCTGGCATGATGTAAGTTTGGTCCTCACAACAACCTTGGGCATAAATCTAGAGGTGAGCATGTCTTTATATATTTTTGGGGTACTGAATGAGGATGAGGAGGTAAGGGTCAGCTTGGAAAGGACACAGAAACATCTTCTATTCATGCTGATACTGTTAGCTAGGCGGGAGATCTGTATCAAGTGGATAACTCCACTTCCCCCGTCCAAGAGTGAATGGCTGGATTCGATACGGAGGGTGCGAAAGCTGGATAAGAACAGGGTGGGACTAAAGAGGCTTGATTTTTGGGACATATGGGATCTGGTATTTTAGTTAACTCTCACGGGTGGTTTAAGATACTTAATTTGTGTATGATCAGTCTCAAAATGTCCAATGATTAAGCAATTCTGCAATAATTCCCGGATCCATGGAATGGGATTGGAGCCCCCGATGTTCCCTCCTCAATCCCATAACTGATTGGTTTCCAAGGGACAGGAAGTTTGGGTAAGCGTGTTTCGCCAAGCAACAACCTCAGTGGGAAACTCGAAAACCCTCTCATGTTCTTCCTAGTAAATTATTGCACAAATGAGGACAAAAAAACAAACAAACCTATAAGTCACCCCTAAGGTAGGCCTCTCAATCCTGAAGGCATGGTGCTTGGTTTTAAGTGTGAGGGTGCCCTGCACGAGCAGGACACCCCTTACAAACTTAGGAGTCGATTCTCCAGGCTTTGCAAGTCTGGTCAACCATTTTATACATATAGTGGACATCAAGCCAATTAGGAGATGTCTAACTATATATTGGCTGCACCAAAACCGGTCATGTTTGGTATCAAACATGTTGGAATCCTACCCCAACACCCATTCCAGTGTTGGATGTAGGATCCCATGTACTGGGGGGCTCCCGTAGGAAGTCCCCCTGTATTCCCAGTACCAGGCTTTCAGGGTCTAACCGCAAGCTATTGCTGCTGCCGACAACAGACCCTATTCTGCCCTCCTGCTGCTGAGCCAGGCTTGAGCAGGGGAAGTTAGTACATTAGGTTTCCTGTCACAGGGAGGTGTGACCACCTCCTAGACAGGACTTGGTGTACTGGGCTGGGGTGGGGGCGCTTGCCAGCGCCACCAGACTGCTTTGAAGGGCACATTTGGTGCCCTCCTTGCATACTCCAGTTGGAACCAGTTCAAGGAGCCGTAAGGACATGGGAGTATCCTCCCCTCTGTCCAGCCCCCTCCTCTGAGAGGGACCCCTGAATCGTCACAACACTTTCCTTTGGGTACTCAAGTGCTTACCTGTGGGTGGCTCTTCAGATTCGTCATAGGACAAGATTTAGATCCGAAACCACTTCATCTTCAACTGTATAGGCACGTTGGACTTCGTTGGACTTCGCTTTGGGAACTGAGACTGCATCTGGAAGACACCTGCTGCTCCTGGTCTCGTCGTCCTGCCAGTCTTCCACGTCATCTGTGCCTGTGTTCCATCCAGGTTCTTCTCCAGGCATGTGGGAATCAAAGACACCCGAAGGAATCTCCCTTGGAGTGAAGGAGTTACTCCCCTGCATCTGCAGGCACCGCAACTAAGATGACCGGTCTGCTGCTCCTGACGTCGTACGGACTCCGAAAGGCTCAGCAACACAGGTGGTGGTTCTGCAACTCCCTCAATACCTGCACTGTCTTCTCACCGAGTTTGAGGCCAGTATCCCACCCCTGTGCACCGCGTCGACTTGCTGTTGCCAAGGATTGTTGACTCCCTTCTCCAGAGATCTTCGGGCTCCAAGAAGCTCCAACCTCCAGCATCTCTTGCTACCAAGATCTTAGTCCTTACCACATCCTCTGCACGGTGGGCTTGCACCATAGGTGAGCTGCTCGAGGTCCTCTTGCAACTCCTGTGCCTTCGGCCTGTGGGTCTTCTTTGGCAGCTGCAGCGACAAGGTCACCGTCAACTCTCCTGCATCTTCGTTCATCAGTGGTCATTGGTCTTCCGTGCTTCCTGGTAACTCCCGAGTGGCATAGACTCTGTCCCCTCTGCTTGCAGGTACTCCTCTTCAAGAATCCACTCTTGGATTCTACCCGACTCTTTCACCTTCTTCGCCAGCGGCATCTTTACTGAAGTCCTCCATTGTGGTCTACAGCGGTTTCCGACGTCAATTCGCACCTATGCACCAGGCTTCCCTGGTGTAGATATACTGGTTCCTGGGTTATCCACGGGTGGGGTGACTCTCCAACCTTCCGTCTTCCACGGGGTTTCTTGAGGGCCCTCTGGGAAGGGTCCTTCTTCTTGAAAACTGTAACCGCGACTTCCCCATTGACTTGTATCGAGTATGCGGTCGTGTTTCCACTCTGCACACGGCCTCCGGGGGTTCCTGTGTACTTACCATGGGTGGTTCCTTGGGTCCCCAGCTCTTCTAAGTCTTCTGGGTCCAGTCCCGACTTTGGTCCCAGTTCGCATTCCACTTTATTAGTATATGGTTTGGTCTCGCCCTGGACATGCACACAACAGCAAAGAACTCTTCAACATCATCAAGGAGTTCGCCCAACCCACCAGCGAGTCGACCGACATCCCTCCCTCACAAGACCTCTGCGACAAACTCAACACCTTCTTTCACCACAAAATCAAGAGCATCTACGACAACTTCGACGAAGACAACCAACACACTGAACCCCCACCAACCACCCCCGACACCCTGAAGCCAGCGATTGACAACTGGACAGCCCTCACCACTGAAGACAATGAATTCAATCCACTCCGGGGCCCCCACGGACCCCTGCCCCCACCACATTTTCAACAGAGCCGCCGACACCATCGCACCCATGCTCCGCCACACCATCAACCGCTACCTGGCGACCGCCTCATTCCCCGACGACTGGAAACACGCCGAGGTCAACCCCCTCCTGAAGAAACCCTCGGTGGACCCCACCGACTTCAAAAACTACAGACCCATCTCCCTGCTCCCGTTCCGTGCTAAAGTCATAGAGAAAGCCATCAACAGCCAACTCGCCACATTCATCGAAGAGCACAACATCCTCGACTCCTCCCAATCCGGCTTCAGAAAAAACCACAGTACGGAAACCGCCCTCCTCGCCGCAACAGACGACATCCGCACCCTACTGGACAAAGGAGAAACAGTAGCCCTCATCCTCCTCGACCTCTCAGCAGCGTTCAACACAGTCTCTCACCGCACCCTAATACGCAGACTCCTCGACGCAGGGATCCAGGACAAGGCCTTCGACTGGATCCGCTCCTTCCTCTCCGGCAGAATGCAGCGGGTCAGACTCCCCCCTTTACTCTCGGACCCTACACCAACCACCTGCGGAGTCCCTCAGGGATGCTCCCTCAGCCCTACGCTCTTCAACGTCTACATGGCTCCGCTCGCCCCCATCGTCAGAACCTACGGACTCAACATTGTGTTATATGCAGACGACACCCAACTCATCCTCTCCCTATCCAACGAACCCAACACCGCCAGACACAACCTTCGAGAAGGCATGGAAGCCGTCGCCAAATGGATGAAAAACAGCTGCCTACAACTAAACACCAACAAGACAGAAGTGCTCATCATGGGCCCAAACCCCGACGCCTGAAACGACGCCTGGTGGCCCCCCGCCCTCGAAAACCCGCCCACCCCCACGGGCCACGCACGCAACCTGGGAATCATCCTGGACTACGAGCTCAAAATGGACCGCCAGATCAACTCCGTTTCGTCCTCCTGCTTCCACACCCACCGCCTCCTACGTAAGACCTTCAAATGGATCCCCCTCGAACACAGAAAGACCGTCACTCATGCCCTGGTCACCAGCAGACTCGACTACGGCAACGCACTCTACGCCGGATTAAACAAAAACCTCACGCGCAAGCTACAGAACATCCAGAACGCCGCCGCAAGACTGGTCCTCAACCTGCCAAGACACTGCCACATCTCCCAGCACCTGCGCACACTCCACTGGCTCCCCATCGAGGCTAGAGTCACCTTCAAGATGCTCACACATGCACACAAGGCCCTCCACGACACCGGACCAGCATACCTGAACAGCCGACTCAAATTCCACGCACCCCAAAGGACCCTACGATCAGCCCAGCTCTCCTACGCCGTGGTCCCCCGCAACAGAAAGACCAGATCGGGAGGCCGCTCCTTCTCCTTCCTCGCAGCCAGAGCCTGGAACGCCCTTCCGCTCCACCTCAGACAGACAACATCGCTTCCCATCTTCGCAAGAAACCTCAAAACCTGGCTCTTCGACAGACCCCCTCCTTGATGGACTGGAGCCTGCACCCCCCACCCCCACCCCCAGCGCCTTGAGACCCTTACGGGTGAGTAGTTGCACTTAACAAACGCCTGATTGATTGATTGATATTTGTGCTACTTACCTGTTCTACTATTGAAGTATTGTGATTATATCTCCGGGTAGGAGATATACCAATGTGTTAGTGAGTGTTTATAATAAATACATATTTTTATAACTACACAGTGTGGTTCTTTTTCACTTAATCTACACTATATGATTAGTACTGGTAAAACAAGCTGCTTTACACTCCTTCTGAACTAAGCCTGAAGGCTGCTCTCCACAGCTACCACTTACAGAGCTTTCTATTGTTGTCTAAGACCACTAAAATCACCATAAGGGTTGTCTGGATTAGTGCAGGGTGCTTCACTTAAATAAGTGTGCACCATAAACTAAGCCAGCCTCATACACAAGCGTAACACAGCTCGTCTTTGGGGGGCGGAGGCTACACCAACTCTCGGGTACTGGAACAGGAACATGGATTTGGTGTATGAGATTAGAGGTTGCCCCCGGAAATGGGAAAAGGTATGGGGCAAATGAAATGTTTACAGGGGAAGTCTTGATGCCTCCCCCACTGCTGTGTCGTTACAGTCCCTGGTTTACGAGGACGAAGAGCAGATGAGGCGCCGGGTGGGATAAATGCGGAATAGCCCTTTCCTGGAAGTGAATATGACAGAGAGGGATAAGTGCTATGTGGAGATGAATTGCTTTATTGGTAGTATAATGTGCAAGAAAGTGATGTGGTATTGTCATAAACTGCTTCAAACTAATAAAAAGATATTAGGAGAAAAAAAAAAAAGAGACATGCCAGATGGCGTGAGAAAGAGGGGTGTGAGCGACTGCTCGCAAGAGAAAGGGCATGCAACCAGGAATTAGACCAAGAGCACAGGATGTCGTGCTCCCCTCACGAGGGCAGTGCTGGAACGAAACGGAGGTAGATTAAAGGCTACTAGCAGGGCTGAGAGTCACATCATCTGCTCGTCAAAGGAAAAGGGCTGACCAAGGAATCAAGGAAATCTGGTGCTCACACAACCGTGTCGCAGGAAAAGCAGGATGGCACCTTTCCGTGCACACAAGGAGAACAGCAACAAAGGCATACGCTGCTCTACATGGGTGCACGGCAAACTGAGACCTACCCCCAGGGAGAAAATTGCAAAGGAGTAAGGCAAGAGTTTTTGTACCCATTCTGCAACCTGTTAGCGGACAGGACAGAGGAGAGGGACCAATATGACCGGTCTTGGCCAAGGGAAGGATCATTTAAGCCTGAGGACATGGCGGTTGCGGAGGATTGCATCAGACATGAAGGAGGAAATACAAATTGGAGCCTCCTCTACATGCAGCAATGCCTCGCAAGGTGGGAACGCTATGTCGAGAATAAACCTGCAAGGCCACCCAGGTCGAGAATGTGCCCACTACTGCAGAAGGATGCGGCGGGGTCATATATGTGCCGTGGGACCAGATGAACAAAGAGGGACTAAGAAAGAAGTTACCGTCGTTGCTGGATGAGCCAGAGAAATGGACTACGTTTTGGGAAAAGAACAATGCAGGTATTAACCTAGCGATAAGCGACATCAAGAGTCTATTGAGCAGCCTAATTTGGGAACAGACAAAGACGGTGTTTGCCCAAGCCTGCATTCCAGCAATAACTCTAACGGACACCCAGTATAATGGGGCTGTATTTAACTCTTACTGGCACCGGATGTGGACCGCCCTGATATAAATATTCCCCGACCGCCCAGATGTAGCGGGACTAATGGCAGAGACAATGAAACCGGAGGAAAGCATAAGCAAATTCCTGAATAGAATGAGGGAATGATGGGGACAAGAGACAGAACAGCTGTGGATCTGGTTCGGGCCCACATGTCACATTTTTCTACAACATTCTTAAAAAGTGGCTACCCGCGGAGATACAGAGGAGGCGGAGGATACCAAAATATGGCGGGAGACACAGTCTCACGTCCTTCACTACCACAAAAAGAAGCAAGAAAAGGACAGAGAAAAACAGGAACAGGCCCAAAGAGACACCATAAAACTGGTTCGACACAAATTGAAATAGACTGCCCTTGAGGGACAGCGATGGCCGCAGCGATGCCCTTGAGTGGGCAGCAGATGTCACCAGTCTCGATGGGGGCTCCACGGCGAAACCCCTGAGTGTTCCAAACAGGCTATGACAGTAGAGGCCAGGGAGTTTATCAACAACCAGACCATAGGGAATGCTACTATTGCTATAGGCCGAAGCACCTGCCAGAGAGATGCCGGTTAAAGGCATACCATGAACAGCAAAAACAGCAGAGATCAATGAGCCAGGGCCAGCCACCACAATACCCCACCAACGTCCCTCCTCAACACCAAACACAAGGGAATCCAAATGTACCCCATATCCAGCAGGGAGGTCCACTGGAAACCACACAACCACAGCAAGGATCCAGCAATTGGGCGAGCTCGTGGCAGCAGCAGCCACAGGGAATCCTACTCAACAAAGTCCGGGGCCATAACAACCGCAGGGAGGGGTAACAGTGTGGGGAGGTAGCACCTTCACCCAAACAAAGCCAAACTGAGCAGTATAAATAAAAAGAAACAGCACAAGTAGGAATAATCCGAACAAATTAACACCCAGTGGTTCACCCACTCATCCTCTTCCCCCAAACCACTACCAGGTCAAAAACGACTAAAGACAGCACTGGGAGGTCAAAATATTTACTTGCGTCCAGAAGAACAAGTTACTTACCTTCGGTAACGATATATCTGTAAGAAACATTAGTTAGTTATAGATTCCTTACCTTAGAATTACCCCCAGGCGTCAGACTGGATCCGTAAACTTTTTTCGTCAGCAGTACCCCTGAGCGTCAGTAGGCATCGTCGGTCGACTCAGCGTCCGTCGTTGGCGTCGAGGTCGCCGTGATGACGTCGCGGAAGTTACCTAGACGCCGCCCTCGCGCCGGACGTCAGTTCTGTACACGACTTTCCGCGCCAGGAACGCAGAGCCATGCAAGACACTGACCACTGGTGCACAAAATTAGGGCCCTGAAAGGATATCCTTAACCCTAGAAATCAGTTCGCAGAATGGGGAGGATGGGTGGGGCGGTAAGGAATCTATAACTAATGTTTCTTACAGACAGTAGTGTTTCGTAAACGTGTGCAGTGATGCCCACATAGCTGCCTGACAGATGTCATGTGGAGGAACTCCTCATCCTAAGGCAGTAGTGGCTGTCGTCGCCCTGGTGGAATGGGCGCGTAGCCCCACAGGAGGCTCCTTTTTAACCAGAGAATAGCATGCTTTAATACACAAAATGACCCATCGAGAAATGGTTCGCTTGTGTACGGCCCGACCTTTCTTGGTGCACACGTAGCCAACAAAGAGTTGGTCATCCACCCGGAACTGTTTTGTGTGAAGTGATGGTCTGCCCGATGTGAAAGGCAGTGACAACCTTAGGAAGGAAGGATGGACGAGTCCTGAGAACTACCTTGTCCGGATGGACAGACAAGAAAGGAGGCTTGGAGGAAAGAGCCTGGAGCTCACTCACTCTTCTGGCAGATGTGATGGCTACCAAGAAAGCAGTTTTAAGCGTCAGAAGCCTCAAAGGACAGTTGTGAAGTGGCTCAAAGGGAGCGCACATTAAATAGGTTAAGACTAGATACAAGTCCCACTGAGGCATAACAAAGGGAATAGGAGGAAAGAGATGAGTTATGCCTTTCAAGAAACGATTAACCACCGGGGACTTGAAAAGAGAAGGCTGATCTGGAAGCCCGAAGGAAGGCAGAGATGGCCGAAAGATAGCCCTTGATAGTGCCCAGAGCAGAGCCCTGCTGGGCTAACGAAAGAAGAAACAAGAGAACCTCAGAAAGAGGGGCAGAAAGGGGATCCACAGCCTTTGCTGTGCACCATGCCACAAATTTGTTCCACCTGCAGGCGTATACCGTCTTAGTGGAGGGATGCCTGGCTGCCAAGATTACATCGCAAACTTCGGGAGGCAGGTCAAAAGACGTCAGCTGCCGCCGCTGAATCTCCACGCAAGGAGGTGGAGGCTGAACAGGTTCGGGTGGAGGACTGTCCCCTGTTGCTGCGACAGAAGATCCTCCCGAAGAGGCAGACGGGTCGGAGGATCGATGGCCATGTTGGGCAGCTCGGGATACCAGACTCTTCGTGCCCAATCCGGAGCCACAAGGATGACTTGGGCCCGGTCGCGCCTGATCTTCTTCAGCACTCTGGGCAGAAGTGGTATAGGTGGAAAGGCGTACAACAGACCGCAATGCCACTCGCGACGAAAAGCGTCGCCTAGCGAGTGCCGCCTTGGAAATTCCAACGCGCAGAATTGCTGACATTGCGCGTTCTCTTCGGTGGCGAATACATCTAACCAAGGCTCTCCCCACTGTCGAAAGAGACCTTGCACCACCTCCGAGTGAAGACGCCATTCGGATCCATCATGCACCTGCGGCTGAGTTCGTCCGCCCTGGCGTTCAGCGAACCTGCCAGGTGTTGAACCACCAGGGATATGCCCTGATGTTCCAGCCATGTTCAGAGGCGGAGGGCCTCCTGACAAAGGGTCCACGACCCCACCCTGCCCTGTTTGTTGCAGTACCACATGGCGGTGGTGTTGTCCGTGAACACCTGCACTACTCTTCCCCGGACAGAGGGAAGGAATGCCTTGAGTGCAAGACGAATCGCCCGAAGCTCCAGAAGGTTGATGTGGAGCCCGGACTCCGCCGGAGACCAGAGGTCTCTGATCTCCGCCTCTCCCATGGGCCCGCACCATCCCAGTAGGGATGCGTCCGTCACCACTGTGTGCTCTGGTTGGGGAAGGGAGAGGGATCTGCCGTTGACCCAATCCTGGTTCGTGAGCCACCACTGCAATTGGTGTGCAGTGCCCTCCGAGATCTGGACGTAATCGGACAGATTCCCCTGATGCTGTGCGCACTGGAACTTCAGGTCCCACTGCAGAGCCCGCATATGTCACCTGGCATGATCAACCAGCAGGATGCAGGAGGCCATGAGGCCCAGCAGCCTCAGGGTCATTCTGACCGAAACCCGGGATAGAGGCTGAAAGATCGGAATCATAGCCCGAATATCCCGGACTTGCTGTTCCGGAGGATAGACCCGAAACTGCGTCGCGTCCAGAACCGCTCCGATGAAAAGGAGCTTCTGAGAGGGAATCAGGTGTGACTTCGGCACATTGATGGAGAACCCCAGCGAATGCAGGAGGTCGGCCGTAGTCTGGAGGTGGGAGACGACTGCCTGGGACGAGGTCGCCTTCAACAACCAGTCGTCGAGATAGGGGAAGACTGGAACCCCTAATCTGCACAGTTGAGCTGCAACCACCGCCATCACTTTCGTGAATACCCGAGGGGCGTTAGTAAGGCCAAAGGGGAGCACGGTAAACTGAAAATGATCGCGGCCTACCGTGAACCGCAGGTAACGCCGGTGGGCCGGCAGGACAGGGATGTGGAAATACGCGTTCTGCAAGTCCAACGCTACCATCCAGTCTCCAGGGTCGAGGGCAGACAAGACCTGAGCCAGGGTCAACATTTTGAACTTCTCCTTCTGGAGGAGGCGGTTGACGTCCCTGAGATCCAAGATAGGACGCAGGCCCTTGTCCTTCTTGGGCACCAGAAAGTAGTGGGAATAGCAACCATGACCTACTTCTGGGACAGGAACACGCTTGATGGCACCATTGGCCAAGAGAGAAGGGTTAGATGATCCTCCGACATGCGATGGTAGTGGGGTGGCATGGCTGGAGGGATAGTCTCGAAGGGGAGGGAGTAGCCCCTTCGGACTATGTGCAAAACCCACCTGTCCGACGTGATGGTGCGCCAGTGGGGGAGGTGATGGCGAATCCTGCCGCCCACTGGCGTGTGATGGGCCTGAAAGGTCAGACTAGGAGGGTTTGGAGGCTGCGGCGGAGGGGGTGGAGGTGGATTGGCCTGCCCGCTGGCCCCCAGAACCACGTCATTGGTTCCCACGTCCTCGGCCGCGCTGAGATGGAACAGCTTGCCCTGACCTGTGGCTCTGGAATAAACGTGTTGGGGCACCCCTTCCGTGCCCACGAAAGGGGCGAAAAGCAGACCGTGCAGGGCGCATGGTGGAGAGGCCCAAGGACTTGGCCGTAGCCCGAGAGTTCTTGAAGCGCTCTAGCGCACTGTCTGCTTTGTCGCCGAACAGGCGACGGCCATCGAAGGGCATGTCCATCAATGTGTTCTGGGCATCCCCTGAAAAGCCAGTCGTCCTCAACCAGGCGTGGCGGCGAAGCGCCACTGACGTTGAAATAGTCCTACCCAGTGAGTCGGCAGTGTCCAATCCACAACGTATGGCAAACTTTGCTGCGTCTCTCCCCTCGGCAACAGCACGGGAGAGCACGGCCCGGGCCTCCTCCCGGTACTGAGGCAGCACCTGCGCGACCGTATCCCACACGGAGTGGGAATAACGGCCCAAGAGGCATGCATTGTTCACCGACTGCAGCCCTAAACTGGAGGAAGAAACATCTTCTTCCCAAGTTGATCCAGTTTCTTGGATTCCCTGTCCGGTGGTGCGGTAGGGAATGCGCTTTGGGATGTTGAGGCTTGGACGACCAAGCTCTCGGGGGAGGGGTGTTGGGAGAGGAAAGTGGGGTCGCCCGGAGCCGGGCGGTGGCGCCGGGCAACCATCCTATCCACAGGAGCCCCTGTGGTGGGCCTGGATCAGGCGCCCAAAAGGATGTCTGTTTGGGCCTCATTAAACGGCAGCAGGGGCTCCGAAGAGCTCGCTGCCGGCTGAAGCACCTCTGTCAGGAGGTTAGTCCTGACTGCCACTTTAGGAAGCTCGAGGTTGAGAGCCTCGGCCGCCCTACGCAACACCACTGCGTAAGACGCTCCCTTCTCCGTAGCCACGGTAGGAGGAGACAACATGCCAAGGTCTGGCAAGGTATCCAAACCACTGGCATCCCCCAGGTCCTTTCTCCAGTCCTGGTCATATTCTATCTGTGCAGTGAGAGGGTCCTCAGACCCCTCCCAGTCTTCCTCACACTCCTCTGGCTGCCAAACTGGCTGAAATTGGCCAGGGTGGAAAGTAGGCACAAAAGTACCCATCGACGTCGGGTCCGGCGTCGGCCGACGCCTGTCCGATTCCGTTTCCACATGGAGGGGGAAGCCGGGGTCGACGACGGCTGGGAGTCCAGCCGGCGTCATCTGCGGTCGTGGTGCCGGTGGAGTCGGCGCCGGTGGAGGTGTCACGAGGTCGACGGGCGCCGATCCGGATCCAGGCCTGGATCCATGGGGGCCCTGCGGTGCCGAAGCCGCCGGCGTCGAAGGCCTAGGGCCCCCAGCCGAGTCCGCAGGACCCGAGGGCGCACCGGCGGAGTCGGGCTGCCCAAATATAAAGTGCATGGCTTCGTAAAACTGACGAAGCTGGGCAGGGGTCGCTGCTGGTCCCGGAAAGGGTGGGAAGTCCGGAGTCGACCCTGAAGGCTCTGCACGCGGAGCCGCGGGAGTGGCACCACCCGCACCCTGCGTCACGTCGGCTGACAGACGAGGGGAAGTCGAAGAGCGACGACGCTTCTTCGACTTCTTCTTATGCTTTGATTACCCGAGTGCGAAGACTTCAGCGAAGAGGAATGATGATGGCTCCGCGATCGGTCCCTCGACCTCCCACGTGACCAGGACCTTGCGCGACACGGAGCCGACTGCCAGGCCTCGAGGAGCTTTCGGGACCGCTCCCGCAAAGACTTCGGGGCCATGGTTCGGCAGTCGGAGCATGACTTGGTGTCGTGGTCGCGCTCCAAGCAGAAGAGACGCATGCAGTGCGGATCCGTCACCGACATCATGCGGAAACTGGAACCGCAGGACTTAAAACCGGGCATCCCTCGTGCTACCAGGAGTCGAACGACTCGAAAAGATGTCGACAAAAGTCGCAAAAAACTCAGCCAAAAAATGACTGGGGGTACCGCTCTTCCCGGATCAGCGCTTGCTGGCGTGGAAAGAGAAAGAACTGACGTCAGGCGCGAGGGCGGCGTCTAGGTATCTTCCGCAACCATGACGCCAACGACGGACGAGGAGTCGACCGACGCGCAGGGTTACTGCTGACGAAAAAACTTTCCGGATCCAGTCTGACGCCTGGGGGTAATTCTAAGGTAAGGAATCTATAACTAACGTGTTTCTTTCAGATATTCACAACAGCTGAGAACTGTGATCGGGGGCCCGCACCAAGATGGACATCAAGGGGTAATCTCACTTGAGCCCCACTCTACTGCTGATCCCTAAGGGCGTGGTTGGCTAGACACGCCCCATGTGCAGGGCAGTCTGACGAGGGGGCATGACCGAAAACTGCTGAAGAAGAGACACCCTGGTCCTGCGGCCAAAGTCAGAAAAGATGTGTTCCGATCAAGTCAAAAGGCCAACATTCTCGGGCACCAGGTCCAGGGCCCAGGTTTCCTTTAAAGGCGTGTAGTCCCCACTGCACCGCCAAAAGCTCAAAGCCGCTTCACTAATTAGACCCCCTTTCAGTTCTAAAATGAAGATAGCCTCGGTGGAGGGAACCATAGGTCCTGTGCACCTGGGATGGTAAAACTTAAAAACTCCACAGTGCACACGTGAAGAGCCAGTAAACTGTGAGGCCCCAGCATGAAATCAAGTTCAAGCCGATGGGGGAGGGCAGGGTTTGGGGACCCGCATTTGCTGAGGCAGTCCCGGTTTTTCACCGTCACCTGGCAGACCTTTGAAATTTTTGGTCAAAAGTCCCGGGTTTTCTTTTTTCTTCTCCCGTTTTTGATTTCCAAAGTCCGGTCACCCAGCCACACCCTTCCAACAGGCGAAAAGAGATGCACCAGTGCATTAGGCCACACACAACCATGGAGACCCCAGCCACAAACCAGGGACAACGGGGTCACCTGGCAGACCTTTGCAATTTTTGGTCAAAAGCCCCGGGTTTTCTTTTTTCTTTTCCCATTTATGATTCCCAAAGTCCGGTCACCCTGCCAAACCCTTCCAACAGGCAACAAGAGATGCACCAGCACATTAGGCCACACACGACCGTGGAGACCCCAGCCACAAACCAGGGATAAAGGTCCCTACCAGTACGCTTAGAGTTAGCTGCGTGTGGGCCGAAGGAAAGTGGGGTGTCCTGGAGTGGAGATCCCAAATCTCCACTTTAGCATCCAGGCGAACGTAGGGCACCGGGATTGCTCACCTCCATACCAAGCACAGGGTCTAACGGTGCTCCAACCTTGCAGGCACCATCCAGGGACAGCAGGTAGCCCTGACCTCAGACACCACAAGGTGGCATAGATAGGGGAAAATGGGGCCAAGGAGCAGCCCGCGACCCTCTCCCCCGCAGGACAAGTGAAGATCAGATGAGATACAGGGAAATACCCAAGACTAAAGAAAAACCACCCAAAAGCTAGCCCAAAGGTGAGATCAAGATCAGCCAAAGCCAGGTTTCTGGAAGACACGAGAGAGGGCCACGCCACGTTATACACCACGTGCCGGGAACAGAAGGGTGCAAATGCACCAACACGTGCTCTCGGCACGAGGCAGACATTAGCAACTATGGCGGCGATACGCCCCATCTTCCCACATGTGCCACTAACCTATAGCGAAACTATGCTCAGTTGCGCTCGTTAGTATCAAAAGATGTAGCCCCCAGCTGAAAGAAATAGCAACTGGAAGGGGCTGCACAGCCATCAGACCCTTAGCCCCAGTGCGAAGTGCCTATGACAAGACCTAGCACCCCCAGCCACAATTCCATCCCTCCCTTTGCTCATGAGAGCACCCCACAAAAATATAGCACCAATCTAAGCATCCAGTTAGAATTGGAGGGGCGGCTCAACAGCTTATAAACAGATTCGATCCATCTAGACAACTAATAATCACCCTAACCCCCCGAAATTACTAAAATACACCCAGCAGGAGGTCACCTTCCAGTGCCCCACTATATCACAACTAATAGAGTGAGGAAAATCACGCTCCTAGGGTAAAAAATACAGGAACACCAAAAATCATTAATTACCAAGCATGTGTAATGCTTCTGAGTTAACAACCAACAGAGTTCTTTAAACACCAGGTAACAGAGAAGACAAAAAAGTGCACCAATGCAACGTGTCACCAACTTTCACATAGCAAGAAAGGAGAATCAGGACAATTTCCACATGTACGCCAACAGAAGGAGGAAAACCCACATCCTGCTTAACACCTGAGTGGGTGCACCGTACCTTCGTGTAGTCGAGCTCTTCCATGGTGAGACATCGATGAACTAAACTTTGTGCATATTTTCCAATTGGGTAGAAGATACATAGCCACCGAAGGAGCACAGATGGCTATGACATGAACCTCACCTCAAACGATCATGTCACAACAAAAGTTATGTATATTTCTGTGCATATGTACCTTCTGTTTACTATGGGTAATCCCACGCTTACTTACCACTGAGAAACTGCAGAGTCAAAAGAGGGTCACTCATGGGGGAATACAACGCCCACGTAGGGACCTTTCGTATGTCACCTATAATTACACTAAACCAAACACTAGCATCCCACACGAACTACATAGCGCCCTCTTGCTTAATACTTGGTATCAACACATGACCTTAGTCAGCTCCCAAGCACCAGCCAGGTCAGGTTATGTCTGTCGCTGATTCCACATGCGGTAGGCGCAGATAGGCTTTACCTATCCCAAAAGGTTTCCCCCGAAAAAGGAAAGTGCCTTATTCACCTTAACCTATGTGGGATAAGGGCCAAGATCCAGCCCAACAAGATAGAACCCCACAGGGTAGTTGTGAACCTAACCCGATATGACAATAACTCAACAGCTTTATACTTCTTCACCGAACCCAATGATAGCCGAACCAAGCTGGACAGGATGCGAAGAAAGGGCATCATAGGGGAGAATACTGTTTGGCATGAGACTTCCCAGAGAAGACATTCTTGAAGGTAGCAAAACTCCCAACGCAATGCACAGGCACATCCGCTCCTACATCTGTCTGTGGACCGAGGGTGGGCTTTAGCGTATCTGGGGTCGGTGTTCTTTAACAAGTGGTCCTCTGACATGGAGTTCCTGTATAGGGCCTTCCAGCTCGGGGACAAAAATGGAGAACAAGTCGCATAGCGGAGGGTTCAACGAAAGTATGGCTAACCAATGTCAGGAAATCTGGGACTCCGAGGTAGGTGGATACACTAAGCTAGAAAGGAAAGGTCAACCTCGGATTGTCCGGAAGCACAAGTTACTAACTTGTGTAACGATATATCTGTAAGAGACAGTAGTTAGTGACAGATTCCTTACCTTAGAATATCCCCAGGCGTCAGGCTGGATCCGGAAAGTTTTTTGCGTAGCAGTACCCTTGCGCGTCGGTAGGCGGCGTCGTGCGGCTCCGCGTCCGTCGTCGGCGTTGTGATCGCCGGGATGACGTCGCGGGCAGTACTTAGACGCCGACCCTGCGCGCTGACGTCAGTTCTGTACACGACTTTCCGCGCCAGGAACGCAGAGCCATGCAAGAAGCTGACATAGGTGTCTGAAAAATACTAGGGCCCTGAAAGGGATGTCCTTAACCCTAGAAATCAGTTTGCAGAACGGGGAGGATGGGTGGGGCGGTAAGGAATCTGTCACTAACTACTGTCTCTTACAGATATATCGTTACACAAGTTAGTAACTTGTGCATCTGAAAGAGACACGTTAGTGACGGATTCCTTACCTTAGAATAGATACCCCAGCAATACCAACCCCGGTGGTGGGTCTGCGAACAAAGATCAGACAAGGAAGTCCTGGAGGACAGAACGGCCAAAGAAGCCGTCCCTCCGGACCTGACTGTCAAGGCAGTAATGCTTTGTAAACGTGTGCAGCGAGGCCCACGTAGCTGCCTGACAGATATCCTGCAGCGGAACAACGCGGCCCAAAGCCGTGGTAGCAGCCGTTGCCCTGGTGGAATGGGCACGCAGCCCAACAGGAGGCTCCTTCTTAGCCAAAGAATAGCAGGCCTTGATGCACAAGGTAACCCAGCGGGAGATGGTTCGTTTGTGCACCGCCCGACCTTTTTTGGCGCCCACGTAGCCAACAAAGAGCTGGTCATCCACCCGGAAGTGTTTTGTGCGGTCGATATAGAAGGAGAGCGCACGTTTTGGGTCCAGACGGTGGAGCCTCCCTTCCTCTCTGGAAGGATGCGGAGGCGGAAAGAAGGTAGGCAAAGTGATGGTCTGCCCAATGTGGAAGGCAGTAACCACCTTTGGCAAGAAGGACGGACGCGTCCGAAGAACAACCTTGTCTGGATGGACAGACAGAAAGGGAGGTTTGCATGATAGAGCCTGGAGCTCACTCACCCGCCGAGCGGAGGTGATGGCCACCAGAAAGGCAGTCTTCAGAGTTAGAAGACGAAGAGGACAGTTATGTAGAGGCTCAAAGGGAGCGCCCATTAAAAGGTAAGAACCAAGTTCAAGTCCCACTGAGGCATCACAAACGGAACAGGAGGGAAGAGGTGTGTAATGCCTTTTAAGAACCTGTTAACAACAGGGGACTTGAAAAGGAGGGCTGATCAGGGAGCCTGAGGAAGGCCGAGATAGCACAAAGATAACCCTTGATGGTACCCAGGGCAGAACCCTGTCGGGCCAGAGAAAGAAGGAACAGAAGGACCTCAGAAAGAGGGGCAGAAAGGGGATTCACAGCCTTTGCTGTGCACCATGCCACAAATTTGTTCCACCTGCAGGCGTATACCACCTTAGTGGAGGGACGCCTGGCTGCCAGAATCACATCACAAACTTCGGGAGGCAAGTCGAAAGGAATCAACTGCCGCCGCTCAATCTCCACGCAAGCAGGTGTAGAATGGACAGGTTCGGGTGGAGGACCGTCCCCTGCTGCTGCGACAGAAGATCCTCCCGAAGAGGCAGACGGATCGGGGGATCAACGCTCATACTGAGTAGCTCGGGATACCAAACTCTTCGAGCCCAGTCCGGAGCCACAAGGATGACTTGGGCCCGGTCGTGCCGAATCTTCTTCAACACTCTGGGTAGAAGTGGTATAGGCGGAAAGGCGTACAACAGACCGCAACTCCACTCGCGACGAAAAGCGTCGCCGAGCGAGTGCCGCCTTGGAAATTCCAACGCGCAGAACTGATGACATTGCGCGTTCTCTTCGGTGGCGAATAGATCTAACCAAGGCTCTCCCCATTGTTGAAAGAGTCCTTGCGCCACTTCCGAGTGAAGACGCCATTCGTGATCCATCATGCACCTGCGGCTGAGTTCGTCCGCCCTGGCGTTCAGGTGTTGAACCATCAGGAACATGTCCTGATGTTCCAGCCAAGTCCAGAGGCGCAGAGCCTCCTGACAGAGGGTCCACGACCCCACCCCGCCCTGTTTGTTGCAGTACCACATGGCGGTGGTGTTGTCTGTGAACACCTGCACTACCTTCCCTTTGACAGAGGGAAGGAATGCCTTGAGTGCAAGTTGGATCGCCCGGAGCTCCAGAAGGTTGATATGGAGCCGGGACTCCGCCGGAGACCAGAGGCCTCTGATCTCCGCCTCTCCCATGTGACCGCCCCATCCCAGAAGGGACGCGTCCGTCACAACTGTGTGCTCTGGCTGGGGAAGGGAGAGGGATCTGCCCATGACCCATTGCCGGTTCGAGAGCCACCACTGCAACTGTTTTGCAGTCCCCACCGAGATCTGGACGTGATCGGACAGGTTGCCCTGGTGCTGCGCCCACTGGAACTTCAGGTCCCACTGCAGAGCGCGCATATGCCATCTGGCATGATCGACCAGCAGGATGCAGGAGGCCATGAGGCCCAGCAGCCTCAGGGTCATCCGTACCGAAACCCAGGATAAAGGCTGAAAGATCGGAATCATAGCCTGAATATCCCGGACTCGCCGTTCGGGAGGATAGGCCCGAAACTGCGTCGTGTCCAGAACTGCTCCGATGAAAAGGAGCTGTGGAGAAGGAACCAGATGCGACTTCGGCACATTGATGGAGAACCCCAGCGAGTGCAGGAGTTCGGCCGTAGTCTGGAGATGGGAGACGACTGCCTGGGACGAGCCCGCATTCAGCAGCCAGTCGTCGAGGTAGGGGAAGACTGAAACCCCTGCCCGGCGCAGATGAGCTGCGACCACCGCCATCACTTTCGTGAACACCCGAGGGGCACTGGTAAGGCCAAAGGGGAGCACGGTGAACTGAAAGTGCTCGAGGCCCACCGTGAACCGTAGGTAACGCCGGTGGGCCGGCAGGGCGGGGATGTGGAAATAAGCGTCCTGCAAGTCCAACGCTACCAGCCAGTCTCCAGGGTCGAGGGCAGTCAAGACCTGAGCTAGGGTGAGCATCTTGAACTTCTCCTTCCGGAGGAAGCGATTGACGTTCCGGAGGTCCAAGATAGGACGCATGTCCTCCTTGTCCTTTTTGGGCACCAGAAAGTAGTGGGAGTAGCAACCACGCCCTACTTCTGGGGTCGGAACATGCTCGATGGCCCTCTTGGCCAAGAGGGCCGTGACTTCCTTCTGTAGAAGCACCAAGTGATCCCCTGACATGCGGTGGAATTGAGGTGGCATGGCTGGGGGGTGGTCTCGAAGGGGAGGGAGTAGCCCCTTCGGACAATGTCCAAGACCCACCTGTCCGAGGTGATGGGACGCCAGTGGTGAAGGTGATGGCGGACCCTGCCCCCGACTGGCGTGCCGTGCACCTGAAAGGAGGGACTAGGAGGGCTTGGAGGCCGCGGACGGGTTGGATGGTGGTGGCCTGACCCGCACGCTGGTTGCCCGAACCGCCACGGCGGTATCCACGTCCTCGGCCACGCGAAGGTGCTTGCTGCGCGGGCCGTTGGCCGGGCTGTTGACGTGACTGGGCGCCCCTCCCGTGGCCACGAAAGGGGCGAAAAGCAGACGTGAGCGGAGGGCGCACAACAGCAAGGACCAGGGACTTGGCAGTAGCCCGCGAGTCCTTGAAACGCTCCAGCGCATGGTCTGCCTTCGAACCAAAAAGACGGACTCCATCAAAGGGCATGTCCATGAGTGTATTCTGGACATCCCCTGAAAAACCAGTGGTCCTCAGCCAGGCGTGGCGACGCAGCGCCACCGTCGTTGCAAGCGATCTGCCCAGCGAGTCGGCGGTATCAAGGCCACAGCGTATGGTGTATTTAGCCGCATCACGCCCTTCCGCAATGGCGCGGGTAAGCAGTGTCTGGACCTCCTCAGAACACTGCGGCAAAACAGTCGCCACCGAATCCCACAGGGAGTGGGTATATCGGCCCAAGAGGCAAGCGGTGTTGACAGACCGCAAGCCAGCACTGGAGGAAGAGAAAGCCTTCTTCCCAAAGTGGTCCAGGCGCTTGGATTCCCTATCCGGAGGGGCGGTAGGGAAATCGGTTTGGGAGGCAGAAGCTTGGACAACCAAGCTCTCAGGGGTGGGGTGTTGGGAGAGAAACAGGGGGTCGCCCGGAGCAGGGCGTTGGCGTCGGGCCACGTTCCTATCCACAGGAGCCCCTGTGGTGGGCTTGGACCAGGCACCCAAAAGAACGTCAGTGAGTGCATCATTGAACGGCAACACAGTCTCCGAAGAGGAGGCCGCCGGCTGAAGCACTTCAGTCAGGAGGTTAGTCCTGACGGCCACAGTAGGCAACTGGAGATTCAAGGCTCCAGCTACGCAACACCGTTGCAAAATTAGCCCCCTCCTCCGTAGCCACGGGAGGAGACAGCATGCCAGAGTCAGGGGAGGTGTCCAGACCACTGGCATCCCCAAGTTCCTCAACCCAGTCCGGGTCAAACTCGCACTGTTGTGTGAGAGGGTCCTCAGACCCCTCCCAGCTCTCCTGGTCCTCCTCAGGTTCATAATATGGAGGAGGAGGGACATTAGGGACCCAAGGTCTCATCGGCGCCGGAACCGGCGTCGGGCGACGTCGGTCCGGCTCCATGTCCGGAGCCGGAGAGAGCCGGGGAACGACGCCGTCCGGAGCCCCGGACGGCGTCAGGAACGGCACCGGGGACATCGGCGTCGGCGGAGGCGTGGTTAGGTCAACCGGCGTCGACGGGGGTTGCGGCACCACCGGAGCCGGGATCGAGGCCGAGGCAGGGATGAAGGCTGGTGGGACAGGCGACGCCGGGACCGGAGTCGACGGCGACGCCGGAGCAACCCCATCAGGGCCCGAAGGCGCACCGGAGGGACCTTGAGGCCCGAAGAGGCGGGCCATGGCCGACAGGAACTCCTGTACTTGGGCCGGAGTCGCCCCCGAACCCGGGAAGGACGGGTAATGCGGGGGTGACTCGACAGGCACGTCCGGGTCGCGGGGGCGGGAACGGTGCCGACAGGGGCCTCAGCCGAGTCGCGAGACCGGCGAGGCGAAGTCTTAGAGCGATGACGCCGCTTAGACTTCTTGTGCTTCGACTTACCGGAGGAGCGCGAAGACTTGGATTCCGACGAACGATGGGGGCTCCGCGACCGGCCCCTCGACCTCTCCCGTGACCGGGGCTTGGTGCGGAGCGGAGCCGACTGCCGGACCTCGAGCAGCTTTCGAGACCGCTCTCGCAAAGCCTTCGGATGAAGTTTCCGGCAGTCAGGGCACGACTTCGTGTCGTGGTCTCGGCCGAGACAGAAGAGACACTCGAGGTGCGGGTCCGTGATGGACATCATACGGGCACAGACCTCGCAGGGCTTAAAGCCGGGCATCCCTACGACACCTTAGGAGTCGTGAAGACTCGTAGAAGAAAACAGTGAAAAATTCACAAAAAAGGTAGTCAAAAAGTGACTAGGGCACTGCTCTTCCCGGATCTGCGCTTACTGGCGCGGAAAAAGAAGAACTGACGTCAGCGCGCAGGGGCGGCGTCTAAGTACTGCCGGCGACGTCATCCCGGCAATCACAACGCCGACGACGGACGCGGAGCCGCACGACGCCGCCTACCGACGCGCAAGGGTACTGCTACGCAAAAAACTTTCCGGATCCAGCCTGACGCCTGGGGATATTCTAAGGTAAGGAATCTGTCACTAACGTGTCTCTTTCAGATACTTACACTGTATTTCTTATGTTTCAGAGGAAAAGGAACGCTTCCAATGGCCACGAATGCCAAATGCAGCGTGATATTGCACACTTTGGATAAGCAATGGGGCACCTCCACTCTAATGGATTTCCACTGGCAGTGTGGTGAACATGCCTACACCCAACTGGTTCCTGGTTGGAGGGGACTGTGCTCCCTTGTGACTGTGCACACCCCGACCCTGGTCAATCCCGGAGAAGAACTAACAGAACTGTACCAGCACCCATTACAGAAAACAACCACATTGCTGCACAAAACCCGTGCAAGAGAGCGGAAGACTATTTTGGCAGGGTTCAGTTCAAGGACATCCCAGAAGAGTTTAGACTGTTCACAGAGGCAGAGCTGGGGGAAGGGGGAATTGATACCCTTCATCACCCTACTGTCAAAAGCTAACGCCCGCTGGTTGCGGATAACCTGCTGGGAAATGCTCAAGATGATAAACAGCTCTGAGCTTGGCCTCAATTCGATCAAGGAAGAAATGAGAACCATCCGCCCATGGTAATGCAGCATCGGTATGTGCTGGACTTAATGACCGTGATGGAGGGAGGGGTCGATGATAAGATCAGTGCTGCCTGCTGAATTTTCATCCCAGGGAACGACATGGACAATGGAACTCTGACACTCGCCAACCAAGCACTGTATAATCTACTGTGAAGCATGCATGAAGAAGGAGGTGCCCCTGAGCAGGAGTGGTTTTCGAATTGGCTCCCACAATGAATCTCTGGTCTGTGCAATTCACTGTTGCTGGTTGGTATTGTGTTCTTGTTGGTTTGCGGAGTTGTGCCATTGGGGATCACCTTCTGTAAAAACGAAGTCCTCAAATTAGGTACAATGCAAATAACTGGAAAGGTTGTCGTAGTCCAAAGTGAGCAGATCAGCAAAAGCCTAATAAAGTGATGGTACAAATGCATGAGTTGGATCGTGTAGTTGAAGAATCAACTAAAGGGGGGAATGTAAATATGGATATCGATGCATATATCTATAAAAATAAAATGTCAGCCCTCTAAATAAAATCACCTGTCCCGAACTCCACATCTACCTAGACACGCAAGTATGCAGTCAGGCAGTCCCTGCGACCTAGGACCGAGATCCCTGATTGATGGGTCACAGATGGGAGGGTGCATGGCAGGCAGGCAAACACACAGGTAGGAAATTCTTGACCGATCCATTTTTCATTTTTGTCCATTTATAGAGCGCTTGGTTACACCGCCGGTGTGTCCCCGCGCTAATAGCTGATTCTCAGATGACAGAGAAAGGGTAGGAGATACAGTTCGCATGTTTGCCAGTTCTAGATACCTGTTGGGAAAAGCCATGTTTTTAGCCTTTTCCTAAAGGCAGCTTCACATGGTTCAGTTCTCATCTCAACAGGCAACGAGTTCCAGTGTTTGGCAGCTAAAAGTTTGAAAGATTTTCCACCCATTCTGGCTTTCCTGAATCTAGGTACATTTACTAGCGCCTTTCCCTCTGATCTTAAAGTTCTCCTGGGAAAGTATGCTGTTATCATGGTTTGTAGGTACTTTGGACTTTTATTGGCCAGAATGCGATGACAGAAACACATTGCCTTAAATAATATCCTTTTTTCCACAGGCAGCCAGTGTAGATTGATTAAGGCTTTTGTAGTAGAAGATTTTTTTGGGAGATTCAGCACTAGGCGGGCAGCTGCATTCTGAATTGATTGTAGCTTTCTTAGTCTTTTTTAGATACGCCAAGATACAGAACATTTCCGTAATCAATCTGAGCGGTAACCACTGCATGTACTACGGTTTTTCTGGCCTGGATTGGAAGTAGGTCCAAAACCTTCCTAAGGGTTTTCAGTGTTCCAAAACATTTCCCCGTTACTTTTCGAATTTGGCTATCATACGTCAATTTGGAGTCAAGCCATATCCCCAAGTTCTTGACTTCTGTTTTGGGAGTTGGCCCAGCGTCTGAGGCCACCAAGCAGATGTCCATACCGATGGCGCTCCTCCCACTATCATCACCTCTGTTTTACTGCCATTAAGTTTAAAGGAGTGATTTGCCATCCATGCTGTAACCTCTTCCATACAATGGGAAAATTGGTGGGCGGTGATGTCCGGGTTTTGAGACAGTGTGATAAGCTGAGTATCATCAGCGTATGATACAATGGAAACCCGGTGACCTTCCACTATGCTGGCAAGTGGTCCCATGTATAGGTTAAACAATGTAGGGCTCAATATTAAGCCCTGAGGGACTCCTTGTAGAAGGTGAGATCTTTTAGATGAGAATTTATCTTGTATCACCTGAAAGCCCCTTGATGTCAGGAAAGAACTCATCCATCTTAGGGCCAAGACCTTGACTCCAATCTCCATAGAAGGAGCCCATGTGAGACGGTGTCAAATGCTGCACTGAGATCCAACAGGATCAGTGCAGCAGTTTGACCTTCGTCCGCTCGTTGTCTTAGGGTTTCAGTAGCCAAGAGCAGCGCAGTTTCAGTGGAGTGTGCAGCTCGGAAGCCTGATTGAGATTCGTGCAGTAGGGCATTCCTATTGCTATGGTTAGTGAGCTGTAGATTGACTACTTTTTCTGCAATTTTTGCAAAATAAGGTAGGAGCGAAATGAGCCGTAGATTCTCTAATACCTCATGGTCTATTTGTGGGTTTTTTCTTAATGGACGGACCATGGCCTGTTTCCAGTCGTAGGGGACTGTTCCCGATTGAAAGGAGCGGGAGATTAGTTCGGATATGAATGGCATAATACAGTTCTCTCCTTGTATCAGAATTTCAGGGCGTGCTGGGTCCTGTGGGGAGCCTGATTTGATTCCGTTAGCTAGCTTCCTCATCTCATCTGGCTCTAGCACTTTAAACTCGTCTAAGGTTACTCCTTTGACTGCTATATCTGTAGTGCTTTTGGTGCATATGCCCTGATGTGCCTCCAGAGGAAAGGCGTCATAAATCTTTGTCACTTTTTCTGCAAAAAATTGGCGATTCTGTTACAGGATTCCTCTGATGTATGTGGGGGTTCTGTTAATCTATCATCTGATTTTAGGGATTTTAGTAAGGTAAACATTTCTTTTGGTGAGTTTTTAGCCATTTAAATTTTCCTGGTATAAAAGTCGCAGCGACTTTCCTTTATCAGTTTGTAATACATTTTTTGTTCTTGCTTGTACTCCTCAATTTTAATACAATAGTTTTTACGCCATCTGCGTTCCAACTGTTTGCATTTTTGTTTGGCCTTTAATAAGGTTTCATTGAACCAAGGTGCAGATGCTTTGGCTCTTCTGGCATTTTTAGTGGTCCATGGTGCTACATCATTGAGTGCCTCCGTTATCCAGGTTTCTACTTGTCTGTTGGCTATATTAATGTCCTTATCCAATATAGGCTCATTTTTTTGTAGAGCCAGTGTAAACGTGTTTGAATTAAAATTATCCCACTTCCTGTGGGTCACTGTCTTTTTGGGTTTACTGACTGTTAAAACCCGACGTGGAATGTGGAAGGGGATTATATGGTGATCGGACCATGGAACTGGCCATGATCCTCCTAATTCATTATTGGTTATATTTGTAAAATCCCACAGGTAGGCGCAGCAACATCATTATGGTCAGGGGAGATTGCCCCCAATAAAGCACACATGGCCCGAGGGGGTATGCGCGCTTCTGAAAACACCATAAAGTCAGATGCCACGAGTTAGGAACACATAGCCAATCTGGGCCTAGCACACGTAGGGATCATGTGCTCCCCACGCTGGACATCTGGACACATTCACCACTGGCCATACCGTGTCCACGCAAAGTCGAGACCCACCTTTAGTAACCATTAGACCATTAATTTATGGCTCTAAGGCAGCAACCAAAATTCCTCACCATATTTGGAAAGCCGGCTACGTTTATGGCTTGATGAAGACATGTATAAAAGACTAACATGAACCCAATGTAAATAGAGACAGTCCTCGGACCTCGTGCCTGTAACTGTTCTCCAGAATGCATTGTTTAATTAACTGAAACTGTTCCTGTTTTGCCAAACGGCTCGTCTTCTGTTTTGTTAAGGAGTTCGAACCCGAGCAACATTTTCATGAGCATCGAGTAACACAGCTCTCTGGCCCACGTTAGGGCCACTGGGATGAGAGTAATGTACACCTGCCTCACCGTCTTCAACACATAAGGGATGAATAAGAGGTGAAAAAGCATAGGCACAGATCCCTAACCAGTTCATCCACACTCTATTGCCCATAGACTGTGGGTGTGGATGCCTGGCGGTAAAACTTGGGCATTTCGCGTTTTCGGGGGTGGCAAAGAGATCGACAACTGGGGTTACCCCTGCTGAAAATACCTGTGGAGGAATTGCGGATAGAATATCAACTTGTCGTCTTGCTAATGGGTCCTGCATAACAGGTCCGCAAAATCGTTGTCCACCCCCAGCATGTGTTAAGCTACAAGGCTGATCCTGTTGCTGATTTCAATGAGAAAAATCTCTTGCAGTAGAGAAGATAGCTGAGGGGAGTGGGTGTCCTCCACTTCTGTATGTAATACACGGCTATCATGTTGTCCATTTGTATAAGGATCACCTTGCTGCAAACCAATTTGTGGAATGCTTTGAGAGCTAAGCAAATGGCCATCAGCTCTAGGTAGTAAATGTGTCGACCCTGGTGGTGAGGACCTTGCACAATCATATTGCCAAGATGTGCGCCCCACCCAATGAGCGATGAGTCAGCGGTGATGGTCGCCTGCAGAAGAAAAGGGTCCAAGAAAGGGTTGCCAACCAGTTGGGTGTTACTGTTCCACCACTGCAGAGAGCACGGAGTGCTGGTGTTGAACAGCGCTAAAACTCCCTACTGAGCCTTCACTTGTGACCACTGCCTGCTGAAGGGAGAGCACATGCAAACTGGCATGCAGCACAACTGCTAAGCAGGATGTCCTCATACCCAAGAGCTTCATTACAGTTCTTATAGTTTGTGGACTAGTGGACTGAAAGAGAGGCAGTGATGGAATGCCAACACTCTCTGCTGATTGCGATATATTTTCCGCGTGACCGCTTTAGCACTGAACCCAAGAAGGGTTCGATATGGTGGGGCAGGAGGAGGGACTTCTTTGTATTTACTGTGAACTCTAACCTGTGAAGCAGAGTTAGAACCATAGGAGTGTGTGTTAAGCTCTGTTGCCTGCTGCTGTTCTTGATCAGTCAGCTGTCGAGATATGGTAAGACGTGGATTACCACTTTGCGTGGATGAGCAGCCCGTACTGCTAGACACGTCTTAAAGATCCTTGGAACCATAGTGACTTTGAAATGCAGCACTGTGAATTGGTAGTGTTGCCCAATTGCTATACTAGTGATGGCCGCGTTGGATGGTGAGGTGGAAGCAGGCCTTCTTCAGGACTTTTGCCATCATGAAGTCCCCTTGGTGGAGCAGCTGAATGATGCCCTGGAAGCTCGTCACGAGAAGGGGCTCGACAGGATGCACAGATTAAGCAGCATTAGGTTTAAAATGGGCCAAAGAGAGCTGTCATTCTTTGCAAGATAGTACAGCGAGTAGATGCCTTTGCCCTGTTTGTTTAGGGTTACAGCGTGCAGGGCACCTTTTTGGAGGAGTGCTTGAAAACATTTATCTAGGAGAGTGAGGTGGTCTTGATGAAGGCTGTGTCAACATGGAGGTATGCTGGGGCGTGCTGTGGAATTTTAAGCTGCAGCCATGTTGAACTACTGCTAGTACTTACTGATCTGAGATGATTTTTTTCAGGTGGAGGTGGAAATCCTTTAGTCTTCCCCTGACAGGTGTTGTGTGATTGGGGGAGGGGTTATGGGAGAGTTAACCCTTGGAAGTGGGTGCTCCTTTTCCAGAGTTGCATCTGCCCTTGTCATTGTTGCCCCTCTAACCACCCCTAGGGTATGCTCTGCCTATATGGGACTTGTGAAAGGCCTGTTGTTGGCACTGGTAGGTTTGCGCCTGACTGAAGGTGTGATCTTGTTCCTGACCCTGGACTAAACAGAAGCCATACATAAACAAATGCATAAAAAGAGAAACTACAGATTCAATATTTGCATTAAATAGAGCCCTGGCATATTCAGAACCTGTAGAGTGAGAGGTAGCCTTGGCAGAACCCAAACCATGACATGATATGAGGGGCACTTGGATGGAAATTTCTCCTGCTCCCTATAATTCTTCCCTGAGTGACCTCAGCTGTAAGCAATCTGGCATCCTGGCATTTCAGGCCCAGCACACACGCTACTCCTGTATGCGTACTGAGACCTTTGCCTCCTAACTGACCATAAGCCCCAGGGCCTGGCTTGGACATCTGGAGTGGCACACCAAGCATTCTCTAGTCAACATGGGACTTGACATCCAGGACCTACACTAAGCAGTGGCTTACAGTTTGTCTGATAATACTAAACACAATGTTTTCCTGAATAGGAATGACTGTGGTGCCTACTGGGCCCACTTAAGGAAAATGTTACTTGCCTTGTAAGTATCTTTTCGAAGCATTGTTGTACTGTAGATACACATGCTGTGTATACTCCTGCCATCTAGTGTTCGGTCTGGATATGTAAGTTGTTTTACTTCGAAGATTTTTTCTAGAGTCGCGAGGTAGTGTTACTCTACCTCTTGCTGGTAATCTGCAAGGTCATTAGCTCCATTGTTAGACTGTTTTCTTTCTGCCATCGGGTTCGGACTTGTGTTACCAAGCTCAAGATCGATGCAGTTGCGTTGTTCTCTTCGGTTCCTCTCCCTTCCATCGTATTGTTTTGTGATCATGCCTTCCCTTTCTTGCATTGTCTCAATGCACAAGGCTTCGATCGAACCAGCATCGGGACACCTTTGAACCCCAAAGGAGTCTCTCCTTCCCTACCCCCCAGAACACTGCTGGCACTCTGAGCAAGTCCCTCCCAAAAGCCAGACAGCTATGCTCGAGGCTCAAAGACAGGCTTCTGGGCCACCACTGCTATTGTGCCATGGTCGGCACCGAACTTCCACTTCGGACCCACTCCCAGCAGCGGCTCGGCACCAAAGAAAATCCTGAAGCTGCCGCACTTGGTGCACCTCCACCTTAGCACTGAAAGCCCTTCAGAGCTAAAGCCTTCGATGTCGAAAGTCTGCTCGGTGCCGACGACCCATGCGCCAGCACCGAAGCCCTCTGTACCAAAACCAACATCTTCTGTCGGATCCGTGGAACCTGGCATCCAGACACTGCACGACTTGACGCCCGTAACCAGCACATCATGATACACACATATCTGGGCCCAACACTAGATGGCATAAGTATACACAGCATGAATATCTCCAACCACATATGCCTTGAGCGCCAATTTTCACTTCAATGAAATGCCCAAACATTGCGCTATACACATGTGCCTGCTGAATGCATGGTGCCTGATAGGACTCCATAATTCTATGACTGCAGAAACCACTGGGATCCATTTTGGATACACCTCCCTTTTAAAACGTAGCACAAATTGGAGGTTGTGGTGCACCCTTTGCAGACAGTGTATTGCTCCTCCCTGGGTAGAAAGGTGCAGACTCAGACACTGGAGTGTGGGACGATGCAGTCAGGGCTGCTTTAGAAATACAGCGGTGACAGCTCTTAGCAATGGCTGCTGCTCATCCCTTTCCGAAGACTGCCATCATTAGGGTGTGGGTATGTGTACAAAGGGAGTCATTTCCCATTCTCTCTCTCCTCAGAGTGGTACATCAGAAGGTTGATGACAGCCAGACACAGAGTTGTTAGACTTTATTGTGCATTTGTTTTTAGGTGCTCCAGTTTGGAGACTGCATCCTCACTATCTGTGGTGAGAGACATCACCTTCAACAAAGACTGTCTGCAATACAGAGGAAGGTGGATTTGAAAGGTTCTAGAACTCTAGGAGTGGCATCATCATCCCCTGTCTGAAGAAAGACTATAACAGTGTGAATTAATGATCCACATTTGTTTCAGTTCCATTGTTTTAGTGATCAGGGGAGGGAATGTTATGCAAAGTACTCTGATAATTACTGAGATCCAGGGCAAATGTGCAGGACAGCCAGTTCCCCAGAGACGAGGGGACATCATCTGAAGTCTGTGCAATTTTGCTGGAAGCGCTGTGGGTCTGTTTATGCCTGAGAGACTGCCTGGCCTGCTGAGAGAGAGGAAGGAGCGTCTGACCCTGCAGGGAGACTATTGCCTGAGAAGGCCAGAAGATCAGACTAAATCAAATGAATGCAAATATCGCTGACCAGGATCTAGGGGTGGAGCTCCAGGCCTCCTAGTAAGTTTGCTAACCATGCTTTGTTTGTCTGCACATCCAACAACCTAAGAGTGTGACTACCAGTGCGACTACAACTTTACAACTCATTTGGGAACAGGCTTGTGCTGACTTGTCGGTAGCCAACACTGCAATCAGAGGACGTTGTGACTGCCAACGAATCCTTGCTGTTTGGGTGAAGGACTACGTGGGCCTATGTTGCTGCTTTGGCAGAGCCACCACACTCCATCAACACCAACAAAAGAAGGTGGGGCAGCCCAATACTGGAGGAATACCAACCAAGTGAACTTGACCATTGACCATGCCTTTAGTGCTAAACTGAATGGGTATTTTCTTCTTCACGCTTCACAGCCCAGAGAGAGATTTTCAGTAGTGCATTACGAACTCTTGTACATGTTACAATACCAGGAATACATTTGCAGGTGCCACAGTGATCGTGTGCCAGTGCCATAATCTCTCCTAACCATACTCTGTGTGAGTAATTCCACAGCTCCAGTACTAAAACCCTGTGCCGGATAGACCTTAACTCTGTGTAGCATTACATTTTGGTGCTTAATACAAGTACCTCACTTTTTCTTTAGGCTCAAATTACTTACTTTCAGTAACGCTCTTTCTGTTGGATACTCTATCTGACCGCAGATTCATAAACTTGTGAATATCCCCGGGTGCCACACTGGATCCAGAAATTCAAAAGCAGTGCTCCTGCACGCCGTTAGGTGGCACCATGCGAATCTGCATCTATGGCATTCCGCTCCAGAAGTGACAAACCAATCTGCATTTAAGTACACCCCAAGCTCGCTGATGTTTCTTCCATGAACTCGTCTGCACCCTCAAATGAGGAGCTCATCGCCAAATCGAAAGAACCAGTGTGCAGCTTGCTAATTTGGGATCTTTTTAGATGAACATACCACAGAACGGGGAGGCAGGTGGCGGTAAGGTGTTAGAGTCTCTAACAGAAATAGAGTTACAGAAGGTAAGTGACTTGTTCTGATGATGGATTCCTTTCCCCGGAGATTACTCACCCTGTAAACAGATACTAACCTGCTGTCGAGTCAGTAGTGCCTCTTGAATGTGTGCACTGATGTCCATGTAGCTTTCCGACAGATATCCAGGACAGGCACTCTGCATGTCAATGCACTGGTTGCTGACTTAGCCTTGGTGGAGTGAACCTCTAGACCTAGCTTCTACTTGCTAATGTTTAGGAGATTTTAATGCAGAGAACTATCCATCGAGAGATAGTCAGTTTCTGCACTGCTTTGCCCTTCTATACTCCCCTACAAGGAAATGACTGTCAACCCGATGTTCCTTGGTACGATCAATGTAAAAATGGAGTTCCCTCTTAGGGTCCAAACAATGGAGTCTCTCTTCCTATTTTGAGGGATGATGCAGAGCAAAGAAGTTTTCGGAGGGTGATCGCTTATTCAATATGAAAAGGCTGTGCATTAATTCAAAAGGGGTGCACATCAGGAAAGTGAGAACCAGACTGAAGTTCCACTGTGGCATCACACAGCGCTGAGTATATGCAGAGTTCGTGGCAGGGTGCCAGGCTGCAAGGATGACATCAACTACCTTGGGAGGAAGATCAAAGAGGATACATTGTGAGGCGTGGCTTGCAGCCAAACGAAATGGCCGCCGCCTAACGGAGCTCCGGACCCCCTTCAGACGTCTCCGAAGATCCGCATATTAATCCGTCCAACCCTGCAGTCACCGAGCGGTGTAGCGGGCCTCGGAGAACAACGGGCACACAGCCACCGTCCCGTAACGGGACAAGAGCGCTCTTCGCAAAAACGGCACCGAGTGAAAGGACTGCGGCCTACACGCTGGGAGGAAGCCGGGGCCTCACGTAAGCAGTGTGACCGCAAGAGCGGGATCCCAGGTCAGCAGGACCCCGGCAATGACCTAGCAAGTCATCCGAGGCACACAAGAGCCATCCGGTTGGGCCGGTGAGTGCAGCGACGCCCTGAGCTCTCCCTCACGACCCAGTCGGGCCCCCCCTACCCGTTCTAATACCAACGGCCCGTGGCGGGGTGGTGCCCCGGGAAGACAGCACACGCGGGAGCAACGGCCCCCAGCGGTCGCTCGACGTGGGCCCGTGGGACATAGCGAGACTCAGGAAATACCTCCCTGCTCCCCCCCACCCTCAAAACAGGGACACAGACCTTTCGCCGACATCTCAGTGCTCGCTTAAAAGACCGAACAGCCACCAGAGCGCCACATAGACGTCGGGCACCTGCAAAGAGCGGCGGAAGTGGTGGGCATTGGTGTAGGCGACGAGAACTCCAGTCCATGGTAGAGTGGGCATATCGGAGGGTGGATTATTTATAAAGGCATCGCACCGGCCCCGGGAGCCGCATGGAGAGACTCACTGGTTACGAATAACCTGTACAGTTCAAACGGCGGAGCAGAGCAGCAGTTGACGCCGTGGAGAAGGGAACGTAGTAGTGAATTTGCCCGGGGGTAGGAAATCCTAAAGGCCGCAGGTGGCACGGGGTTACCTAGGCAGGCAGCGGCGAGTACTACCGCCCGTGTGCGTAAAGGCAGTGTGACACGACTCCAGACGGAAAGATGGGGGGCCGAGGGCAACGTACTACGCAGCAAACCAAACTGGAAAAATACGCATATACGAAAAGTCAGCAAGACTTAACAAAACAGTCAACTGGGCGCGCAGCGTATGCGGCCTCTGGAGAAGGACCAGAGGTCACATTGCAGGACATACTCACCACCCTCAATAAAGTACATACAGCACTTGACGGCGGAATTGGCACGATATCAGTCGAGCTTTCCCTGCTTAGAGCGGATTTTAAGAATATGAGCGCAAGAGTCAAAGATGTAGAGACAACCACTGAGACGCTGTGTGGTGAGACCAAAGAACTTCAACGTCAAGTACGCCTACTGGAGGCAGAAACCAAAGTACTGACCGATAAACTCGATGACTATGAAGGCCGGTCCCGGCGCAACAACGTCAGAATAATTGGAGTGCCGGAAGGGGCAGATGGACGAGCAGTGGACCTGTTCGTAGAGGATCTTATCAAGCAACACCTACAACCCAAAGGCCTCTCCAATTATTTCTCGGTGGAAAGAGCGCACCAAGTTCCTGGAGGCAGACCGAGACCAGGTGCACCACCCAGGCCGATCCTCGCCCGCATTTTTAATTTCAGGGATCGGGACATAATCCTACAAACTGCAAGAATCTCCCCACCAGTCCGCTTTGAAGACAAAACCATTACCGTCTTTCCCGACTACACAGCGGCAGTAACTAAGCAACGGCGCACTTTCCTGGAGGTCAAGAAAGAATTGAGAAAGAGAGAACTGAAATACTCTATGTTATTCCCGGCAAGATTGAGGGTCGAAGCGGAAGGAAAAGTATGGTTCTTCAATGCACCAGAGGAGGCACAGGACTGGCTGGAAGGGTGGCGTCCAGCCGCAGCATCGGGGAAGCAAAACGGCAGGTTGCGCATACCGACGACACCTAGAACCCGGCTCGGAACTGAGGGAACAGTAACAATGCAAGAAGACTCACCGGAAAGGCGCTGAACAAACAGGGCACTGATACCACGGATGGACCGAAGTCAGAGCCTAAAAACAGTCTCCTCCACCCATTGACTTGCGGCAACTCCACAACGATGGCACACTTGGTGGAATGGACGCACCCAGACGGGACGGTAGTTCCCAGAATGAACGATACCTATGCAAACAACAACGCTACCGCACGCTCATTTATATGTTCAAAATCTTATTTGTAGTTAAAACTTACTGGCGAAGAGACGAACTGGGGGGGGATTGCTGGAGGGACCGCCCCCTACCAAGGTAACGGGTAATGGGACATAAGCCCTCTGAAATGTTGGGGAGGCGGGTAGTTTCAAGTCCGTCATGCAGGGAGGGGGGAGGGAGGTTCTATAAGGGACGCTAAAAGTTCTAGGATTGTTTTTTTATTATGTTGTTGTTGTTGAAGACCTGCAAACAATCATGTACAGTCTCCGCGAGAATTTATGCACATACCACCTCACAGACCCGGTCCACATATAGGAGTCCTCACTACACACAACCTCAGATAATCCAATGACACAACGCACCAAAATACCACAGATATGACTCATCTCCTGGAACGTCAACGGACTAAGAGATAAGGTAAAGAGAGGGCTGGTGCTGCAATATCTAAAACGTAAGGCCCCAGCAGTTACAATGCTGCATGAAACACATCTGGTGGGGTCAGCATGCAAGGCGCTAGACTGATGGGGGTTTAAGTTGGCAGTGCACTCGGAATTCACCTCAGGATCCCGCGGTGTGGGAATCCTGGTTAAAAAACAATCCCCTCTCATTGTCAACCACACCTTCAGGGACGATCAAGGCCGATTTGCAGCGCTCTCCGGTCAATGGGAAGGCCGTACAATTAATCTAGTAACAGTTTACATCCCACCTGCATTGCATTCGCTGGCCTTCCCAGCATTGGGTGCGTTTCTACTTGCGCTGCCAGAGGGTGAACTGATAATTGGGGGTGACTTTAACATTACACTAAATGACGCTGTAGACCGCACCCCCCTCCGGCCTCAACACCGCATACGTTCCAGCTTAGCAGACTTCCTTGAAGCACACGGCTTGCTAGACACATGGCGGTTTAAAAATCCACAAACACGGCAATATACTTTTCACTCCGGGGCTCACAACAGCCTCTCACGCATAGATTACATAATTGCAGCCACAGATAATGTGGGAAGGTTTGGGGCAGTATCGTACTTACCCAGAGGTATTTCCGACCACTCCCCGGTGAAGGCAGAGTATGTATCACATACTCCCACACAATGTCATATGTACCCAATATACCCAGGATTTCTATGCAACCCCAAGATTAGAAAAGGCCTGCTTACCACAACAACGCACTACTTTAGGGAAAATGAAGCGTCAGTCTCTTCACCGCTGGTCCTTTGGGAGGCGTATAAGCCGGTTCTACAGGGACAGGCTATATCTCTCATTGCAGGTCACAAAAAAGAAAGGAAGAAAGAGATAGAGGCCCTAGAACAGGAGGTTCACCACTTAGAGTCCCAGCATGCCCGAGATCCATCGGACACCAACACATACAGGCTACGCACAAAACAACAAGAATATAAAGAATACTTATGGGCAGACGCTAAAACCCGCTTGACAGCAGTCCAACACAGGGTCTATGAATCTGGGGACAAAGCAGGCAAGCTTCTCGCTTGGTTGGACAAACGGGATCGGGCAGATAGATGGGTGGCAGAGCTCAGACTAGACAATGGCGAATCCACATCAGACCCCCCAGGAGATAGTAACCGCGCTAGCGGCACACTTTGAGCAGGTGTATGCGTCCACAATCACAACAACGGTACACGACGCGCTAGACTTCCTAAGAGACATACGCTTACCAACACTCACAAAGGAAGAGGCCCAGACGCTAGAAACTGACTTAATAGACCAACTCAAGGTAGCCATCCACAAGATACAGTCCGGGAAATCCAGCAGCCCGAATGGCATCCCAATAGAACTGTACAAACGCACAGCTGATAAAGTGGCCCCCTATCTATTGAAAATGTATGAGGCGAGCCTGGCCCAGGGGGAGCTCCCTAGGGACCAGCGCATTGCTACCATTGTAGCTATCCGCAAACCAGGCAAACCCCCTTCTGAAAGCACCTCCTACCGGCCTATTTCGCTGATTAACACAGAGGCCAAGATATTGGCCAAAACGTTGGCGATCCGATTGACCCCCTATCTCGCTAAATTAGTCCACCCGGATCAGTCGGGATTTATGCCGGGAAGGAACACAGCTCTGAACCTTAGACGCCTGCACAGCGTCCTCGGACGCAAACACACAATACGAGAGGAGGCCGCGGTACTGTCTCTTGACGCAAGGATGGCCTTTGACTCTGTGGAATGGACATTCCTTTTTGCAGCCCTCCAACATCTGGGATTCGGGCCTAAATTCTGCTCATGGGTTCGCCTATTATACACCAATCCTCTCGCGCATGTAGTAGCTAATGGACATATCTCACAGGAATTTTCGCTGGGACGTGGAACGCGGCAAGGCTGTCCGCTGCCACCGCTCCTTTTTGCGCTGGTCTTGGAGCCCCTGGCTGCATGGATCAGAGGAGACCCAATATTCCGTGGCCTACGCTGGACGGAGGGATGGGAAGATCAGATATCCCTCTACGCAGACAACGTTCTGTTGAATATAGCATCCCCCACGCGATCCATTCATAGACTACTAAACATATGTGAAAGGTACGGGGCGGTCTCCGGATACACGATCAACTAGGAAAAGTCTGTACTATACATACTACACGGGCCGTATCCAAAATTACCAAAGAACTGCACAGTTAGGGTGGTAACGGACAGCTTCAAATACCTGGGGATCCATGTTACGTCCGATCCAGACGACTTCCAAGCGCTAAACCTCCAAGAACCACTGCATAGGCGGAGACGAGATACCAAACACTGGAAAGCATTGCCGCTCACCCTACTGGGTAGGGCGGCACTTTTTAAAATGATGGCATTACCCAGATTTCTCTATGCCCTTCACAACACGCCCTTTCGTGTCCCTGCGACATATTTTAGAGCAATAGACTCAGAAGTCAATAATCTCCTATGGAATGGCAAACCGGCCAGGATAGCTGCGGGTAAATTGACTAGGAGTTGATACGATGGCGGCATCGCACTGCCCAAGGTTCAGGCGTACTACTGGGCCTCCCAACTAGCAGTAATTAATCAGTGGATTCATGCACCCAACACCGACCCTGCATACCGCCTAGATAGACTAGTCCTGGGAACGGGGAGAATTAACCGAGTGCTCTACAATAAACAGAGAAAATCAGACCTACTGGGACCAGCGGCACATACGGTTCACGTGTGGCATACAGTGACACGGCACCTGGGATGGGCTGACAAACTGACACAACAAACCCCATTATGGGACACTGGCAAACTAGGCACAATGGGCAAGAGCAAGGGGTTCCAAAAATGGGACATGATAGGGCTCTCTCGGTTGGGCGACCTCTGGAAAGGGGGGAAGGTCGTTACCTTTGCCCACTTACAGTAACAATACGAGATGGCCCCCGCCGAGATGTTCAGGTACATGCAGGTTAAACATGCGCTAGAGGCAGCCATTCCAGCAGAAGAGACTCTTCCTAAAGCCTCTCCCTTAGAGGACCGGCTATTAACGGACCACATGGACAAGAAAGCGATCTGCCTCACATACCGCAAAATAATTAACAATCAAATAGACCCTTTGTTAAAACTACGGGTTAAATGGTAGGAAGAGGTGGGAGAACTGGATGACACTGACTGGCAGGAAGCGATGGAATCACCCAGGGTGGTGGCGGTGTCCTCCAGATTACGCCTGGTACAACTTAAAATACTACATAGGACATACTTTACTAGAGTGACATTATGCAAAATAGGGAAAGCCACTGACCAGCGCCTCATGCGCCAATGTAACGACATAGGTACCTTCTACCACATATTGTGGGACTGCCCGGTTATCAAACTATACTGGACAGCAGTAATGAACACTATCACGGAGGTCAGCTCCAGCCCGGTCCCACCTGAACCCAAATGTTGTCTTCTGAATATATGGGAACCAACGGACCTGAACCGTGCCGGGCAAACTTGGGCAACACTTGGGATGACGATAGCTAAACTAAATGTAGCTCAGAAATGGGGGGTGGTGCAGGTCCCAGTTCACGAAGACTGGTGCAGGGATATGGATATGATTAGGGCGGCAGAAAAAGCCACGTACATCCACAGAGGATGCCCCAAAAAATGGGAGAGGGTGTGGGGTAAATGGAATACCTATAGAGGGAATATATGTATCCCCCCAGCAATGGGCCGGGAATCGGAAGAGGAGGTATAAAAATGTCACAACGCAACTATAGCTGTATTATATTACACACAATATCGACCAAATGTGAGAACTATATATGCTACTGAGCGAATATTGTAGACTGTCATTGTAATATTCTGTCAAATGTAAGACTCAATTGCAGATCTTTGATTCTTTAATAAAAACTGTTTTTTTTGTTGTTTTTTTTAAAAGAGGATAAATTGTACCTGCCTAATCGCAATGCATGGAGGTGCAAGTTACACTCGGGTGTAGAACCTGATCTGCTGCTGTGACAAACATTCTCCCAAAGTGGCGGTCTGATCGGAAGACAGATTCTCAAGCCCAGAAGTTCTGGGTAACCCACTCTCCTGGCCCAACCCAGAGCCTCTATGATGACTTGGGCCCGGTCGTTCCTGATCTTCTTCAGAACACAGGGCAGGAGAGGTAGCACCAGGAAAGCATAGAGGAGTTATGTGCTCCATTCTAGGTGGAACACGTCTCCAAGAGAGAGCCTTCTTGGAAACTCCAGCTTGCAAAGGTGCAGACATTACGTGTTCTCAGTAGTGGTCAGGAGACCGAGGTTCTCCCATTGTTGAAAGATGCCTGAGACACCTTAGGTGTAATTGCCATTGTTATCTGCCATTTGTGATAAGCCTCGTATCACCAGGGAAGTCCACTTATGTTTCATCCAAATACAGAAACCTCCTGACACAGGGCCCAAAACCCCACCAAACCCTGCTTGTTGCAGTATCACATGGCGGTGGTGTTGTACCAGCTTCCCTTTGATGGAGAGCAAGAAGGCCTTCAATGCCAAGCAAATTGCCCACCACTCATGCAAACTGATGAGGAGCTCGGTGTCCACCATTTACTAGAGTCCTCTGATCTACACGTCTCCCAGATGACCTCCACAACCCAGGAGCAAATTATCTATCACTACTGTCAACTCTGGGTGGGAGTAGGAAGAGGGGGTCTGACACTGGTCCAATGGCAGTCAGACAGCCACCACTACAGATCTTTTGTAATCTCCTTTGACACCTGGATGGAGCTGGACAGGTTCCCTTGGTGCTGAGTCCACTGAGACTTCAGGCCCCACTGCAAGGCTTGCATGTGCCATCTGGCATGGTCGGAGAGCAAGATGTAGGAGGTGAGAAGGTCAAGAAGCATCAAAGTCATCCTCCCTGAGACCCAGAACGGAGGCTTAACCAACGGAATCATAGGTCAAAGAGGAAAAACTCAAAAGCGCCCCATATCCAGGATGACTCCGATGAAAGTAAGCCTCTATGAAGGAGTCAAGTGTGACTTTGGCAGATTGACTGAGAACCCCAATGAGGTCAAGAGGTTTGCCACTGGAGGTGGTGTTCGACCAACTACGGCTAGCCAGCTTTTGACAGCTAGTCCTCAAGGTAGGAGAAGACTGATAGCCCTGACCTCCGCAGATGAGCAGCGATCACTGCTATCACCTTTGTGAACACTTGAGGGGCATGGTAAGGCTGAAAGGGAGCAAAGCAAACTGAAAGTGCTTATGGCCCACCTTGAACCTCAGGAAGAGCCTATGTTGCCTAAAGGATGAGGATGTGAAATTAAGCATTTTGACAAAAATACTGGGCCCGGGTGCAAACTGGTCTGTGTGTAGTCTGGGTCTGCTGACCCAGACTACACACAGACCAGTCACACTGGCTCCTAAAATGGCACTCCTGGGTCTCACTGAAGAGTGCGGTGGAAGTCGTGCTACATAATTTGATGCCTTGGTTTAATTAATAGACAAGGACATCGCACATCACTGGTGACTGCATAAGGCCCCCACCTTAAAGAATGGTCAGACGGCATGAATTATTGTGAAAGGCTGAGGAGCTTGAATGTAACTCCAGGGGGTACCTCCAGAAATACAATAAGGTTTGGGGTCAACGGTGGGAATTCTCACATTGAAGCGCATTTAATTGTAACCAGTGTCTCTTGGTTACCATTGTGTTCTTGAAATGTCTCTGCAATCAACTAGTTTTGGGCCAGATATCGATCTTGCGGGTACTGCTGCATATTATTTTGTACTGAAAATCAATAAAAAAGACTTGGAAAAGAAAAGCATCCTGCAGGTCCAGAACCACCATTCAGTCTCCAAGATCCAGAGCAGATAGAATCTTGGCTCGAATGAGCATTTTGAATTTGTCCTTGTGCAGGAAGGCATTGAGAGGGTGAAGATGTAGGATAGGCTTGAGATCTCAGAACCTCTTGAGCAGAAGAAAGTAGAGAGAATAGCACCCAGTCCCCGCTTCTAAGGCAGGTAATCTCTCAATGGCGTCTCTGGCTAAAAGAGCCTGAGCTTCCAGGCAAAAAACAGACCTATGGTTCTTGGAGGTGACCCGAAGTAGGTGTCAGGTATGGTAGGTCGAAAAGGAATGGCAGGGCAGGGTATAGCCCACTGGACGCTCTGAAAGACCCATTTGTTGGTTGTAATATGAACTTGGTTGATCCTGCCTCCTATCAAATGGCTGTGCACTGTTAAGGACACTATAAAGGGGTTTTCAAAGGTAGTTGCTGGACAGGTGGAGGACTGGGATGTGCTCTACCTCTCGGTCCAACCTCAAAAAGGCTGAGAGGCCTGTTGTGCGAGCAATAAGACGTGACACTTTCAATATGCCAAGGACCTTGCATATCCTCAAAAAGGGTGAAATGGTTAAGGGTATAGCCGAAGTGGCGCTAAAAGGCCCAAGGAGCATGCCTTGCTTGGTTCTCTTGAAACACTTTAGAGCCGAGTCCGCCTTTTCACCAAACATGTAGGAGCCGGCGAAAGGCATGTCCATTAAGGATGCCTGGACTTCCAGATCGTTAGTGACGGCTGACTTGTCGATTGGAGGGGGTGGGGAGGGGACATCATGGTGTAGCCCAAGTGCTCAAACGCGTGCCAGTGAGGGGTTCATTGAAGGGCAAGGGAGGTTCGGATGGTTACCTGGTCAGGCTGCAGGACCTTTGTCAGCAAATTCTTTTTTAACCTCCATAGAAGGGAGATGGAGGTCAGGGACCTCAAAGTCCCTTCTAATCACAGTGGCAAAATATGTGCTTTTTACTGTTGCTGGACAGGAGGGGGGGTGGGTTGGTAACCCAGTATTCTGCTAGCCTGGCTGATATGGGGTAATGCCCCGAAACCGGTCCCAGGATGTTTTCCGGTCCAGGGAGGACCTGGCCTTGCAGTTCGGGCTGGACTGTTCCCATGGGGGGAAAGGGTCAGGGCTGATTTGCATATGGCTGGGTCCGAACTGGAATGGTGTGGCGAGCAAAATAACGATGGATTAAACCCATATCTGTGACTGGGGGTGAATGTTTGACAATGTTCAACATTCCGTCCATCATCTTTTTGTGTTGCATGTACCAGTTGCCGTCATCATCACCATCATAGGGTGAGGCAAACTCTTCCCATCACTGCTATTGTCTGAGCCAAAAAGCTAGTGAAGTGTGGGTGCCCAACTGCATGGGAGCAGAATTGTGTCTGATGGATTTAGAATGGGCAGTGGAACATCAAGATATGGACATAGTCTCGATCAAAACGAACCTGGCTTGGAGTCGGATACCACAATGGGTTGCAGCTCCTCCTTCAGTGCCAGTGCAGATTTCAGTGCCAGGCCCAAAGCCAGTACAGAACCCAGAAAGTTGGCACAGACCCGCCGGTGATAATCGGACTGGAAGTCCTGGCAGATCCTTCGGAACCGAAGACTAACCAGAGGGAGCCAGAACCGTGCCAAAGATGTGCAATCATGGCCTCTGGAAAAGCTTTGACTTGCTGCGACGTCGTCGATGGACTCAAGAACTCTGGGTGCATCACGACCAGGGATAGAATTGGCTCATCAGTGGAACTGGAGCACAGTGACACACCCTCGCATCTTCTCTGGAGAAAGAACCAGACAAATTTGATTGCATGAAAGATTTTCTGTTGGGAATGACTTCAGGAGTGGGTCCATGCTTTTTACTTCAGCTCGGAGCGGGACTTGCGAGATAATATCAGTATGCAACAGTCCTTGCAAGGTTTAAAACCTGACTACTGAAAAACTTTGAAAGAAAATCTCTTTACAGAGTGCAGAAAGGAGGAGGCAAGCTTTGGATCAGCGTCTGAAGGCGCGAAAAGAAAGGAACTGATGTACACAGGTGGCACTTGTATGTGGCTCTGTTTGTTACTTCCAGAGCAAAACGGGGTTGATGCAGAGTTGCAGATCACCCTCTACTGACAAACAAGAGCACTGCTTTAGAGTTTCTGCATCCAGTCTGGTGCCTGGGGATATTCACAAGGTGAGGAATCTGCAGCTAGAAGTATCCATCAGAAAGAATGGTACTATTACAGCATTTATTGTATCTGCTGCATAACTGTTTTTGTTGAGTCTCCACCTCCTAGCGAAGCCATTGACTTCCCACCCTTGCTACTCTGTGGCCTAGGTTGGAGTGCCATAGCACATCAGACCCTGGGACATAAGGGGAAAAATGACCCAACAACCTCAGTTGATGCTTGCTGCCCCATGGCCCCCAAATAAGTTCAGATAAGCGGTTAGTTCCAGAGTTCTATGATGATATGACTATCATATTTAGCCATGTTACTGCTTGGCATCAAATGTGAAAAGTAGATTTTTTTTTTTTAACAGAACAAGTAGATTTCTGGAGCATGTTGCCCCTTGGACAATTTGATACTAATAAAATTCAACACACCTGTACACCATAAAGACGAACCAACCCCTGCTCCAATTTAAGAACATGCTAAAGGCAAACCCCTTAAAAGCTACGCCTCCAATTACTTTCTTTGTATCATTGCCTTTGACCATGTACAGCACTCTGCTGTCTTTGGCTAGGTGCATGCTATCACAAATACTACATACAGTGAAAAGACAACAAAACGCTTACCTTCATTGAGGCATCCTTATCATTCAGTGGCCTTAAATAGACAGGCACAGGTAGATTTTTCATCTTGTTTTCATTTTGGTTATCATTGGCCCCCTAATTAAAAACAAAGAATAAAACATGAATAAAATGCTGTTTTGCAAATAATCAGACAGTGGAATTTTTAAATGGGAGCATCAAGTTCTGTCTTATCTTGGAAGTAGTAAGGAAAATATATTCATTCTGGGTCTGTTAAATACATATGCAACTTTAAGTTTCATTAAAGGGTCACCAAAATTGAAAGCTAATTTCTGTTTATCTGTACTCAGTGGACCCTTAGTGTGCAATCCTTTTCAGCAAATTACTGGACTTAAGAAGGTGAGCTGTATCAGTTTGGATGCAGTTTAAACACAAAACGTATTCTGGAGTTACTGCTGACCGACCAACCACTAGCTTCCTTTAATCCATATACACCACTCTTATTCTCACTCCTCAAAGAGCCTCCCGACAGTCCGCAGAAAAATCCTTTGTGCCCAATTATTGTGAATAATCATGTTTGGTAGAAAAATTAATTATAACCTGCAGTAACAGACTGAGGATTGTAATGTTAAGGACCTTAACATGTGCCTCTAGCATGAAGTTGGAAATCAGTTTCAGTATGTATTTATGACATTAATGTTTGGTATTTGTCATTTATAAACTTTGACTCTCAGGTCTACACATCCTATGTAATACTAACTAGAAACAAATGAGCACTTACTAGTGATAGCACTGTATAATTACTTTGTTGCGCTGCGTGAAAAAGTAGATAAAGTTTCAGTGATGCATGCCAAAAGTAATAAACCATAATCGAAGTGAAATAACCATGCAAGTTATACTCTGAATATTTGGAATACAGTTTTGTTTTCAATGGTCTATAGTTATATTGGAATGGAATGGGCCAAAACAAGAGCACAAACAATTTCCTTGTATTTTAAGAAAATACTTAATTGTTAAATATGAAATCACTATTATTCAGAAAGCAATCCGTGCTATCTAATAACATTTGTGAATGCATAAATATAAACTAACACCCGGAGGGGCGTGGCCAAGCAGGCTGCGATGGCAGACGTGTCCTGCTGAGGCTCCGCGATCAGACTAGCATATTGCCCACTTCCCTGCGTCGTTTCGGACTGCTGAGCCGACACCCAGGTGTCGGAACACGTACAACATCCTGCGGTGCCTCAATATCCCGGCAAATGGGCAAATTCCCGGCGGAAATCGAAATTATCGGGACCCCGACCCTCGGCGGCAAGATGGCGGCCGCCGGCTTCTGACTGCAGGCCCAGGGAGATTGGACTTGTGCCGAGACACGCACACCAGAGGCGGGTACCACGCGACAAACAGCCTGGGACACAGTGGCGGTGAGGGGACATCCCGGCATCGGAGATGCCCGGCGCTCGCCCCAAGAACACGTAAGGAGACGAATACCGGCGGCGGTGACCAGTGGCGGCCCGCCCTTTCAGACGCTGCAGACCTGCTCTAACAGCTTCCCGGACCCACGATGCAACCGAGCGGGGCCAGAGGTGCCAGCCCCTGATCCCAGTAACTTAGAGACGGAGAGCCGATTACCGCCCCCGGTCCAGCTGCGAACTGCGGGACAGTACTCTGCCGGTGCCGCCTGCTCCCAAAATGGCGCCCGGGGATCGCGACGAACAGCGGGACTGAAGACGATTCTCTGCGCCACCCGTGAACACACAGCGCCGACAAAGCAGAGGTGAGCGGCGGACCCCACAGGTCGAGAGGTGACGTAAAAGCGACCCCCTCCCACTGCTACAGAAGCTGAACGTGCCCAAGACAGACGATGCCTGACCTTAATATGGCGGCTAAGTAATTCACGTCGTGCCTACATCGGCTTGCAGGCTACGTCCCTGGTGAGGCGCTTGACCTGGCTGCCGGATCACTCACAATCCCCACAAAGAACTTTTCCCTGAACAACGCGCACAGTACATCACACCCCTCCTGGCAGCGCCCGCCCTCTCCCAAAACCGCAAGGAAGCGGGCCAGGTGTTGGGGCGATCGGAACAGAGATCCCCCCCGCCCAGACTCTTACTGAACTGCTCCATCCCTCTCACCTTGCTCGGTGAGCGCCTGTTATCCAGCGGGACCACTGAGCCAGGCATCGGGGCACTTCAAAAACGAGCCACATACTCCACAGCCACTGACAACGCTCGCTGCACGCGAGACCCTCCCAGTCACCGCAATGGGGAAGCCGAGGGCATCGCAACATACAACAGTGCCCGAGACTGCACCGGAGAACATGCCAAATACCCGGACATGGGCCAAAACTGCCGCGCCTCAGTCTGACCCGTCAATCTCGGACAAACTAGATCAGGTATTGGCAGCCATCGAACTCTCCAGGGTGTCCATGGAGGAGCGACTTGGCACCCTAACGACAGATATCAGCCTCATCCGGGATGATCACCGAAAATTGGCCAACAAAGTGAAGGATGGAGAGAAGACACTAGCCGACCTGCAACCCGCCGTCAAGGCACACCAGACGACGCTCCTAGATGTCCTGAGCCGTCTGACCACCATGGAAGAGCGTGAAGACGATTTGGAAGGGCGCTCGAGGCGCTGTAACATCCGCGTGCTGGGACTCCCAGAGGGAATCGAAGGCACGAACCCGGTGGAATACGTAGAAGCATGGGTGAAATCTTTCACTCCCACGGCTGAACGGACGGCATTCTTCTCCATAGAACGTGCCCACAGGGTTCCAGCCCGCAAACCCCCGCCAGGAGCCGCCCCCAGACCGATGCTGGCGAAATTCCTGCATTTCCGAGACCGCGATGCAGTACTTCGAGCCGCCAGACAAGCCGGCCCCTTGCATGTAGAAAACAAACAGATAATGATATTCCCGGATTACGCACGGGCGGTGCAACAACAAAGATCATTGTTTCTGGAAGTGAAACATCGATTGCGGGCGAACACTATACAATATTCCCTGCTCTTCCCTGCCCGCCTCAAAGTTCTCCATAATGGCTCCGCCATCTTCTTCACGAACGCCGAAGAGGCGCACGAATGGGCGGACCAACACTGTGCACCAAAATCCAGAGCAGAGACCGCACGCGGCCCAAGTTTCAAATCGCCGCGCACCAGGAGACGTAACCCGAAACAGCAACGCAGCGGGAAAAATAAGGTGACTGGGACTCACACCCAAGAATCTCCGGACCTGGAGCAAATCATGAAGGAGCGACGGGAGGTTCTCCGAGCAGTGACCGAACTACAGACCTCCCCACTCGCGGAGGACACAGATCGAGCCCCACACCTCTTTTCTTCGGCGGGAGAGGACGACAGCGACGGAACGATGTCTGGAGTAGACTCAATTACGCCTCCCCTAGTTACCCCCCAGACGGCTGATGCCATGTTGGATGGGCAAACGAACACCCTCTCGGCATAAGGTGAATTGACTGGTGGCTCTTCAACGGCTTGCGCAACCAAGACTCACCCATTGAGCGCATGCAGCGCGGACATGATCAAGAACAATCCAGACGACGCCCAATGATCCTGCAAATGCCCGATCGGCGAATCGCCTCGCAAACACGCACTGCCACCCCCACAACATATTGTTGTACTCTCCTCTTCTATGAGAGTAGGTTTGGACGTATCGTCGCCAGCGATAGGTCCTTGGTATTGGGACTGTTTCCCGACCCCAGTTTTCAGTTTATTGCCGCCGTTCAGTAGAGTCCCATCCCCTCATGGAATTTCACACAACAGGGTACCCGCAACACGTGAATGGGCGACATCGCTTATCACATGTGTTCATCACGCCGCTGGGGCATCGGACACTATGCTCCAGCTGATACTCGCCATTCTAGCACGTACTGACAGCACCACATGGCTACAACAACACAGAATACTGACATCAGCATCCTAACACTCAACACTAGGGGCCTCCACACGCCGAGCAAACGTTACGCTGTATACTCATATACAAAACGCCAGAACGCACGGATCGCGTTCTTGCAGGAGACGCATCTCACCACTACCGAAATAGGCAAACTACAGACCAAATGGCGCGTGTTAGAAATGGGGGTCTCTAGTTGGCAATGGCTGGCCACTGTCCAAGTAGGGACCCTTTTTCCTAAGTCAGAGTGAGAGGGCTACCCTCTTTAATACCCCTGCTCAACCCTGTGGTAACGTAGCACGAGCAGGTAGGCTTATCTCAGAGGCAGGGTGTGAAGCATTTATGATCATACACAGTAACACAGTGAGGAACACTACAAAGGGACACCACACAAGTAGTTATTATAAAAAAATAAGTATCTTTATATAAAGGCAGATTTATCACAAGACCAATAACTGTAAAAGCCACAATACTGTCAAAAATAGGATAGCTGTTGAAGGGCTGTCAAAAATAGTTCAAAGGTTGCAAAAATAAGGTTCAAGTTCAAAGCAGTGGTCTCTGCGACCCTTTCTTTCACAAAGTACCTGGGTTTAGTAGCAAAACCAACAAAGTGTCGCAAATAAGCTGTAGCGATGATTCTCGGCACGCGAGGCCGGCGATGCGTTGAAATCCTTGCCGCAAGGGAGGATGATGCGCCGATCTGCGGGATGCGTGCGGAGACGATGCGACAAACGTCTGCACGCTGGACCGCCGATGCGATGACTTTCTTGCCGCGTGGGAGAAGTCGATGCGGTGATCCTGTTGCGCTGTGCGATCGTGGTGCGATGCGAAGACAAGACTCTCCGCGAGGGAGCGACGAAATTCGGTGCGATGCGATCAAAGTGGCGAACGCACGGCGTCCGCACTGCGATGTCTCGAAGCGATGATTTCTTTAAGGGTTGCGAGTGCGCGGCGACAGCAGCGCGATGATCTTTCCAGCGCGTTTCGGCTGCAGCGGCTCGCAAAGGGGCGTCAGCGATGGTTTCGGGTTGCGGGCCCTCGGCGGCAGTAGCGCGATGATTTTCCCAGCGCTCTCGACTGCAGCGGCCCGCAAAGATGCGTTAGCGTCGATTTCTCACCCTCTTTTCTCTGATGCAAACTAGAGGCCCTGGAACTCACAGGAGCCTCCTCAGCAGATAGCAGTCCTCGCAGGGAGGAAGCAGGAGGTTGGTGGTGGAGTCTGATGTGCCTGAGACTCCAGCAGGAGGCTAGCTCTTTTCCTAGCCCTTGGGTAATTGCTGTACAAAAATAAAAGTTCTCTCAAGAGTTCCTTTTCCTCTTCTTCAAGGTCCAGTGGTCACTGCTGCAGGCCAGTGCAAGAAACAACACACAGCACAGGGACAGTCACTTCCTGCAGATTCCTCCAGTGGCACGGACAGAGTTTCCTCTCCAGATCCAAAAGCAATACAAAATGTAGGGGCTTGAGCACAGACATTTATACCCCAAAAGCCTTTGATCCTTGAAGCTACCAGTCACTGAACCTAGCCAGAACCAGTTCTGCTCAGGCCTGGAGCACTTTGTTTACCAGGCTGCATCCTTCCTTTCAGAAAGAGGGGGTCTGCTAGCAGACACACAGTGGGAGGTGGAGCCAGCATTCACCTTGCCAGGCACAGCCCTATTCAGGTCAAGGAGCCACCCCTCCCCACACTCTAAATGCAGATCTCTCTATTCAACCCAGGTCTGACTCAGCCTGTCCTGCCCCTCTAAAACCAGACAGCCAATACACATAACGGCAGAGCACACTGGAAGGCTTAGGCAAGAAAATACCTACTTTCTAAAAGTGGTATTTTCAAACACAGAATATAAAAATAAACTTCACTAAAAGATGTATTTTAATATTCTGAGCTCAGGCATACTAAATTCGTTTTTCTACCATGTTCCTGGGGTCAGTTAGGACTATAGCATGTAATAGTCAAACTGCCCATTCTAGCCTATGAGGAACAGGTAGCCTTACAGTAGTGAAAAACGAAATGGGGCATAATTCACTACCAGGACATGCTACACACACCAAGGCATGTCCTGCCTTACACATACAAGGCACCCTACCATAGGGGTGACTTAAAGGATGCTAAGGGAAGGTTCAGGGGCTGGGAAGTGAGTGCACTTCACAGCCAAGATGGCAGTTCTGGACTGCACACAGACACTGCAGTGGCAGGTCTGAGACACACTTTACAAGCTGCTTCTGTGGGTGGCACACATCAGTGCTGCAGGCCCACCAGCAGCATTTGGTTTACCAGCCCTGGGCACACATAGGCCACACTACTAGGGACTAACAGGTAAACCAAATAAGCCAATCAGGGATATACCAATTCACATAGACATATTTATACAGGGAGCATTCGCGCTGTGACACTGAATGGCAGTGGCACAGCGCCCAGAGCATCTAACACCAGTAAAACAGAGGAGACAACAGCGAAAAATGGAAGGGAGACCCCACGCCATTGGTGCCAGGTCTAACAGCGCAGAACTATATGTGCCACGTCATACTCCGCATACGCACTCGGGGCGCTGATTTGGGTTCGACCGGGGACCCCATTTCAGGAACTCAGACGGGTAGTGGACAAGGAGGGTAGGTACGCCCTACTGGAGGGACTCTTAGATGGGCAATCAGTACTCCTGGGCAGTATATACGCCCCGAACGTAGAGCAAGACAGGTTCTGGGACCGCCTTACTGGTGTTCTGGCCCAATTTGCTTCCATACCATGGATATTAGGGGGCGATTATAACTGCACACTAAACCTTACCCTGGATCGATCCCACCCCCGCCCACACACTCTCCAGCCCATAAACAAACAGAACGGTTTACAGCCTGGGTCACACAATGGGCGCTCGCAGACGCATGGAGAATGCGTCATCCACAGACTCGACTGTATTCGTTTCACTCCATACCACATAACCTGCGAGTCCGACTAGACAGATTTTTATGCTCAGCGGCGATCCTACCCAAAATTCAACATACGGACTACCTGGGTAGGGTTATCTCTGACCATGACGCCCATATTCTGCGGTTAAACTGGAGACCCCCACATCCCCCCGTTCCCACTTGGCGACTACCACGGGACTGCCTGACGGACCAAGTCTTCAAACACGAACAGGGGCAAAGCATACAGGACTACTTCACTAATAACACAGGAATGGCGTCCTCTACGTTAGTGGAGTGGGACACATTCAAAGTAGTGGCCCGGGGAGCATGTATTAAACAAATAGTGGTGCCAGGTCTAACACACGTCCCCTCCAGCTGAAATGTGGGGAGAACTACCCATCCCCTTGGAAGTTCTCATCGCTAAGGCGGAAAAATCTGGACAGACCATCAGCATTGGCGTGTTCTGTACCAGGGCGGTGTTCCACCGTGAAGTCCATACCCTGTAGGGAAATGGACCACCTCAACAACTTGGGATTCTCACCCCTCATCTGCATCAACCATCTGAGGGGCCTGTGGTCTGTCTGAACCCGGAAGTGAGTCCCAAACAGGTATGGTCTCAGCTTCTTCAGTGCCCAGACCACAGCAAATGCCTCGCGCTCAATTGCACTCCACCTCTGTTCCCGTGGAAGTAACCTCCTACTGATGAAGGCTACAGGTTGGTCTAGTCCCTCCTCATTTATCTGTGACAGAACGGCCCCCACCCCATGCTCTGAAGCGTCTGTCTGGACAACAAATTCCTTAGCAAAATTGGGCGCCTGGAGTACGGGTGCTGTACACATAGCAGTTTTGAGGGCATCAAAGGCTTTCTGACAGGTGTCAGTCCAGTTCACAATCTTTGGCCGCTTCTTGGAAGTCAGCTCAGTCAAGGGTGCAACAATGTTGCCATACCCCTTGACAAACCTCCTGTAATAACCCGTGAGTCCTAAGAAGGCCCTCACCTGGGTCTGGGTCCTTGGGGGCTCCCAAGCAAGGATGGTTTCAATCTTGGGCTGCAGGGGCGCCACCTGGCCGCTCCCCACCTGGTGTCCCAAGTACACCACAGAACCCTGCCCAATCTGGCACTTACTGGCCTTGATTGTGAGGCCTGCTCTGCGCAGCGCCATCAACACTTCCCAGAGGTGGCGCAAGTGGTCCTCCCAGGAGGAACTAAACACTGCAATGTCATCCAGGTAGGCGGCACTGAAAGCCTCCAGCCCAACCAACACCTGGTTGACCAATCTCTGGAAGGTGGCAGGGGCATTCTTCATTCCAAAGGGCATCACACGGAACTGGTAGTGCCCATCTGGTGTGGAGAATGCTGACCTCTCCTTTGCCCCATCAGTTAAGGCGATCTGCCAGTACCCAGACGTCAGATCAAACGTGCTGAGGTACCGGGCAGCCCCTAACCGGTCTATGAGCTCATCAGCTCTGGGGATGGGGTGCGCGTCGGTCTTGGTGACCGAATTGAGACCTCGGTAGTCCACACAGAACCTAAGTTCAGGAGTGGCACCAGGCGTCGCAGCTTTTGGTACCAAGACCACGGGGCTGGACCAGGGGCTGCTAGAGGACTCAACCACCCCTAGGGCGAACATTTTGGAGACCTCCTCCTTAATGCAAGCCCTGACCCTGTCAGTTACCCTGTAAGCCTTGTGCTTGACAGGAGAACTGTCCCCGGTATCCACCTCATGGACGCACCAATCAGTGACACCAGGTACCAGGGAGAACAAATCAGAAAATTGCCCCAACAGGTGGTGACAATCTCTCTGCTGCTCAGGGGTCAGTGTGGTGGAGAGGATCACACCCTCCACTGACCCATCCTTCTCTTCTGCACACAGGAGGTCAGGGAGAGGCTCACTCTCCTCCTCAACCCCATCATCTGTGGCAAGAAGCATGCCCACTTCAGACCTCTCAAAGTGGGGCTTTAGGCGGTTCACATGCAGGACCCGCAAGGGGTTCCTGGGAGACTGAAAGTCCACCAAGTAGGTAACTGGACTTTTGCGCTCCACCACCTCAAAGGGACCGGTCCACTTATCTTGGAGCGCACAAGGCTCCACTGGGGCCAGTACCCAAACCTTCTGACCAGGTTGAAATTCGACCAGAGTGGCATTCTGGTCGTGCCAACGTTTCATTTCTTCCTGGCTGGCTTCCAGATTTGCCTCAGCAATTTTTCTGAAACGCCAAGTCTGGTTCCTGAAGGCCAACATGTAGCTAAATACATCTTGGGGAGGTTTCCTGGGAGATTGCTCCCAGCCTTCCTTGACCAGACTCAGAGGTCCTCTAACCGGGTGGCCATAGAGGAGTTCAAAGGGACTGAACCCTAAGGACTTCTGTGGCACCTCACGGTAGGCAAACAACAGGCATGGCAAGAGGACGTCCCACTTACGCCTCAGGGGCTCTTCTAGGCCCATGATCATGCTCCTTCAAGGTCCGGTTGAACCTTTCAACCAGACCATTACCTTGGGGGTGGTAAGGAGTGGTGAACTTATACGTTACCCCACACTCCTTCCACAGAGACTTCATGTACTGGGAGATGAAGTTGGTCCCCCTGTCAGACACCACCTCTCTGGGGAATCCCACACGGGAGAAAATCCCCATCAGTGCACGTCCCACCACGGGGGCCGTCACTGTCCTGAGCGGGATGGCTTCAGGGTACCGGGTGGCATGGTCCACCAAGACCAGGATGAACCTGTTGCCCATGGCTGTCTTGGGGTCCAGAGGCCCCACAATGTCAATGCCCACTCGCTCGAATGGGGTACTCACAACTGGAAAGGGCTGGAGTGGGGCCTTGATCTTCCCCCACTCTTCCCACTTGCCTGGCAAGTCTCACAGGTCCTGCAATGAGAGTCTGAACTCTTGTGCATCTGGGGCCAATAAAAGTGGGCGGCCAGCCTCTCAAAGGTCTTGGTCTGCCCCAGATGTCCTGCCAATGGAATGTCATGAGCCAACCCCAGTAGGAAGGTTCTGAAGCACTCGGGTACCACCAGCACACGGGCTGACCCTGGCTCAGCAACCTTAGGCTCACTATACAGGAGACTGTTCTCCCAATAAATCAGATGTGAACCAGACATGTCACCTTCTGCCTGGGCTGCAGCCTGTCGCCGCATACCCTCAAGAGAGGGGCAAACTCTCTGCTGCTCACAAAATTCCTCCCTGGTGGGTCCCCCTTCCTGCTGCCAATGGGTCAGCTCAGGCAGGTCCCCCAGTTCGGTGATCTGCTCCCCGGTAGGCTCCAGGGCATCCCCCTCAGGGTCTGCTCCTTCCTGGGCCGTGGGAACCAAGGGGGCCGGCTTCCCGCGCCCCCTGCCCCTTCTCTCTAAGGCAGGGATCTGGGCCCTACTCTCAGGCTCCAGATCCTTTTCAACACCCTCCTTGGCTGCCATGGACCGAGTGGTAGCACACGCCCACTCAGGCAGACCCAACATCTCTAAGTGAGCCTTCCTCTCCACCGTAGCCCACGGGGAGTCCTCTAAATCATTGCCCAGCAGACAGTCTACAGGCATGGCGGGCCTCACAGCTACCTGAAGAGTTCCTGAGACCCCCCCACTCAAAGGGAACCTGAGCCACCTCACATTGGCTCTCTGAGTTGTCTGCGGACACTACTGGGTAGAATGCATGGGGGACAACCTGCTCTTTGGACACCAACCGGGAGCTGACAGCAGTTACACTGGCCCCTGTGTCTCTTAGAGCCTCCACCCTATGGCCATTGATGGTCACCCACTGCCTGTATTTTTAGTGTTAGCAGGCAGTGCAGGCTTGGGGACCATCTCAAAGTCCCCTAATGAGACAAGGGTCAATTCTACGGGATCCCACCCCTCTTGGGCACCCATCTCCTCCTCTCCCAGGGCTACACTAGCAATCTGGCGGGGTGGTGCACGGGGGTGCACTGGCCCCCTTTGGGGGCACTGGGGATCAAAATATCTGTGGCCCACTTGACCACAGTTGTAACACGTGGGGGCCCCCTGGGAACAGGCCTACCTGTTGGGGGCCCGGTCCTCCTTTCTTGGGGGGCTGGGACACCACTGCTTGGTTCCCTGGGGGATTACTTTGGGGCCCTCGGTGGAACTCCCTCTGTTGACCCTTGTCCCCCCACTCCTCTGCTGGGGACCCTGCCCACCTTTGGCGACGTCTCCCACTGGACCCTTGCGGACCCGGGTGCTCACCCAGCGGTCCGCTCTCCTCAGCAAGCTTTCTAGGGTTAGTCAGCTTGCAATCAATTAGGTGCTGGCGTAGCTCAGGAAAACAATTACTAGATAAATGCTCCCATGCAATCAAATCATAAAACTGTGCAAAAGTTTCTACTTTGCTACCTTTTACCCAGCGTTCCATGGCTCTGCAAAAAAAGGACACATATTCAACCCACGTGGTACCCTCTAGCTTCTTACAGACCCTAAACCTCTGCCTATACATCTCAGGGGTCAAACCATAGCGGGTCATCAACGCTTCCTTCATGTGGGCATAAACCATCCTACTTTCTGGGGGCAGGTCCAACAAGGTATCCCTCCCCTCACTCACAAAGCGTCCCCACAACCCCGCTCCCCAATCCTTCTCAGGGACCCGGTGGGACACCATGGCTAATTCATAAGCGGCAAACCATTGCCCAATATCTTCACTTTTGTGGAAATCTTTAATAACCTCCTTGGGTATATACACCCTACTCTCAGGGTGCACTACAGGTACGCTGCCACCAGAGGGGGAGATTTCCATGCTCTTAGCTTTAATCTCCAACTCCCTCAATACTCTCTCATGCTCAAGCTTCATCCTCATAATCTCAATTTCTAACTTCTTGTTCTCTAGGTCCCGGTGACCATCCATTTTAAGCTTAGCCATCTCCATATTATGCCGCCTATCTCTCTCCCTGTCCTCCAGCTCTTCTGGGGACAGACCCTTAGCGGACACACTAGAGCCCGGGTTGGAAAGGGCTGGATCTCCTACTAAGTCTACTACATCGCCCTGCTGCTCTCCTCCCTCCACAAGCTCTCCTAGATCCTTAGGGGCATCCCTGGCTTCTAGCCAGGCCTTCAGCGCCTTGTAATACTCCTCCCTTCTAGTGAGACCTGTGATAGGGACTGTGAATTGCTTGCAAAAATATTTGAGCTGCTTGGCATTGTAGGTTTCTATTTTCTCTTCTTCCCAGGAGAGATCCTCTGAGGCATTGGATCTGGGCTTGCCCATTGTAGAAATAACTGGCAATATCAATAAAGGACAGAAGAAAACTTCTCAAAAAATGTAAGCGGGTGAAAAATCACCGGCAATATCAATCACAATATAGGATCCTAAAACTCTCAGAAATGTGCGTGGGTGAAAAATCACCAGCAATATCAATCACAATAGGGGATCAAAAACTTTCAATAAATGGGCGCGGGTGAAAAATCACCGGCAATATCAATCACAATATAGGATCCCAAAAACTCTCAGAAATGTGCGCGGGTGAAAAATCACCGGCAATATCAATTACAATAGGGGATCAAAAACTTTCAATAAATGGGCGCGGGTGAAGAATCACCGGCAATATCAATCACAATATAGGATCCCAAAACTCTCAGAAAATGTGCGCGGGTGAAAAATCACCGGCAATATCAATCACAATATAGGAGCAAAAAAAATTCTCAAAAAATGTATGCGGTACGTTATGGTCTGCACTCACTAGTAGTGTACACTATAATTACTGTATGCGATCATAAATGCAAGTCCAGATCCTCACCGCTGACCACCAATGTTAGAAATGGGGGTCTCTAGTTGGCAATGGCTGGCCACTGTCCAAGTAGGGACCCTTCTTCCTAAGTCAGAGTGAGAGGGCTACCCTCTTTAATACCCCTGCTCAACCCTGTGGTAACGTAGCACGAGCAGGTAGGCTTATCTCAGAGGCAGGGTGTGAAGCATTTATGATCATACACAGTAACACAGTGAGGAACACTACAAAGGGACACCACACAAGTAGTTATTATAAAAAATAAGTATCTTTATATAAAGGCAGATTTATCACAAGACCAATAACTGTAAAAGCCACAATACTGTCAAAAATAGGATAGCTGTTGAAGGGCTGTCAAAAATAGTTCAAAGGTTGCAAAAATAAGGTTCAAGTTCAAAGCAGTGGTCTCTGCGACCCTTTCTTTCACAAAGTACCTGGGTTTAGTAGCAAAACCAACAAAGTGTCGCAAATAAGCTGTAGCGATGATTCTCGGCACGCGAGGCCGGCGATGCGTTGAAATCCTTGCCGCAAGGGAGGATGATGCGCCGATCTGCGGGATGCGTGCGGAGACGATGCGACAAACTTCTGCACGCTGGACCGCCGATGCGATGACTTTCTTGCCGCGTGGGAGAAGTCGATGCGGTGATCCTGTTGCGCTGTGCGATCGTGTTGCGATGCGAAGACAAGACGCTCCGCGAGGGAGCGACGAAATTCGGTGCGATGCGATCAAAGTGGCGGACGCACGGCGTCCGCACTGCGATGTCTCGAAGCGATGATTTCTTTAAGGGTTGCGAGTGCGCGGCGACAGCAGCGCGATGATCTTTCCAGCGCGTCTCGGCTGCAGCGGCTCGCAAAGGGGCGTCAGCGATGGTTTCGGGTTGCGGGCCCTCGGCGGCAGTAGCGCGATGATTTTCCCAGCGCTCTCGACTGCAGCGGCCCGCAAAGATGCGTTAGCGTCGATTTCTCACCCTCTTTTCTCTGATGCAAACTAGAGGCCCTGGAACTCACAGGAGCCTCCTCAGCAGATAGCAGTCCTCGCAGGGAGGAAGCAGGAGGTTGGTGGTGGAGTCTGATGTGCCTGAGACTCCAGCAGGAGGCTAGCTCTTTTCCTAGCCCTTGGGTAATTGCTGTACAAAAATAAAAGTTCTCTCAAGAGTTCCTTTTCCTCTTCTTCAAGGTCCAGTGGTCACTGCTGCAGGCCAGTGCAAGAAACAACACACAGCACAGGGACAGTCACTTCCTGCAGATTCCTCCAGTGGCACGGACAGAGTTTCCTCTCCAGATCCAAAAGCAATACAAAATGTAGGGGCTTGAGCACAGACATTTATACCCCAAAAGCCTTTGATCCTTGAAGCTACCAGTCACTGAACCTAGCCAGAACCAGTTCTGCTCAGGCCTGGAGCACTTTGTTTACCAGGCTGCATCCTTCCTTTCAGAAAGAGGGGGTCTGCTAGCAGACACACAGTGGGAGGTGGAGCCAGCATTCACCTTGCCAGGCACAGCCCTATTCAGGTCAAGGAGCCACCCCTCCCCACACTCTAAATGCAGATCTCTCTATTCAACCCAGGTCTGACTCAGCCTGTCCTGCCCCTCTAAAACCAGACAGCCAATACACATAACGGCAGAGCACACTGGAAGGCTTAGGCAAGAAAATACCTACTTTCTAAAAGTGGTATTTTCAAACACAGAATATAAAAATAAACTTCACTAAAAGATGTATTTTAATATTCTGAGCTCAGGCATACTAAATTTGTTTTTCTACCATGTTCCTGGGGTCAGTTAGGACTATAGCATGTAATAGTCAAACTGCCCATTCTAGCCTATGAGGAACAGGTAGCCTTACAGTAGTGAAAAACGAAATGGGGCATAATTCACTACCAGGACATGCTACACACACCAAGGCATGTCCTGCCTTACACATACAAGGCACCCTACCATAGGGGTGACTTACAGGATGCTAAGGGAAGGTTCAGGGGCTGGGAAGTGAGTGCACTTCACAGCCAAGATGGCAGTTCTGGACTGCACACAGACACTGCAGTGGCAGGTCTGAGACACACTTTACAAGCTGCTTCTGTGGGTGGCACACATCAGTGCTGCAGGCCCACCAGCAGCATTTGGTTTACCAGCCCTGGGCACACATAGGCCACACTACTAGGGACTAACAGGTAAACCAAATAAGCCAATCAGGGATATACCAATTCACATAGACATATTTATACAGGGAGCATTCGCGCTGTGACACTGAATGGCAGTGGCACAGCGCCCAGAGCATCTAACACCAGTAAAACAGAGGAGACAACAGCGAAAAATGGAAGGGAGACCCACGCCAATGGTGCCAGGTCTAACAGCGCAGAACTATATGTGCCACGTCATACTCCGCATACGCACTCGGGCGCTGATTTGGGTTCGACCGGGACCCCATTTCAGGAACTCAGACGGGTAGTGGACAAGGAGGGTAGGTACGCCCTACTGGAGGGACTCTTAGATGGGCAATCAGTACTCCTGGGCAGTATATACGCCCGAACGTAGAGCAAGACAGGTTCTGGGACCGCCTTACTGGTGTTCTGGCCCAATTTGCTTCCATACCATGGATATTAGGGGCGATTATAACTGCACACTAAACCTTACCCTGGATCGATCCCACCCCCGCCCACACACTCTCCAGCCCATAAACAAACAGAACGGTTTACAGCCTGGGTCACACAATGGGCGCTCGCAGACGCATGGAGAATGCGTCATCCACAGACTCGACTGTATTCGTTTCATCCCATACCACATAACCTGCGAGTCCGACTAGACAGATTTTTATGCTCAGCGGCGATCCTACCCAAAATTCAACATACGGACTACCTGGGTAGGGTTATCTCTGACCATGACGCCCATATTCTGCGGTTAAACTGGAGACCCCCACATCCCCCCGTTCCCACTTGGCGACTACCACGGGACTGCCTGACGGACCAAGTCTTCAAACACGAACAGGGGCAAAGCATACAGGACTACTTCACTAATAACACAGGAATGGCGTCCTCTACGTTAGTGGAGTGGGACACATTCAAAGTAGTGGCCCGGGGAGCATGTATTAAACAAATAGTGGGGGTAAAACGGACACTAGAACAAGCACTCACCAAAGCCGAAACACAGTTAGCCACCGCTACTAAGCGAGACGACGTATCTGAAGAGGCAGTGGCACAAGTAGCCAAAGCAAACACAGAGTATCTAGCTGCCTGCGCCGGCCTCCGTCGGTACAATTTCAGGGCGTATGCAACCCGGATGCATAAGGAGCGGGATAAAACGGGCACATTATTGGCATGGCTAGCTAAACAAGACACCGACGTGAAACCCATAACTGAAGTGATATACCCCCTCGGAAATCTGGTGCGGTCCCAGGCTGAAATCCTCTCGGCGTTCCATCAATACTACTCAGAGGTCTACCGTAGCCCAGCCCCGACCGGGCAGGACATACTAGATCATTTTCTCGACCCGTTGACGATCCCCAAAATCACGAAGGCAGACAGAACGGCATTGGATACAGAGATACAATCCGCCGACATCACCCACGCCCTACACGTACTAGCTCGCAACAAAGCACCGGGGCTAGACGGTTTCCCCCTGGAATACTACACAACCTTCTCCCCCCTGTTGGTCCCTCGCCTGGTGGCGATGTTTGCGACCGCATTAGAGAAAGGAGAATTATCGAGATCCCTCCGGGAATCAGTTATTGTGACCTTCCTGAAACCAAATCGTGACCCGCAACAGATGGCCTCCTACCGCCCCATTACGCTTCTATCCGCCGACTGTAAGATCCTAGGGAAGATATTAGCGGACAGGTACACACAAATCCTACGACCCCTGGTTCACCCGGATCAATGTGGTTTTGTTCCGGGCAGAAACACGTCCCAAAATATACGCCGACTTTTACATATCCAAGATCAAGTGGGTGACACGTTCCCCAGGGCAGCCTGCCTTATCCTAGACCTCGAGAAGGCCTTCGATACCCTCACGTGGCCATATCTATTCTCGGTCCTACAGAACTCCTATACACCAAACTCACCTCGCGTATTCGCATAGGGCGATACATATCGTCAGAATTCGTGGTACAGAGAGGCACGAGGCAGGGCTGCCCGCTTTCGCCTCTACTCTTCGCCCTCGCTGTAGAACCCCTAGCTATACGGCTGCGACGGGAGGGGGAACACTGGGGCATTCCAATAGCGGACACCATACACAGTGTCTCCATGTACGCCGACGACCTTCTCCTATACATTCGAGACATTACCGAGGACCTAACACCTATTTGGGCAACACTGACAGAATTTGCAGAAGCCTCCGGGCTACGAGTGAACTGGGATAAATCCACAGTTTACCCACTACATCCGAACCTTCCCCCTCGTTATGTCTGGCTGGGTGACCAGAAAGTGACCTGGAGTGCGGGGGCCCCCAGATACCTCGGGATCCATCTCTAACACTCCCCGGTCGACATATTTGAAGGCGATCACCACCGAGCACTGGCCGGCATCAGATCAGCGATCGGATTCTGGAAGAACCTCCCGCTAGCCCCGATCGGCCGTGTGGCTATAGCCAAAATGATAATAGTCCCGCGGTTACTGTACCACTTCACGAATCTGCCGGTAATCCCACCCAGAGCATTCTTCCGAGACTTAGACTCGCTCCTCAGTGCGCTCATATGGGGAACAGGCAGACGTAGGATAGCATTAACGAAGTTACAACTGCCCACCACACAAGGAGGACTGGGCGCTCCATCCTTCCAGTCCTACTTCCTGGCAGCACAATTACAGTGGCTGTCCTATTGGACGGCAGGCAGACATATAGGTGAGAATCAGTGGACGTGTGGCACACTAAAGTATTCAATGTCAACTCTGTCGATTCTATGTAGATATTTTTGTAGTCTTGGGTGCTGGTGGGTATCTCCCTCTGACCCTGGGGAGTAAAATTGGACAAATGTACGTGGTGCCGTTAAGTCAATAACGGTATCCCAACCGGCACTCCTTTGGGACGAATGTCCCTAGAATTCTTATACCCTTTTTATAAGAGATATTCACAAGTCTTGTAAATCCTTCGAAGATAATATTTATTCCATTTTTATCATCATCATTGTTGCATCACAATGGTTTCAGTGACTGTATAGTATTCAACTATTCATCCTTTTAGATAATGAACATCCGTGCATAGGTCAAATGGAGGATCCGTATAATTTTGGCATGCAATTCCCTATGCATTTCGGGACTGGGCCCTTCGTCAGGGGAAATGTCGAAATCTGAGAAAGCAAAGTATACGCTATTAAAATCCAAGATGGTCTAGCGGTCCGCGGCTAGGTACTAATGAACAGTGCGAAAATATCATGCTAGGGAAAGTGAGGGGAGTGTTCATGCTTCTGTAATAAAGTGAATCCGGTGTGGTAGAACAGAATCGTAACTATAAGGACCGGTGAGGTGATGGTAATGTGCTCCTATAATAAATTATGATAGACGCAGACATACTATCTTAAAATGACCCAGAGCGTGTGGATTACGTGGCAAGGTGAGGCGATGTTCGTGAACAAGTAATATGTTTCTCGCATAGGAGTGAGTCCGGTGTGGAAAACAACAAACGTCGGTGATGGAATCGTATGCAACTTTTATATATTTCTAAACGTGAAATCAATCAACGTCTACATGCAGGAACCCTTATCCGGTACCACAAAGACCAGAGGATCCCGAGAGGATTACGAATTGCATTGAAACCCACACTATGCAGGAACAATCCCAAATTCAATGAGCGTTGGTATGCAATTCTGAACAAATGTTCCTTGGATCTAATACTGTTGATAGTAGAGGAGTTGTCTAAAGTGATAGAAGACCTAGACAAGGAAATTAAACAATTACAAGAAAATTTGAAGAGTAATTTGCCCAAAGATGAACTAGACAAGGCTTTGAATGACATCAATATACAACTGGACAAATACGCCAAAGAGATCAACGAAAGAAAAATTAGAAAATATAAACAAGACACAGTCGACTACAAGTTGGGCGAGGTTTACAACTGGGCGGAAGTATACGCTCAAGGAAGGCAACAAAGACCTTTTAACAATCCTTCTTCAGATGAAGGGAGCACTAATTCTAATGAATCTTCACAAAGAGGCGGTCCCAGATATGATGGACAAAGAAGAGACCCTCAGGCAAGAGCTGAAATTACATCCAACATACCAACAAACACCACCACTGGAGCTAATTTTTTAGAGAGAGGCCACACTTCAGACGCCGAACCCGGAGGGGTAAGGGCAACCAAAGACTTAAGCTTACCCATAGCAAAATCAACGAGGAGCCAAAAACCTTGATCATCAACATCTCCAGCAGTACCTTGTCTAACTTTCAAGTAGCCACACTGCAGAAAGGTACATCATTCGTACCAACATATCATTCCAACGAACTTGAAATGGAAGTGAGTTTCTTTAAGTTCATGAGAAACCTTCGATTGAAACATTTCTTTAATAATGTAGTTCCTCAGACAGACACTGCTACCGAAGACAGCCTAATGGGTTTAAGAAGCAAAAGCTCGTTTTTGGCACCCATTAGCCACAAAATATTTGATTCCTATGAAACCATCACAATGAATGAGATTAAAGAGCTGTTCAAGAGGGTAAATTCAAAAAGCACAAATTTCACCGTTAAAGAGAAACAGGCTATCAGTCAAATCATTAACAATCAGGATATTGAATGCTGTAAAGCTGACAAGGGTGGCGCACTCGTTGTAATGAACTCTGTGTTTTACCACCAAAGTGTTTACGACCATGTCTATAACACAGATCTCTACATGAAACTACATATGAATCCTACGGAAAAATTCACAAATATCTTGAAGGTTATCATTGAAAACGCATGTGACAACGGAGTCATCACGGAGAAGGACAAAAAATTCCTGATACAGGAGTACCCAAAGAGTCCCAGTTTACACATGCTTCCAAAGATTCACAAGAACTTACATAAACCTCCCTTTCGTCCCATCGTTTCAACCAAGAGATCTATTCACGAACCAACGGGCAAATATCTAGATAGACACCTTCAACCAATTGTCAAACAAATGACAACTTATCTACGAGATACGACAGATTTTTTAAACAAACTCAGTGACATAACCTTGAACCCAAACACGACAATCACTCTGTGCACAATAGATGTATGTGCACTCTACACATCCATACCCCACAACAGGGGGATTGAAGCCATTGAATCATTTTTGATCAACCATGACATCAAGCAGGAACTAAAAAAAATTCTGTTAGAACTACTACAATACACACTGTACCATAGCTATTTTCAATGGAAGGATGAATTTTTCCTACAATTAGCCGGCACTTCCATGGGCAACTGCGCAGCTCCCAGCTACGCAATCTGTTCATGTATCGTCTGGAAACTGGATAACATTCTGAATAACCCCAGATGGCACAACAAGATTCTCAAATATTGGCGGTACATTGACGACATCTTCCTGATGTGGAAGGGCCCACCAGATGAAATAAGAAAATGTATGGATTTCGTCAATGCCATAGATGATCACATTCAATTTACCCACTCAACGAGCACGGAAAGTATTACATTCCTTGACGTTGTGGTTACATATAAAGATAACAGGATTGAAACTGATGTATTTACTAAAACCACCGACAGAAACAATTCCTTACATTTCGACAGCTGTCACCCATTATCTCTAAAGAAACATTTACCATACTCGCAACTACTCAGGATGAAACGGATTTCTTCTCAACCTGAGTCATACACCATCAACCAAGAAAAAATCCTGAACAGGTTTAAAGAAAGAAAATATCCTGACGCTGTTTTGAAAAAAGCAACTGAGAGGGCAGCGACCAAAGATAGGAAAGACTTATTAATTCCACATCGAAGGGAAACCAACAGCAACAGACCGGTTTTTGTCTCAAAGTTCTCCACTAGAAGTTACCAAATGAAAAAGATTATCTTGAGTAACTGGTCTATGATCAAACATGAACCAGATTTTAAAGGAATTTTCAACAACACACCGCTGTTCGCTTATCAACGATCGAGAAACATCAAAGACCTACTGGAAGGCACACCATTCCCAAAAGGAATTACATACAAAGGGACTTTACCATGCTCGAATTGTGGGCACTGCAATAATATCATTCGGGGCACCAACATAAGCCATCCCAACACTGGCACCAACATCAAACTGTTTACTAACGCCACGTGTGATACCAAAAACCTGATCTACTTATTGAAATGCCTGTGTGGGCTTCCATACGTAGGAAAGACTGAGCGTAAAATAAAAATACGTTTAACGGAGCACAAAAGCACAATTAGAAACCATGTGATGAAAGCTCCTGTAGCAGCTCATTTTTCCACCTACAGACACAACGTCAGCCAATTACGCTTTTTGGTTTTGGAGACAGTTCCTGTGAAAGAGGGTGTTGACAACAAGAAAAAATTGTCTCAACGTGAAATGTACTGGATAAAAAAATTGGATTCATGCCACCCAAAGGGATTCAATGAACGTTTGGAGTATAGTTGCTTCATATAATTTACAGTTACTAGCCATTCATGATTTTCATGTTTTCCGTATATAATCACACAGTATTTATACATTCTGTTTAATTTCCATTATTCATTTCCATGACGGCTGTAATTCCAACCGGCGGATACCATTGTCTACTGTATGTGTTCATTTCATTTTTTTCACATTGCCCATTTTTCACTCCGTTTTATTTTGCGATATATGTATGCTGTCTTTGTTTCTTTTCACACACAGTCACCCAATTGAAAGTCACTTTCTGAAATACACATTACAAGATGGCCGACTCCTACGTAGACGCTCATTACAATCCCTTTTCAGTGTTTATTATTACTCTCATTTCCGTTAATCCTTCACTCGCGTTTCATTAAGAAGAAGCACTGGTTCGTTTACACCAATAACTTGAAAAATACGCGACACGCAAGATCTTTTTCAATATCGGAAAACTGTAAGAGATTTAACTGTCCTCAATACACGGGCTTCACCGCCGTGTTCTTATCGATAGGGTTTACAGGTTTTACCAGCATGTTCACGTTGATTGTCATCACCTCGTGATATAACCTTACAGTTTGCGGTGACTCCACGATTTGTTTTTCACTAAGATAGTAAGTCCATGTTTACCGCTTTTCTACCGGAGTATATTGTTAACACATCACCGCCACCATTGTCGCCCTTATAGAACGCATACGATTCCATCACCGACGTTTGTTGTTTTCCACACCGGACTCACTCCTATGCGAGAAACGTATTACTTGTTCACGAACATCGCCTCACCTTGCCACGTAATCCACACGCTCTGGGTCATTTTAAGATAGTATGTCTGCGTCTATCATAATTTATTATAGGAGCACATTACCATCACCTCACCGGTCCTTATAGTTACGATTCTGTTCTACCACACCGGATTCACTTTATTACAGAAGCATGAACACTCCCCTCACTTTCCCTAGCATGATATTTTCGCACTGTTCATTAGTACCTAGCCGCGGACCGCTAGACCATCTTGGATTTTAATAGCGTATACTTTGCTTTCTCAGATTTCGACATTTCCCCTGACGAAGGGCCCAGTCCCGAAATGCATAGGGAATTGCAGGCCAAAATTATACGGATCCTCCATTTGACCTATGCACGGATGTTCATTATCTAAAAGGATGAATAGTTGAATACTATACAGTCACTGAAACCATTGTGATGCAACAATGATGATGATAAAAATGGAATAAATATTATCTTCGAAGGATTTACAAGACTTGTGAATATCTCTTATAAAAAGGGTATAAGAATTCTAGGGACATTCGTCCTAAAGGAGTGCTGGTTGGGATACCGTTATTGACTTAACGGCACCACAGACATATAGGTGAAACATACACAGCAACCGGCCAGGTGCCTATCCCAGAACTCCGCCGCCTGCTACTACCAGGCACTAAACCGAGGCGCACATACCCCATACACGTAGTGGTGGCACGCAAATGCATGCAAAGGATACACCGTATGTCGCCGGGGAAGCCTCCATACTCTCCTCTGCTGCCGCTGGTCGGCTGGCCCAAACATGAAAAATATTACACGACTAGCATGCTTCACACATGGACGGACTGTGGCCTCACCGAAATAGAGTCTCTATTTGAGGACGGACAGCTTAGACCGTTCCACCAGTTTATGGACGACTACGATCTCCCCCCTGGCCAGTTCCTACTTCACCGCCAACTCCTAGAAAGCTATCGATTGCACCACGACCTATCGACGGGAGAGCCTGATACTCACCCGGTCATCCACACCATCATACACATGGGGATGGGGCGACACCTGACCACATGGCTCTATAAAGCCATTCGGGAACTTACCAACAGACCCCTAGAGGCCCTACGGGCCACTTGGGAGGAAGAATTAGGGCGTCAACTACATGAGAAAGAATGGGAAATGGCCCTTGAATACCCCAAGAAGGTGTCTAGAAACGCACGTTTTAAAAATATACAATTCTATATCCTACACAGGGCGTATCAAACGCCAGCACGCCTCCAAAGATTTTACCCAGACACCCAGTTTCTTTGTCCCAGATGCCGATCACAGGAAGCAGATTTTCATCACATGTTCTGGAGCTGCCCCACACTACAGCCATATTGGCACAATGTTCACAAGACACTCGGAGACCTCACAGGGCTTACACATTTGAACACCTGGGAAGCCTGTGCATTAGGTATTTTCCGGAAACGGAAGCAACACAAAGTGCCAACCCGATTTGTCTCACTGGCAATTTTGTTGGCTAAAAGGAGTATAGCCATGCACTGGCGATCCCCCACGGGCCCTCCAGTCGCAGCATGGGTGGGAGCAGTACACAAATGTGCAACGGCAGAGGAGGAAACACTACGGGAGGAAGAGGTGAAGGGGATACGTAAACACCCCATCTCTATGGAGTGGACCCTATTACTGCACCAATTCAAACAGCCACCGACCGACGACGACCCAGATGGTTCCCCACACACCCCGGTGGACTCACAGTCACAAGCCCCGACCGCAAGCACACACACCAGATCTCCTCCTGCAGCAAACAAGTAACATTGCTCGTTATTGTCACCACGCATCGCACGAAACTCGAAGGTAAGACATCAGAGCAGGACCAACCACCTTTCTCCCCCCCCCCTCCTCCCAGCAGCACAGACATACCAACCAGCGAGCCGCATATCGCCCTGACACCCCATCTGATATCTGTACCCTGAATCCCATGAACGTTCTCCCAGTTTCGCATCCCAGTTCTATATAGGAATCATTTAACGTAAGACCTTGATAATGACAGGATACATGTCCATTTACTGTGTGGATAGTAATGTACAGTGATGTAAAATGCAAGAAATGCAGTCAAACCAAATGTATCCTAACACAATCTGTCTTTGTAAACTAAAAATGCCAATAAAAATATGTCAAAAAAATAAATAAATATAAACTAACACCCAGACACTTTATAACTAATCTATATCCTTATAAGCTAACTTTGGTGCACTTTAGTAACTGGAATAGGTGAAAGCTTAGTCCAGCAGAAGGTGATAGGGTTAAAGGAATAAAATACACACATTAAAACAGTTGCACAGGCAAATAAAGTACCATACAGACCAAGGAAATTGTGTTTTGTTATATTAAGGTACCATCTGGAAAGTGTCTAAGAACGAATGCAGGCGGCATAATGTCCTCAATGCTCTATACACCTTTGGTTTCCGGCCACTATATATACTGCCAGTATCCAAGCTTATATTCTGATCGGCAGGCAAATTTATATTAAAATTCCCACAGATAACTGAGCTTGTGCAGTGAGACTCAGAAAGTCTGCTATTCAGTAGATTATTCTTCCTTATGGTTTTGCGGCTTCAAAATGGAACCGCCGACACCGCACAATTGAGCGACGCCCCGCACAAGAAGAAGCGGTGACCTGGAAAGGACGGACACTCGCGCCCGCATGAAGAAAACGTAAAGACTGATGGAAGCAAAGCCCTAAGAAGCATTTCAAACTGATGAGCCCCAGTGTTCCCCTACAACTGCACCTAGACTATTGCTGGTACATTAAGAAAACTATAATTGGAAATACGTGTCCTACGTGAACCCTGTCCTGCCCTGATGACGTCCTTCTTTCAACATATCGGTCTGGTCCCACCATGAAGGTCGAAACGCGTTGGCTTTTCTTTCCTTGAGGCCAAGAGCAACCATAAGGAAGAATAATCTACTGAATAGCAGACTTTGAGTTTCACTGCACAAGCTCAGTTATAGAGTTTTAGAATAGGACTCTGACCTCTTCAGGACCTCGAAATTTTAAAATATTGAGGCCATATACACAATAGGTTCCAATACTAGAATATGTAGGACATGAAGTCCATGTGGAAATGTTTGTAGGTTTAAAAATAGACCAAAGTGCACAAAAACATTTGATGTTGTCTTTATGTTTGTGAAAAGAGTATTAGTTATCACCTCAATGTACGTATGTCATGTAAATATTGTTCCTTTAACACTGTTTTTGTAAATATTGAAAAAGATTCAGAGGTGTATGTTTGAATTTACAATATGGGGAAAAACATTTGAAAAAACAAAAGAAAATACAAGTGAATGAAGCCCGGAGTCAATAAAAAGGACTACTGTGGTATTAGTAATGTTTTATTTATGGTTACAGAGGTACTTTCTTTGTATTATTGTACGTAATTGATTCCAGCCTCTGTATTCCTGAATTGAATCACTCCCCCACTTTGGTAAAGCATATAGGTAGAGGCCAGGCAGCTAGTTAATTATTAATGTGGTGAAATACTGCTGGGTCATCTAAGGTACTGCAGTAAATTGTACATATGGTGAGTAGATCTCCGCTATTTCTGCGGCATTCAGTGATTACCCACCTCCTATGCTGGTCCACTGACGTTCGCATGAATTGTAAAGAGCGGTTAGAGGTCAGAATCGCTACCCCGCGTGTCCGTGAATTTTGTGTCGTAGCCCCCACCAATGTGTACCCAAGTGTTTCCAATAGATATATCTGAGCTCTTTCGATGTGCGTTTCCTGCATACAGATAACATCGGCCTTCAATAAGCGGAGCCCGGATGCAGTGTTTCGCCTTTTTTTTAAATCATTGAGACCGCAAATATTGATTGTGGCTATACGCAATTTACTCATTTACGATAGATAAGCGACTTTGTCTAAAGAAAAACAAAAACCTACAAAACTTGACCCCAATGTGCCAACCCCTTCCCCCCCGTGAGCCTGCACCCCCCACCCTCGCACTCCCACCTCCTACCGCTGAGGTTACCTGGCGCTGCTTGAGCCTGGATAATGGCATCTGAGCAATCATGACCCCGCTCCCCCCGCCGGTCTTCACCCAATCATTTAAAACACCCTCAGTGAAAAAATAAAATAAAAAAAATAAAAAGACAAATACTCCTTGTTCAGGACTTTTAACTGCCAATACGAACAGTCAAAATTTGTTTAAGCCGTTACAAGATTCTTGAGCTGGCTTACACATGACTTTAAAGAAAAGGGAAAGAAAAGATTGAAAGAACCAAAGATAAAAGACAGTGGAATAAGTCTGCATTAAGGCACATTAGGCCGCGAACAGGCACTGTCAGATATTTGGAACTGGCAGAATCCCTCGGATCCCGGCTTTACTTATTTTTCTTACCCGCACAATAAGCATGCAAGACTAGACTTTATACTAGTGTCTCACACTCTTCTGCATGTCTGCTCAATTGAGAAAGCCCCACGTATACTGGCCCATCATAACCCCCTAATTGTAGAGCTTAAGGAGAAAGTGTCAAAAGATGCGGGCGCTACTCCTTGGAGTTTTGAACGAACTCTCCTTTTCAATGAAGAATACTGTGATCATATGAGGGAGTGGATTCCCCAATTTCTCAAGGAGAATATAGGGAGCTCAGGAGTCGAAGTGGTTTGGGATACGTTGAAAGCAGGAATACGCGGGGAAACACTCAGCTTTTCACTATCCCTGAACAAAAAAAAGCGTCTCTCGATAAATGATATGCAAGGCAGATTGGCCGCTGCTGAAGAAGAATTGATTACAGTGCTCCAGAATGAGGGTGACTCCGTAGAAGCACAAGCAAAAGTGATGGTAGGTAAGTCAGCAATTATGGAGACAATAGCAACAAGCATTGGCATAGCCAATAGGTCTCGCCTTTGGGACCTTATAAGTATTAAGTTATGCAGCACAATATCCTTGGTGCAACAACATCAACTGTTGCATGGCTAAACATTTATTCGGTCCCAAAGGCGAGACCTATTGGCTATGCCAATGCTTGTTTTTAGCTTTCAGTCCAGTGCTAGACTTGAGGTTACTTGGGTAGTGGGTTTCCAGTGCAGTGTTCAATAACAACCGTAATCTGTTTGTGAATTTAGCATCCACATCCTCAATGAAGGACTCAAAATGCCATCCTCTGTTTCAGCTTGCATTCTAAGCCTAATGAGTTTATATATAAAGCAGACCAGGAACATACTATCTACATAGACAGTATAAATGAGCATGAAGTAAAAAGAACTCTTTTCATACCAAGTGCTGCTAATATAATGGAAGAAGTTAAACATTTGAATTCAAACAATGCGTTGCCTAGAACATTATATAGATGCAGATTTCGGTGCGTTCATTTCTCTGCTCCATATAAATGTAGTGACCTTGCAAGCCAAATAGGTGTGCATTTGAATTGTTTATTTTAATTGTATTGGGTTTATTTATAAACCTGTGTTCCAAAACTTAGTGGCACTAGAGTACATGAGAGGTCTGATGGACAAACATGAAGAGGCCTAGTTCACCAAAGGTGAAGGTAGATATTAGGAGTACAGATAAACAAGAGTAGAGATCCTCTGAGTCAGTGGGGTTGTAGGCCTATGGGTCCATGTATGCATCTGTATGGCTACGCGCGTAAGGCAGGCCCCTGCGATGCAGCCCCCCCCCCCCCCCCACACACACACAACCCTCCAGGGGGGCCCGACCCTTCACACCCCTCCCCAATCAGCTCACAGCCAATGAGTACCTTTGAGATATGGGAGACTGGGGGCCCCTCATCACATTCTGCAGGGGGGGTTGGGGGGCTTCATTGTGTCTTACGCCACTGAGTATTGTATAGCATTGTTTGTGCAGTGATCCTGCTCTGTTGTCAAGGGCGCTCATACATTGATACGTAAAGTATGACGTAGATGACAACGTCCTTGCCTAAACACTCGTACAGCCGAGCATACGACATTAGATACACAGGAGAATGTGCAGTGAAGTATGCCTGCTGCAGACTTCTCTACAGAAATATGGCTTCGGGTGTGTGACGTACAATTGCAGGAAGCTGGCTTTGAAGGGTTTCTGCGTGAGCCTGAATGATAAGAGCATGTACTTGCCTTTCATTCAGCCGTGCAAATCTGGCAAGCCCTTTCTTCAGAGCCAATGAGCGCGAGCTATGTCCGCACTTTGATTCGTGTCCGTAATGTGATTAGCCTTCAGCCTTTTTATAGCGCTGGCATTCGCTGACCCCCTCCCTTTACATCGCTTCTATTTGGTATTTTAAAATAGGACCCGTAGTAGCCCTCGATATCTGGGAACCTTTAGTTCCGCCAGAATATGGATGCAAAAGTTCTGTCTGTCACGAGCGTGTATCAACATAAGCCGTGCAAGTGAGATCCCCGGGCATGATTGCTCTTCACATTTCAGGAACAGAACGAGGGATGCTTAGTTTTAGTAAGTCAGAAATTACTTAATGTCAGACGCAGGTGTGATCAGTAAATGCGAATTTGAAAACGAGAGGTGGGAGAGATGTAAATCGAGTGAGTGGCTTTCATTTCGAGAACATTTACTCTGAGACGCGCGAAAGTGAAAGCAACTAAAAAAAGCTTTGAAGAGAGGAGCGGGGGCGAGCGCGGCAGCCTGCTGAGCTGACCACACGCTCGTGCACAATGGCCTTTTGCCCGCGTCTGGGCATGATAATTGGAAACAGATGGCGGCCCTGCGGGTAACCGCACGGAAAAGGCACGAGCGTGTGGTCAGCTTTCAAAAGCCCCTTACATAAAGTCTCGCAGAGCAGCGCTTGCGCGCTACTCGAGGCTCGACCTAAAAAGGGCCGCAGATAGACAAGCAGCGTGGAGGGAGGAAGCATACGAGTGTAGCGAGCAGGTTGGGCATCACCTCGCAACCAGAGCTAGGCAAAAAGCCACTCGGAATATAATAGTAGAAATTAACAATCCTGTGCGAGGGAGGATCACAGACCTAGAGGGAATCCGTAATGTGTTTTACTCATACTACCAAGAGCTGTATTACGAGGATACACCAGGCCATTTGGGAGATGTTACGACATATCTTAATCAGACTCCAATGGAACAATTTTCTCAGGAGGACCAGCGACAACTGGAGGAACTCCCCCAATGGGTGGATATATTGTTATGTATTAACAGTCTCCCAAACGGCAAGGCCACCGGCCTAGATAATATACCCCTAGAGTTTTACAAGAAATTCTCGACCCAACTGAAAGATTGTATGTTACAACTATTTATATACGTATTTAAGGGGGGAAGACCACCTGAATCCTGGACACAGGCCAAAATCATAGTCTTTCTTAAAAAACATAAAACACCATTGGAACCTGGCTCCTACCGCCCTATAACATTGATAATTACCGACAATAAGATTTATTCTAAAATCCTTGCCACTCGTCTAGCCTTTGTAATTCACAAGGTAGTCTCTATACGACAACATGGATTCATACCAGGGCACGGTACGACGGACCACATCAGAAGGGCCATTTCAATTTTCGATGCTGCAAACATCTCTAGGGACCCAATAGCATTAATTTTGCTAGATGCAGAAAAAGCCTTCGACAAGGTCTCCTGGCCTTTCTTATGGGAGACCATGACAAGGGTCGGAATCGGAAAAGGACTTCTACAGGCTTTTAAAATGCTCTATTTTCATCCTACTGCAAGACTCTTTATAAATGGTGTACTCACAGATACTTATAAAATAACTAGAGGTACCTAACAGGGTTGCCCAAGCTCGCCGCTTCTATTTGCAATCTATATAGATCCTTTCTTACGCCAATTGGAAAACAACAAGGTTATTAGGCCTATCGTAACTCATGGCTGGGAAACCAAAGTTTTGGCAAATGCCGACGATATCTCTCTAGTGACTCCCATCACCGAAACGGCTATAGTCGAGATTGAGGTAGAGGCGGCGAGATTTGGGTTACTTTCAGGGTATTTCCCTCAATCGCAGTAAAACTCAAATCGTGTGTAATGATAACTTAACGATTAATGACACCCGAGTAGTAGAAAAGGCAACATATCTCGGAGTCGATATTACTGCTAATATCGACAACATTGTGAATGTTAACATCGATCCTTTAGTCGCCAAAACAAAACCCGAACTGGTGAGATTACATAACTTACATCTATCGATCATCGGCAGATGCAATATCATTAAAATGCTATTTTTCCCTAAGTTTTTATATCTGCTGCGGGCAATCCCGCTGGAGTTTACTACTAATTGCCTAAAAAGAATTAAAGATTTATTTTCCCGCTTTATCTGGGCATATGAGAAGCCCTGAAGGGCATATAAATATCTATCTTTACCAAGGGAAAGGGGAGGACTGGCCCTACCAAATATAAGACTGTACTATTGGGCCATTACTCTACTATATAATCTAGCTCTTATACAAGAAAAGACAAGAGACAGCGCTATTGAAGAAGTACCAACCCTGATAGAACTTATAATGGGGGTAGAAGCGTGGGGCTGGGTTTGGAGATTTTTGAATGACAATCATTACAAGAAAGTTCGTTTTAAAACTTTGCAAGGGGGGCATAGAATTATGAGGTCAGTTCTGAAATTGTTCGGTCTGGGCCGCCTGAACTACTATACACCACTCTGCAATAACCCCAACTTACCAGAAATTTTAATGACCCAATCATCAAAAGATGGCGCGATGCGGGTTTGACTAAGCTCGGTGCCTTTTATTCTCCAACTGGTATGGCCTCTTTCGAAAATCTTAAAGAGTGGTACGAACTAGATCGGAGGAATTTTTATAAATATTTGCAAATCAGGGATTTTCTACACAAGAAAGGCGGCGGTCCAATAGGTTTTGCCAACAATAATACAATAGATAACTTAAGAAATAATAAGGATTTATCTATTGGAGTCGTGTATAATTTTTTTAATTCACTAATGCCGGATGACATGGAAGATCGGGCATTAAAATGGAAAGCGGAGACAGGAATCCCGGAAAATCTATTTTTTCACTCAGCTAAATTAGCACAGAATATTTTAATCCCGGCCCGACTCCAGGCTCAATATTATAAATCTTGCTTTTCGCTATACTACACCCCTAAAAAGTTCGCCAAATGGGGGACTGGGAGAGGAACCCTTTGCCCCCGGTGTGCATTATTTCAGGCAGATCTAAGTCATATCTTTGCCTCCTGTGACGCTCTAAGTAAATTAAAACAAGAGATTACCAACTTTCTCAAGGAGGTTCTAGAAGCTGACTGCTTCCTCTCTCAGACCTTGATTGGACTTGGGGTAGACCAGGATATGCAAGGGAAACCAGGAGAAGAATTAGTGTTTATTGGCATGGCGATTCTTCGCTTATGCCTTGCATCTGCCTGGTTGGAACCGAATCCCCCGGGTTTCCGCAGTGGCTTTCTCGTCTATTAGCAAATTATAATTTCGAAAAAGCTATTTATGCAAGAAGGGGACTGCGCTCCCGAACTAAAGGCTTAAAAATCTGGGCACCATTGTCCAGATGGATTGAGAACAATGGGTAAGCTGTAAAGCCCTTTTTTATTTTATAACCCAAAAACTAAAGATAACAGAGTGAGGCCAACTCTTTGGGGGTGGGTTGGGAGGGAGGGTTGGATTTCTTGGGTAGTTTAAAAGTGGAAAAAATGTAGTGCATAGCTTTCTTTGTTCTCTCTCTCTTGCGTTCTTTTTACAGCTCTCTTGTGATAATGAATTGTAATTATTTCATATATTATTGTTAATTATGCATTAATAAAAAATAAAAAAAGAGAAAAATAAGAACGAATGTAGGCAATATTCCCATAAGAATAAAATATGCATACAAATCCACTAAGGATTTTGGTTTCAGCCCCTACTAAACAGTTTATTCCATTCCATGGTGATGAAACAAATGTTCAAGACAACAAAATGCTCATGTGGCATACACATATATAAATACAAACAATGAATGTCTTCCATCCACTGTAAAAGGATCTGGAAATGGGCAGAACTTTGTGAGATAATAAGGTTTAGGGTACAGCAGAGGGTTGGCACACTAGACCGTGTTAGTTTCATACTCATGCATTGTCTCGATGTCCTCAGATGAATTTGATGCAGTGATATTTGAGATAGATGAACATATTCTGGTAAAAGAAATAGGATACCACATACTTGAATGTGTTCTATGTTCTTTCCTGTTGGTTGTTTTGTTGGCTGAGAAAGTTCTCAGGCCAGTTGTTTTAGAGCAGGACTAGGGTATGTTATCGGGCTTCTGATTAGCCCCTAGGACTAGTATTACTGAAGGGGCCACAGGGCATGATGAACAAGTCACTTACTTTTGATCCTCGCATTAGAACAGTGTTTCCCTAATAATAATACAGACATTTATTGAGCGCGAACAGCTACCTCCTAGGAGGTGTCCCGGCGCTAGAGCGTTAAGTGACACACGGGAGACAGGCACGATCAAAACACCGCAAATTAAGCTTGGTTAAAAAGCCACGTTTTAACTGCCTTCCTAAATTGTGATTCAGAAGAGATCTGACGCAAGAAGTTCGGGAGGGAATTCCACAGTTTGGACGCCCCAAACATAAAAGATCTGCCACCTAGCCGGGTTTTCTTCACTCGAGGAACGCAAAGTAGTTTCTGGGCGCTGGATCTCAAAGCACGCGACTGCGTGTAGACACCCAGCCTCTGTTTAAGATATGAAGGACATGATCCGTGAAAAACCCGAAATGCAAGGGTCAAGGCCTTAAATTCGATTCTCTTGGCAACTGGAAGCCAATGTAGTTCTCTAATATGCGGAGAGATGTGTTGCCGAAAAGGAACGCGTTTGATTAATCTCGCAGCCGCATTTTGGACCATTTGAAGTTTCTTAACTTGGTAGGCCGGCAAGCCGATATAGAGGCCGTTTGCATAGTCTAAGCGGGCAGTTACTGTGGCATGGACTACGGTCCTGCGACAGCTCTCAGGCAGCAGGTGTATAAATTTTCGCAGGTTTCTCAAGCTGCTAAAACAAGCAGCTGTGACCTGCTGAATTTGGGCAGAAAAGGATAAATCCGCCTGCCATTTTACACCCAAATTTTTAGCATATTCCGCTGGTACAGGTGGTGCACCCATTTCCTTGGGCCCCCACAGGTCTGTGGCTGGAGGCTGGGTTTTGCCAAAGAACACCACTTCAGTTTTATCGGCATTCAATTTAAGTTTGTTATTGTTCATCCAGCCTGCAATATCTTTCAAGCAGCCTTTAAAGCACTTAAAAGAGTCTTCAGTTTGATCTTTGAACGGGAAGACCAACTTGGTGTCATCAGCGTAGGAAATCGCCTTCACTCCCCAGTTGGCTATCAGAGTAAATAGGAGAGCCAGATATATATTGAACAGTAACGGACTTAGGGCCGATCCTTGTGGTACCCCGCACCACAGATGCTTGCGGGTGGACTGATACGGTTGAAGAGCCACCCTTTGAGTGCGCAGGTGGAGGAAGGACTTCAACCAGGCCAAGGCTGTATCATTTACCCCACTGTCCAAAAGACGTTGCGTCAGTATAGAATGGTCCAGCGTATCGAATGCTGCAGAGAGATCCAGGAGCACGAGCATGGCTGATGCCCCTGAATCCAATGCCATTCTGATTGAATCAGCTACCTCTAATAGCGCTGTCTCTGTGCTGAACCCAGCCCGGAAACCGGATTGGGTATCGTGCAGTATATTGTGGCTTTCAATGAAATTGGCCAGTTGCCGCTGCACTACCTTTTCCAGCATTTTTGCTGGGGCTGGCAACAGAGAGATTGGTCTATAATTGTTCAGAACCCCAGAATCTATGTTGGGTTTCTTTTTAAGGGGAAGTAAAGTGGCATGCTTCCAAAGGTCTGGGAAAGTGCCAGAGGAAAGGGAGGTGTTCGAGATTTTTGACAGCACATCGCTCGTGGAAGTCACCAACTCTTTCCAGAGTTTGGGGGGGCACGGATCTTCCGGCGAGCCAGACTTGCAGCCCTGAATCACAGTCAGAGCTACCTTCTGAGAGATAGGGGTGAATTCGGAAAGGAGAGGCAAGGGTCTTTTCCTCGCTGCCACATCGGATTTAATCGTAGTCGTGGTAGCAGAAAAGGAATTATAAACCTTGCTGATTTTATCATCAAAAAAGTAGAAATTCTCTCACACAATGCCGAAGACGGCTGGGCATCAATGACCAGCTCGCGAGGTTTGAGGAAGGAGTTGACCATCTTAAAAATAGCCTTGCCGGGTTTATCAGAGGTGTCGATACACTTGGCAATATGATCTCTCCTAGCCTCCTTCATGAGTTTGTACAAACTGTGGGTCATGAGCCAATTTTTTTTTTCCGGAGGATCAAGTCCGAGCAATAAATAAAGATGCCTTGAAATTATGTGTTTATCTTGTCTCATTTGTGTGCTTCAACGACAGAGGTCAAATGTTCGGTTATGTCTTCTGACAAGTTGTTGCTTATTCTTTTAACATGGGAATGGGATTTACTTTTCTTTCTCTGACTGCAAAGTGAGAGGTTTTTAAAGTGAATTATGTAACAATCTTAGAATGTCTTGTTTTGCAACACACAACAAAATGTATATACCTTTAAATGAACTGTATGAATTCAGCAGTTAGGAAAGCAAAAATGAAGTACAAGTTTTTTGGAATTCTGAAGTTTGCTGGGAACAGAGAGTTCAATAGGCTTAAAACAAATAAAGCCACTTTAATAGGTGACGCTTAAATTATAAATATTCACGGAAACCCCATTTCCACACAATCATTTGAGTGCTGTATATTATATACTTTTAGCAGTAAAGGGGAATGCTGTGCAAAGTTAGAGGCCATTCCAATGGAAAATGTGCGGTCTGTAAATGACAATGCACTACCACACGATGCTTTTGTTATATTAAAAAAAGTACGCCTCCTCATATCCATTAAAGGTAGGTGGGTCGCAAAAGTCTGTCGTTTTTAAAAAGTGGGTTGTGATTCTAAAAGGTTTGGGAACCACTGCATTACAATATTCCCCTGCCGGCAGACTGGATACAGAAAATCTTGTGCAGCACTTCTGCGTACCAGTAGATAGCACCGATGGACGTTGGCCATGTCGGAAGTGAAGTGAACGGTACCTATGTAGGTGCAAACCTGGTGCGCTGACATCCGTTTCTTTTGTGACTATTTCCACACCAAAAACGTGGAGCCACAACTGAATGATGTGTGACTAGTGTGCAGACAGCTAACAGGCTTTAGGGTGAAGAGCCAAATTGCAGGGTCAGTGAGGAATCTGCGGTCTCTACCAGAACAAGCATTGGCATAGCCAATAGGTCTCGCTTTTGGGACCTTATAAGTATTTAGTTATGCAGCACAATATCCTTGGTGCAACAACATCAACCGTTGCATGGCTAAACACTTATAATGTCCCAAAAGCGAGAAAGATGAGGGCCTGTGCATTTTAAAGATAGCAGACGAGCAACTTAAGACCTCTGCCGCCTGCTAACCTATTGCTCACCCTCTTTTTATTGGTTTAGCGCAGAGCCAATTAAAGGAGTATCAGTCTCAATTTATTTACACTGCCATTTTTTGCAGGCACTTTTGTAAACATCGTAGAATTTTTACAAAAGTGAGGATTTTGTGTTTGTTTATTTTTTTTGGGCTGATTATGAACTCGTAATATCCGGGGTGTCTGTCCAATGGCCCTATTTATAGCACAGAAAACAAACAAGTGCAGTATGCCTAGTGGGCATTCAAACTGAGCTGAACATACCTTTTACAAGCTTTTCTGCATTATGGTGCCTTGCATGGGCGTAACCTGGGTCCTGGAGTTCCTACAAAGTTTGAGCTTGGCACAAAACATTATTAGAACAATGGAATGTTGTGAGCGCCACTGAAGACAGTGGAGCGGCTCCAGACTTGCAATGGCTGGTACAAGCCTCCTGCTCCAGTATTCCAATGTTTGTCTGTCTGTTTTTTCCTTTTTAATTTAGAACATACTACACGTAGTGGGTGGCTATACCAGTTGTTAAACGCCCTCACCCTCATTATAGGCGATAACTCTGGTTCAGGGCCTTTAAAAACCTATATAGCCGTTGGCAGCGGGCTATAAGGCTCTAGTATAGTTGTCAGACGGCCATCTGAAATTAAACTTTACCACCCGATCATCTTTCATCTTATCGCTTTGCCACACTGTTGTCATGAACCAATAGGGAAGATTATGCGCCTTCCCTACTCTGTAGAGTACTACGCTCCTAATCCAAGTTCAGAAAGGATGATGAACAGGCCTTGTGAATAGTTCGTCGGAGAACGAAAAGACTGGAAAGTTAAGAAGTCTCTCTAGACGCCCATATTTCATACATCTCTTGAAAAAGTGGTTGCCTTGCACTGTTTTCCATGCTAGTCTTCATGGTTCAGAATCATGTCTGTCTTGCTTTTTCATGTTGCATTCCCACACTCCTCACTCATGTTCTTTTCAGCGTGGGGTACGCATTTAGTAGATAGATTGCCTCCTAACTAAGGAATGGAGAACAAAGTAGGGGATGGGGTGGTCTGTTGGTAGGTTTTTCTATTTTTAAGGGTGTCAGGTTTCCAGGGGTTAGTCTACATTAATTTTTAAGGCGACAATCCCCTCTGTGGACGTTGAGCACAGTAAACTATCTTGAATGGTGTACTTCTGGCTGCTGAACTTCACAGCTCATGTAATTAATTGTAAAGCACACGTTACACTCCCGGGGTCTTTTGGGACTCTTCAGCGTGTTTTTGGTTGCCTAAGCAAAGGTACTGATTTGTCGACCTTGCAAGGATGAAAGGTAGTGTGGGCCCGTTGGGATTAAACCTGCGGTCTTGCAGGCAGGCACAGATCCCCGATGTATGGCACTGGCGTCGAAAGGCCCTGCCGTAATTCAGCCATCTGTGCATTACTTCTGTTGCTAACTCAGACCCCCGAGGTAGACACAGCAGTATTTGGCCAAGGGCCAAAGGGCACGTACAGCCTGCCTTGTGAACAGAGGGGGGAGACACCGGAGCCGTGGCGGAATGACTAGGCAGTACTCACTGGTCTGGACAAGAAGTACCATGTGGACAGGGCAGTCTATGCATCTTCACTGTCCAGTCTGTGGTCAACTGCTCATGTGACCTGAGCAAATAGCGCCCTCGACCATTGGAACCCCCAGACTCGGTGTTTGGCTATGCACATGCCCTTCATTGGATAGGTTTCAAGATACAGACCTCTGTGATAACACATTAGTAAATTGAAAATCTCAGGGGGTAATCACCTCCGAGGATAACGAACATAAACGTAAGTAACTGAGCAATTAAAATCACACATCTGTCACTTTTGAAAAGTGCAACAACTGCGAATCGCCTAGATGGAACTCGAAGTGAAAATGTTCCCTTTGAAAAAAGTATCTAATTAATGAGTCCACGGGCATCAAAACTTAGCTTCGCATTTAGTCGACGACGAGAAGCATACTTTTGTTTTACATGAACACCGAACCGCTAGGCATCCATAGCTGCCAAGGTCTCAGATTGCCATGTGTGACATTTTCAGAATTTCAATGTTATTAAGAGTGACATTTGAAGGACTATGAGTGACACTTTCTCGTGAGCAAAATGAAGCAATGAAGACGAGGAAAACATATAAATATCACAAATTACAACTATTTGTGCAATGAGACACTATACTAGCTCCTCAGTAAACCCCTGCTGCCCTCTGTTGCAGGGGGTGAAATGTCTAGTAGGCATTACTGCACTGCGTGAGGTGGACATCAGTGAAGTTTGTATGGGAGCATCTGAAGGCTGTGAAAGGCCTAGCGTTAGGAAGCGCTAATGTGCACACTCCAACTGAGCAACTAAGAGGCGGAAAGGCGTGGATTGATTAGACACTGGGACATAGATACAGTAACAGACGCATATTTACAGACACTGGGATTTAGAGAGATAGACATGGGGTCATAAAGACATGGGCAGACTGTCACTACAACTTAATGCAGACACAGGGTGGAAAGGTACAGGGAACTCACACCAAAAGGTAGGGACGCGTTAATGGGGCATAAAGGTATGGGTGAATTGGCACTGACAATTACAAACACAATGCAGAAAGATAGAAACAAACAGAGAAACTGAAAGAGACCGAAAACGGGGTAAAAGGCTTAAAAAATTAATGTGGCCTTAAGGGGGTAGTGAAAAGTGAGGACATGATGCCAAAATCAACTGCATGACTATTGATTGCCCAGACCCAGTAACACGAGCCGTTTTTTTGATCATCACATGAGGCAGCACTTCCTAGGCTAATGTTTACCCAAAGTAACCAGTCAATTATGCTACAAAAAGTCACAAAACAATACATTGTTTACTAGCGACACAGCCAAACACTTCACAAAGTCAGAGAATAGCAAGTCTTAAAGCAGTCAGATTTATCGCTTACCTGACTGGAAAGCGGAGTTCCAACTGCTGATAACACTACAGCTGCTGGAAATGGTTTAGGGAAGGCAGTGGGGCATGTAATCGGCAGCCCCTCTCTTACTTACACTCCCTCTGCCGTGTCTCGACCTCTCTCCTCGGGCTCGACTCTGTCCATGAGGCCTCAGCACCTTAAGCTGATATGCTTCCCACATCATTAGGCCTTAGCATAACACAGTATGTCGACAATGCGCGCACGGCCGGCTATGAGGTAATTGGACCTGCAAAACATTCAGTTACTCCAATCTGCCCGGGCTTAAAAACTGGTGCTACTTTAAAGCGTTTCTTCGGTTCAGGCTCGCACTGTATAAAAGTGCAAAAATAGACAACAAAGAATATCAGAGATAAGTGTTCTCAAAACACGGAAACTGTTAACTGCTGCGGATTCCATAGAGCGCATATAATACCGGAAAAACTGTAACTGAAACAGTTTAAAAGATTTTTTAGCACTGCAGCCCATGGTGTTAATCGAAACTCGGGTGGGTGGCTGGTACTTACTTCGAGTCTTTACCACCCGCCTCCTTAGTCCAGGGCTGTCTGCTGTTGTCCAGTGACAGACACTGTCCTGGGCGGCCCTGCAACCGCCGGTCACAAGCTCCATGATGTGAGCTCGGCAATTAATTGAATTCACCGCAGGCGTACAAGTACTGTACTGTACTTGATGGCGGCCCGGCCAGGTGTGAAGCAGCAGGCAGTGCTGCAAGCTCTCAGGCGCCATGCTGAGTGATGCTGCCAGGCCTTCCAACGCCGGTAATAATGCGCTGCGCAGCCTAGGGCACTGAGTTATTCATGATGCCGACGCGGACAGCGCACATCCGAATTGCCCGCTTCTGCTGGCCACTGTTTATTGAACAAGAAAATAATTAAACCCAGATGGCCCCTGCGCGCGCTGTAAGAATGCGGCCGCGAAAGTGAAAGCAACTACAGGGAAGAGAGGAGCGGGGGCGAGCGCGGCAGCCTGCTGAGCTGACCACACGCTCGTGCACCATGGCCTTTTGCTTGCGCGTAACCGCACGGAAAAGGCCATTGTGCACGAGCGTGTGGTCAGCTTTGAAAACCCCACTACATAAAGTCTTCGCCAGAAGCAGCGCTTGCGCGCTACTCTAGGCTCGACCTAAAAAGCATTACCAAAGGTAAGTGGCTTGTTCTTCTGATAGAGACTTCTTACCACAGATTCTTCACCTCAAAATAGATACCTAAGCAGTATCTCCTGGAAGGGAGGTCTACGAACAGTCTCAAAACAAAGTCTGTTAAAATGTAAAATCTGATTCTCTTGTTTTTTGATTAAGCTATGCCTCATCCATTTTTCACCCCTGCCCTGCTTTCAGCCTGGCTCTATCCTTGACACTGCATCTGTATAAACATGAGTAAAAAAATCTAGATTGGGGGGGCGTGGCCTGAGGCGTCAAGATGGCGGTCGCACTCTAAGAGTGCTCCGGACCCCTCCGTCATCCGCCTCGAATCCAGCCCGTATTGGCAGCCATCCACGAGTCCTACCTGCATGTAGGGGACCCCCGACGTGGTGACATCGTCCTCCTGAGTCTGGAATTTTGGTGTGAGGCCTGCGTGGCCGGCGGCGGCCCGTGGCCTGTCCTTCCTGCGGCGGTGGCGCCCTGCCGACGTCGCCGAGACACCTCTTGTGAGCCGGAGCGGGCGGGAGCCCTGTGGGCGGTGGCGACCAGGCTGCCTCTGGTGCCCTGACATTGGGCGAAATGCCGGTGACTGGCAGGCGGGGTCGGCCCTGAGGAGCTCTGGGAGCCCGACCGCCCGTGAAGCTGGTGGTGGCGGCCTTGAGGTCTGCATCCTGCGTCCTCCGGTGATCGGCCAGCGTTTCGGCTGGCGTGCAGCGCGGCATACCGGCGGTGGTGAGGGGCGCCTGCAAATCCTTTCACCAGGTTTGCCCAGGCTGCGGGCTCTGGCTACAGACTCTCGTGGTGAGGGGGGCCGGGACCGGCTGTCGGCTCAGGCAGCGACGTGGGTAAATGCGTCCACCCCCCCCCCCCCCGGTTTGGCGAGGTGAACTTTCTGAGCCCCCCTTCCTGCTGCGAGGCTGATTTCTGGGCTGGTCCGGCTGCAGGGGGGCCCGTTGTGCCCACATTGCGGGGCCTGCTCTGCATCTGCACCAACGGCCTGGCGGGATGGGCTGACCTCCGACCGGGACTGCAGGCGGTACCGACCCCGGGAGTGAGGCGGGGACCGGCTGTCAGCCCGGGCAGCGGCGCACGTGGAGACGCGTGCCCCCCCCCCCCCTGGGCCTGGCGCTGTGGGCCACTCTTTGACAACTCGCCACAGGGTGACTGTCTCTGATGCCGGTGGGCCCTGGCGTTTCCCGCCACTCTCGCTGTATGAGTGGTGGCGAGGCCTGCGACGCAACCTGCTGAGGAGACGGGGCTGGGCCTGTCTGCCTGCCGCGCCTGTGACCTGCCCCATTGAGCTGATCTCCTGTTGAGATTGAAGGCGGCCATATCATCCGGTAAGTGGGGCGGAGGACCGGCTGTCGGATCGGGCAGCGGCGCTTGTGGCATTGCATGCCCCCCCCCCCTCCTGGGCCTTTACGTCCCCCCACTGCTGTATGCTGCTCTCAAGGCTGGGGTGCTCCGGTACGCTGGGGGGACTGTCTCCCGCCGGCCCGCCGTGTGGCGGGCACTAAGGCCTGCGGTGCGGCCTGCTGCCTAGGCGGGGCTGGGCCTTTCCTTTTCTGACGCCTGCGGCCTGCCCCTCTGGGCTGACCTCCTACTGGGCCTGAAGGTGTCTCCATCCTCCTGTGTGTGGGGCGGGTGACCGGCTGTCATGTCGGGCAGCGGGGCGAGTGGGGAGGCGCACATGGCCCCCCCCCCATTGTCTTCTATCACTCCGAGACTGCCCAGGGGCCGGGGCGATCCGGTACATTGCAGTGGCCTTCCTTTCATCTGACGTGCAGTGTGGGGGTCCGTGAAGTCTGGAGCACGGCTTGCTGTGTTAACGGGGCTGGGCCTGTCGTGCTCTGTGCTTTTGGGGCCCGGCCTTCCGGGGCAAGTGTCTGCGGCCATCTCGTCGGGTGGCAATCCGGGGCCCCACACACGGTCCCTGAGTGACTGCATGGTTCTTTCGTGCGCTGGCGGGGTCCCGGCCTCCCGGCAAAGTTTCTGTGCCTGTTGGGTTCCCTCCTTACACCTAATCCTTGCTACCCAACCAGCGACTGGAATTACCGCCAGCCATGGGGAGAGACAGGGCCTCCAAATCCACGCCGGCTCCCACACAGACAAAAATGGACCGGTTCACTACCTCTGAGCAGGATCCCCCTGGGAGGGCTGCGGGGGGGCCTTCCTCCTCCCCAGGATAGGGATCTCGACACCATCCTTGCAGGCATCCGTTGAAGGGAAGATTGGAGAGGTCAAGGATCCGGCAGGATCTCCGTAATGCCACTGCGAGGCTGACAGAGGCTGAATCTCGTATATCCACCGCGGAGGACGACATCTCACAGTTGAAAGAACAAGTGGCCCACCTCCGCACTCATACCAAGGAGCTTCACCAGCGGGCCGAGGATGCTGAAAACCGTGCCCGTCGTAATAACCTCCGCCTGGTGGGGTTTCCCGAGGGGGTGGAGAAGGGACAGGTGGCCACCTTCGTCGAGGAATGGTTCACATCATCGATGCCTAAGGACACCCTCTCGTCCTGGTTTGTGGTGGAGAGAGCCCACAGGTCCCTTGCACCCAGGCCGCCTCCGGGTGCTCCGCCTCACCCCATCATCTTAAAAGTTCTTAACTTCAAGGACCGGGACGCCATCCTGCGAGCGGCACGAGCTACGGGTCCACTCAAGTTTCAGAACCATACCATTATGGTATTCCCGGACTACACTAGGGAGGTGCAAGAACTCCGGCGCTCCTATACGAATGTTAAACAGAAGCTGCGGGCCCTTGGCCTACAATATCAGCTCCAGTTCCCTGCACGCCTGCGACTTATTTTCCAAAACCAAACACAGTTCTTTGATTCACCCCAGGCAGCGTGGACATGGCTGACGGAGGAACACCCCATCCGCCAGGGGCGTGCCCCCTCCCCGGGGCCCGCGGGCTCCCAGCCCGGGGGGCCGAGGTCGCCGGGACGCCGGCTCCGAACGCAATCTCGTAGGGGGCGCCAATCACAAACAACAGCACCCAGATCCTTGAGCGTGGCGGCCCATGGGGCCCGAGACTCTTCCAGCCAGTCGGGCTCTCCACCGCGCAACAGGCTCCGCTCTGCCGAAGACCTACCCGGACTAACCTCATCGCCATCCCTGGTGGGCTCACCGAAACCAGACTCGGATCTTTCCCGCACTCCGACTCTTTGAGGGCCTGTTGGGCTCGATGTGCTGTCCATCGACTATCAGGGCGGGTCACTCCCGCGATGGGGTTCTTTGACATTGGTAGACTTATAAGTTTAATGTTTAGTTCTAATGCCGATCCATTGCCTATCCGTCCTTTTGGAGGGGTCCTCCACGCAACCAATACGAGCGTTGTAGTTTGGTTCTGTTCATATGGGGGTCGACAGATGCTTCCGTTCTCGAAGTGTAGGGGGGGCTGTGGGGGGAGGTTTGGGAAAGTTTTTCCTTTTATGTTATTGTTTGTTTGCCTTTTTGTTTCAGCACCCACGGAATGACACATGCTTCCTATGCAAGAGACGGGTATGTCCTTACTGCAAGCGATTGCCCATACATTTGCGGGCTCCCACACATGTTCACGCACCCCTGCCAGACTGTACACCCCAGAGTAGTTACCTCCTGACCTGACTGCTAGTACTACACCTAGGGCGTCTCTCCACGTGCTGTCGTGGAACGTTAATGGTCTTCTTGACCGGCATAAACACACGGCGGTCCTGCGCTATGCGCAACGCCTCCACATAGACATCCTCATGCTTCAAGAAATGCACCTCCTTGGAAATTGTTGTCCCTTCCTTGCGCGCTATGGATACGATAGAATATGGCACTCCGGCTTCTCCAGGGGCTCCCGCGGGGTGGCTATCCTCTTGAGGCGCACTCTGCCCTTTGTCCTTTCCCAGGTGACTCACGACCCGCAGGGGTCATTTGTATCAGTTTGCGGCTCATTAGCTGGCTCCCCTATCAATCTGATATCTGTCTATGCACCCCCCCTCGATGCTCTCGCCTACACTCACCCATACCGCTGCCTTGGTGAACACTATGCCTCTGGGCACCACGATTGTTGGGAGGCGATTTTAATGCAGTTTCCTCCCCGGCCCTTGACACAACAGGTCCTCCCCCTCCGCCTCTCGTACGGCACAAGCGAGGCAGCTCAAGAACTGGTCCGAGTCACTGGGCCTCTGTGATACATGGCGCACATGGCACCCCCGCACCACGCAATTTACACACACCTCCGCGGCCCACCAAACACAGGCGCGCATAGATGCGATCTTTGTCCCTGCACCTGAATGCTCAGAGATTATAGATGTCCGCATCCTGCCTCGAGGTATCTCCGACCACTCTCCAGTGCTTCTTAGCATGGGGACTCCCCCTCCTTCGGCCCGCCAAACATGGAGAATGAACGCATGGTTCCTCCAGGACAAGGAATTCAAAAAGGTGGTGGGGACGGAACTCAAGCAATACTTCCTCACCAACGACGGCTCCGTAGCCTCTCCGGGTACCTTATGGGAGGCAGGAAAGGCAACCATCCGGGGGGGTCGCAAAGGGACAGCTCAAGAGCCAGAGGCAGGCACAATTGCGAGAAATCTCTTCGAGGGAAGCGCAGGCGCTTCGCTTGGAACAACTATTATCTCTGTCTGATGATGCCGCCCAGGCCCGACAGCTTGCCCACCTTCGGGAAGAAATTAGGCAACTATCTCTGGACGCTGCTAAGCTCCTATGGAGGTCGTCGGTAGCGCGAATTTATGGCTGGGGGGACAAGAACGGTACGATCTTGCACAGGCTAGCCACATACCCCAGGGCGAACCGCATTATCCCAGAGGTGGCAGACGAGGCCGGAACGGTGCACCGCGCCCCAATGGCGATGGCCAACACCTTTGCCGCCTATCAGCGTTTATACACAGCACGTGCCCCTGACCTCTCGCTCGCTGATTTCCTTGAGCGAGGTAGGGTGCGTCTCCCTCGCCTGGAGGCGACCGCCCAGAAGGATTTGGAACGCCCCATTTCTCTGAAAGAAATCGAAGAAGCGATTTCCACTACCTCCTCGGGCAAGACCCCGGGCCCAGATGGCCGTCCCCAGAAATATTACGCGGCATACTGCGAAATTCTAGTGCCCTGTCTGGCCGACCTGTTTCAGGAAGCGGTGGAAAGAGGTTCCTTTCCGCCAGAAACGGACATCGCCACCATCGTGGTCCTCCCAAAATCCCAGCCTCCCTCGCGTCACTGTGCGGACTATCGTCCTATCTCCCTCCTTAATACGGAGGTTAAGCTGTATGCCGCCATTCTGGCCCAGCGGTTGAAGCCCTACTTGGCCTCCCTGGTCCACCCAGACCAATGTGGCTTCATGCCTCAACGTGGGACCCGCCATTGCCTCCGGAGGCTGCAGCTGGCTCTAGCCCACCGGCACTTGCTAACCCCATATTTGGCTCTCCTGTCCATAGATTTCGAAAAGGCATTCGATTCGGTGGATTGGACGTATTTACAGGATGTGCTGGCCGAGTTGGGGTTTGGGCCTCAATTTAGGGCCCTGGTTCAGGTCCTTTACGCCCACCTGCGAGTGCATGTGCTGGTCAACGGTGTACTGTCAGAGGCCTTCCCCATTAGCAGGGGCACTAGACAGGGATGTCCCCTCTCACCATTGCTATTCGCCCTGGCAATGGAGCCCTTGGCCTCCCTGGTGCGGGCTGAGGACCGAATTCGTGGCTGGGAGTGGCCCAATGCGGAAACGGACAAGATCGCACACTATGCGGATGACGTCCTCATTTTTCTGGCTGACCCAGCCTTCTCGGGGCCATACTGCCTCCAGATCTTACAATCCTTCGGGCAGGCCTCTGGGCTTCGACTGAACCCCAGGAAATCAGTCCTGGTTCCACTGCACCTCTCTAGGGACTGCTACGATTGGCAATCCACCATACCGCTTCGGCGACACTCCTTTAAATACTTAGGGATATGGATCACCCTTCTTCCCGAATTAGGCTGGTCCCTCAATGTCGCCCCATTAGTTAGAAGGCCAAAGAGGATCTCCATAAGGGGAAGACGCTTCCCCTTAACCCCCTGGGGAGGGTCGCCCTGTTTAAAATGATGATACTCCCTACATTTCTTTTCGTCCTCCAGAATACCCCCTTCTGCTTCCCCAGGTCCTGGTTCCGGGAGTTGGACAGTCTAGCCACCAAGTTTCTCTGGAATGGGGGGAGGGCACGCCTGGCTCTGTCTGCTTGCCGGATCCCCTCCTTCGACGGGGGAATGGGGATGACACACTTATACCTTTACTTCCTGGCTGCGCGTCTCCTGGTGGTCCATGACTGGTTTAATGGGGGCTGGTCTGATCCGGCCTACCGGCTCGAGCTGAGTGAGCTGGGACTACCTACAATTCAAGCAATGCTGTACGGGGGGCCCATTCCATCCCAACTACCTGACGTGACGCGCTCCGTGTTCTTGGCCTGGCGGGCCTCGTTGCGCCACACCGGTTGGACGCGTAAGCTCACTCAATGTACACCCCTCTGGCATGGGGCTTGGCTCCGGGAAGTTAGTGGGCTGCAGGGGTTTAAATCATGGGATCTCATTGGCATTTCACACCTAGGGGATGTATGGGCTAAAGGCCATATGCTTTCCTTCCAGGAGCTCCAAACTCGTTACTCCTTACACTCTTCCCAATTCTATAAGTATTTGCAGCTGCGGCATGCCCTCCAAACCCACATCGCGGATGACACGAGGCTCCCCGAATACAGCCCTACAGAGGCGCAGACAATGCTGGGAGATCTAGGCAAGGGGGGCATCTCCCGCATATACCGCACCCTAGTCAACAACACTCCCACCTCCCTGGATAAGTTGAGGGACCAATGGGTGGAATGGGTGGGCCCCCTCGACGAGGTGGACTGGCGCGACGCCCTCATGGCACCCAGGACAGTCACCACCTCTGCCAGACTTAAGCTGATCCAACTCTACTATTTGCATGCGGCTTATCTCACTCCCCTGCGCCTACACCGAGCGGGCTTGCGCCCAGACGCGTCTTGTGCGAGATGTAATCATGCCCCGACTGATTTTTCCATGTGGTTTGGTCATGCCCCCGACTGGAGCGATTTTGGGGGGCCATTGAAGAAGAGCTTACGGAGGTCCTGGGTTGGGAGGTTCCTCATGACCCACGGCATTCACTACTGGGAATCACAGATGGGCTGGATGGGTCCAGGAGTGACAAGCTATTTTTTAATACAGCCATGATAGTGGCCAAGCGTGACATAGTGGCGGCATGGAAATGTCCTGACCCGCCGGATATTGGGCGGTGGCGAAGGGGGGTGGACTGGTGTGTGACCCAGGAGAAGGCCCTTTACGTGGCGAGAGGGTGCCCCAAAAAATACCGAAGGGTGTGGGGGAAGTGGTTGGGTACTGTGGAGGGTTCGGAATGATTTGTCTCGTTATTTTTGCCTGTGTATGTCTTATGGGGTGCCGAATTGTGGGATACTCTAACTGTGAGAATGTAACTGATCAACTGTCCTCCGTGCTTTTGCTGATTTGTTCTATGCGTTGTAAAACAATAAATTTGATTATCCAAAAAAATAAATAATCTAGATTGGGGCATTGTAGGCTGTGTATACATGCAGAGTAAGCCCAAAAGAACAGCTGGCGTCTGCACGGGGTTTTCCAGACGGTGGTAAAGCCTCAAGTAAAGTTTGCTCAGCTGGCATAACTTATTGTGCAGCTTCAGGACGCGACAATTGCACAAGGCACCAAGGCTGTTGATTCTTACCGGTACCTCATTTGTGTGTTTTTTCCAAAGCTCTATTTACCTCTGGGCGTCCCTTGTTTGTGATCTTTTGCTATAAAAACCCATGTAACCATTGTTCAGCGCGCTCTCTCCTTGAGTATCTCTATGGTGCTTGTCGGACGGAGCCCCATTCATGAATGCTAAATAAATAACCTATGGTTTGTACTTCGCTCCAGTGTCGATTCCTCCTTACTTGTTAAGAACCCGTGGACGAAGTGGTGACCCTGCACCAGTAGATTATTAATAATCTGCTTCCACAAATTGGCGCCCAAACGTGGGGCCCCATCAAGGGCTTGCAGTCGGACCAGGGGAGGAGATCGGGTCGGTAAGACGAACTTCGCTGAGGGGCGCCCCACCTGAAGAAACTAGTGTTGCTCATGGTCCAAGGTGATTTTTCAGCTCTCCGACTCTGATCTTCCTGGCGGCTGCTGGCCTTGACTGGGGCCTTCGGATGGTCATTTTTTTTGGATCAGGGAGGATCGACAGGTGGGAGTCGTAGACTACACATAAGGTAAATTGGTTCATTTGGTTAGAATTTGTTTTGTATTTGCCTTGGCATTTGTTTGGTATCCGTTCGGAATCTGCTTGAAATTTTGGAATTTAGAATCTGTTTTGGAACTTGCTATTTGTTTTGACTAACGTTTTTTCTTACAGGTAATGTGAGAATATTTTTTTATTTCTCTCTGTTTATAAGTTTTTTTTTATATCTTATATAACATGCCTGTGATTAGCACTCTTTGGAAGTTTTGTTGTTGCTGCTGTGATAAGCAGAGCATTTTGGAAGCAAGTCAGCCGGCGCCACCAGAAGGTACGCCGAATTTTGAGATGTACATCAAATATGGTATTTGTCCCATCATGTATAATGCATTGTGGAACAAATATACAAAAGGGGATCCCCAGTTGAAATGGCCATTAGAGGGAACAATGGACCCTCACAAACTCGAGTATTTAGAGAAACGATTGTTTTTAAAGAAAGTTAGGCCAGCCATGTTTGACAGTTTGCGTATGTGGAGGAAGGAAGTAAAGGAGCGGCAGCTCAAGGCAGAGAAGGTACAAAGGAAAAAGGAAAGGAAGACAGAGTATCAGAAGAATAAGGAATTGAAGGATAAGGAAGTTCAGGAGAAAAAGGAATGTTTAGATAGAGAGCATAGATTATTAATATCTAAGGAATATATAGTTAGACCAACAGTAGCAGTTCAGGTCCACCAAGAGGATGTGGATTCAGATATTGATGGATTATTGACTGAACGACCCCCACCCCCATATGTACCCTTAACACCTCTTCCCCCTGGACCACCAAATGTCGTTCCCCTTGTACCTCCGGTTCCACCTCTTTTGCCCGCGGTTGTCCAGCTCCCTATTTTCCAACCAGTACATCCTCTACCCCCCCCCCCCATCCCAGGCCACTGCGCCCCCATCCCAGGCTACTGCACCCGAAATGACTGATGATCCCGTACTTTCTGCATCTGTCTTGACCCCTCGAGTTCTTCGTTCTAATGTATCTCAATCACGTCAGGATGTGATAAGATTGATGGTATTAAATTGGTTTGTGATCTAGAAATGGAGGTAGGAGAAATGATAGATCAGATACAGGATTTTTCTGAGGGCGAGCTTCTTTGTCTCATAAATAAGCTTTCTCATCAACTTATGGTCCAATGGGAGATGACTACAGGCCAGAATGGCCCTGATGATGTTAGAGCTATTAATCAACAGTGTCAGATAGGAGCCTTCCCTGTGAGTAGAATTAACAATGCCATAGCAACGATAATTGGATATCGTAATGAACTCTCTTCCTCTCCTCGAATAAGACCTATGAGGGAAGCCGCGCCACAATTCATTCCTGGAAGAGGGAATGCAGATAATGATGACCCTAATAGTCCTGATGCTAAAGCCCATTTTTTGTACAATTGGATATATACGCCCTGGAAAAGGACGGATGTACTCACTTTAAAAGCCTCTTTACCAGACATACGGAAAAGTCCTAGAGGATTTTATGATGATGTACAGGCAGCCATTGATTCTTGTGTCATGACCTTAGCAGATATTGATATGTTTTTGGTATGATCCTGCCACCAGATATGTGGCGACTTACCCGGAAACAGGATCATGCTGTTGATTTAGGAGGAGACTGGACGGCCATTATAGCAGCCGACAGGGATAGGAAACCTGGTCAGAAACCTAGTCAGCTTATACTGGATCTTCCTGGTAACATACTTACTTACATAAAAACGATGGTTCCGGCCAGGAAAATAGATTGGGCACTTCTCACTGCTTGTAAACAAAAACAGGGAGAGGCCGTCCCTGATTTCTTTACTCGCTTTGAGGAAGTGTTCCAAGATTTTAGTGGGCAAGATACATCTACACCTACGGGTGCACATTTATTTGTAGATCGATTTGTGGGAAATTTACTTCCTGAGATATTGGTTCGCTTAAAAATTCTGAGAGTACATGGGCTTCAGTAACCCCGAAAGCTATATTAGATATGGCTCAGTATTACCAGAATCAGGTGAACACTGAGCAAGAACGGAAAGAAGGAAAATTAAAAGAATTAAAAACTAAGGTAATGATGGTCCAGGCCTATGGACCTCAAGGTCGAGGTCGTGGTCAAAATTATGGTCAGAATTTCAGACAAACACCTCCAGTAGGGCAACCGCGTAGACAGACATCACTAGGGCTGGATCAATGTGCTTATTGTAAGGAGAAAGGACATTGGCGTTCAGAATGTCCTGTTTTAGCTGCTGGTGGGAGAGGAAGGGGACAAGACAGTGGTAGCCGGGGGACTTCAGCTCCCCGACAGCAGCCACAGCAGGTTCAAGCTCCAGAGAGAAATAGGTCAGGAAATTATTTTGATCAACGAAGTAATCAATATTCTATGGAGGATTGGGAATCAGAGGAAACTGTGGGAACACATTTTGCCAAGGACAGCGTAGGACAAGGAGGACCAGTTGAGATACCTGTAGACCAGTCAGGGCCCTATATAACAGCCACTATCCTTGGGCAGGATCAGAAATTTTTAGTGGATACAGGGGCGACAAGTAGTGCAATATCTCAGAAACTGGTCCCTGGGACACCCTTGTCTGGCCAAGTAATTACATCAATAGGATTTGATGGAACACCAACTCCTAGCCCTGTGTCCCAAAAACTACCTTTGCAGGTTAAAAATTATCACTACAGCCCCCTTTTACTTCCCCCACATGCTCCAGACAATCTGATGGGACTCGATCTTTTGAAATATTTCCATGCTACTATACATTGCTCCTCATCTGGAGTACGTGTCATTTTTGGGAAAAGGACATTACCTAAACAATATAATTTCTCTTTATGTTCGGATCTTGATTCTGTCCCTTCATGTGTTTGGGCTACTGCTGACACAGATGTGGGAAGAATGGACATTTCCCCAGTACATATACAGGTTCGGGAGGATGTTTCCTTACCAAGAGTCCCGCAATATAAAATATCAAAAGAAGGTGAGGTTGCACTGATATCTATCATTGATGACATGATACGTACAGGAGTTGTTGAGGAAGTTTCCTCTAATGTATGCAATAGCCCCATTCTCCCCATCCTAAAACGGGGCGATGGAACAGGGGACAAGATTTACCGATTTGTGATTGACTTAAGGGAAGTCAACAAAATAGTGATTCCTCAATATCCTGTCGTCTCTGATATTACGACCTTGTTGACATTAATCCCACCTACAGCTACTGTGTTTTCTGTTATTGACCTCAAAAACGCTTTTTTCTCTATTCCAATACATGAAAACAGTAGATATCTATTTGGATTCTCATTACGGGGCCGCTCATTTAGATTTTGTAGGGCTCCACAAGGGTATACAGAAAGTCCTAGCATTTACAGTCAGGCACTTAAACGACAGTTGGATGAACTCCTCTTGCCACCAGGAGTTACACTTGTGCAATATGTCGATGACATTTAGGCCATTCTCTCCCTATTGTATCATCTTGCTGTTAAGGGACACAAGGTCTCTAAGAATAAGCTGCAATATTGTCAGTCTGAGGTCACTTATTTGGGTCACCTCTTGTTTAAGGAAGGCCGCTCTCGGACTAAAGATAGGATTCAAACTATCCTACAAATCCCTATTCCTAGTACTCAAAAAGAAGTCAGGGCACTTATTGGTATTACTTCCTACTGTAGACAGTGGATCCCCAACTTCTCACTTATCATCAAACCTCTTTTGTCCCTTGTTACTAAAGACACTCCCTCTCCTCTACCATGGACATCTGAATGTCAGGAAGCATATCAGTAGCTTTGTGCATCCCTTTGTTCTGCTCCAGTATTAGGCACTCCAGACTATGCTAAGCCTTTCATATTATATGTACACGAGAGAGAAGGATGTGCATTGTCAGTTTTGACACAACCATATGGTAGTAAACATCGTCCATGTGCTTACTTTTCGGCTGTATTAGACCCAGTGGCAAGAGGACTTCCAGGCTGTCAGAGCAGTTGCTGCCACCGCCATCTCTATACGACAATCTGAGGGGATAGTGTTGAGTAACAAGCTTATGGTTATGGTACCCCATTCCGTAGATGCGCTTCTGAACCAGACTAAAACACTTGACTAGCGCTAGACTCACAGGATACGAACTTACGCTTTTGGCACCTCATATTACACTCAAGAGATGTTTGACATTGAACCCAGCTACATTGTTACCTTTGCCAGCCGAACAAACTCATGAGATACACGATTGTATTTTCCTAACAGAAGAACAAACTAAGGGGAGAATAGATCTTAAAGATACACCTTTGTTAGATCCTGAAGGGGAATTATGGGTGGATGGTTCTTGCTTGAAATTACCTGATGGCACCACTTCTGCATCTTATGCTATAACCACATTACAAACTGTGGTAGAAACAGCCCGTATTCCGCAAAAATCTGCCCAAGGAGCTGAACTTATTGCGCTTTTGAGGGCTTGCGAACTCAGTCAGGGATTATCAGTAAATATTTATATGGATAGCCAGTATGCATTTGGTGTGGCACACAATTTTGGCGAGCTTTGGAAGGAACGGGGATTCCTAACCTCCCATGGTTCTAAAATACAGCATGGTGAATTGGTAGATAGCCTTCTTACTGCCTTGACATTGTCAAAGAGTGTAGCCATTATCAAATGTAGTGCCCACAAGAAAATTACAGACAAGGAAATGCTTTCGCTGACGAAGTAGCACGAGATACTGCAAGTGCACTCACGAGTAAAGTATATGTACTACGATCCCAAGCTGAAAGATGGGAAAAATTGTATGCCGAGATTAAGGAAATACAGCAGTCAGCCACTGAACAAGAAAAGGCAGAATGGCAAAAGGAAGGAGAGTTAGATGATGAGGGATGTTGGAGGTCAAAGGATATGTCGAAATGGAAGTTGCCCTATGCTTATTTATTACCTTTTGTGACTATGGCTCATGGACCTGCTCACGTTAGTGCCAAAAACACCATCTCCCAACTAGAACAGGTTTGGGATAATAAGCACATTCGGAAAACAGCTGAGCATTTGGTCAAACATTGCATGATATGTTTACAGCACAATCCTGGGAAGGGAGTATCAACCCCAAGGCCAAATGTAATCAAAGAAATACAGTACCCTGTTTTGAGTGATTACCTAAAAAACTTGACTGAAAAACTGTCTCTGATTCATCAGCAGGTGCGTGAAGCTATACCAGACAAATCAGAGGGTCCGGCTCATGGTCTCCAACCGGGAGAGTTTGTCTTAGTAAAAAAACTTCCAACGTTCTAAGAATTTGGAGCCTCGCTGGAAGAATCCGGAGCAGATCCTGCTTGCGACTCGAACTGCTGTCCGTGTCACCAACAGACGCCATTGGATAAATGCCACGCACTGCAAGCGAATCCCAGCTACTGTTCTCCAGCCAGAAGGCAGAAATTATCTTAAAGACATCTTACAGACTCAGAAAAGTGTTGCTCCTCTGAACGAAGACACTTTGTTTCCTGATCAAACTGTACCATCGGCATCAAGGTGTGATTTACGACCAAGGAAGGGAAGGAGCAGATAGAGATACCGGAGGACCAGTTTCAATTAGTGGAATGGTTCGGCTGTGACACGGTAGGATCACAGAACCGGCTGAACTAGGTTCAGTGAAGGTTGTGGTACGTGTTCAGCAGTGGTACCTGGATCTCTCTCCAACCTGTGGTTGTATTGATACCGAGAAGAAATGCAGAAATTGGGATCTGAAATGTGCTCCAAAGACAAGACTCTGTGTATAGTGACTCTGATCATATCGTTGATAATATTGGCAGCAGTTTTCTGGACAATGGAGAAAGTGATTCCAGCTCGAAACCTATTGCCCACTACTGCTCCTGTCCCCACGGAACACTATTACTTGACTTATTTCCACTTGGGGTTGGAAATTATTAATGGGAATAGTAATTATAGGAGCCATCTTTCTCACTTGCTGCTGCTGCATTCAATGTGCTCCTATGATATGTTCAGCTTGTATAACCACTTGTAATCATATTAAACCTCCCTCGATTAATGTTCATGAATTGAATCGAGAAATGATGATGCACACTGAAATTTACGAACTTATGAACATTGATATACGAGATTAAATTATATGTACTTTTTTAGAATGGATTCAGCATAGCTGAAAAGGAAGGACTGTTAAAATGTAAAATCTGATTCTCTTGTTTTTTGATTAAGCTATGCCTCATCAATTTTTCACCCCTGCCATGCTTTCAGCCTGGCTCTATCCTTGACACTGCATCTGTATAAACATGAGTAAAAAAATCGAGATTGGGGGCATTGTAGGCTATGTATACATGCAGAGTCAGCGCAAAAGAACAGCTGGCGTCTGCACGGGGTTTTCCGGACAGTGGTAAAGCCTCAAGTAAAGTTTGCTCAGATAGCATATCTTGTTGTGCAGCTTCAGGACTCGACAATTGCACAAGGCACCAAGGCTGTCAATTCTTACCGGTACCTCATTTTTGTGTTTTTTCCAAAGCTCTATTTACCTCTGGGCGTCCCTTGTTTGTGATCTTTTGCTATAAAAACCCATGTAACCATTGTTCAGCGCGCTCTCTCCTTGAGTATCTCTATGGTGCTTGTCGGACGGAGCCCCATTCATGAATGCTAAATAAATAACCTAATGGTTTGTACTTCGCTCCAGTGTCGATTCCTCCTTACTTGTTAAGAACCCGTGGACGAAGTGGTGACCCTGCACCAGTAGATTATTAATAATCTGCTTCCCAACAGTCCTGGTGGACTGAACGGACAAAATGCCAGCCTCGACCGACATAGCTGTCCAAGCAGCAGTGCTTCACAAATGTGTGAAGTGATGCCCAGGACAGGTACCCCTCATGCTTACACAGTAGTAGCAAACTTGGCCCTGGTAGAATTTGCCCTTAGCCCCTATGGAGGCTGCCAGTTAGCTAGTGCATAGCAGATTTTGATGAAGAGTACAATCCATCAAGAGATGGTCTGTTTCTGCACCGCCTTGCCTTTTTTCGCTCCAGCGAACCCAATGAAAAGCTGATTGCCCACCGCATGTTCTTTGGTGCAATCGATGTAAAATGAAAGGGATCTTTTGTGTCCAAAAAATTGAGTCTCTCAACTTCCTCACAAGAAGGAGGTGGGGTGAAAAAGGTCAGTAGCATGATGCTTTGGTCGACATGGAAAGGAGTCACCACTTGCGGTAGAAAGGAGGCACTTGTCCAAAGAACTAATTTGTCCGGGTAGAGGCTAGTTTATGGAGGTGTAACCGAAAGAGCTTGAAGCTCACTGACCCTCCTGGTTAATGTAATGGCCACCAAGAATACTGTCTTAAAGGACAATAGTACAGAGAACGGCTATGCAGGGTCTCAAATGTGTGACACATAAGGAATGTCAGAACCAGATTGAGGTTCCATAGGGGCATGACAAAAGGGGTAGGAGGGAACAAATGTTGCAAACTCTAAGGGAAATGTGTCACAACAGGTGACTTGAACAGTGAGGGCAAATCCAGTAGTCACAAAGAAGCAGAGATGACAGAAAGATAACCTTTAACCGTTCCCAAGGCAAAGCCTTCCAAGGCTAACAACACAAACAACAGAACCTCTGACTAGGATGCAGTAAGTGGATCAACATTTCAGGAGGACCACCAAGTCATAAATCTGTCCCCCATGGCAGGAGTATACAGCTTTTGTTAAGAGACACCTGGCTGCCAGGATGACATCACAGATCTCGGAGGAAGATCAAAAGCATTAAACTGTTGCCGCTCAATCTCTATTCATTAAGGTGGAGCGTGCGCAGGTTTGGATGCAGAACCGTGCACTATTGCTGTGACAGAAGGTCCTCCCAAAAGGGCAGCCTGATTGGCTGAGAGATGCTCATGCTTCGGAGTTCAGGATACTAAACCCTTCTTGCTCAAACCAGAGCCACCAGGATGACTTGGGTCCTGCTGGTACTGCTCTTCTTGTGAACATGGGGCATGAATGGTATAGGTGAAAAGGCATACAGGAGTCCCGGGTTCCAGTCTAATCAGAATACATCTCCAAGCAAGAGCAGCTGTGGAAACTCCAAAGCACAGAAGTGCCAACAGTGCGCGTTCTCAGTGGTGGTGAATAGATTAAGCCAAGGTTGTTTCCATTCTCGGAAGAGACCTAGCGCCATCTCCGGATGTAGATGCCAATCATGATCTGCAAGGCATCGGCGGCTGAGTTAGTTTGGCTGGCGTTCAGAGATCACGCCAGGTGCTGCATGACCATAAAATGCCCTGGTACTTCAGCCAAGTCCAGAGGAGCAGGGCCTCGTGAAACAGTATCCACTACCCCACTCCACTCTGCTTGTTGCAAAACCCTATGGCAGTGGTGCTGTCCATGAACACCTGAACTAGCCTTCCCTTGATGGATGGGAGGACGTCCTTCAAAGCCAAGCAGATAGCCCTCAGCTCCAGAAGATTGGTATGAAGTTGAGATTCTGCTTGAGACCAGCGTTCTCTGATCTCCACCTTCACCAGGTGGCCGACCCAACCCAGAAGTGTTCCATCAGTCATCACTGTGAGCTACAGGTGGGGCAGGGAGAGGGGGGTCTGCCTCTGATCCAAATGGCAGTTCATTAACCACCACTGCAGATCTTTTGTATTCTCCTATGAAATCTGGACCAGGCGAGAGAGATTCCCCTGGTGCTGAGCCCACTGGAACTTCAGATTCCACTGCAGACACCACATCTGCCATCAAGCATACTTCACCAGCAGGATGCAGGAGGCCATAAGACCCAGCAGCCTCAAAGTCAGTCTCACCAAATTTCAGGACCGAGGTAGAAACATCAAGATCATAGCCCGAATATCCTGGGCTGTCCGCTGCGGAGAGTAAGCACACAACTGCACTGTGTCCAGAATCGCTCCAATAAAAGGGACCTTCTGAGGAGTCAGGTGTGACTTTGGCATGCTGATAGTGAACCCCAGCAAGTGCAAAAGATTCACCGTAATCTGGAGGTGGGCATCAACTGCCTGTGGTGAGACCGCCTTCCACAGCCAGTCTTCAAGGCAGGGGAAGACTGAGACCACTGACCTCCGCAGATGTGCTGCAACCACTGCCATCACTTTTGTGAGCATTTGAGGGGCACTAGTAAGGACAAAGGGGAGCACAGCAAACTGGAAATCCCCATGGCCTACTATGAACCGCAGGTAACGCCTGTGGGCTTGCAGGACAGGGATGTGGAAATCTGCATCCTAAAGGTCCAACGCTTCCATCCAGTCTCCAGGGTCCTGGGTAGACATACCCTGAACTAAGGTGAGCATTTTGGATTTCCCTTTCTGTAGGAAAGCGTTGAGAGGTCAAAGATCTAGGATAGTATGGAGGCCTCTGTCCTTTTTTGACATCAAAAGTAGCAAGAATAACAACCATGCCCTACTTCTGATGCTGGCACCCTCGCGATGGCACCATTAGCAAACAGAGCCTGCACTTCCTAATGGAGCAAGGAAAGATGGCCCTCTGTCAGCTGTTCTGGGAATGGTAGCAAGAGTGGAGAGGTTTCCAGGAATGAAAGGGCATAACTCCTCTGATTTGATTTTATATAACTAATGACTAGGGCGTCTAGACGCTGATACCCACATTGGAGGAGAGTTGGCAAAAGAAGAAAAAGAAACTGATCTATGAAGAAGGAAAGCATAATGTCTTATTGATTAAAAAGCCAAGTTTTAAGAACCTTCCTGAACTGGAGCAGTTCTGAAGAATTTTTTAGGTGCAAAGCACAGGTGTTCACCAGTTTAGACGTAGTAATGACGAAACATCTGCTTCCCCAGTTGGCCAACCTAAACCCATGGACAATTGCGAGGTTCGCAGTAGAGGAGAGAAGAGTATAGGGCATACCAGCGAAACTTGTGTTTTAAATACTCGGGTCCACAGACGTGCAAGGCTCTAAAGGTGATGCACAAAGTTTTAAAATCAATCCGCTTCCTTATGGGAACCCAGTGAAGCGAAACAAGTGCCTGTTTGTCAGACTTGCGCCTGAGGATCCCTACTAGGAGTAGGGGTGCCGTATTCTGGAGGCTCTGTAGTTTCCACGTTAATCCTTTCTAAAGATTAGTGAACAAAGCATTGCAATAATCTAATTTGGACACAACGAGAGCCAAGACCACTGTCTTTTGAAGCTCATGCGGCATAAATGGAAACACTTTCCTAAGCAGTTATAAAATTAGGAAGGTGAAGGAAGTGGTGACATTAATCAGGTTCTTGAAAGATAGAGAGGTATCAAAAATGATTCCCATGTTTTTTGCTTTGGTGGTGGATGTGGGATGCACACTTAATTCTTGTGGCCATCAACTAGGTGATTCAGTACAATTTGAAGCTCCCACTTGTCAGAGGTTATTTCTTGCAATTGGGGCAGGTTGTGCCTGATCCTGTTACCAACAAGATGGGTGTGCTGCGTAGAGGACCCATTAAAGAGGTTTGGAGGCTGCGGCAGCCAGGTGTGCACCCCATATCCTCTCCGGGATCCGCTTCCTCGGCCACAAAAGGCCTGGGAAGCTTGCTGGCCTCAGGGGTAAAGGTTGGTATTGCAGACACCCATGGAAGCCATGGCATCGGAGAAAGGACTATTGCCGGGAACCCAAGGAAAGTTATGGGATCTGGCGGTGTAGGAAGCTGGCTCTGTATACACTATACCAAAGTGAGGTATAGTGTGCACAGAGTCCAGTGGATCCCCAAAGGTAGGCAGAGGTAAAGTTAGATAGCACCACACTTTCTATTTGTGGTAGTGTGGTCGAGCAGTAAGGCAGCATCAGAGGACAGTGTTAAGCATTTGTTGTACACACTCAGTCAGCAAATGAATTCACACACTCAAAGACTGAACTTCAGACCAATTGTTTTTGTATAAAAATATTCTTTTAGTTATTTAATTTTCTAGAACCAAGCAAGCCTGGCACAGGTAAGCAATAAGTACTTTACAGTAGTAATGCAATTGAAATACAGTTTGAATGATAATTGTATATGCACTTTGATTTGATTTACAGTATGGATGCAGAGAAATGCAATACTTAGTAAATACAGTACATAGACTTGAATAGGCTTTTTAGTAAAATAGCAGGTAAGTAACTTTTGAGATTACTAGGCTTACACAGAGTAGTATACCTAGATACTACTCTGGGACATTTCCTGAAAACAGTTAAGTAAAATCGTTTTTGTTAGATTATGCCACTAGGTTGTGGGAGCAAAGCTCCTGGACTTTAGCTCAGGGCAAATGGGGAAACAAAGTAGCACCAAAGGTGCACCCTCAGCGGCACTAGGGCAGCCGGGTGCAGAGTGCTGTTTCGACGTAGGACGCCCTGTTGTTTTCAATGGAGAACCTCCGGTTTGGAAAGACACTGCAGGCTTGGGGACGAAGGTCTTCTGGGTGCATCCACCACTTCGAGAGGTAAGTTGGGAAGTTAGGGGTTGGTTAGGCACCATCGGTTTGGGCACACAAGGCCGTGGGGCGTCGGGTGCAGGGTTGCCTTTTGGGGTCGGATCTTCTTACCAGCTCCTGGTCGCGGTTAGGGAGGCCTTCTGGATTTAGGCTGCAGGCGTCAGCTGGAGGTTTGAGGCAGGTCAGGGGTCGCAGGATCTCGGGTGACGATCGCCGGAGGGACCTCCTCGTGGTGTTTGCCCACTCGAGCTCGGGCCGTGGACGGCGGGTGCAGAGTGGGGCGGATCCGTGGTGTCCGGCCGGAGCCAGACGTTGCAGATGAACAAATCCGGTGTTCACGGGAGACAAAGTCTTTGTGCTTGAAGGCAGGCAGGTCCTCCGGGGTTTTCGAGGTTGCTGGCTGCAGGACACACTGGGATTTCGCAGGAGCAGGTTCGAGGGGGAGACAGGCCGGTAGGGCTGGCGCCAAGTCAGTGGGCGTCTTCCTCTTGTTAGCTGCTGCACGGCTGTTCAGTCCTTCTTCTTCTTCTTGTTGCAGGTTCTTGTCTGAGGAAGCAAGGATCAGGGGTGCCCCTAAATACTACATTTAGGGGCGTTACAGGTAGGTAAAAGGCAGGGACCAATGGGACCCTTCCCTGGGGTGGGTACACCCCCTATTATGCCACCCTCCAGTGGGAGGGGGGCATGAGCCTGTCCCTGGTTGGCGGAGTCCCCCCATCTTCAAGATGGCGTGGACTGAGAGTTGTGCTTCACCTCGCCTCCCCCACCTGAGGGGTGGAGTTGGCACAGGTGGGCACACCTCTCTTCCTCACTTGTTTTTCCCGCAGGTTCTCCCGCCCAAAGTGGGGGTCAGAACCAGTGGAGACCAGTTGCTGAGAGCAGCAAGTGGTCTGGGGAAGCTCACAAAGGCGGCAAGCCTTTGAAGCTTCCCCTTCGTGAACCCTGCCCATCCTGGGGGAGGAGGCTTGGCACCTCGTCCCAGGATGTGCATTGTTTCAGGACCCAGAGAGCAGCAGGCTCTCGACCCAGGGGTCCTGAAACATGTCTGGTGGTGGCAGCTGAAAGCAGCCACTCAGCCTGGACACTAGAGGTGGGTTAGTTTTCAGGGGGCATCTCTAAGATGCCCTGTGTGTGCATTTTTCATTAAATCCCACACTGGCATCAGTGTGGGTTTAATGTGCTGAGAAGTTTGATACCAAACTTCTCAGTTTTCAGTGTAGCCATTATGGTGCTGTGGAGTTCGTAATGACAAACTCCCGGCACCATATACTCTTAATGGCAGCACTGCACTTACAATGTCTAAGAATGGACTTAGACACTGTAGGGGTACAGGGCTCATGCACCTGTACCCCCACCACTGGTATAGTGCACCCAGCTAGAGGGGTGACTGATCTATGCCAGGGCAGTGGGTTGTAGGCATGGCATACAGAGATGTGTGCCATGTCGACTCTTCACTTTGTTCTGCACCAAAACACGTAGCCTGCAAAGGCAGTGTGCGTGTGTAAGGGTACAGGACCTCTAAGGCTGGCACAATAAGTGCTGCAGCCCTTAGAGGCCTTCTCTGGTCACAGTGCCCTGGGTACCTGTGGTACCATTTACCAGGGGCTGACCTGTGGCCAGAGATGCCAATTGGGTTTAGGCTTCAATGCAGTTTTAGGGAAAGAACATAGGCCCTGGGTACCTGATTAGCAGGAGCCCAGGGCACACTCAGTCAAAGCACATCAGCAATTCAGCACAAAGTGGGGGCAACCATGCAGAAAGAGGGCACTTTCTCACAGGAGGTGACTCCGGTATCTTTGAAACGCTTGACTGCAGTGGCCGCCTCGGCGGCAAATAGGCAGGAGCCATCAAAGGTGAAGTCTATCAGAGGCGATTGGACAGCCCCAGAAAAGCCAGTGGACGTCAAACAGCCGTGGAGAAGGAGTGATACTGTTGAGGCCATGGCCCTAACCTAGTGAGTAAGTGCTGTCCAGTCCACACTAAATTGTGAACTACGCTCCATCCCAGGCCATCAACCAATGCCTGGTTCAGAATGGCTCATCCCTCTTCAGGAAGCATGGGCAGCAGCTGCGCAACCAAATCCCACAAGGCGAGACTGTATTGGCCTAGAGACATGCAGTGTTCATTGATCACAATGACAAACTGGTAGAAGAGATGATCCGCTACCCAAAGGTACCCAGCATCTTGGATTCCCTATCCAGTGGGACAGAAGGAAATGCGCTAGGGTTTACGTAGGCTGTCAAAGCCTGCATCACCAGGCTCTCGGTAAAGGGATGCTGGGAAAGGAAGTCTGGGTCTCTGGGGGTGGGGCGATGTCAGCGGACAATCATTCTATGCACGGAGCCCCTGTGCAAGGTTTAGCCCAGGGAAAGATGCACCCTCCTACATGGCACGGCACTGAGGAGAAATCAGGCCAGAGTCTGGAGAGGTGTCCAGGCCACTGGCCTCACCCAGCTTCTCGTACCAGTTTTCCTCCTGGTAAGAGTCATTCTCCAGGAGGCCATAACTCTCTTCACCATCCCCTTGCTAAGACTTCTTCTTGCGCTTCTTGGAATTACCCAGCTTCAAAGACAATGAATTGGATCAGGATGACGATCGTTCGTAGGACTGGCTCTGAGAATGGGCCTGAGATTTCCCTCAGGCCTGGGACCACAGCGGAGCCTTCTCCTGCCACGTCACCAGGAGCTTCATCCACTTTCTGGTGGATCTAGAAAGAAAGGGCTTGAAATGTACACTGCATGCTGGTAAAAATCTCCCAAGACGACAGATATTAAGGTTATTATTTTTGAAGATAGGCCCTGTACTTAGACAGGCCTTCTTTACAGAAGTTGCATGGAAAGCCTCGGAGCATCTCTTGCCATGTATGTGGGAGCTACTTCAGGAGAAAACTGACAGCCGTACTTCTTGGCTTATCAGTTGAAGGGGTGATAAGAACTGGGCATTGTAACAAAGAAAGAAAAATAAATAAAAGGCGAGAAGAAAATAAGAGAGAGGGATACAGATCAATAAAGTGGAGAAAAAGAACAAACAAGATTAAAAGAAGGAGAAAAATGTGAACGACAAACATGAAATGTCAAGGAAAAGAAGAGAAAACTAAAATGGGGAGACTACACAAGAGGAGTAGAACTTGAAAAAAATTCACTAGCTAGACAAATAACTGATGGGGAAAGATAGAAAGAAAAGAGAAAGAAAAGGATCAAAGAGCACATAGAAATACATTAGGAAGAGGAAAAGGAAGAATGAAAAAAAATGAAAATGAAACAAGAGAAAGACATTAGGCAATAGGAAGAAACAACAAAATGGTGCACATTGCAAAAGAGGGAAGAAAATAAGTTACTTACCTGTAACTACGGTTATCCAGTATTGGTATCTTTCATAGATTCACATGCCTGAATCATTCCCCGTCGTCGAGATGGGAGTCCCACGGTACCATAATCAAGCAGTATTTAAATAATGCCATAGGCTATAATGGCCCTGTGCCATGTTTTATATAGCCTATCTATGTTCTTTTTTTTAAAAAGGACTAAATGTTGAATGCAGCCAATCAGCTGCTAGCACCCTCTAGAACCTTCCCAGCAGAGACAGTTTTCCTCCCAGCACAAGTGAGAATTGAGTGTCTTAATAAATAAATGGAAACAGCCTCTACGGGGAGGAGGGTGGGTGCATGTGAATCTATGAAAGATACCAATACTGGATAAACGTAGTTACAGGTATTTTCTTATCCAGTATTGGGGTATCTTTCATAGCTTCACATGCCTGAATCAGAGTAGCAAGCAGTCGCATCCAATTTTAGTTTGTCTGTAGCGGATGGTGGGTGACTCCTATCATGTAGTGAACCCCAAAAATTCAAAGTAACATGAAAAAGCCCCGAGGACTATACCTGTGCGTACTGTTATGTTTATCAATGTATGGAATATACTCTTGAATGAAGGGTAAAATATCACTTATATACTAGCATTTCCATATACGCAGCATTAGCGAGAGGAAAGGAAAAGAAACAATAGCGTAACTAATAGTACACCTTACTTAGTTATGCTTTATATCGTCCAATACATGCCAGTATTTGAAACCACCATAATAGCAAAAGACTCTTTCCAGTGGCCAGAAATAGGCTTACTCTAATGGAAGAGCTGATGAAGCACCACCTGGCCTACCGCGGCATCTGCATCCTGTGCGGATTCCAGGCAATAGTGCTGCATGAAGGTATGAGTGGTACTCCAGGTTGCAGCACGACAGATCTTTTCCAGAGTCACTCCCGCGAAGAGGGATGGTGATGTAGCAACAGCTCTGGTAGAGTGAGCCTTTGCCGTTCTTTCCAAAGGTTTGTTAGCTTTGACATGACAGAACTATATAACTTCTCTGACTTGGCCATAGGCAACAAGTAATTGATCAGTGTTTCGAATGTCCTTCGTTCTCTGAAAGTAGAACTTAAGGCAACGTTTGACATCCAGCGTATGTAGTGCTTGCTCTGCAGGCGTTGATGGTTGCGGAAAAAAGGACCGGAGTATAACCGGCTCATTGAGGTGGAATTGTGATGGCACTTTAGGAATAAATGTAGAATTAGTCTTTAGAATCATAGCGTCCTCCTTAAATATTAAAAAGGGTTTCTTAATGGTGAATGCCTAGATTTCGCTTACCCTTCTGGCTGAGGTGAGGGCCAGCAGAAGAGCGACTTTCCATGTTAGGAATTTCAATTCAGCCTAATGAATGGGTTCGAATGGTCTTTTCCTGAGTTTGGGCAAGGACCACGTTGAGGTTCCATTCCGGTGGAGGTGCTCGCACTGGAGGGAAAGTACGGAACAACCCATTCATGAATTGTTTGATCAGACTTGAGGCAGAAAGAGAAGTGGCACTGGAAGCTCTTCTATAGTGAGAGATGGAAGCCAGATGCACCTTAACCGAAGCGAAAGCTAAACCAGATTTTGCCAAGGAGAGGAGATATGGTAAAATCTGTTGAGGGGATACTTGAAATGGATGCAGACCATTTCGTTAGCACCAAAAACAGAACCTTTTCCATTTAAGTTCATACGTCTTGTTGGTGCTCTCCGCTCTACATTTCGAGAGGATATCCCTACACTCTTACGAAATGTTCATGTCTTTAAACTCCAAGAATTCAGGAGCCAAGCATGTAAGTGCAGTGACTCCGGATTCGAGTGGTGCACTTGACCGTTGTCCCTGGACAGGAGAGGAGGAAACAGCTGCAGACATATGGGTCTGGCTTCTGAAAGGTGAAGAAGTTCCGGGAACCAATGTTGCGTAGGCATATATCCTTGACCATCGCATCGAAAGGGCATTGCCCTGAGACCCCAGGAGGGGGAACCTGCTGGCATAGGACCGGCATTTGGCGTTGTTGTTTGTGGCAAACAGGTCCAGAGCTGGCTTTCCCTAAAGAGCAAATACTCCATCCAGCTGGAACTGGTTGAGTTCCCATTCGTGGCAATTGTCTGTAGCACTGCTGAGAGCATCTGCTAGCGTGTTGGGTAAACCTGGAACATGCTCGGCCCTGAGAGAAATTCTGTGCTCTGTTGCCCAGCTCCACAGTTCTGGCGCTTCCAAAGAAAGCGTGAGAGAGTTGGTCCCTCCCTGTTTGTTTATGTAGAACATACTGGTCGTGTTTTCCGTACGGACCAGTGCAGAAGCGTCTGCTATTCTTGGCAGTAAGGCCCGTAAAGAGAGGAATATGGCCTTCAACTCCAGGCTGTTGATATGATTTTGTTTTTGAGAATTGGACCATTTGCCTTGAATTTGAAGGTCCTGCAAATAACCTCCCCAGCCTTCCATGGAGGCATCCGTTGTTAGGATTGGGGTGTGGTACCACCATAGCATTGCTTTCTTCATGACCGGAGTAATCTGAATGATGTCTTCGAAAGATCCCGACGTTTGAAGCCATTGCTTTTGCAATTTTTCCTGGAGAGGTCGCATTTTGAGTCTGGCCAAGGGAACCAGGTCTATCGCTGATGAGCAAATCCCTAGGAGCGACTTGTATTTCCTTACTGAAACTGACTTTTTTCTTGAGATGGCCATAACCAATTGTCATAGACGGGTTTGACGTTCTTCCATCAAGAATGCTTTGCATTGGATTGTGGCCAATCTGGCTCCCAGGAATGGTACTATTTGTTTGGGGATAAATGAAGACTCTGTGACGTTGACTGTCAACCCCAGCTTGCTGAACAGTCGAAAACATCCGTTTGCTGTCCTTGTTTCTTGCTTTGCCGTAGGTGCCTTTAGAAGCCAGAAGTCAAAGTAGGGGAATACTTGGTGACCTTGAGAACATGGGGCTGCGGCCACCGGCGCGAGGTACTTTGTAAATATCCTGGGTGCCGACTTGAGGCAGAAAGGAAGAACTTTGAATTGGTAGTGGGTACCAGCCACCGTGAATCTGAGGAATTTTCGTTGCTTCCAATGAATGGGGATGTGGAAGCATGCGTCTTCCAAATCGAGGGAGGTCATGAAGACGCCTTTGCTGAGACGCTGTAAGATCTTGGCCAGATTTACCATCCTGAAAGTTTGCTTCCTCAGGAACTTGTTTAACTTTCTGAGATTCAAAATCGGTATCCATTCCCCGGACTTCTTCATAATCAAGAAACAACAGGAATAGAAACCTTGACCTCTTTGCAGAGTTGGAACTTCCTCGATAGCTCCTTTTGAGAGCATAACTTTTGCTTCTTTGTGCAAAAAGTGAAGATGAGGGGGAGGGGCTCCCCTGGGTGGAGTAGTTGGAGGTTTCTCTACAAACTCCTGAGTATGACCTAAGGCAATCAGATCCAGCACCCAACGGTCTGTTGTTATACTCTCCCATTGCTGGAAGAAACTGGAGATCTCTGCACCCATGGGAGGGGAAAGGGAGGGGGAGCTGGTACCCTGTTCAGATCTTTGCTTTCTCCCGTTATCTCTGCCTTGGTTCGATGCTCTCTTTCGGCCCCCTTGACGAGAGAAACCAGCCGTGGTAGGTAGCAGGTTGATAAGATTGCCTGTATTGTGGCTGGTAGGGCTGATATTGTTGTGCCTTCTGAAAGTTTCCTCTGTAGGTGGCAAAACCACGTCCTTTTGGTCCCCTGAACGGTATCTTCCTGTACTGGAGGGAGCCTAAAGATTTTGCTGTATCCGTATCATTTTTGATGGATAGAAGCGCCTCATCTATGTTTCCTAAACAAAGCGTCCTCATCAAATGCCATATCCAGGACCTTTGTCTGGACCTCTGGTCTAAAGGTGGTGGCTTTCAACCACCCTTGGCGCCACAAGACTTGCCAAGTGGCGAAACCCCGTGTTGGCTATGTCCATAGCGCAGTCGATTGCTTCAGAGGCTGCCCGCTCTCCTTCTAAGAGGATTTTTCTGGCTTCCTGCCTCTTGTCCTCAGGAATGAGGTCTAGTAAGGAGGCCATGTCTGACCACATCTGTCTATCATAGCGGCCAATGATAGCCAAAGAACTGGCCACCTTGATGGTAGTTGCAGCCATAGTGGAGAAACGCTTCCCCATGTTGTCCAGCTTACGCCCTTCTTTGTCCGGAGGGGTTGACATCGGGGTGGCTGGGTTCTTTGATCTCCTTTGTGTCGCCTGAGAAATAACAGAATCCTGCTTAGGGTGGCCTGTCAGGCAGGAAGGCGAATCTTCTGGGGCCCTGTACTTCTCTATACGAGAGAGCACTGGTGGTATCGTGGCCAGGGTCTTCATTATCTTCACTCCCTCTTGCCAGATGTAGTCTATGATTGGTATTGTTCGCATGGATTTCCTAGCTTTCTCTTTAAAATCATACAGGAAGCAGTACGTATGTTGAACAGCCATGGGGAGATGGAATCTATTAGAAGCCCTCTCCATTAAGTTGTGGAAACCCCCTATGTCTTCTGGAGGGGAATCCGCTGGATGGTGTGACGGAGGAGAGGGAGTGGGAATGTTGTAGTCCTCCCAAGGATCGGCAGGCGTAGGTGCTGAAATTTCACCTTTTTCTCTCCTCGTCTGAGGAGGAAGGGCTGACCGGATCAGGCTCTTGCATAGGAGGGCGTGGTACTCTAGGTGTCACTGGCGAAACCTGTGTTTCAAGGGACTGTGGTTGAACCTGAGACAGCTCCTCGTGAACATTTTAAGATGGAAATCTTTGTTTGTAGTCTGCCAGCATAGCCTGATGGTCCTGAATCCAGGATGGCGGACGTTGTGCCATCTCTCTAGGGCGAGATTCGTGAGTATATTCATAGTGTTGATAATGATGTGGCGGTGCCAGATAAGGTTGATAGTATTGTTCATCTTCATAGTCCTCGTCATCTTCCTGGCACTCAACATGCAACTCTGATGGACTATGCGCCACTCCGTATACTCCATCATCATCTCATCATCTTCTTCTGACTGCTGTAGGTCCAAAAGATGCGAAGGCGGCAAAGGGGAGATCTTACTATATGCTGACATTTCCGGATAAAAATATTTTTTCGTCACCTTAATCATCGTTGACGGTGGCGTCAACGGAATCCTGGCCACTGACGATGGAATGGTGGTCGCTGGCGGTCTTGTTGCAATCCATGTTGCTGTCAACTGTGTCGTCGTCGATGGTGTAGTCGCCGACGGATTTTTCGTCAGCGATGTCGCCGTCGATAGTGTCGTCGTCAGTGGAGCTGTGGTCGACGGCGTCAACGTCGATGACAGTAGGGATTTCGACGGTATAGTCGTCGACGGTATCTTTGTCGATTTCGCCAATGAAACCTTCGTCGACTACACAGATGGGGTAGACGTCGACAATGATGGCGTCAACGATGCTCTCATTGACAGTATGGGCCCGGAGATGGCTGCAGTCGTCGTCGTACCTGCCGTCGACTGGACCGACGACGTAACAGTGTAAATTGTCGTCATCGATGATCTAGTGACTATCGTCGACGGAGGCGGCGTCGAAGGGGATTTTTCAGTTCTGAATTTCCCCGGATCTGATGAGGAGGCTCTATGGTGCTTCTTGTCTTTCCTCACTGTAGTAGATGAGACTGTAGATGAAGGTTCAGAGGAGACTTTAGAATATCTCACCTGTTTTGAGCTCTTGCTCTCTGGGGAGGGTTTGAGGTGTTTCCTGCCCTCTCCAGAGTCTTTCTCCTGAGATCTTGCTCTCTTGTGAGGCTTGGACGAACCATCACTGTCCTCTTCAGACGACTTCCAGTGCTTAGTGGACTGTAGCCATAAAAGCAGCCTCCCCTCTCTATCTCTTAGTGTTTTTTAAATGAAAGTGCAACAAACTTTGCACTGCTTTAACTTATGGGCTGGGGGGAGGCAATAAATGCAGTCCTTGTGAGGATCATCAACATGGACCCTTTTCTTGCCACAGTTCTTGCAGGCACGGAAGAGTCCTTTCTTATCAGACATGATGAAAAAACATTTTAGGAAATAATCCTAGGCGGTAGAAGAAAACTGAGTAGAACTCAGGGAGACTCCCTTCACACGACGTGCGGTGAAAATCTGAGGGAAACTGCCTCTGCGGGGAAGGTTGTGGAGGGTGCTAGCAGCTGATTGGCAGCATTCAACATTTAATCTTTTTTTTTAAATGACATAGATAGGCTATATAAAACATGGCTCAGGGCCATTATAGCCTATGGCATTATTCAAATACTGCTTGATTATGGTACCGTGGGACTCCCATCTCGCCGACGGGGACTGATTCAGGCATGTGAATCTATCAAAGATACCCCAATGCAGGATAAACAGAGATTCTGAGTAATAGGGAGGTGTAGGAACAGGAGAAACAGCCATCCGAAGGAGACTGAGAGAAGGAAGCCAAGGGAGCCCAGAAGGCAAAGAGTGAAAGAAGAAGCGGAATGCAGCTGTTGAGGGCAAAAAGGACAAGACAATAAGAGGCGAGCAGAGAAATAACAGGATAAATGAAGAGAAGAAATGAAGTTATGGTGCAGATATGAACAAGAACCAAAAAGAGAAAAAGCAAATGAAGAACATTTGGAGGAAAAATTATTAGGAATAGAGGAAGAGTCAAAAGGAACATATTAAGTGCCAGCTGATGAGAAAGGCGAAAACTTGAACCTCATGAAGCGAGGTAGTAGTGAGAGAATCCAGAAGAGATAATGGTCACAGAATATGAGCGATAAGAGGTAAAAGTAGATGGGAAAACAGGAAGAGATATGAAGGTGAGAAAAGACAGCAGTACATCTCAGCATGACCAAGAGCTCTTATCAGAAAAAGTATACTAATTTTGGGCATGGTGGTTCCCTGACCTCTCCAAAGACATATTTTGTGTTAATTTTAAACTGTACACTTAAACTGCTGTTTGAAATAATCTAGTTGAAACTCCCTAAATGTATTTGTCAGTAAGCCATTTTAGAGTGTTCCTCTGTCATTGTATTAAGCCATGTCAAGTGTGTGATGTTCAATGTGGCAACAGCAAAGCCCACATGCAATATGTGGTACATTTAGTTCTTGTGCAAATCAGCTTTGTGTTTCTGTATATAACCCAAAGGATAAAGTTGCTACTGGATCTTGTAACACAAAAGATAAGTAACTAGTCATGATATCTATAACAGACCAGGAAAAATAAGCAGCCCAGGCATACAATGGGCTTCAATATCTCAGGTATGGAGCACCTGGACAGGCTGATTGGCACATTGAACATTATGTTAATACCAACATCGTTGGATGTTTGTGCAGCACTCAATATTCAAGCAACTCACATGTATATTGGAAGTCCTCTGGCATACAATGGCAGCACCCCCACTTCTGCCTTAGATAAAATAATGCAAGACTTGCTGCTACTACATGTTAACATCAGCAATCTGGGTGTATTTCATTTTCTGACAAACTTATTTTGATGGGCTAATAACTGGCAGACAACTAAAAGTGGACAAACAGTGTCAGCTTCGCTTCTATTGTGGCACAGATATTTATCCTTTATTGCATCCAGTATCGCTGATTGGAACATTCATGATTTGTGATTAAAAAGAAATAATGTTTCTGAATAGTGAGGGAAACTCTGAACTACAGTACTGCATGTGGAGCACCTGTTGTGAACAACCTGTAAAAACGAAATTCTTTTAAAAATTGTGGTACAAAATAAACATTTAACTCATTTTTCTCCAGATGATCTAAGAGAGGGTTGGGTGCCCGTAAAGATCCTTATCTTGATGGCTGCATTGATTTTAGTTTCTGTGATGTGCGAAAAACATACAATGAGACCCTCAACCCCATTATGTAAGTCAGCAAGTCCTATGCACACACACGAGTAAAAAACAGTACAACACAGGTTCTGTTGATCAAAAATGATGACAATGTTGTCCTTTTTCTTGGAATGTTCGCTTTTAATGTTGTGTTTCTGAGCAAGCCAGCCAACACGTGTTTCGTCAGTGTGGCAGGGTAATTGTGCGTGGGCCCCCTTACCATACATTGCAGGTGGCGCTCCTTAACGTTTGCTACATCACTGCCTGCGGGGCAAGACTAGGGTGTATTTAAGCAACTGGGTTATAGATACCAGTAATGGAAAACGAGGGTGGCTGCAGAGGATGACTTGATGTATTGGCAGAGCTATGTGGGTTTCAGTATTGAAGAAGTAAAGGCAGCTGTTCTAAATTAACAGTGGGCCGTGCAAGGCAAAATTTAGGGGCACTGGTAGAGTAATGCGTGGGTCTTTGCACTGAAATAACAAGCAGTGCTTATGGTCAAAATAAAGGTGTATTTGGAGAGTTATAAAGCTCTTATTATTTAGAGGGGTCTACATTGTATACTTTAGGTACATTAGAATATTACTGAATGCTTCTCATTAAGAGAAGAGCAATGGTTCAGGAAAGGCTGGATTTTGGTAGATGGGCAGAGTTATGCGGGCTCCAATACTGGAATTAGCAATTGGTCACGCAGGCTTCTGGTGCACGGGCAGAGCTGAATGTGGGTGCCTCTACTTAATTAGCAGAGGGTGTTATATATCTGGATAAAGATGAATTGAAAGAGATGCAAGCTGAATCTGATAGAGACCTCTAGGCGCAGATTCCTTACCTTTGAATTTCTCAGGCGTTAGACTGGATCCAGGCATTACCAGAGGTAAGTACCTTGTCCTTTAGTACCAGAAGTACCGTGGAGTGCATTATCAAAGTTGTGTTTGGGTCTTGATATCTGAGAGGCAGTAGCACTACAGGACAGGTAGATTTCAGTGCATAAAAAGCAGGGATGCTGTTGTACAGGAATAATGTTCACTGTCAAATAAATATGAGTGAGGATTTCAGCTGTGAAAGAGCAGGGTGCCAGAGAAATACAAGACAGGACTGCAGTGTAGTAAAGGATAAGATATTGGTGCACCAAGACAAGATGGACTGTAATTGAGAGAGTAGTGTCTTGAAGCCTTGAAAGCTAATGAGCATAATTATATCAGGTCTTTTGAGTTTCATGGGTAGTTTGATGTGCATATTGAAGAGGATTGGTGAGATGATTAACACGTGAGGGATTCTTGCTTTGATACTGTATGGTCTGGGTCTAAAAGGTAGTATCTAAATATATAATTTGTGATCTGTCTGCGAGGTCAGAGGCTGTCCAAAGTATAATGACCTCAATGCCAATTTCATTTAGCCTGGGGAGGATTGTTTTTTGGGTAAACAGTGTAAAAAGCAGCTGATAGATCCAGCAGCAGTAGTGCAGCTACTGATCTTCAAATCATCTCATATGAAGATTGAGGTTGTTTATGGTCCTTTTCCTGATCAGAATCCGGTTTGTTTATCTGATAGTAATTTGTTCTCTTTAATGAAATTCAAATGTGTGAGAATACTTCTCTGTATATTTGAGACTGGTCTGTAGGTGTTAGGATCTCACAGGTTACGGCTGTTTTTCTAAATAAGGATTCTGCATGAAAATGAAGTAATGAGCTCTCTTGAGAAAGGGGCTATGATTAATGAATTGTTAAGTAGGTCTAATGTTGGCCCTATGGTCAAAGTTCATAGTAGTATTTTCTTAAATAAACGCTGAGGGCATGGGTCTGATGGTGATCGGGCCAGTCTACTTGTTTACACCAAGTTGTGGAGTTCTGTGAGAGTAAATAGCTTTAAGGAAGATAGAATGGGTGCTGCTCTCCTTGAGTTTCCTTTATTATATGGGTGGATAATAGAAGAGGCAACCGTTCTGTTGGTAAGATACTGTTCTAGAGATTCATCTCTATTGACAAAGTGGTTCTCCATCAGGTTGCAGAAAATCTGTGCTTGATGTGCCAGGTAGGGATACATTCTGGACTGTAAAATATTGCTAATATTTTGTGTAGTTCGTTTTGTGAGATGTTGTACATCAGTAACACTGTTTGAATAATGCGCCCTTTTTGGGTTTTTTGATATGGGATGTGTAGATCCAATTTCTCGAAAGTCAGGTTTAGTATAGACTGCGCTTTGATTTGGACAATCTGTTATGAGCTTGCCCAAACCTCATCTTCATTATTTGGTTGTTCATCGAAGGTGATGTTTCTTTCCTCTTCGGTTGTGTAGACGTTCTCGGGGGGATTATTCTATTGAAAGCTCACTTCGAACATTTACACTATTTTTATCGTTGTTAACTGTGCAAGGTTTATAATGAGTCACAATTTCTTCCATGTTAAACATGTTCCACTGTCTGTAGGTTAATAAGGTGGGGTTGAGTTGTCCTTGGGTTTTGGCAGTATGCAGCAAGTGAAAGAGATAAGGTAGTGATTACACCAACTGATGGAGCCAATGATTTTAATATTAACTGTGTATGTGTTGCACAGGATTTTAGTATGTGTCCTGAAGAAGGAGCAGGTGTTCGTATCAGTTAATAGCAGTTGTGGTATTCCAGTTCAGTTCAGTTATGAAACTGCTCATCTGTGCCATTTTCAGATTGTGAAACCATATGTTAAGATTGTCATAGATACATAGGATATGAGAGTTCCATTGTTTGCTAATGGCCTGTACAGAGGCAGAAATGAACATTAAAAGAATGTTGAAGGTCTGTATCATATTACTAGTAATTTGCAGATTGCAATAGCCTAATTTAGGGCTGTCAGAGGTTTTGCCATTTCTACACCTGCTCTATTTAGAGTCGACGAACAAACAGTAAGTTTTCACTGTCCCTCACCGCAAGCACTGACCCCCATGCCATGGGAGAAAACTCCCATGGCGAGGGGATCACTGCATTTTTTTATTTTCAAACACAAAATCTGGCTTTGGGATTTTGGTTTTGAAAATAAAAAACATTGAAAGTTTGCTGTATGGCTTAATCATGTTGATGGAGCCATCCATCAATCTTCGAATGCATTAACAGTAACCGCTGTGACAGCAGTTTCAGCCACTGCAAGAGGTCTGATGGGCCGGTGGACATTCCTAAATATGGAGGGTGGACTACTTCCAGCCCTGGAAAAGCCCCCCACAGGTCGGATACTTCAGGTGCTTTTTCCGGGTAAAGATTTCGTATTTTGCCCTTGGTCACTTTTTTGGAGCAGGAGTCAAGGCTACAGGCTGTAACCAAAGAGGACTCCACGAGGGCGGATACAGTTTCTGTGAGGTCCAGTCCAAAACGATTTACCATCGTGAAAAAACTCAGAGCGAGGATACCTAGATCTTCAGCCCAGAGGCAACACACCTTGGTCAGATCGGCTTGGCAGGCTTGTACCGGTCCTTCAGAGGTCTTTGGAGCTAAAACATGCCTAAGTTCCAAGTTCTCAGGGGTGGTATGGAAAGTCCAGCCAGGCACAGCCAAGGGTTCCAGGACTATGAGACAGCACTTGGTGGGCAGGACTACCTCCAGCAGAAGCCAACAGTAGGGCCCAGGACAGGTCCATTTGGAACTTATCAGGTAAACAGCTGAAGGACTGGCCTACTGTAACTTGTCGAGTCCCTGTAGCTTGAACAGTAGGTCAGCCTTATGACCCTTGGTATCCACATCTTTGTCCTGGTACAAGACAGAATAGGTCCAGTTCTCTCAGGTGATACACAACAGGTTCAGTCCGCTTCTGATCTTCCTCGGGTCCAGCAGTGTATTGTTTAGGGTACTGAAGATACCACTTTTATGCCAGGTACCAGCTTCTGGGTGGGGTGACTACTGGGTCCTACCTAACCAATGGAGTAAGAGTTCCTAGGGGCTACCTTACCCGCTTTTGCAGCCTTTCCTGTGTGCCCTACTGCAAACAATCCCACAGAGCCTTCTATGTGTAAATAAAAATGGTGATACCCTTCTCCTCTTGTGCAGAGCCTGTGTGCCCACCTCAGAGGCGTGGCAATGGAAATAAGCAGCCTCTCCTTTGTTGTCAATGTAACCCAATTCTGGGAGCAGCTCCCTTCCCCACTAAGATTGGTGCCTGCCTGACAAGGGGAACAAAAGAAGAGGCCTGCCCAGGTGTCACCTGACATCTGCCGGTGACAGGGGAGGCCCCTTTGAAGTAAACTGCGTTCCTGAACACAGCCCAAATGGTCATTCTGCCAGAGAACCAAAACACCTCCTCACACCCAGGTCTTCGTCTCTGCTGCGGGAGCAGTTTTCGCCTCATTTAGCGCTTGAGCACTCAGAGGACTGCAGCTGGAGGCTAATGCAAATTAGCATCCAGAGGCTTTATGCAGGGAACAGATAACTTTCTTAAAAGAACCTTTCTCTTAATATTTATTAAAATCCTACTTTACAAAATAGTTCCTCAATGATGTTTCTAGCTGTTTCCTAGCTAAATATATAATTATTCAATTTAATAATGCATGTCAGTGTTTCTCTATGAAACAGTCAGCCTTGCTAGAGTGAAAAACAGCCTTTAGGTGAAAGTCACTGTAAGGACATGTTTAACATTAACATTCTACATGTCCTACTTTTAAATACCAGGCGCATGACTTATTAATATTTAAAAGGAAGGTTTTGACCCGTCATAAGGGTTTATTTTGACAGGTAGCATTGCAATTTTTACCCTGCTAACGTCAAGCTAAAATAGTAGGCCTGAAGCAGTGTTTACATTGCTACTGTAGTGGATGGCTAAATGGGTGCTGCAGTCCAACAGCGGCATTTAACTTATCGGCCTCGTGTACACCTGGGACCATATACTCGGGATTTCTAGGTAAGTTAAATATAACATTTGAGACTATGCCAATTCAACTAGTTTACTACTAGTTAGCAGGGGTAAAGTGTACAGAGCTCTACAACCAGCAAAAACAGATTGGGCAAAAATCTGGGAGTATACTACACAAAAGATGGCAATTTTGGTAATTTCCTGCAACAGGTAGAAATGCACTAAGAAAGTTAGTCCGATCGGGGAGGGTAAGCATTATGTCACCCATGAAGAGGCGAATTTCATTGGCTCCTTGGAGGGGACTTTAACTCTGAGCTTGACGTGGACCTAGACAGGTCGTTCCCGCCACTGTCGAGGACCACGGCTGCGTCCAATGCACAGGCCCTTACGGACTGGCTGGCACACTGGGCACTGTTAGATATATGGCGCATCACAAATCCTGATACCCGGATTTACTCATACTATTCGGCGGTACACAAACTACACGTGCGCCTAGACAGAATAGTGGGGTCCCCCGCGCTGTTTCCTCTGGTCCACCGTATGGAGTATTTGGGCCGGACACACTCTGATCACAACCCCCAGCTATTACAACTTACCTGGGAACCGGAGCGCCCTCCTGCCCCTGCCTGGAGACTACAAACCGCAGCCCTAGAAGACCCAGACTTTCGCTCATCATTGGGAACGGCAACCCTCGAATATTTCGAGATCAACGAGGACACAGCAGGGGACACACTGGTGGAATGGGAGGCCTTCAAGGTCACAATAAGGGGACACTGCATGGGCACGACCTGGAACATACGTTAGGCTCTACAATTCAATCTAAGTAGAATAGAAATGCAACTGTTACAATATGAGGTGCAAGGTGAGGGAGGGGAAGGGACAGTCGCCGCCTAGAGACACTGCGCACAAAACATGCTGAACTGCTAGAGCGCCTCCGCTGCCACAACTACACAGCCCGTACTCATGCCACTGCTGACCGTGCGGGACGGCTCTTGGCCTGGCTGATCCGCCAAGAGTATACTCGGGCACCAATAAGCGCGCTACGGGCCGATTCGGGACACCTAGTACACACACAACGTGATATTCACGCAGCTTTGTCACAGCATTATAAACGCCTGTACCAATCCCACGTACACCAGGAACCGCATGCCCTCTCGGCCTTCCTTGACAGGATACAGCTACCTGAGATGACGCCGGCACATAACGAGACATTAGACGCACAGATATCGCAAGAGGAAATCAGAGAGGCAATTTTGTCCTTGGCCACGGGCAAGACCCCCGGACCCGACGGCCTCCCGGCAGAATACTATAAAGCATATCAGGTGTCATTAGTGCCGCGCCTGCATACTCTTTTTGCAGCAGCTGCGGAAGCGGGACGACTCCCCCCTTCACTATGCGAGGCGCACCTGATATCGCTACCCAAACCAGATAGGGACCAAATAGACATGGGCTCGTACAGGCCCCTCGCCATACTCCACTCCGACTATAAAGTGCTGGCCAAGGTCCTGGCGGACAGACTGGCACAGGAGGTCCCTGCTTTGGTACATACGGACCAAAATGGCTTTGTGCCATCCCGTAACACCTCGCTCAACCTACGCCGTTTTTTTCGAGTTGCAACATACTCCACATGAGGATGGCCGCGAGCAGGATGCCTTGTACTTGACCTTGAAAAGGCTTTCGATTCTCTTAAATGGAATTACATGTTTGCGACTCTTGAAAAATACAAGCTAGGCCCCACCTTCTTGCAGGAAACCCTACTACTTTACACAAACCCGGTGGTAAGAGTAAAGGTGGGTCCATATGTTTCAGATGTCATCCCAGTGCGGCAAGGCACGAGGCAGGGCTGTCCACTGTCCCCTCTCCTCTTCGCGCTAGCGATGGAACCGTCGGCGGAATCACTAAGAACACAACTGCACGACGGCATCCCGCTAGGTGATGACGTCCACAAAGTATCATTATACGCTGATGACCTGTAAATTTATCTTAGGGCTATCAACCATGTACCAGACCGTGAGTTCGCAGCCATATCAGGATTGAAAGTTAAAGTTGCTAAATCCAAACTATACGCCTTTGGGGAGGGAAACAGCGACCCAGGCCTTTTGCTTAATGGATTAAGAGTGCAGTGGCGCGCAGACACGTTCCGTTATTTAGGAATACGTATCTACTGTCAGCCATTGGACCTCTTCAACGGTAACTTAGGCAGAGCACTAACGGCCATTCGGTCCCAGATGCAGTTCTGGAGCACGCTCCCCCTGGCAGTCATGGGTAGAGTGGCGTTGGTGAAAATGGTGGCCCTACCGAGGCTTCTGTATTATTTTGCCAACCTACCTATGTTCCTGCATCCTTTTTCGCTCGGCTGGAACGGACGACCAGGGATTTCATATGGGGCCCCAGCCGCCATAGGGTGGCGATTAGAAAGCTATACTTGCCCACAGACCAGGGGGGTCTGGCAGCTCCCTGCTTTGAACACTACTACCTGGCGGCCCAGCTCCAGTGGATCGCCAGATGGTTGGCAGATCGTCAACGCAGCGATACGGCGTCCACACACCCACCATATACATTGCCCCAGATCCCTGCACTCTTAAACCCTGGCACGCGAACACGTCCTCCAGAGTCCCGACTGTTGAATGTGGCATACAGATGCTACCGAAGAAGCCTCTACATAACCCGGAGCACAGTACCCTATGCCCCTGCGCTTCCCTTGGAAGGCTCCTCCAGAGGTCAGACGGTATGCAAGTCCGCCATGCTACAGCACTGGCATGAAGCTGGGATACAGACCATAGGCGATCTCTATCGTGAAGGCTCACTTCTCCCCGACGCGACACTGTCAGATGACGAGGGGCTCCCCGCAGGGCAATTCCTCCTACACCGTTCGTTGGTAGCCACATTCTCAGAGAAATGGGGGGACCTTGCTACTGAACTGCAGACGCACCTCACTATACGGTATTTGCATATCATGGGGCAGGGCAGGCACTTGACGCGGTGGTTCGCAGCTTCACTGCGACAGCACGCAGTGATCGGCTTATATCCCCTCAGACACAAGTGGGAACACGACTTGGGCCGGCAATTTTCAGACAAGGAATGGCAACAGGCACTAGCTAGCCCGGTTCGTATCCCTAGAAATATGAGATTTAGGCAAATAAAATATTTCATCACACAGAGAGCATACTTAACGCCAGCTAACATTAACAGGTACTTTTGTCGAGCAGACTCCGCCTGCCCTAGATGTGCCGTCTTGGACGCAGACCTAGTACACATGCTCTGGGGTTGTACCAGCCTTAATATATATTGGAGTGGAGTGGCGGACGGTCTCCATGCCTGCACAGAGAGAGAGATACCCTTTGATTGGCAGACATATCTACTGCACATCTTCCGCAGGACACGTAGCACTAAAGTCACCTCCAGGTTCCTGGATCTGGGCATAATCACGGCCAAGAGGTTAATCACAAAGAGGTGGACGTCGCCTGACCCCCCAAACATACAAGCCTGGAGGCACTCTACTCTTGCGTGGGCCAGGGCAGAAGGCATAGCGATCAAGCGGGAAGAAATCATGTGTCTCAGAAAAGTACCCTTATCCGAAAGCTGGGAAACAATCCTGGCAGCGCTACAACAAATTGCGGACCCGCCAGTCCAGTCCTCACCGACACCTGACCCGATTGACTAACACCGCGCACACGACTTGTACCCTTAAGATATACATAAACACCTGACCAGTCGTAAACGACTACACGCCATTTACCCTAAGCGTGAATATGCTGGAAAACCACAGCCAAGGCAACAGGTGTAGGCGAATTAGACGGCACACACATGAGAACATACACAAGTAAGTGTGCGGGAGCACTCCAACCCAAACCCAAGTTTGACTCCTACACCCACAGTTAATATTACATATACAGCCCACTACACCTGTCTAAGTTGAACTGGCCTTCAAAAGCCATATATCCTGAGTAGAACATACAAGAAACCCAACTGTACTAAATATGTACTATATTACCGCTCAAGCATAACAAATGTAAATTGCCAGATGAATGTACTTACTGAATTAGCAGCTGTAATACAATAACTGCCATTGTTATGTGAAGAATAACAACTCCTGTTGCTGCATGTTACAGCAAGATATGCTGATTGTTAATGTACACGTTCTCTAAAAAACCAATAAAAACAAATTTAGTGAGAACACGTGTTAGTAAATGTATGAGTAACTGAGTGGATGTGTGAGTAACTGAATGGGTGAGTGAGTGCTGTATGGTTGAGTACGTAGGTGTGTGAGAGGCTGTATGGGTGAGTGGATGCTTGAGTGGCTGTATGGGTGAGTTAGTGGTTGGGTTGTGTTAGTGGATGTATGAGTAATTGGATGTGTGAGTGGCTCTATGGATCAGTGAGTGGGTGTGTGACTGCTTGTATGGGTCTGTGAATGGGTATTTGAGTTATTGTGTGGGTGTGGGAGTGGGTGTTTGAGACGTTCTATAGAAGTGTGAGTGGGTGTGTGAGTGGTTCTGTGGATGATGTCACTGACCAAGTCATGAGTAATCTAATATGTGAGGTCATAAGCAGTGCATTGCTTGGGCATAAGTTATGGTTAGGTCACATATCTATAACTGCTGATTTTCAATGGTGTTGTAAGAGTGAAATCTTAGCCTAACTAGAACATCCCTGTAAGCCCTCGGTTTTTCAGTGAATTTCTAAGGTTTTTTTAATTGTATTTCCTAAATATAATGGCCCTGTAACCTTTAGTTTTTTTCAGTGAATTTCTACGTTTTTTTAAAATGTAATTTCCTAACTGTAACCTGTAAACTTTGAGAATGGGTGTGTGAGTGGCTGTATAGGGCGGTGAGTGGGTGTATGAGTGGCTGTATGGGTCTGTGAATGGGTGTGTGAGTGCTTATGTAGGTTTGTAACTGGGTCTGTGAGTGGCACTATGGCTCTGTGAGTGAATGGGGGGCATGGCTATCCAGCCAAGATGGCGGACGCATCTTAGCAAAGCTCTGAGCGCTTGCCCCTTTATCCGCCATAAATCCTGCCCCAACTAAGTCATCCACCGCCCTGCACTGTCCTAATCAATCCCGGCTGCCATTTCCAGACGATACACCCTTCCCTTAAGCTGGTTACCCTTGCAACTGCAGACCCTGAGACAGCTACTGACGAGGCCTATGCCTGCGTGGAGACAGATTGCCGCACTGGGTCCTGTTGGCGAATCACCCAGACTCCCACTCGTTGCCACCAAAGATTTCAGCACAATACTGCCTGAACCCTTGCCGGGGTTGGAGGCCCCCTGGCTGAAGGGGCCAGGGGGCATTGCTGGCGAACCCGACCCAGATGCTGATGCAGCCCTGCTCGGGTGAAGTGGTCGATGTGTTGCGATGGTCCCGGAGGACGGCGCTCCACCTAGTGACAGGGCAGAAATAAGGTGAGCGGAGTGCGGTGGCGCCGTGGAATCCCAGCTTGTGCACCTCTTCCCCAAGTCCCAGATCCGGCCAGAAGCCCGGAGGTCTTGTCGGGCCTAAGCTTGACTCCATGGGGAGGACGAGACTGAGGGAAGTGACTGCGACGTTGGACTGCCCCGGGGAGCTGCACTTCTGGCTGGTGAAGAGGCTGACTCCATATAGGCGAGGATGGTCTGCGCTGCTGCGGCCCTGCCTGCGTGCCCTCGGTAGCGGCCCCAGCCAGAGGCCCGGAGATCATGTCAGGCCAAGGCTTGGCAGGGGTTGGGGGGGACGGGCTGCACTGGCGGGTCGGACCGCCCTTGCTTTGGCACTCTTACCAGTGCCCTGACCGGAGGACTCTGGGGACAACGCCTTATTGCCCGGAGGGCTGCAGAGGCGCGCGCACTCTCAGGTGGTGAGGCCTCCTGGCCTCCCGCCTTCACCTGCAACACCCCAGGAAAAAACTAAATGGATCGCAGACTGCCGGGGGCATATCTGCTGTGCACCTGATAATACATATTTGCGGCGCTGGACCTCGCCACGTTATTGCTGCCATTGGGCTGAACGGGCTCTGTCGTGCGAAACAGAAGACCTGCTAGTCGCTATACCCTCACTGGGTCTGGTCCTGGCTGGGTGGGGTCGGGACTTAACATGGCCGCGGGTTTGGCTCTTGGCTGGACACCTTGTTAGTTGCACAACATGAGACCCGGTGGCTGGCTCTACCCTGGGACGGCACTCTGTTGACCGCTGCGGCGTAGCGCCGGGGGCTGACCCAGCGACTTGGCGCAGGGCCTCGTACACCACCCTACCCTCTCAGGTTGGCTGAGGACTCCACTGGTGTGCCTTGGGGCCTGGCCACACCTGAGAGAAAGAAGCAACAGCCCTGCCTCATCGCATACTGCGCACCCGGATGCCCAATGCCTGCCAGCTAGCCATGGGTCGCCTGCTTTCGGGGACCCAGCCGGCGCAGGTACACACAGCCTCCACCCTGCAACGACGAGCAGGAGATCAGGCAACAGATGGAGTACGTAACTCAGACACGTCCCTTGAGGCCAAACTGGACATAGTCTTACAAGCGGTGGAAATAATTGGCACCACCCTTGAAAACACACGCACATCACTTGAGCAAAGGATAGACAAAATGACTGCTGACTTCACTGTGCTGCATGCAGAACACCGTAAACGTACAGATAAAGTGAACGTGGTGGAGCACACGCTCACTGATCTTTGACCAACAACCCGCAAAACCACGACTTTGGTACAGACCCCAATGGAGCGAGTGCATGTTCTGGAATGCAGGGAAGAAGATGCTGAAAGCTGGTCTAGGAGAAATGATATATGCATAGTAGAACTCCCAGAAGGGGTAGAAGGTCAAGATGCTGTAGGACATGCAGAGAATTGGATCCGCACGCTGCTCGCTGACGCCGCGCTCTCGTCTTTCTTCTCGATTGAGCGTGCCCACCGAGTTCCTGGGTGCAAACCACAGCCCGGTGCTAACCCCAGACCTTTCCTGTTCCGCCTACTGAATTATAAAGACCGAGACTCCATTCTCCGAGAATCGCGCACATTATAAGATATAAAAGTGAACAATGTATCTGTCATGATCTTTCCTGATTACACAATGACAGTGCAGACGCAAAGGAGATCATTCCAAGCAGTCAAGCGGCACCTTAGAGACTACTCCTTGCTTATCCCTGCCCATCTCCACACCATAGTTAACGGCACGGCGCACTTCTTTGACTCCCCATAAGAGGCGTGAGACTGGATAGAGGCAGCTGGGCTCACGGACTCGCGCCCTGTACCCTCCGTAGCAGGTAGAACAAGAGACGTGACAAACAGCCAAGTGCACAGGAGGTCCACTTGCCCCTCTCAGACACGTGCGGTGCCAGACCTGGAACAAGTAATCCTAGAGCAACAAGCCATACAAATGGCCTCCACGATGCGGGAACTCAAACCAGCCCCAGATCAAGACGCCACCTCCACGCAATCTTTAAGCGATGATGGGTCCTCTGACAAAGGGCTGTCCGGAACGAACTCCCTGGCTCAGCCAGAAGTCACCCCACAAAAGGCAGATTACATAATATGAACAAATAGTGAGATCTGGACCAGCAGCGGTGCCGCGGCTGTCAATGCTTGCCTCATTTCAAAACTGCCTCACACCTGCGTAGACAATGGATCACCTAACCACAGCAACTGGGGACCTGAACATGAACAAAATTGCAATGGGAAATAGTGCAGGCAGAGTTCAGGCCTAAACTGAGCTCTCACACCTTAGCAGACGCAAGCCTACAGTTGGGTATACACACGCTGTACACAAATGGGGTTCCAAATAATTGGCTCCTGTGACCCCACGCTCCCTTAAGCAGGCCTACAAGACTGGTGGTTGCCACAAGCTGTTTAACACTTTGGGCGGATACCTGTTGTATCTCTGCTCAGGAAATGTTACATATGTTGAGGTTCAGTTTCCTTAGACAAGTTTTAATCAATTGCACTAGTAAGCCTCACCCCCAGACCACATCTGCCTGAACACGCTGTCATCCACAGAAGCTCCCAAAGTACCCCCCAACACAGGGCGCTAGTACATCTTCCACATGACGCACACTAACATTATCACATGGAATGTGAGAAGCATGTACACACCCTCACACTGCTACGTGGTGTACTCTTACCTTAAGCACAGGTCTACCCACATAGCTCTGCTGCAAGAGACTCACCTAACACTAACCGAAGCTAACAGACTCAGACGGCGTTGGAAGAGCCAGGTATTCACCAGATTACTCCTCATATGTGCGAGGTGCCCTGATCTGGGTAAAGCCAGGTACCCCGTTTGTGGCAGACGATGTAACCGTGGACACGGGGGGAAGTTTTGTCCTGATCCAAGGTCGCCAGATACTGCTAGGGTCGGTATATGCCCCAACACAGATCAAACAACTTACCTACACAATTTATCTAGCGCAATTTATCTAGCGCAATGACTGTTTGGTGCGGAATTCCATGGCTAATGGGGGGGGCAACTTTAATTCTGTCCTGCACACCACACTAGATCGCTCATTTCCTTAGCTCCCACGTGAGGTAGCCACCTCAAATGCACAAGCAGTAAGTGACTGGCTCCGGCACTGGGGCTTGGTGAATATATGGCGCGCCCGCAATCCCGAAACACGGGTCTACTCCTCCTACTCTTCACTACACAACCTACATGTCCGAATTGATCGGATGGTAGGGACGAACAACCTTCTCCCCATAGTTCGGCTGACGGACTATCTCGGCCGCACCTCAGATTATAACCCTCAATTTCCACACCTCGCTTGGGAAGCGGGCACACCAGCCATACCCATCTGGCGCCTTCAACCCGTGGTGTTAGAAGACCCACCATGTAGGGAGTCACTAGGAGCGGCAACAGTAGAATACTTCGACCTCAACAGCCACAAATAGGTTGATTGAATGGGATGCTTTAAAGTAACCATCAGGGAACATAGCTTGGGATTAACATGGAATGCCCGCAATCAATTGAATGGCAGTATCACCCGCATCAAAAACTCGCTCCTGTCACTTGAGAAATTATCGGTGACAAACCCGGAGTGTTTCCGACATCTAGCGGCGGCACGCTCTGGGCATACCTCACTGTTAGAACGCCCACATTGTCTTAATTACACCGCACACTCAGCTTGTACTCACGCCACCTTAGACCATGCGGGTCGGTTACTGGTTTGGTTGATACGCCAGGAGCAACCCTGGCATCCCAGCCATTCGTTGTGCTCTCATACTGGACAGCTTCTCCACACCCAACATGAAATGGATGCTGAGCTCACGCATCACTACTCCTCCCTATACCAATCGACCCTGAGAATAGAGTCTGACCGCCTAAACGCTTTCTTTGCCATGATCAGACTACCTGTCCTTACTCCAGAACAACGCGGGGAGCTTGAGGAGCTAATTACATAATTAGAGATTCGCGAGGCCAATAGGGCCCTAGCGACAGGCAGGGCCCCAGGGCCGGATGGCCTACCGGCTAAACTTTACAAAGCCTATGCTTTGCCCGACCCCGCCTACACTCTCAATGGCGATCCCGTCACATGGCAACCATCCATGTTTAGGTACCTGGGGATTAGAATCTATCATCAGCCAGCTGACCTGTTGGAAGGTAACCTCGGAAGAGATATAACAGCAGTTCGGTCCCAGATGAAGTTCTGGCGCTCGTTCCCCCTTTCAGTCAAGGGACGAGTTGCACTTCTTTACAATGGTAGCCTTACCTCTCCTATTGTGCTATTTCACCAACCTACCCCTCTACATTGCGCCACCTATATTTAGTAAATTTGAGTGTCATGAGAGAATTCATCTGGAATAATGCCTGTTGCCACGTGGCTCTCACTAAGCTGTACTTACTCGTCGACCTCACTTCTTGGCAGACAGCAGGCATACAAACTTTAGGTGACCTCCACCTAGATGGTGCTTTAGACAAGGATGGCCTCCCCCGGGTCAATTCGTACTTCATGCCTCCCAGATAGCGGCAATGGGCGGCAAATGGGGAGAGATGTCAGAGGAACAGACACACCGGACTCTCCAATATCTACACGTCATGGGGCCAGGGAGACACCTCACAAAATGGTTTGGGGCCCGATTATGCCTCCACACAGCGGTATCGCTTCTGCCACAGACAGCATTGGGGACCAGATCTGGCCCGCCCCTGCACTGACAGGGAATGGGCTGCGATCCTAGAAACTCTAGTCCGAATCCCCCGCAATGGCTCCTTTCGCCTCATCCAGTACTACGTTACCCAGAGGGCGTACCTTACTTCTGCCAAAATAAATAGATACTTCCACCATGCAGACGCTGCCTGCCCCAGATGTCACACGCAGATACTGATCTCCTACATCTGTTATGGGCCTTCCAGCTCCACATAACATACTGGCATGGAGTCATCTGACTGCACAGGCCGCATACTGGTACATATATAGGAGAAATGCATTTTTGGCCTTTTCCATAGAAGTAAGCGGCACAAGGTGACCACTTGTTTCTTAGACCTAGGAATGCTGGTGGCCAAGCGTCTGATTACTAAGAGATGGAAATCACCGGCACCTCCCCCTCTGGTAGCCTGGAGGCATTCGATGTTGACATGGACCAAGAGCATCGCACTGCGCAGGGAAGACACCCTAAGACTTCGTAAGATCCATATTGCCGCCTATTAGAACACAGTTCTGCAAGATTACCAAAACGGGCCGCGCCGGGCGCACAATGCCCCAGTGCCCACAACGGCACAAGTGGGGGGAGTTGAAGAGAGTGGTCACATGCACAAAACACAATAGCAAACATAAGAGAGGGTAGCTAACATCAGCACATTCGCCTCACATTCCACTCTGATACAACAGCAGCTTAGTAATGTGCATGCTGCTGATATATTTGGCGGGAAAGAGGGGGGATACCGAGGCTGGGCCATATTACCCATTTAGACTTTATTTGTCCGTGACTTCTGCCCTCAGCCTCCCGTTGTTCGGCAAGAGGAAATAGCAAGAGTAACAACCAGTCCATATTTCTGAGGCGGATAGCCTCTCTATGGTCCTTCTGGACAAGAGAGCTTGTACTCCTTGCAATAAAATGGCCACATGCTCTCCCAAAAGCAGTTCCAATTTGAGTGGATGATGATACAGGTCGGAAGTAAAGGAAGGGAATTGCCCCATTCAATTATCTGATGGAACCATCTGTCAGACGTGATCCTTTACAATCCTTGGAGAAAGAGTTAGCTCCAGCCTCCTGCAGCGTGGTTGTGTGCCAATAAAAGCAAGCTAAAGTGACTTGAAGCAGATGCAATAGGGTTCGGAGACTAGGATGATTTCTGTCCCTGGTGACCTGCACGTTTGTCTGTCCGACCCAGATCCTGAAAAGATTTGGGTAGGTGCTGCAGAGGAGGGAGTGGGGGGGACTAGAGCTGCCTGTACCCTCTGGAGTATCCTCAAAAGGGACATAATTGTAAGAGGAATTTGTCTGGCAGGTGCTGAAACGTTTGAAGGAAGCACTGTGGTTCGCCTCTGCTTAAAGCGTTCCATGGCCAAATCTTCCATCTTAAACAGGAGAGACCTATCAAAAAGCATATCCATAAGGGACACCAGGACAATCAAAGAGAAGCTAGTGGACCTCATCCAAGTGTGGCAACGGAGCACCACACTGGTGTCAAATGCCCGACCCAAGCAACTGGTAGTATGCAGGTAAGAGCTAATGACATACTTAGCTGCTTCTTGCCCATCCTGAATGGTCTGAGCCAGGGAGGTCTATAAATCTTCAGGGACTGCCAGCAAGATCTCTCTGACCATGTCTCAGAGGGCATGAGTATATCGGCCAAGTACTTAACTGCCACTAACAGACCTCAAGGCTAGGCTGGCCAGTGAGGATATCTGTTTCTTGAAAGCCTCAATTTTCTTTGATTCTCTGTCCTAGGGGGATTGTGGGAAATTAATTGGGGTTCACCATGCTGGTGGGAGGTTGAACCAGCAGACTCTCTTGAGTCGGATGTTGAGTCAGAAAATAGGCTTGCTCTGGTGCTGGTTTGTGATGCCTAGCAACTTGTCTGTTCACTGAAGCGCAAGAACAAGGCTTCATCAAAGTTCCCATCAAATGTGTCAGTAAGGCCTTTGTTAATTGGTAGTAAAGCCTCAGAGGAGGTCTGGCCAAGCTGTAACACCCCTGTGAGTGCCTTAGTCTTTACCTTAACAGAAGGGAGATGTAGGTCCAAAACTTCAGCTGCAGGTCTAATCATCACAGCAAAGGAGGCACTATCCTATGTTGGTAAACTGGGGGGAAAAATCAACCTAGTATCAGGAGATATCTATCCCACTGGCTTCTGTAAGTTCATATAGAGATTGTCGTCATCATGATGAGGTGGCAAGTCATCTCCGTCATTTCCACGGTCATTGCCTGAGGAGTGGCTAACTCTAAATCAGTCTCGGAGCCAAAGGGCTGGTGGAGCCCTTGAGGGCGTCTCCATGGCAGAGGCAGTGTTCAATCTGATTCCGACTGTATGGGGACTACGTTCTGCAAACTGGATTTGGGATGCAACCTCGGTCAAAGCCGAGACAAGTTTGGCTCAGATTCAGACAGCAGTACAAGTAGAGGGTCCTCCCCTAGTGCGGGCAGGGCTGCAATCTTTGTCTCCGGTGCAAAATTGGAGTTGGAGTAGAAGTCAACACCAATGCTGGTGCATAACCCAAAGCAGGTTCCAGAGGCACAGGCGGAAGGGAGGAAGGATCCTCCAGGGGTAACCCAACTGGAGGCTCCTGACGATCCTTGGGGCCCAAATGCACGCCAGTGGGTACCAGAAGAGTGCCAGAGGCTCACCACATGGCCTCATTGATGGCCGTGACTTTTTACAGTGCTTCTGATGACCCAGGGGATCTTGGAGTGCATCTGGATTAATTGTGGAATCTACACCTCGATGGAACCGGAGTGTTACCGAACTGCAAACTGATGCCCTCACGACTTTGTTGGAGGTAGAAAGTGGCAGGAAGGGGACTAGTCCCGCTTTGCCTTGTTGCCTTCCCTTAAAGGCTTCCATTCAGACATACCTGAAGAATTCGACAAGGACCTGTTGCATGAACGACCTCAGCAGCGTAAACAAGTCAGGGACCTTGAGAGAAAGGGACTTGCACGGTTTCTTCTGGTGTTTGGCATTGTACCACTTTGCTTCACTTTCCCAGATTGCCTTTGGATGCATGAGGGTGCATTCCTCACAAGACTTGGAGTCTTGTCCCAAGCCCAAACACTAAAGACATTGCGCGTCTGCCAGACATTTGTTTGCAATACTCCCTGCATGGTTTAAATCCTGTAGTCTTGCAAGGGGACATCGTTTCCTAGCACACTGGTTATACATTTTTTCAAAAAAAGAATTCAATGAAATCTGAGTGTTAACGAGGGAGTGTAGCTCCAGAACTATGTTTGTAAGTGCAGAAAGAAAGGCACTGACGTCAACACGCAGGGGTGGTGCTTAATTCGGCTCAGTCAATGCTGAGCCACATGCACCACCGACAGGAGCACTGCTGTGTGAAACTTTACAGATCTAGCCTGGCACCTGGGGATATTCTAAAGCTGAGGAATCTGCGGTTAGAAGTATTCATCAGATCAGGTGTAATCATGCAACAACATGAATCCAATATCCTGCTGAAGTGTGTGTCCTGGAATGTCAACAGCATTATTAAGATGAATGCAAAACTGAAACAGCCCAAATGGTATATGGCTAATATATAGCTGCTGTAGGAGACACACCTTTTGAGAAAAGAAAGTAGATGCTTGAAGAGATATGGATACCCACAAACATTCCTTGCTATCTTCCACAGCAGTTCATGTGGGGTGGTGATTCTAATAAAGGGCTAGCTTCCACTAGAACTAACTGTAGGAAAGTGAACCTTTTTGTCATGGTCACCCCTACTTTTTGCCTGGTACTGGTTTTGACTGATGTGCACAGGGACCCTGCTAACCAGGCCCCAGTGCCAGTGCGCTTTCACTAAAAACAAGGTAAAATGTTCAATTGTGCATCAATTGGCAAGGACTTTAGCACCCCTGCAAGTCTCTAGTAAATGGTATCCCTGGTAGCTAGGGCCTGGGAACTAAAGAGGGTCCCTATGGGCTGCAGCATGTATTGTGCCACCCTAAGGGACCCACACACAAACACATGCAGACTGCCACTGCAGGATGCGTGAAATGGTGCAAACAATATTGAAAACACAACACGGCACACACCCTGTGTTCCATGCCCACAGACACTACTTCTAAATATATGTAAGTCACCCCTACAAAGGTCTTACAACCCTAAGGCAGGGCGCACTATATTACATGTGAGTACATATCTGCATGCGCAGATATGCCCTTGTGATGTCTAGTTCGATTCCTAGACATGGTGAGTGAACAGGGAAGCCATTTTAAGTACATGTACTTCACTGAAACCTATAGTGTTTGGTATCAAACACCTTGCCTGAATAAATCAATACTGATCCCAGTATTGGATTTATTATGACATGCACCCCAAGGTCACCTTAGAGGTTCACCCTGAAACCTACAAGTCCTCTGGTGTACTGGCTGCCTGGTATTGTCCAGCCTGTCACCACAGACAAGTTTCTGACCCCCCTGGAGGTGAGAGCCTGAGGGCTAGTAGAGACAGGATCTAGCCACAGATTCCATACTTTGGATCCTCCACCAGGCGCGAGAATGGATCCAGAAATTATTTCCACAGCACGTCTGCGCGCCGGAAGAGGGCGCCGCACAACTCCATAGAGACGTCAACATGCGATGTGATGTCGACGGAGTCCATATTACCCCCTCAGTGACACTCTGACGTCAGTTTCTTCTGTGACTATTTTCCGGGCTCAAAACATGGAGCCGCATATAGAAACTGCCTATTGAAAGAGCGGCTAAAATGAAAGACACTTTGTGTCAAAGAATCACTGAATTCATAATTCAGTATGTGAATTTTCATAAAGAAATGATTGAGACCAAGGGACTCAGTCTCAAATAATTACTGAGTTCTTAATTTAGTATATGAAATCTCATAAAAAAGTCCTTGAGACCAAAGAGGTCTCAGTTCATCAAATGACTCTAATATAAAGCTATTGGCGCGCATAACCAGACTTGAACAGCATGTTCGATACTTGTAAAACACAGATCAGCAGGGATGCCATGAAGCAATACCTCTGTGCCATATAGAGTCCCAACCGAGTCAGACCTGCTCTGAAACACAGAGAGAGGTTCATTACCCGTGGGAAGCATAACAAAAGCTCTATAAAAAAAGATTCTAAGACAACATAACATATCATGTGTATTGGTAAAGCGCACATTTCCACTTGGAAAGGGCACAGGACAGGGCTGCCCGCTCTCGTCGATGATCTTTGCCCTGGCATTGGAGCCATTAGCCACATGGGTCGGAAACAAACCAATAATACAAGGCATACAGGGAGGGGGCAACTGGGAAGATAGAATTTCATTGTTTTCAGATGACACACTCCTGTATTTGACCAAACCGTATAGATCAGTGCACAGGGTGCTCCAAATATTCAACTTGTTTGGTACCTACTCGGGGTGTACAATAAACTGGAACAAGTCCCTCCTTTTCCCATTGACGGGGACAGTCCCTCAGAGACTGGTGGGTTCCATTCAGTTGGTAGTCAAGACAAAGTTCACATACCTGGGTATCCAGATATCCACAAAGGAAGAAGACTTCCTAACAGACAATCTATATCTCCAAATACAGCAACTAGGGAATGATGTGGAGCATTGGAGAAAATTATCCGTGTCCTTGATGGGCAGGGCGGTCGTTTTTAAAATGATGTCCCTACCTAGGTTGCGATACATACTACATAACACCCAGTACCTAAGAAGGTGTTTCGAAATATAAATAGTGAATTGCAAAAACTCCTATGGGATGGAGGTAGCTCTAGAATTTCTCTCTGTAAGCTCAGAGGGGAGTATACGAGGGAGGACTGGCAGTCCCGGACTTATACAAGTATTACTGGGCCTCACAGTTGATAGTAGTGAATGACTGGGCATTTACTGACCGTGGGGACCCAGCTTTCAAGGCAGATCACGGGGCTATGGGTGAAAGGAGATAACCGGCAGCATTATACAGCAGAAGTAAGGAAAAACAGCTCCCGTCACATACTCAGACGGTAGTGCAAGCTTGGAGAGATGTGCTAAAACGCATAGGTTGGGAAGGGAAATTGACGGGGAGAACTCCATTCTGGGACAGTGACCAACTGGCGGAAGTGGGAGCCTTAAAGGGATTCTTTAATAAATGGGAAATGCTGGGAATTGAAAGGTTGGAAGATATATGGAGGGGACAGAGACAGCTCTCCTTTGAAGATCTAAAAAGTGAGTATGAAATGACAGACAGAAAGATACCGATATATGCAACTAAGTCATGCCATTCGCCAATATCTCAAAGAGGGGGAGACTCTCCAGGACTACTCGCCCTTAGAGGATAGATTATTGATGGACCCAATGGTTACACAGGCCACTTAATTAACATACAGGAAAATAATGTACAACTCACCCAATCCGGTGGACTCCCTGAGGGCGGCGTGGGAGGTAGAGCTGGGACTTTTGGAGGATGATGACTGGGAGGAGGCAGTGCAGAGCCCACGCGACGTAGCTATAAGGGCCCGATTTCATCTAGTCCAGCTACGTATTCTCCATAGGTCATATGCATCCAGAACACTGCTACATCGAATGGGGCGTGATGTGTCTAGATATTGTGTGAGAGGATGTGGTGAAACAGGTTCCTTCTTTCACATCATATGGGAATGTAAATATATCTAAGTCTTCTGGAGGGATGTGACGAGAGTTATGACCGAAGTCACTGACGTGGAAATCCCAACAGAGCCGAGATGGCTAATACTATGTGTTACGGGAGAAGAAAAATGGCCCAAGTACACATTAATATGGTTGAAAGTAGCAGCAATGGTGGCCAAAAGGAACATAGCCAAAAAATGGGGAGTGTGCCAGACATCAGACCTGCGGGGTTGGGAAACCGACTTAGACTGGTGTTCAGGGGCAGAGAAGGTAATCTACAAAGCCAGAGGATGCCCACAAAAATGGAGTAAAGTTTGGGGTAGGTGGAGTGAGTACAGGGGATGCTGAAAGAGAGGGAGGGGTGGCAGGAAGCAGAAATAGGACTGTATGTATATGTAGATCAGGGGGATCCTGAGCTCTGCGAGCTACTTGAAACAAGGGTATTTCTGAGAAGCACGGAAGCACAGTATCGATATATGTCTATTCCTTGTATTAAAAGTGCAAAACTGTCCTAAGCAACTGTTTAATAAAAAGAGTTTAAAAAATAAAAACAATGTACCAAGCCTAGCAAAGTATAAGAGGCATTTAGCTTATTAACCAAGCATAATAAGAGGATTATTGCAAATAAACAATATTGCAAAGCCAATTATATACTAAGACTCCCATGGAGGTACAATGTCAAAGTACCTAATAAGGGGTACCAGACTTCACAAATGTATGGTATCATACATCAGAGAAAAAAGCAGACACAGAGGATGGTACACTGCGTTCCCAAAGGATGGCAAATAGTGCACAAGCTGAGAAATTCCAGCTCAGCACATAGAAATATAGAAATGCTCAAATAGCATACAAAAGATACTCCAGGTAGAGTATGGAATGCACCAGGTAAGAAGCAAAAACCAGACAGAAATAAACAGCTGAAAAATTGTCAGTGACAGAGTGGAAGGAGGAAGTCACGACTTCCGCACCAAGCAGTAAACAGTAAAAAAGAAAGCCACTTATCATGGAATGCACTTTAAAGAATACAACTTTACCGAAATTATTTCTGCTGAATAAATGCAATACTTAGATCGTAACTGACCGTAAGTAAAGGTAAGAAAAGAAAAAGTGTAAAGACTCGCAAGGCTATTTAAACAACCATAAACTTCTGCAGTAAGCAGAAATACCACACTGGTTTTGACTAGATGAAGACATAGTGCAACTCAGTCATGTAGAAAGATTTCTTGCCACACATGTTCGAAAGAAAGAATCCAACCGGGACCTTCAAAGACATGTCTAGGTACCTTTATCACACTGTGCAGCTCTGAATCGCCGTAAAGCCGAATCAGCATGTTCACCAAATTAATGAACACCAAACGGCATATCTTTCAGGCTTTCCTGTACAGGCTCTGGAAACCCGGAGTGACGCAGTCATACATATCTGCACAGTGCAACTGACTGAGCCATAGCTCTACCCACGGAATCAGTGGTGTCCATACCACATTTTATGGTGCATTTTGCCGCTTACCAACCATCTTACACCACCTGCCGGAGCTCACTCCTGGCTTCCTCTGAAAGAGAAGGCAGTCACTGTGCCACAGAGTCCCATAAAGCATGAGAAAATCTACCCAAAACATGCCGTGCTTAATTACCTCAATGCCAAACTGATGAAAGAGAATATATTCCTCCTACAATGTTCTAGCCATCTGGACTCTTTATTAGATAGAACAAAGGGAAGGACACTAGGGTCGGGCAAACCTGTAGCAGCTTGAACCACCAGCCCTTTTGTGGTGGGATGTCACAGGAGACAAAGTGGGTCCCCAGGGTCGGGTTGATGCCTACGGCTCACAGCCCGGTCAACTGGTGCTCCTGACACAGGTCTCGCCCAGGCATCTAACAAAAGGTCAAACAGAGACTCATTATAAGGGAGTAAAGGCTTCACTCCTGTCTCTCCATCATGAAGAGCATCCACCAAAGGGCTTTGTGGACAATTTGTAGGAAGCTGGCTCTGTATATAGAATACCAAAATGAGGTATAGTGTGCGCAGAGTCCAGTGGAACCCCAAAGGTAGGCAGAGGAAAAAGAAGGTAGCACCTTACTCTCTATTTGTGGTTGTGTGGGAGAGCAGTAAGGCGTTATCAGAGGGTAGTGTTAAGCATTTGTTGTACACACTCAATCAGCAAATGATGTCACACACACAAAAAACTGCACTCAGACCAATTTGATTTGTATAAAAATATTATTTAGTTATTTTATTTCTCGAACCAAGCCAAGCCTGGTGCAGGAAAGTGAAATAAATGCTTTGCAAAATCTTATGCACTGTTTTACAATTGAATACAGGTTCAAATGCAGTTGAATGAATTACAGGTAAGTTACTGTTTGTAAATTACTTTACAGGTTACTTATTGGATTACTCTTCGGATTACTTTTGCTAATCAGTGTGATATGCCTAGATATCACACTGAGACATCTCCTAGACAAAAGGTAAGTAAATCACTTTTAGTACATTTGCAGTTTTCTCAATGTTCCATGCAAACCAACTCCACACAGACAACAATTTTTAGGAAAAAAGCAGTCAATGCAATCCTATGGAGGAAAATAGAGAGTTATAAGTTTACTGGTGAGTAGTTTTTGTGGGAGTTGGTATTCTGGGGTTAGAACCAGGGTTCTCCCAGGGTCAAGGATGCACTCTCAAAACACCCTCAGCGGCACTTGGGCGGCCGGGTGCAGAGTGCTAAGGGCCAATGTTATTCAAAGGGGAGTAGGGGGCCTCCGGTTGATGGCTGCTCACGGGCAGTCCACAAGGTTGTGGGAGCAAAGCTCCTGGGGTTTAGCTCAGGGCAAAGGGGGATCCGATTTAGCACCCAAAATACACCCGCAGCGGCGCAGGGACAGCTGGGTGCAGGGTGCTGTTTTGGCGTAGGGTGCCCTGTTTTCAATGGGGATTCTCCGGTTGCAACAAAGACTGCAGGCTCGGAGACGGATATCTTCTAGAGGTGACCACCGGTTGGAGAGGTAAGTTAGGATGCCTGGGGATGCTGGGACACCGTCGGTTGGGCCACCCAAGGCCGTGGGACTTCGGGTGCAGGGGTGTCTTTAGGCGTCGGGTTTTTCTTACCAGCTCCGGTTGCGGTCGGGGGGATCCTCCAGAAACAGGCTGCAGGCTTCGCTAGGAGATTTGAGGCAGGTCAGAGATCACCAGATCTCGGGGAGGATCGCCGGGGAGACCTCCTTGTGGTGTTGGGCCACTCGAACTCGGGACGTAGGCGTCGGGTGCAGAGCGGTGCAGACTCGCGGATTTGTTTGTGGGTTAGCAAATCTGGTGCTGACGGGAGACAAAGTCTTTTCTGTGGAAGGCAGGGCAGGTCCTCGGGTTCTTAAGGTTGCTGGCTGCAGGACACACCGGGATTTCGCTGGAGCAGGTTCGAGGCGGGGACGGGCCGCTAGGGCTGTGGCCAAGTCAGTGGGCGTCCTCCTCTTCTTAGTTTCAGCACGGCTCCTCGGTCCTTCTTCTTTTCTTCTTGGTCGGTTCTTGTCTGAGGAGGCAAGGTTCAGGGGTGCCCCTAAATACTAGATTTAGGGCCGTTACAGGTAAGTGAAGGTTGGGACCAATGGGTCCCTTCCTTGGGGTGGGTACACCCCCTATTATGCCACCCTCCAGTGGGAGGGGGGCATATGCCTCACTCTGGTTGGCTGGGTCTCCCCATCTGCAAGATGGGGGGGACTGAGAGTTGTGCTTCACCTCGCCTCCCCCACCAGAGGGGTGGGGTTGGCAAAGGTGGGCACACCTCCCTTCCTCACTTGGTTTTCCCGCCGATTCTCCCGCCCAAAGTGGGGGTCAGAACCAGTGGGGGCCAGTTGCTGGAAGCAGCAAAAGGCCTGGGGAAGCTCACAAAGGCGGCAAGCCTTTAAAGCTTACCCTTCGTGGACCCTGTCCATCCTGGGGGAGGAGGCTTGGCACCTCGTCCCAGGATGTGCATTGTTTCAGACCCCCGAGAGCAGCAGGCTCTCGACCCAGGGTTACAGAAACATGTCTGGTGGTGGCAGCTGGCGAGCAGCCACTCAGCCTGGACACTAGTGTTAGGTCATTTTTCAGGGGGCATCTCTAAGATGCCCTCTGTGTGCATTTTTCATTAAATCCCACACTGGTGTGGGTTTAATGAGCCGGGAAGTTTGATACCAAACTTCCCAGTTTTCAGTAAAGCCAATATGGTACTGTGGAGTTCGTAATGACAAACTTCCAGCACCATATACTCTTAATGGCATTACTGCACTTACAATGTCTAAGAATTGGCTTGGTGCGAAGCCCCTCGAGATGATCAAAAAGGTTTATTCTGCCAAATCAATATCAGTGGCAACCTACAGGGCAGGAATCTGGGGAAACACTAACGCCCACTCTCTCCAGACTATTGAAAACTCCTTTTGGAAAAGACTCATTGGCCTTCCAGTCAGCTGTTCCAATTTTCTATGTCATGCCGAGCTGGATGTCCCTTATATTGAAGATATAATTAGGTTGGCACCCATATTGTTGTGGCACTTCATCTGGAGAAGAGCTTCAGTAAACCTTACACAGAGACTAATAGAAGACTGTCTCATGCTGGAACACGCACTAAGGAACCCATGGTTATCATACATTAAAAACAGCCTCACCTCCCTCGGTTTAGGTCGACTATTTACATCCCCTGCAACCTGTATCACAATATCAAAAAAAGAAATCAAAACAGTATTTCTTAACCAAAGGGCTTTGGAGCGTTCTAAATTAAACTGCTCAAAAGCATCTGTAAAATTATATTTAGAGAGCCCTATTGAACAGGATGGCGCCCCGGGATATTTATTTCTCGTGACCAACTCGCGCCATCGATTTATCTTGGTACGGTTTCGTTTGAACCTTATTCCTTCTATGTTTTCCTATCCGGCTGGCACCTATTCTTTAGCCGACCTGCCGCCCTGTCCGTGTGATGGCTCCTCCTCCCAATCAAATTTACATATTTTATTCTTTTGTAAATTTTATAAGGCGCACCGCAAAAGACTTATTTGGCCGCTTATGCGTAAATACCATTTTACTCAATGTCGTCCAGCTCTGTATTTTTACAATCACTACCAAATGAACTAGTATGTTTTACTGTGGCCTCATATTTACTTCTTTCATGGAAGACTAGGCGGCTGGACCACTTTGTTTTATGAATTACGAATCACACATTTTAATCTTTTTTTTAAATTTAATGTCTGTTATCAAATTATTCTCACCATTCTTATTATGAAAGCTGTATTTTTTTAATTGTATATTGTGCATTTTGAACTTTTATGATCTGAAAAATTTAAGTATCGAATAAAGTGATTTGACTGACTGGCTTAGACACTGTAGGGGTACAGGGCTCATGCACCTGTACCCTCACCACTGGTATAGTGCACCCAGCTAGAGGGGTGGTTGACCTATGCCAGGGCAGTGGGTTGTAGGCATGACACACAGGGATGTGTGCCATGTCGACTCTTCACTTTGTTCTGCACCAAAACACGCAGCCTGCAAAGGCAGTGTGTGTGTGTGTGTGTAAAGGTACAGGGCCTCTAAGGGTGGCACAATAAGTGCTGCAGCCCTTAGGGGCCTTCCCTGGCCACAGTGCCCTTGGTACCTGTGGTACCATTTACAAGGGACTGACCTGTGGCCAAAGAGTGCCAATTGGCTTTTGTCTTCAATGTACTTTAGGGAAAGAACATAGGCCCTGGGTACCTGTTTGGCAGGAACCCAGGGCACACTCAGTAAAAAGTACATCAGCAGTTTAGCAAAAAGTGGGGGCAACCATGCAAAAAGAGGGCACTTTCTTAAAAAATTCCACTGAGGATGTAATATGGCCGTTAGGGTCATTGTCGACATTGCTAAGTTAGCATGAGCACGGCTGCCATGATGCTGCTTTTGCGCACGTTACTACATGACTTTGTTTTGCAAGACTCTGTTTGTGCCTTTCACATGGGAACTGTCTGCTTTCTGTGTTCTCTGCCTGTTCTTGGAGTTTAGTCTGAACACGATGTGCAAGGTCGATAAACAATGCCCCTTGTTATTCTGTTCTGGTCAGTCCCTAGCATCTGGACAAAACATGCTAATACAGCTGCGCTACTGGAAACTCGTACTTTGATATTACAGGGATGCATGTTGTTCTGAAACACACTTGGAGAGGGTCCTTTCCAGGGAGAAGAGCTATGCGGTTCCTATGATGTAAAGCTTCCATCTAGGCACTAAGGTAGGGGGTCTGCTGACAAAGCCCAGAGATCTTATTTTATATAATAGTCACCTTACCAAGGGGAGGGTGGTCAGGCCTTATAGTCCTTTTTCCACTGTCTATATATAATGACAACCCCCTTTATATTCTATGGAATTGTAACAATGCTAATTGTTCTAATATCATGCATTTCGCTGCTGGTAGTGGCTCGTATACTGCATTATAGAGCACAATAGTTAAAATAAACATTTTGAACTATAACAGTGACTCTGACCATTCTTATTGTGGACAAGTACGAGTGAGCGAGCGAAAGGGTATGTCTTGCTACCGCGATTCCTGAGAGTCGGGAGTGTTGTGTTCTGGGTTGTCTAATCATTTGAAGCTTCGTGATTTTGGAGGAGAACGAATGAGACACTATAGCTAGTTGGTTTTGGGATTTTGGGTACTAAGGTGGTAGGTTGATACACCCCTATACACTGAGGTCCTGTTTTCCTGCGCATAGTTCTGTGTAGGTGCAGAATCCCCGCAGCAAGGAAAGCTGGCAGTCCAGGACTACAGCTGCCCTCCTTAATACCTCAGCAAAAGAAGATGGTTTCCTCCGTTGCCATACCAGGTGGAGAAAGTAAATCTGAAACTGGAGAGGACTCTAGTCCACTAGCCTCCCCCAGTTCAGTTAGCCAATTTTCCAAAGGAGGCTGGAAAGTATTGCCCAAAGGGTTTTGACACCCTATATTCTCTCCTTTACCTGCCAAACAGTGCATTCCCGCAGGAAAAACAGGAACAGGTTGAATAAGGCCAGATGGTGAGTTGCCCAAAGCCAATGGCTCTATCGGCGCTGCATCCGGCGCCACTGCGGTGTCATATCGATGCCGTAAAGGCATCGACAGGTGCTGTCAACATCATTGGCTGAATCAATCCCGACGTCGAAGGTGTGAACCTCGAAGGGTTGTGCACCGGCACCACCTCGAATTCAATAATGGATTCAGAGGGCCCAATTGTCACAGAGGGTGAACCCGTCGGTGAGGATCCAGTCAGGGTACCTCCTCAGGGCCAGAAAGCGCACCAGAGGGAGACTGAGGCCCAAAAACCTTATGCAGGGAAAAACAATATTCTCGCATTTGGGCTAGAGTCTCCCCGGCTCCAGGATATTTAGGGAGGCGCGGGGCGGACTCCTGTGAATGCTCCGCAACCTAAGGTTGGGAAACAGCATCATAGACTGACATACGTACCTACCATTTGCGCTTCGGAGCCTCCCTTAATGTCAGCAGAGGCGGCCCCTCACCCAAACGGCTCCTGGACCAGTCTCTGGACTTCGGTGAGGAAGGACGACCACGCGGATTCTCAGATAAACGCGCCACCAGTCGTTTTATCCGACGCTCTCTGAACGCCTTCGGCCGAAGACTCTGACAGGAACCGCAGCCCTCAGAGTCATGGTGTTCTCCAAGGCACCCCAAACAGGCGGTATGCGAACGGTGACCGACATCTGTCTGTTACAAGATCCACAGGGTTTAAACCCTGGATGACAGTGCAAAAAAGCACACTGTTCTCCAAACAAAAAGTCGAGACGGGCCTGAAAAACGGCCCCCTAACTGCTCCGGATCTGCATTGCAAGCATGGAAAAGAAGGAACTGACGTCAGCGCATCGGTGAGGGGGTTATATGGACTCCGTCAACATCACATTGAATGATGAAGTCGATACCGAGTCACCCTCTTTCGGCATGCAGATGTGCTGTGGAAAAAATTACCAGATCCAGTCTTGCACCTGGGGGAGGTTTCGAAAGGAAGGAATCTGTGGCTAGATGTCTCTATCAGATGTAACCCTAATCTTTTATTGCAACTTTTGCTCTTACTGATGTTTAGAGACATTTCAAGCCAGGAGTAGGAAGCTTCACATTTCTATCAGGCAATCACAGGTCACTGTCCCGTCTAAAGTACTTTATTATTCCCACTGTAAAAGGGCAAAGCACAGCGCATCAAGCTTGCTGCAGAAGAGGTACAAAAGGCTGAAAACGACTATATCACAGCACCTACTGATATATACCTACCCCAGCTATCAATTGATACAGAGCAACCCCACAAATTATTATTAGGTAGGGGAAAAAACCTGGCTGCCATTCTAACACTGGTTATATGAACATGGTAATAACATACGTAAACGTCTCAATTTGCTGAGCCAACGGGACAAACAACAAAGCTATATTTTAAGTATCCCTGGTGATACAGACGGAGGTGCATATCCTCCCTGCTGAAATAGCAAATATCTTTGCACAATCTTATAATAAATTATATGAGGCACGCCGCTTTATTGATATGCAGAAGCTCACATGATATCTTAACTCTATGAATCTTGTGCAGCATGACAGCTGAAAAAGCTGAAGTGAGACCGTAGCTAAATGCCCATGGATAAAGCTCCTGCTCCAACTGGCCTCCTCTCTTTCCCCTCAAGGTGCACAACCTTTACTGAACTCTTTGAATCAGGACGAAGTGAGGGGGGCCTCCCTACAAGGCTTGAAGAATCTAATATTATTGGAATCCTTAAACCAGATAAACCAGCTGATCAATGTGCCTCATACCAGCCCATCTCATTAATCAACAGCAAATCCAAGATGTGCACGAAAACTCTTTCCAACAGACTGTTTAAAGTAATAACAAAATTAATATATTCAAATCAGACCAGATATATGTCCAATAGACCTATCAAATTCAATATTAAAAGAGTTTTCAATGCAGTATCAATGGTGGACTTTTTAGAGGCATCATCCGCCCTAATCTGATGGATTTCGAAAAGGCCCTTGATAGCGTACATTGGGATTATATCTTCACGCTTTTACCACATCTGGGGTTTAGCCTAAACTTCCTATACAATAATCCCACTGCTAGAGTGAAGATCCAGGATACATTATCAACCCCTTTTCAACCGAGCAAGGGCAAGACGCCAGGAATGCCCTTTATTGCCTTTATTGATTGCGGTGGCTATAGAGCCTCTCTCCCAATGCATTCGACTGAATGAGCAAATACAAGGAATGAGATTGGCAGAAGGCGTGGATGATAAGGTATCCCTCTATGCAGATGATCTGCGGCATTGCGGCGCGCTGTGATGGACTCAATGTCATATTACCTGGTGGTGCAGTTGGTAGTGGTTAATGGACCAGCAGCTCACCCTGTTTATAGGATGTTGTCGTGGGTGATGGGTAACAGGTCTTCTCTACATTACATATATAAGGTGGGGGGGTGCTTCGCCATCTAAGATACCCCATACCACTAGCTCAGTCATTCACTCCTGGCGTGCAGCCCTCAAAATGACACATGGAATCGACAAAGTGACGTGCAAGACTCCATTGTAGGTAAACACATTGTAGGTAGGCATGAGTTTATCAAAGGTCAGCACTCTGCAGGGGTTCAGAGATTGGGACCTCCTGGGCATATCACACGTGGGTCACATCATATTGTCTAGCACCCTCAAATCATTCAATAACTAAGAGAAGGATTTGGCTTCAAAGAGTCCAAAATTGCTCAGAGTTCAATCCATTAGAGGCCAAACCAACCATTTATAAACTATCTTCCACCCTGCAATTTTCCATAATGTATTGCTCTGTAATAATCCACACTCCAAAAACTCTACTCAAGCTTAAAACTAATTGAAAGGCTGATATCGGACCCCTTAATGATGATGAATGGAGAGCGGTGTTAATGGGCCCTAAAGAGGCCACTGTCTACACTAAATACTGTATATTCCTTTTTTATTTTTTTTTATTTTATTCAAACATATCCAGAAAATACCATTCACAGTTACAATATAAATAACAATCAGCAGTCAGATCATTAATACAGTGCAAAAGGATAGCAATTACTAAAATAGATCATAAAATCGTTAATACAGACCACGTTAAAAGAGAGCTAGAGCAGTTATTAACATAACATCCAGCTAATATCATCTTAACGGGCAGTTAAACAATTCATTATACCCAACCACAATTTAATGTTCCTATGTAAGCCCCCTGACCAGATCATAATCACACTTAAAAAAACAACAACTTGGGATACAACATGCTTCTAAAAACCCAAGTTGAATCTCCCTCACACCGCCCTGGATGCTCTGCTCCATTCAGAGATATGTGCCCATATCTTTTTCCCCCGGATTTTGGCCTGCCTACCCCTACTGGCACATATAGATATCTCTTGATTATAAGCTCCCAAGAGCCTGGCAAGCCACATATGGAATGTCGGTGGTTCTACATCTTTCCATCTTGCGGCCAACATTATCCTGAATATCGCAGTACCCAAAAAAAGGCAGTATTCTTGTGCGGTACTAAGGCCCAGGGAGCTATCGTACCCCAGAATCAGCAGCGTAGGGGTCAGTTGCAATCTGCAGCCAGATAATTCTTCCCAAAAGCCAAGCAGCCCTTCTTTCAATGCAGACAATTTATCACAATCATACATCATATGAATCCATGTGGCTGGTCCTATCCCACATCTAGGACACTTATCATCAGACCTTTTTCCCCACATAAATAACTTAGAAGGTGTAAAATATAAATTAAATATAGTTTTATACAGTTGAGCCTTTAAGCTTGAAGATAAAAGTATTTTGGCAGTTAGAGATAGGCTCATATAAATATCTACATCCGGATTTCCTAATTTCGTTGTCCAAATCGTTTCAGTTCTTTCTAAATCATCAGGTACTTTTTCTAGTAGCAAGCTGTAAATATTCCTGATTCTACTAGACTTCCTGGTAATAACTTCCATCAATGGGATCTTGTCTAGATTAATCCTTGGTCTACTCGAAATAAGAATACTACTAATCTGAACGTATTTAAAATATTGATTATCAGGTATTCCAAACCTTTGCTGAAGCTTAAAAATTGAAAATCTTGCTCTCCCCGCAAAAGTCTCCAATTGTTCCTACCCCCATAGTTTCCCATCTCTTCCCCATAGCATCATTAACCTGGGCTGGGAATACTGATGAGCGCCACAAGGGGGTATATCTGCAGATTTTCGGAATTGCCATAAATTTAGATACCTGTTTCCATATTTTCCATGACCCGTAAATTACTTTAAAGCGTACTTTCTTATAGTATCTCTGCTCCAATTGTCTAACAAGCAACCCCGGCGCTTCTTTCCCTATAGCAAGTTCATAAATTGTAGGTATTCTCAGTCTTTGCTCTAGATCATTATTTCTATCCACTACAAACAAGGAGACCATCTGATGGAGGAGGGCCGCCCAATAATATAGGGTAATGTTAGGAATAGCAAGACCGCCTCTGTCTTGTGGTAAAGCCAGATATTTTAAAGCCCTCCTGACCTTCCCATACTGCCACATAAAATTAGAGAAAGTTGACTCCAGGGCTCTCAATATATTATCTTCCACTACAAGAGGTATAGCCCGAAACAGATACAAAATTTTCGGTAGCATGGTCATTTTTAAAAAGTTCCCTCTTCCTATAATAGACAAATGTAGTCCGTTAACTCTCCTTAGATCCGTAGCTATTGATTTAATCAGAGGTTCAAAGTTACACTTAACAATTTCACCCACCTTAGCACTAACTCTGACCACTAAATATACCGCTGAATCTGCTCGTCTGGAATCATTAAAATCTATGTTATCTGTGCATATAACAATCGTTTTCGCCTTGTTCAATGCATAGCCAGAAAGGCGCCCATAACTCTCGGTAATCTTTACTATTTCCTCGATTGCCTCTGCTGGATTCGTGGTGAGCACTGCAACATCGTCAGCGTATGCCAATACTTTAGTCTCATACCCCCGAGTTATTATCGGTTTGATCTTCCCAGTCTGTAGGAGCTTGACCACTAATGGATTGATATATAAAGCAAATAAAATAGGGGAACAAGGGCACCCATGCCTGGTCCCCCTAGATATAATTATATTACCGGATTCCTTCCCCATGAGTTGTAATCGAGCTCTTGGTTGACAATACATTGCCTTAATTGCCCTTATAAACTGTGATCCAAAGCCATTCAGCTCCAGGATCCCCCATAAAAACTCCCAGGACACCCGATCGAAAGCCTTTTCGGCATCGAGGAGGATCATAGCCATCTGGCCCCCCCGTCCCGGTTATGATGTCAAAAAGAGAAATAACCCTGCGGATATGGTCTGTAGTTCCTTTGCCTGGGATAAATCCGTGTTGCCACGGGGAGATCAAATGCTCTATAACCCTCCTTAACCGATTGGCCAAGATCTTAGAATAGATTTTTGTGTCTGAATCGATCAGCGATATTGGCCGATACGAAGATGGATTATCTATTGGTTTCCCTTTTTTGGGGAAGATTATGATATCCGTTTCTTTCCAAGATTCGGGGGGGCTTCCGCTATATTGTACACCCCTGAACAGGTCTACTAAGAGGGGTGTTATAGTTATTCCTAAGAACTTATATACCTCCAACGGTATTTTGTCAGGGCCAGCGGCTTTCCCCGGTGCCATTCCGTGCAGTGCTATGTGGACTTCCTCCAGAGTGATTTCTTCAAGCTTTTCTTTTATTGGCCCCTCCAGGGCCCCACCAAGTTCCATGCCGGTCACTAACCGCGCTATCTCCTGTGTGACTTCAGGGCTACCTCTAATAATATCATCTTGATGCACAAGTTACTAACTTGTGTAACGATATATCTGTAAGAGACAGTAGTTAGTGACAGATTCCTTACCTTAGAATATCCCCAGGCGTCAGACTGGATCCGGAAAGTTTTTTGCGTAGCAGTACCCTTGCGCGTCGGTAGGCGGCGTCGTGCGGCTCCGCGTCCGTCGTCGGCGTCGTGATCGCCGGGATGACGTCGCGGGCAGTACTTAGGCGCCGCCCTGCGCGCTGACGTCAGTTCTGTACACGACTTTCCGCGCCAGGAACGCAGAGCCATGCAAGAAGCTGACACAGGTGTCTGAAAAATACTAGGGCCCTGAAAGGGATGTCCTTAACCCTAGAAATCAGTTCGCAGAACGGGGAGGATGGGTGGGGCGGTAGGAATCTGTCACTAACTACTGTCTCTTACAGATATATCGTTACACAAGTTAGTAACTTGTGCATCTGAAAGAGACACGTTAGTGACAGATTGCTTACCTTAGAATAGATACCCCAGCAATACCAACCCCGGTGGTGGGTCTGCGAACAAAGATCAGACAAGGAAGTCCTGGAGGACAGAACGGCCAAAGAAGCCGTCCCTCCGGACCTGACTGTCAAGGCAGTAATGCTTTGTAAACGTGTGCAGCGAGGCCCACGTAGCTGCCTGACAGATAACCGGCAGCGGAACACCGCGGCCCAAGGCCGTGGTAGCAGCCGTTGCCCTGGTGGAATGGGCACGCAGCCCAACAGGAGGCTCCTTCTTAGCCAAAGAATAGCAGGTCTTGATGCACAAGGTAACCCAGCGGGAGATGGTCCTCTTGTGCACCGCCCGACCTTTTTGGCGCCCACGTAGCCAACAAAGAGCTGGTCATCCACCCGGAAGTGTTTTGTGCGGTCAATATAGAAGGAGAGCGCACGTTTTGGGTCCAGACGGTGGAGCCTCTCTTCCTCTCTGGAAGGATGCGGAGGCGGAAAGAAGGTGGGCAAAGTGATGGTCTGCCCAATATGGAAAGCAGTAACCACCTTTGGCAAGAAGGACGGACGCGTCCGAAGAACAACCTTGTCTGGATGAACAGACAGAAAGGGAGGTTTGCAAGATAGAGCCTGGAGCTCACTCACCCGCCGAGCGGAGGTGATGGCCACCAGAAAGGCTGTCTTCAGAGTCAGAAGACGAAGAGGACAGTTATGTAGAGGCTCAAAGGGAGCGCACATTAAAAAGGTAAGAACCAAGTTCAAGTCCCACTGAGGCATCACAAACGGAACAGGAGGGAAGAGGTGTGTAATGCCTTTTAAGAACCTGTTAACAACAGGGGACTTGAAAAGGGAGGGCTGATCAGGGAGCCTGAGGAAGGCCGAGATAGCACAAAGATAACCCTTGATGGTACCCAGGGCAGAACCCTGTTGGGCCAGAGAGAGAAGGAACAGAAGGACCTCAGAAAGAGGGGCAGTAAGGGGATTCACAGCCTTTGCTGTGCACCATGCCACAAATTTGTTCCACCTGCAGGCGTATACCACCTTAGTGGAGGGACGCCTGGCTGCCAGAATCACATCACAAACTTCGGGAGGCAAGTCGAAAGGAATCAACTGCCGCCGCTCAATCTCCACGCAAGCAGGTGTAGACTGGACAGGTTCGGGTGGAGGACCGTCCCCTGCTGCTGCGACAGAAGATCCTCCCGAAGAGGCAGACGGATCGGGGGATCTACGCTCATATTGAGTAGCTCGGGATACCAAACTCTTCGAGCCCAGTCCGGAGCCACAAGAATGACTTGGGCCCGGTCGTGCCGAATCTTCTTCAACACTCTGGGTAGAAGTGGTATAGGCGGAAAGGCGTACAACAGACCGCAACTCCACTCATGACGAAAAGCGTCGCCGAGCGAGTGCCGCCTTGGAAATTCCAACGCGCAGAACTGATGACATTGCGCGTTCTCTTCGGTGGCGAATAGATCTAACCAAGGCTCTCCCCACTGTAGAAAGAGTCCTTGCGCCACTTCCGAGTGAAGACGCCATTCGTGATCCATCATGCACCTGCGGCTGAGTTCGTCCGCCCCTGGCGTTCAGCGAACCTGCCAGGTGTTGAACCATCAGGAACATGCCCTGATGTTCCAGCCATGTCCAGAGGCGCAGAGCCTCCTGACAAAGGGTCCACGACCCCACCCCGCCTTGTTTGTTGCAGTACCACATGGCGGTGGTGTTGTCTGTGAACACCTGCACTACCTTCCCTTTGACAGATGGAAGGAATGCCTTGAGTGCAAGTCGGATCGCCCGGAGCTCCAGAATGTTGATATGGAGCCGGGACTCCGCCGGAGACCAGAGGCCTCTGATCTCCGCCTCTCCCATGTGACCGCCCCATCCCAGAAGGGACGCGTCCGTCACAACTGTGTGCTCTGGCTGGGGAAGGGAGAGGGATCTGCCCATGACCCATTGCCGGTTCGAGAGCCACCACTGCAACTGTTTTGCAGTCCCCTCCGAGATCTGGACGTGATCGGACAGGTTGCCCTGGTGCTGCGCCCACTGGAACTTCAGGTCCCACTGCAGAGCCCGCATATGCCATCTGGCATGATTGACCAGCAGGATGCAGGAGGCCATGAGGCCCAGCAGCCTCAGGGTCATCCGTACCGAAACCCAGGATAAAGGCTGAAAGATCGGAATCATAGCCTGAATATCCCGGACTCGCCGTTCGGGAGGATAGGCCCGAAACTGCGTCGTGTCCAGAACTGCTCCGATGAAAAGGAGCTGTGGAGAAGGAATCAGATGCGACTTCGGCACATTGATGGAGAACCCCAGCGAGTGCAGGAGTTCGGCCGTAGTCTGGAGGTGGGAGACGACTGCCTGGGACGAGCCCGCCTTCAGCAGCCAGTCGTCGAGGTAGGGGAAGACTGAAACCCCTGCCCGGCGCAGATGAGCTGCGACCACCGCCAACACTTTCGTGAACACCCGAGGGGCACTGGTAAGGCCAAAGGGAGCACGGTGAACTGAAAATGCTCGGGGCCTACCGTGAACCGAAGGTAACGCCGGTGGGCCGGCAGGACGGGGATGTGGAAATATGCGTCCTGCAAGTCCAACGCTACCAACCAGTCTCCAGGGTCGAGGGCAGTCAAGACCTGAGCTAGGGTGAGCATCTTGAACTTCTCCTTCCGGAGGAAGCGATTGACGTTCCGGAGGTCCAAGATAGGACGCATGTCCTCCTTGTCCTTTTTGGGCACCAGGAAGTAGTGGGAGTAGCAACCACGCCCTACTTCTGGGGTCGGAACATGCTCGATGGCCCTCTTGGCCAAGAGGGCCGTGACTTCCTTCTGCAGAAGTACTCAAGTGATCCCCTGACATGCGGTGGAATTGAGGTGGCATGGCTGGGGGTGGACTCGAAGGGGAGGGAGTAGCCCCTTCGGACAATGTCCAAGACCCACCTGTCCGAGGTGATGGTACGCCAGTGGGGAAGGTGATGGCGGACCCTGCCCCTACTGGCGTGCTGTGCACCTGAAAGGAGGGACTAGGAGGGTTTGGAGGCCGCGGACGGGTTGGAGGTGGTGGCCTGACCCGCACGCTGGTTGCCCGATCCGCCACGGCGGAATCCACGTCCTCGGCCACGCGAAGACGCCTGCTGCGCGGGCCGGTGGCTGGGCTGCTGACGTGAAGGGGCGCCCCTACCGTGGCCACGATAGGGGCGAAAAGCAGAAGTCAGCGGAGGGCGTGTAGCAGAAAGGCCCAGGGACTTTGCAGTAGCCCGGGAGTCCTTAAAGCGCTCCAACGCATGGTCTGCTTTGGACCCAAAAAGACCGACTCCATCAAAGGGCATGTCCATGAGAGTATTCTGGACATCCCCTGAAAAACCAGTGGTTCTCAGCCAGGCGTGGCGTCGTAGCGCCACCGTCGTTGCAATAGACCTGCCCAGCGAGTCGGCGGTGTCAAGGCCACATCGAATTGTATATTTGGCCGCATCCTTCCTTCCGCAATGGCGCGGGAAAGCAGTGTCTGGACCTCCTCAGAACACTGGGGCAAAACATCCGCCACCGAATCCCACAAGGAGTGGGTATATCGGCCCAAAAGGCAAGCGGTGTTGACGGACCGCAAGCCAGCACTGGAGGAAGAAAACCCTTCTTCCCAAATTGATCCAGGCGTTTGGATTCCCTATCTGGAGGGGCGGTAGGGAAGGCGGTTTGGGAAGCGGAGGCTTGGACAACCAAGCTCTCAGGGGTGGGGTGGACAGAGAGAAACAGGAGGTCGCCCGGAGCTGGGCGATGGCGTCGGGACACGTTCCTATCCACAGGAGCCCCTGTGTTGGGCTTGGACCAGGCGCCCAAAAGAACGTCAGTGAGGGCGTCGTTAAACGGCAGCACAGTCTCCGAAGAGGAGGCTGCCGGCTGAAGCACCTCTGTCAAGAGATTAACCTTGACCGCCACAGCAGGGAGTTGGAGATGTAAGGCTCCAGCTGCCCTACGCAACACTGTTGCAAAATTGGCTCCCTCCTCCGTAGCCACGGGAGGAGACAGCATGCCAGTGTCAGGGGAAGTATCTAGACCACTAGCATCCCCTAGACCCTCTGTCCAGTCCTCATCGTACTGACACTGTTGTGTCAGAGGGTCATCAGACCCCTCCCAGTCCTCCTGGTCCTCCTCATGTTCAAAATAAGGGGAGGAGGGACATTTGGGACCCAAGGTCTCATCGGGCGCGGAACCGGCGTCGAGCGACGTCGGTCCGGGTCCATGTCCGGAGCCGGAAGGAACTGGGGAACGACGCCGCTCGGAGCACCAGGCGGCGTCGAGAACAGCACCGGAGACATCGGCGCCGGCGGAGGTGTCGTTAGGTCGACCGGCGTCGATGGGGGTTGTGGAGCCGGGATCGAGGCCGGGGCCGAAGCCGGGATCGAGGCTGGAGGCACGGGCGACGCCGGGGCCGGAGCCGTCGGCGACGCCGGAGCAACCCCATCAGGGCCCGCGGGCCCGAAGGCGCACCGGAGGGGCCTGGAGGCCCGAAGAGGCGGGCCATGGCCGACAGGAATTCCTGCACTTTGGCCGGATCCGCCCCCGAACCCGGGAAGGGCGGGTATGGCGAGGGCGACTCCACAGGCATGTCCGGGGCCGCGGGGACGGTGCCGGGAGGGGCCTCAGCCGAGTCGCGAGACCGGCGAGGCGAAGTCCTAGAGCGATGATGCTTTTGGACTTCTTGTGTTTCGACTTACCGGACGAAGAAGACTTCGATGCCGACGACCGGTGTGGACTCCGCGATCGACCCCTGGACCTCTCACGCGACCGGGGCTTCCGCGGAGCCGAATGCCGGGCCTCGAGGAGCTTTCGAGACCGCTCTCGCAAAGCTTTCGGGTTGAGGGCCTGGCAGTCGGTACAAGACTCCGTGTCGTGGCCTCGGCCGAGGCAGAAGAGACACTCCCAATGCGGGTCGGTGACGGACATCATCCGAGCACAGGCGCCGCAACGTTTGAAACCAGGCATCCCTACGACACCTTGATAGAAAAACAGTGAAAAAATTCACCAAAAAGTATGGTCAAAAATGACCAGGGCACTGCTCTTCCCGGATCTGCGCTTGCTGGCGCGGAAAAAGAAGAACTGACGCCAGCGCGCAGGGGCGGCGCCTAAGTACTGCCCGCGACGTCATCCCGGCGATCACGACGCCGACGACGGACGCGGAGCCGCACGACACCGCCTACCGACGCGCAAGGGTACTGCTACGCAAAAAACTTTCCGGATCCAGTCTGACGCCTGGGGATATTCTAAGGTAAGGAATCTGTCACTAACGTGTCTCTTTCAGATATAAAAATACACAAAGGCTATAACAACAAGCACTCTAAAAAAAAAAAAAGCAAGGCACACTAAAACAAGCGCGGCTGAGGCGGCCCACGCTCAAAATGACAAAGCAAGAGTGCTTCCAGACTTAATAAAGGAGAGCGTGTAACTCCGAGAGTACACGATCCAGTCCGGGTCGGCGGGGCCAAAAGTGGACAGGGCGGTTACAAGGAGGGACTAAGAAGCCTCCTTTTCAATCTGAGCCAGCGTTTAGCATGGAGGATGACGCCAGCGAATGAAAAAGATGGGCGGGGCTTCAAGTCCGCTTCTGAAAGCTTCTGAAACCGTATTGATTCCAAGAAGCCCTCGCAGAGCAAACAGCGCATGCGCGCTGCAACACCAGGCGAGACCTAAAAAAATGGTGGGTCTCCGGTGCCTTAAAAAAAAAAAAAAAAAGCGAGCTGTGAGGAGAGGTTGGAAACAAAAAGTAGTGCACAGAAACAAACATATGGGCACTAATGAAAAGATCCGTGTAGCAGGGGTAGTCGCCAGGGCGTTAACAAAACAGCCAGACGGCGGAACAAACAGACTGTTCACCAACCAAAGCATTAGAATTTGGAAGGCAGACTAAACAACCAATCAAAAAGCCGGGAGTGTTCAAACCCTCACACCAATTACAAAGGCTAGAGTCTCACACATCAGTACTGATTATGACTCAGATATCAGCTTCACATTAGAAAATGCAATAATACCGCCTCTAAGCAATGGCTTGTCGATTTATGAAAATAAACACACATTGTTATCACACACTTTTAAATAAACTTGAGTCCCCCAAACACAATGTTATAATTTTCATGAACGAAAAAAAAATGTTCTCTGAAATTGTAATAAATACATGTTTGGTGCTAAAATTCCACCCTCGCATCTCTAGCAGATACTCAAATGTACTTCTGTCACACATGGATAGATACCTTCTTGCATGCCAAGTGCAGACATGTGAAGATTAAAATGCAGAGGAGGAGTGAAATAAACATTGATTATGCGATTATGTGGCTTTTCTGATATCCCTTGCTTAACTCAGAAGTAACAATGGGCACTCTTTTTCTCTTGAAAGAGGACTATGTGGAAATTGCATGATATAAAGTTAATTTAAACATAACAGGAAATTGTTCTATTCTATATATGCACAATTGGGGCTTATATGGGAAACAGAAATATTTGGCTATTTATCTCTTAAAGGTTGTGTTTTAAACATTGTCAACTAATCAAATTAAAAAGTGCTGGATATGATTAAGAACTTTTTTAATGGATAGAGAAAAATGTAATCTTATACTGTGGGAAACAAGTAAAGCAATAAAAACAGTGGTTTCACCCAAAAAGTGCTTTCTTTTTATGTGTTATTTCTGCAAGTTTTAGCCAAGATTTGAGGTTGCTGCATTAGGTTTTAAGGTGTTTTGCATGGAGACAAAACAGGCAAGCCTATATAAGTAAAAAACTTTTCTTGAGAAAGGCGACTAATGGAGATTTCAGTTCTGCTAATTTTATGGTTGAACTCTTTTATTGGATTTGCAAAAAGATACAACATCAACCCACCTACATCCACAGGCCGGTGAGTGGAAATAGCAATAAACAACAACAATGTAGCCAACACATAAGAAATTAAAAGTAAAAGGAAAGAAAGGAAATATGTAGGCTCGACACGTTCAATTACTACCCATAAAAGAAAAGCTAATTCTGTGGAGTGTATGAGGTGGAGTGAGCGACAGAGAAAAAAGTGCAAACTCTCGTAGTTGAATTGCATTGGCGCTACAAGTCTACCAATCACATATCTGTCAGTCACCCCTGCATCACCTCTGAAATAGCTCCAGAGTGTCCCGCTCGTTGTAAGGACCTATCCAGGATTGCGTCACTCACTATGTTAAAGCGCACCCCCCCCCAATCAATATGTTCTCATCTGGGGAGGATACCACCTTCCCTATTGCATTCTTTAAAAAAGTTTCCTGTTGCTCATTCGATGCATAAACCAAGGCTATTGTGAAAGTGTGTCCCTTCATGTCTAATCGAAGCGAAAGTAGCCTACCCAGCAGCTCCGCATGTGTCAGAATCACCTTCCCTGGAAAATGCAAAGCTAATAATATAGCCACTCCCGCCTTCTGTTAGGGGCCTGAGGAGAAAAACGTGGTGATCAAACCGGCGAGAACGGAGGCATTTGCATTCAGAAAGAAGGAGGTGTGTTTCTTGTAATAAGCATATGTCACATTTGGAGTACGTAAGAAGAGAGAGAAGGGCCAAACCCTTAGCCGGATTGTTTAAACCCGGTACCTTTAAGCTTAATTAGCATAAAATAATAAAAATGGACATATATGCGTGAGTAAACATAGAGGAAGGTAATATACCACTGCCAACCCTAGTAAGCAAAACAAATTAGTTTAGGTATAGTGCTGCAATCGAAACTTGAAGAGTGTCAAGATGTAGAACGAGAATCCTTCACACTCAAAATATGAACAAATTCCCAACTGTGGCCGTCACTGGCCCATACCGAGAAACCCCTGGCCCCATCCATGGACTGCATAGAAACGTAACATGCCACTGACCAGAATGAGCCTTCAACCAGAAGTATACACATATGGGGTGAAAACAATATCTTAAGGATACTACTCTGACCCAAGAAGTCATATCTAGCAATCATAAGGCAACATCTAATGAGGAGCTTAGAATAACCGAAGTCCATAAATGTAACAAGAGAAAAGTTAGGTCTGTAAACCCAGTGAGACCCAGTTGTGCCAATGGCGACGATCCAAGGCAATATATAAAAGCCTATAAACAAGAAATAAATGTAATTAAAAAAGGGACAATAAACAAAAACATTTCCTGCCATGGGAGATATCACCGATCAGTAGGGGTCCGTCTGCCAGGCAGCCATCCATCGCCGCACCACAGCATAGAAGGGAGTGGGAGTACCACGTGTGAAGACCTCTCATCCTGAGCTGCAAATCCTCCCAAGCAGGCCGGTCTCCAGAAGCGCCCAGCTAGATGAAGCCAAACCCCGCATGGGGCGGGTCACCCTGCTTCTGTCTATCAATCCTTGTCAATGTCTGATAGATCACCTCGGTTTTGAAGTGGTCGCAAAAGAGCTTCCCGTTCTCAGTGCCTTTCAGATGCAGGCGGTTTAACTTGTGATTCAGTCGTATTATGACGTCTGTGTCTCGATTTGGTGTTAGGGTAAAGTAGGGAGCTAGGCCGCGACCAGCTAGTTTCGTCGTCTGGAGTTGGAAGCACAATAAGGCCTGTAACTCCTCTAGTGTACGGACTGCATGCTTTTCTTGATTCCACACAAATATTAAGCGAAAAGGGTGGCCCCATCTGTATCTGACTCCTTTGTCACGCAAGAAGGTCATTGCAGGTTTCACTGTCGTGCGTCACTGCAGAGTGAGGTGTGATAGAACAGGTATGTCTCTAACAGCAGACATGATCAAGTCTTATTGTTTATATGAGTGAAGGCAAGTAAGAATGTCCTGCAGTATTACGGGGGTCTTTGATGGATGACCCGCCCTGTGGGTGTGGTCAAGATTAATGTCTTCATTTCCTAAATCCAGTGCCACATGTCTGAAGAGCTTTATCACATAATCTTCTAGCTTCCTAGCATCAGCCTTAAGACGCACACCCCTAATGCGGATGTTGGTCCTAACGGGGTCTATTTTCTAAGACTTTTAGGTGATAATGCAGATCCTCGTTCTTGTCACACAATTCTAAGAGCTCACGGGAGGGATCAGGGAGTTCTTCATCACACCGGTCGCCAGAGCGTTCCAAAGAGTCCACTCTGTCTGCCAACTCTCCCAGGTTGCCATGAAACCTTTAATGTCTGCTGTGACATCTCTCCGCAAAGCAGCGATGTGGTCGCGTATAGTGCCAAAGAGCTGCTCCAAGAAGGATCGGGTCACGCGTTCCACCATCCCGTGGACATCTATCTCAGCACCCCCTTCTGCGGTCGCCGTCGCTGTTGGAGAACCAGGTCTGGTGTCTGCTTTTTTAGTGAAGGATTTATTAAGCAGATCCTTAATGGAGGTGTCCTTTCGGGATCGGCCGGAGGCCATGTTGCTCTGTTGTGGCAGATCTCTATGCTCTAACTAGACATCTAAAAGGCCGGGCTAGTTCACAGTGCTCCAGGGGCCCGGTCACACCACCCCAGTCCAGAGGCCCAGCCCGGGCCGGAGGATATCCCAGAGCCACAAGAATCTATTAGCCAGTACCAAATTCCTGTAATGTTGTGGTCAGGTGCTTCACAGTATGAATTAGGCCTCCTCACTTGAAGGAGCTGTATATCCTCAAAAGCAGCCAGTGTTAATTGACCACGCGTTTTTCCTTTCAAGACTGTTCACCATCCAGTGGAGGATAATTGTTATTAAATTCAGACTGCGATCTCACATGCAACCAGCATGATCACATCCTAGGCTCAGATTCTCCACCTCTGCAGAAAGCCCCTCCTGCTATGGATAGTGTCAGCAGGGGGAGCAAAGCAATTGCGGGGCACCCATAAGATTAAGAAGCAGCTCAAAGGAGGAGGGCAGCCCCTACTCAGTGAAATGGGCACAGAGATGCTTCAATAAATCACCTCCGCGCATGTCCGCTGAGGCCTCCTGCAGGACCCAAATGATCAGAAGGCCGGGCCTCAAATTCCTTCCCAGCAGTCTCGTCGGGTGCACCGTCGTTGCTGCACCTTTCAGGTCTGCCAATCTGCACAGTGGCATGGGTCCTCACGCTGATCCTCGCATGCCACTCCACTTCAGAAGGAGTTCTGCCCATTTGGCGACCCCTCCGTGCAGCACTCTCCGGGCTCACAGTTCGGCAGGCCGCACTGATGTAGAGACCACCAACGGCCTGGAATGCAGGAGAGCAGCCCTCACTCGACTTAGTTTCTATATGGCAAAACACATAACTGCAGGGAGTGCTCGAAGAGCGACTCCCGTGCCGTCGCCTCCTACATGATAGGCAGCCCTGGAGCCGGCCCAGATGGTGCTTTAGGGGCCATGCACGGCGGAGCTCCACGAAGAGGCTGCTACTCCGCCGCCATCTTGGTCACACCCCCTCTGATAATTTTAAATATCATAAAGCACTTATATTACAAGTTACTGATTCATGGTGACTGAAGAATGAAGAACCTAAACATCCTGAGTAGTTTATATTATAAAAAAGTGGTAGCTAACCCTTTCCTAAGTGAGTGGTGATTTAACTCCATTGACTATTCTAGGAATGATAAGAAACTTGATGAATATAAATGTGAATAAACGCAATGTGTCAGAGGGCTATTCAATGCTTCCTATCATTATTTTGAAAAGTAACTGTAAGTTAATAGATATGTGGATATTTAACATACTAGACAAGCAGTCAACTGTTTCCATCATTTGGGCAGGGGATTTTAATATTGCTAAGTGTCCGCATAGTGGGTCATGGGTTTGTGAAGTTATAGGTGTTAAGGGAGATAACGCTGGGCATGTAAAGCACTCCGCTTATGGCAAAGCCTTGACATGCTTAATCTTAAATAACATGTTTTTTCCTCAGACCTAATCAACGACAATAGTGTAGAAGCTCCATCTTTTGTAGGGAGAGGAAAAAGGAAGTACAATTGATCACATTCTCCTGTCTAATGATTTAGCCCCCCTATTGAAAAAGTTTGAGGTGTGGCCATTGCCACTGAGTGATCACTACCCTCTCATTGTTAGCCTTACCATAGCTCTACTATCTTCTCCTTTTACCAGGGCTCATTACTCTTTAACATACGCGTCAAATAAGGGGGTTCGGAAAAAATGGCCACACATCAATCCCAATACAGTTTTTAGGGATCTGCACACTAATAATAAGACAGAGATTCTAAGGTGCCTATCGGAGGAGTTTGACCCAGTGGGTTTATATGATAGTTTTGCCAATATTCGCAAATCGGTTGCATCAGGATTAACCTCAAGTAAGCCTGGGTCTGTTAATCACATGCAATCTTGGTTTAATCACAAAAGTTCAAACGCCTATACAAATAAACAATGAGGTGACTCGGGACTAGGTAACGGTTAGAACTGCGAGAGTGCTCTATAAACAAGCACCTGAAAAAAGGAATGCAGAAATTAGAAATAGAGCCTGGGAGGACCTCGAAAGCTCTGCCCTCGCAAAGGATCACAGGGCGTTTTGGGAGATAATAAATCAACCCTTTTTTTCTGGAAAGACAATTTCAGGGATCGAATGTCACATTATGGAACAGTTATGGTTCAAACATTTTACAGATACTTTTAACCCAATTAACATAGGTGACAGGCTCTTACCATTAAATGACTTGTGTTTCGTATGCAGACCTTCTAAATTTTTGTTAGACCATTACGGTTGAGGAAGTTTGCACAGCGATTTTACGCTCTGCCACAGGTAAAGCGCCAGAACCAGATGGGTTCCCAGCTTAACTTACTAAACACAATCTTGACTTTTGGGCACCTCTGGTAATAAATGTTTTTAGAGGGATTGTTATGAAGGGACCCCTAGGGACTTGGAGGGAATCTATAGTAGTACCCATATTCAAGAAAAGACATTACCCTTCCAATTATAGGCCGATCTCTCTCATGGACCCCCCAGCTAAAATATTTGGCAGGGTACACTATATTTTATTTATTGTTTGATTAATTAAATCATTACAATCCACATATGAAAATCGTAACTTAAAAGACATTTAAAGAATATTTTTCACTGAACTCCTCCCATCATTCTCAATAAAAATAAAGCAATAAAATTGTTAATATAAAATTTCTTCTAGAACAAGGTAACCTTCGCTTAAGTAAAACCACATGGCGGCATAGTATCAATAAATACGATTAATAAAAAATAGAGGTTACTTCTAAGAGCAGCAGGTGGAACACCAACTTGAAAAAGAGCATCCCAAAGTTAATGTACAATTCAAAATAACAACAGTCAATAGTGAATGACAAGTCGTTGAATTCGGGTTCCATGTTGTGAGGCTGGGGCTGAATACACTGGTTTTGCTGGAGAGCAGCTTCAAAGATGTACCATTATTATGACCACCTGTGCTTGTTCCCTGGTTTTGACACGGGCCTGGAATTTACTGATTAAGCTTGCGATATGCAAGATGGATAAAGAGTGTGAAGCTAATATTTAAAGCTGTGTTCTCCGGATTCAAAGCCGCGATGATACCCTGCCTAAAAGACCGGACTCCCAGTCTGTTCCATTCTGGCCTCAGTTTTGATCTGCGCAATGACAGCAATGCGGGCAGAGGCATACAACATGCTCCAAAGACTCGACCGATTCCCCGCAACCCCTGCACAGAAGCTCATCTGATGGGCGACGCCACAGGGGTAGATGTTTCAAAAAGTGCCACTCCCCCAGTCTAAGTGCCATAAACCGCAGTTTTAGATACAGGGGGTATGTGCAGGGCAGATATGATGGAAGAGAGGCCAACTGATAAGAGTTGATTACTGCCCATGCGCGCTTGCGTTTGGCGAAGGTCAATTTGTCAGAAGAATAGGAACACATTCGGATGCGCTTCTAGATACTTATTTTAAAAGTTGTATTACTTGGGTTGAGATTCCAGAGGTCGCTTGCTGATAATTGCTGTAAGCATTTGTGAAAGAACCGACTGTATGACCCGCCAAGATTGCTAGAGCTGATATCTGACCATAACAATGACTCAAGGGAACCAGCTCCAGCCTGCCTTAGCTTGTGCCACATTTTTAGATAAGCACCTGTGCTTAACATTTCATAGTTTAGAAGGCCTAGTTCTAATCGAATCTGTGCAGCAGATGCAGATTTTGCCAGCTGAAGGACCCTTTTGTAAATCTTGGTCACATGTTGGTTTAATGTAGTACTGAGTTTACCCAAGGAGATTTCGAAGCCGTACGACAACGTGGGGCCTATTTTAGCTCGCATGACTTCCAACATTGGGGCTAGGCTCGGACCTTTCAATTTTTTAGAAAGTTTTGAAAGGTTCCCTTGTAGGGCCATGGCTTTCATAGCGATGTCACTGCGATGTTTGACAAAGGTGCCCCTAGAGTCGATGTTGATCCCCAAGTATTTATATGATTTTCCTACCGAGAGTCCAGAGTTATTATATTACCATACATAGTACACCAGAAGGGGTAGGGAGTAATAAAATGTCTATACCTCGTGATGGCACGTGCAGTGTGTGCTAATACTGCCCTCACTCACACAAATGTGTGACATGCTTCATCATAGGGCTGCATACAATACACCCTGGCGTAGCCACGCACAGGGTGGAGCAATAGGGTGGGGGAAGACAATTAAACACAGAGAAATAAATTTATTCCACAGTGACTGGGAACAACGGTAGTGAAAAGTGCAGTGTTAAGTGAGTTAAAGCTAGCTCGGAAGTGTCGCTGTGCCTAAGACTTTATTCCTGGACCTTCCGGCCAGGTTTAAAAACGTGAAGGATAGTGGTGATTGGGAGATGTTATGTGCTCCTAACACCCCTCCTTTACTGCCAGGTGGTCGACATGTTTCGGCCGTGTGTGTGTGCCCCACGTCTAGGGTCACGCCGGCCTTCCTCAGGACTCTAACTGTCCCAGTTTATTGATACTATCACCTCCAGTTGAGATAAGAGAGTGTCTTTAAAATTCAGTTCATCCGTTTCGAGGATATTCCCCTAGAAAGTAGTGGGATTACGAGTTTACCCCTAATTCGAGTTAGAACTGGCGGCAGGCAAGGAGAGACCCCCTATAGTCACACTTACTCCAAGGGTGGTGCTCCTCCCACGCTGCTCGCCTTCAGCCGCCGTGTAGACATACCCTTATTATATGACCAGCCACCACCTCCATGATGCTTCCTGCCAAATATGACCATTTGAGTTTTCTTTAAGTTTACCTCCGGGTTGTTCATGACGGTATAACTATATAATTTATTTAGCAGTCGTTGCAGCCCAACTCGCGTAAGGCTGAAGAGGACAAGGTCATCGGCATTCAGAATGTTGCTTAACTGAACACCGCCAATCTTGGGGGGGATGGCTATTTATTGCGTCTAGCTCAGCTGAGAGGTCAGCAATGAACAGATTAAAGAGCAGCGGAGCTAGCACGCATCCCTGTTTGACTCCCCTTGTTGTCGTAATTTTTAGAGATAGGTGTGAGCCAGTACCAAGCTTGACTTGTATCCAGGTGTTGGTGTGTAATTGGACTATTGCGTCCAAGAGTTTGACCGGGATTCCCCATTTCGTTAGCTTGGCCCAAAGTGCTTCCCTTGGAACCCGGTCAAAGGGAGCTTTGAAATCAGCAAAACAGCAATAAACCACCTTGGATGAAACTATTGCTAGGGCCAGTAAATTAGACATGGTGCCAGAGTTTGCAATGAAGTCTGTTTGATTTTTTGGGATCAGTCCTTTTAGGTCAGCCCAAGAGCTCAGTTCTTCGAGTAGAATGCTCGCAAAGTACTTCGCCTCATTGTCCAGTAAGGCTATCAGCCTGTAGTTGTTTGGGGACGAATGAGAGCTAGACTTGTAGATTGGATGAATTATTGCCCCATGCCAAGTGTCAGGTATAATTGAGTTCCTTAGTGAGTAATCGAAAAGGATTGCTAGCTGCTTTGACCAGAGAGGGATGTTCGATTTAAACAGGGCCTGTGGCAGGCCATTTGGGCCTGGTGCTCCATCTGATCTTGCTTTAGATAGTATTTTAGCCAACCTTGTTTGGGTGATTGAGATTTTCTCGCTTAGATGTTGCCGTGACTCTTGTGAGCAATCCTGGCACTCCTTAGGGGCATCTTTAATCAATGTGGCATTGTTGATTGCTGTAGATTCTACTCCTCCATGAGCCCGGAAATGACCAGTCAAAAATGTTACCCATTCTGCCTCTGCAATATTTGCACTCCCCTGGCTGTTTCCGTTGGATTGCCTGTTCACTAGCGCCCAGAATTTTCTTGAGTTCCGGTTTTTACTTTCCCAGAGGAGCATGCACCAAAATTGTTCAAGGTGGTGTTGTTTATCCTTTTGGTATGCCCATCTATAGTTTTTTTGTGCAATTTTATACTCGCTCAGTAGTTCTTCAGAGTCAGGATGCTTCCTGGCTGCCCTGAGGGCGGCATTTCTGGTCTTCTTTAACGCCATAGTTTGATTTGAAGTGGGGGTCTGAGTGCTACGAAAGTCGGTATGGAAATGCAATGGAGATGGAAATTGACTTAAAAGTTGAGAACAAAAGTTTGTCCAATCAGCTTTGGGAGAGGCTTTCAATAGGAAACAACCTGCGGTAAGTAGCAGGCATTCCTTCATAATGTTTATACTGTTGTCATCATTCCATCTTAAACGTTTTAGGTTTTCAGAATGAACTCCCCTGTGAGTAATTGTGGCAGGATCATGATGGACTGAGTTTAGGGTAACAATAACGACTTGTGGGCGGTGATCACTCTCGGATCGTGCTATGATGCTGTAATTTTCTAAGTTTGGAAACAGGTCTAAATTACAGATGGTATAGTCTAAGTAAGAATGCTTTCGACCATTTGTCCATGTCCAATTCGGTGGAATGTCCTGCGAAAATCTACCATTCATTACGATAAAACCAGCACTGTAAAGTTGCAACACACAGTGTTCCCCTAAACCGCAATGCGATTGGAGTGTGGGTTTGACCTGATCCTTCAATACCGGAGGAGAAAATGGTAGGAGGCTTCCCAAATCCGCCGGGTTTCCCTGAAAAAGGTTGGTGTTAAAGTCCCCGGTAAGCAAGTAATCTGCGTGAAGAAAGCCAGGACGCACAGAACTGTGAGCAGTCGATTTAAGTGAGACCTTTTTGTTCATGCACTCGGATTAATGTAAACATTGACAAGCAGCAAAGGGCGCTGTTGTCTCCACTAATTAATTTTAACTCCAAGCAGCCAGTCCTCATCGAGGTCTAATAACTCAATTGGGCCTTTTAAGCTGCAAGAAATGTAAGTGGACAAGCCCCCCTTGGGCCGTCCATAATTGCAGTGCCTTACAGCTGGTTTCCAGTATTCGATGTATCCTACTAAGGGGCAGTTTTGAGTAGCCCATGTTTCCGGGAAGGCAAGTAGGTCATATCCAAGAATAAAGTTTTGAGTCTCTAATGAAGCCATTTTGAGTTGACGGCCACTAATGTTCCAGGAGCATAAAGATGAGCAAGACTGCGACTGCGAGTTGGTAAGAATTAAGGGTTGAGGGTAAAGTTCGCTAAGTTTGACAACTTCCTTTTGTTTTAATTTTTGTGAGCATTGCCCGTCTGGTCAAGCTGAACTTTTATGGGACAGGGCTGCTGGCAACCATCCCCAATCTTGAACTTTGTTGAAATTAGGGGGTGTGGTCCATGATCTGTCTTTTGTGGCTGCGTGGCCTACCACATTTTTTAGGATTGAGTATGGCTTGATTCTGTCACCATTCGTGGTCCGGCAAGAACTTGGCTGAGTAACCGGTAACTTAGCTAGCACTGTGGGATAGGATTGTATGACTTAACAACTACTGCCTAAATCACGACTTCCTAAACCACGAAAGCTAAACAACGAACAATGCTTAACCACTAGTTTTTTTACAACGACTTCCTAAACAACGAAAATACTTTAATTTGCCCATTACTAATTGACGCCAGTATGTTCTCTTAAATAAACATGTTCAAGCTGTGCCCATCAGCGAGCACAATCAAGCAGAGTGAGATGAAAGGCTGTGCTTATCTTCTTATGCACCTATCAAGTGACGAACACAAACACATCAAGCTGTGCCCCTCTGCGCAAACACAATCAAGGACAGTAGACTCCTAAGGCTCAAATAAATTGAAACCACGACCAAAGCCAAACCACTTCTTTTTTCACAACGAGTTACTATACCACGAAAATTATTTATTTGCCATGTTACTCGAATCCACCACTAAGTTCAAATCTACACATGATAAAAATGTATTTAAATTAAACAACACTTCTTATTAAAACTATTTTTATTAAAGAAACTTTCAATTTACATTCAAATCATTTTTTTAAATACAGACGAACTTACAAAGATACAGTAATGTTCGGCAAAAAACTATAAAATATAATTCCATCATCTTTTTCTCTCACAAAATAAAATTATAAAAAACACTTTCCAAAACATATTTTCATTTTTAAAAGAATTCACTCATATAAAACATTTAAATAACGTCCACCCCCTTTTGTGACCATTTCATCTGTGAAAACCAGATAGGAACAGTCGCATCGAGCACAGTTCTAATTCGCATCATTTAAAAACAAACCTACAGTGCCATCTACTGGCCTAACATTTTAAATTTATATTTAGTCTATTATAACGACAGCGTAATTAAAATGAATGGTTCTGGACTTCGTGGTTCACGACTTCGTGGTTCAGGACTTCGTTGTATGTGATTCTTCGTTGTTCACACTTCGTTGTTCAGGTAAGTCGTTGTTCACACTTCGTTGTTTAGGATGTTTCCCGTGGGATAGCCTGGTTTATGATGTGGGTAGATTTTAATTCCCCATGACCGGAAGATGTCTTTGCTAGCTAAGAGAGCTTGTGCCCAGATAGAGGATTTAAATGTTACCAATGTTACTTCTGAGGGTTGTAGCCCTCTTGGAGGGAGAAATTCGATATACTCGATGTCTTCAGATGCCAGTGTATCAAATCCCGGTACTCCTTTTAATAATTTAATGATGTTGGCTCTGTTAAGGACATCATGCTATCCTTGTGATTTATATTCAGGTACGCAGAGAATTTTCATGTTCTTAGGGTCACTGGCAACTCCCTGTTGGCAAGGACCAGAGTCGAATGGATCATAGTTTTCTGATGGTGAGCCAGAAGCTGTTCCTAGTTTGTGCAGACAATTTTCTCGAGCGTCTAGCTGACTAGTCAGGGGATCCCCAAGTGACTTTGGTGCGTGCTTGATGGTTACTTTTAGGTGGTTATCTCCAGCAATGGATCGAAGGGTCTGAGGTCGAGAGTGAAGAGAAAATTGGAGTGGTCAATTCAGATGTCGAGTTTGTTTTCTCTACTTGTGGATGACCGTTTGCTTTTTCCATGCCAATTGAGAGCTCTTTTGATTCTTCAATAACTGCCACATCGTGGGGGTTTAATGAAGGTCTTCTTAAGCAAGGAGGGGAAGCATGATGAACCTGGTGGTGTACAGAAGTAGGCTATTGAGCATTTAGTGTTGGATTCGCAGTAATAATTTGCTGTTCGTGTTTCTGTGAGCTGGGACTTGAAGCTTGTTTATTGTCTGGTAATTTAAACAATGGGTACAGCTTAAGAGACTCGGCTGTAGTGTTTATCATTAACTTATTTCTTTGCTTACGTTGACGTTTCCTTTCTCTCTTGCTAAGGGGATGGAATGATTGAGAATTGGGCTTAGGATGTTGTGAGGCCAGTGTGAGTGGCATCAGGTCCGGCTCTGGGTCAACTGGGTCAACTAGAGGAATTAAGTCACTCCCAACTTGAGGGGTCTGTGGCAAAGGTAATGGGATCTTGTCCGGCAGCGTCAAAACTTGATCGTTGTAGAACGGATTTGATGCTATGCAGGGATTTACTTCTCCACTCCCTGTCACCCCGTGGACCACTGGTGCCGGAGTTTTTTTATTTATTGTCGCAGAACTTGGTCCTGCACGCTTTAATTGAGCCTGTTCCTGGCACTTACTATCACTGCCTCCAGTCAATTGTTTGACTTCGTCCAGGACACAGTTTAATAAAGCTGGAAGCACTGATGGGTAAACAACAACAAACTGACTGGACCAGGTTTGAAGATGATTGAGCCCTTATTATTAGATTATTTAGGTTCTCTAGCTTGTTGTCAATGCTTGCTGTAAACAGGCCTAAGGTGTTCAAAAGATCAACTTAAATATCCAGTTTATCTGAATGATAATTTAATGCCATAACTGTAGTTTGAAGAGTTTGCAGGAGTTGTGACCATGCTGCCGACGTTGGTGTGGAGGTAGGGCCCCTTGTACCGGGATCCGATTTCTGACTAGATGGTTTGTCTGAATCTTTAAGAAAAAAAGATAACTCCAATAATGGTTGGTCATTTGGGTCGGCTCCTGTTAGTTGCTTTGTTGGGGCGGTTACTATAACTGGGTTAGGAGGAATTTGGGGCAAAAGCGGTTTACTGTTTCCCTTCAGTGATCTGTCCCATTGGGCTGTAAAAGGGCCGAATACATCGGAACTCGTTGATTGTACTTTTAGTTTGAGTGGAGAACTTGGAGGCGAATGTTGTTGTGACGTAATGATAAAGGGGTCTGATTGTTGTGGCAGAGCATTAGGTATTGACTCAGTGGTTTCACTCCAAGAGTGATCGTTTGAAGCATGTAATGCATGGCTTTCCTGGGACTGAGATGGATAATGAGGTGGAGAGTGCTGAGAGTCTGGTTGAGCCCCCGATGATTGGCCCAAGGGCATTTTCTGGTCTTCTGCTGTTGTACTTACACTGGAAACGTCCAACGATGGTTGAGCTTTATTAATTGGCAGCGTGTGGACAATTGCCTCCGTTGTTGTTTGTTGTAGTGTTCTAACCTTGGGCACCTCTGAATCTTGGGGTGGGGGGGAGAACCTAACCCCTCCTGATATTTTTTTGAAGTAATCTAGGATGGAAGGGGGTTGCGGATGCGTAGAGCCGTGCAGAGAAGGACGCTCCTTGTTTGCTATCACAGTCTGGTCCAGGAAGAAGAGGGCTTAATAAATACGGCGGGGGCTTGACCATGGATTGTTTAAAAATAGCCGCTGCAGCTCCTTCTGTCACTGCTGCCATCCGTTTTAATTTTTTTGGCTTGGGAGATGGAAATACCTTCCTTATTTTCCCGGATCTCATCACTCTGTTTTGTTAGACTGCCTTAGCAACAAGGCGCCAAACACGTCAAGCCACCACGCCACCACCTCTTGGCCAGTACTCAGCGACCCGTGCAGTAATCGTGAGGTCCCAGGGTTGTCTTGTTCCAGGGGGAGTAGGGGAAGCCCAAGCGGGAACACACTAGGCCCCTGCAAGCCGCACCCAGACCTGGCTTGGCCGCTTCTGCTGGGACCTGGGTTCGCACTCAGCAGCCGGTAGCTACTACCGCTGCAGCTTGGACACCCCCCGTGCCCCTCCTCCTCTTCTCTGCCTGTTGTGACCTGCCTTGTGACCCTATAACCTCAGCCAGATATGAGAGGGCAAGTACCCAGTACCAGATGGTATGTGGCGTGAGGTATAAACGAGGGCCAAACAAGCGGTCAATGTAGGCAGAGTGGCAGAGGAGGGAGGGTGCTAAAAGGAGCGGGACCAGCAAGGCAGGGCAAGGCTAAAGCAAGCAGACCAGCGAGCGTGACAGCTGCAGGCTAGTGCTGTTCACGGTGTGGTGCGAGCGGTACGGCCGGGGGACAGAGCGCAAAATAGAGTGTGGAAGCAGGTATAGCAGAGTAGGTGCAACGAGGCTGTATACAAGGCTCCTTTACGGGGGAGGGGGTAGCAAGGAGATCGAGACTGGGACTCACCCACCTCTGCTGGAACCTCGCCGTCAATGACCCGCTATCCCCTGCAGGGTTCCACACCTCGTCAAGTCTCGTATCCACGGCCGCGACCGCTACCGCTGCAGCTGAAGCTCCGCCCCAGGCTGCTCTCACGCTCGCTCTCACTGCTCACGTCAGTATCCGATCTCTCTCTCACATGGCTCAGTGAGTTGAATCTGAAGTTCGAACCCTCGGCAGGGTAATCTTAGCAAAACTAGAATATTGGGCGGTGGATAAATCCTTCTTTACTGAAGTGCAATATGGGTTTCGACCAGGTTTGGAAACAATGGAGTAAGCCTTGAACCTTACATTGATCGTCAGTAATATGTGAAGGCCAGGAAATGAGCCCTTCACATGGCGTTTATGGACCTCTCCTGTGCCTCTGACTTAGTGGACAGGTACATACTATGGGACATTTTGGGTCGGGCAGGGGTTGAACCCGCATTATGTCACATTGTAAAATGTTTACACCAAGATAACCACATGAGGGTTCGATATTCCCAACAAGGATAGTGTACTCCCCCTATCCAGGTTAAACAAGGTGTCAAGCAAGGTTGCATTTTAGCCCCTTTCTTATTTTTATCTTATATAAATGCTTTAGAAACCTTTTTATCTACATGCACTTGTGACGTCCCTAAACTAGGCTCACGTTTAGTTCACTTTTTATTGTGTGCCGGTGGCGCGGTTTTAATTGCACAAACCGCAAATGGCCTACAATTACTTTTAAATGGTTTTAACCAATTTATGCAAAATCTGAAGCTCATGGTGAATAACAAGAAATGATATGTAATGACATGCGGTCCAAAGAATACCCGCTCGAATTTTTTGGGGGGAGAACGTACATTTTTAAAACCAAAGATTTTAATTATTTAGGCTTCATGTTCAATTAGAACTTGCACTGGCACAGGTTTATTACCCAGAGGAAACGGGGGACGGGGGCTTTTTGTGAAACAGTTTCTAGTTTTGCCAGAGAGCTAGGACATAAGCCTGTTGCAGAAATGGTCAAGTTGTACAAAAATAAAGCTCTCAGCATGAGCACATATGGAGCCGGAGTCTGGGTGTATACTGCAACTAAGGCCTTGCAGAGAGTAGAGAACACATTTTTGAATAGATTACTACGGACCCCAAAGGTTACCCAAAGTTTCATTACTCATAATGAACTCGGGTAGGGTTCTCGTAAAACAGGGCAGGTCCTACCCCCATTCAATTATGGACAAAGTATTATAGTTGTACTGCGATAAGATGCTTTTCTGACCCTGTTGTTATTGTGATTATTTGTGCATTTATAGTCGATTGACCGAATAAAGTTGTTTGAATGACAAACAAAGAGTTTAGTCACACCTCAGAATCTCACACCTTCCAACATCTTTTGAGTTTCTCACCACTGTTTGCATCTGTACTGAGGAAGTAATAGGTTACTTATCTGGAAAAGGTTTGATGTTGATGCTCTTCTACATTCACATGCTATTCATTACTCCACCATCTAGCGCTCAGGTATTTGTTTGTAGCTTGCTTTTCAAAGTTTTTTTTACTTTGGGCATCGACAATAGCAGTTTCACGATGGCTCATCATGACGTTGACTGTAAGCTAACAATGGCAGATTACATGACCACTATTTTTTGGACTATCAGAGGTATTACTGCTTAACAGTTGCTGGATGTTACTTTATTGGATTAGGTTTGATAGCACAAGCAGAAACAGTTTCCTTTTTTTTTATAGGGCAGATTGTTTCTAGGAAAAAAAAACAGGGGCCCGCTTGTTCCTCCTCGAATTGGACTCCATACGTATCTGCAACACTTTTGATCACACCATGACAGATGGTTAGATTATCTGATGGAGATGATGCTGAAGGTTATAAATCCAACTCTTCCTGAAGTGAATTTGGTTCTACCATGTTATGTCATCGCACTTTTGGAAGTGAGAGTCATCCTCTTCTACATTGCTCAGCAACTCAATTCCCTGCTTGACTCCAATTTTTTCTTCTTCCTCTTTAAGCTCTTTTTCTATGTTTGGCATAAAGGGTCCAAATTTTAACTTATGTTCGTCATAGTGTGCAGTGACGGCCGGTGGGGAGTTGACAGATGATGAGGGAAAATAAAATTTAAAAAATTAAAAACGCTTACCTTGCGCTTGCCGCATCGCTGACCGATTTCTGCGTGTCAGGGGCTTGGAGCTAAATGTCAACAATACATGGTGTTTGGGAAGGGAGTGGTCAATAATTCAATCATACGGGTTGGTGGGGAAGCACTAGAGAGGGTGAGGAGCTTCGATTACTTAGGAGTTAAGGTAATGGAGATCCTGAAGTTAAAAGACCAACTAAGCAAAAGCATGTTACTACTTGAGCAATTGCTATCAACAGGTTGCATAGGTAAACAAGCTCTTGTGCAGTCTCATCGGCCCTGGAAGTATATCGTGGTAAGGCGCAAGGGGCCGCTCTTTATGGAGCTGAGACTTGGGGTTGTACTGATGTCTCTCCACTCACTGTTACAGAAAATACATTTGTCACACCACTAACCCCCTTATTCTTTTTTTAGGATTAAAAAGAATTGCAGATCTGGCCGCTCTTAGACCACTTGTTTATTGAGTTCGATTATGGGTCACACCTGAGCTAATGGAATTCAGAGACTGCCTTACCAACCTGCTTTCCGTTAGAGGTGCGAAATCCATACCTTTGGTTAAATTTATTTTTGACTGGCTAAGTAAATTGGGTCTGGTAAGGCTATGGGCCAACCCTGGCAAAATGTGCATAGCTGATTTTAACATTTTAAAATCCAGTTACTGGGCTCATATCCAAGATGCCATATTACCAACCAGTTAACTGGCACATTGACAAATAGATTTCTAGATATTACACCATTCTCTTACTTCGAGGTATTTGTAGATTTTGTCTCCTCCCCCCTAGCCAAAAGCCTTTATATACGTTTTCGATTTGGCACTTTACCTCTGAGGTCCTTTTCTAATAATGGCACAAGGACCCAGTTTCTGGTATTTCCCTGGCGTGTGGCTTGGAAAATGGGGATGAGTTACACATATTTTTTTGTCCTGGTTATCTTGGCCTGCCCCGGAAATGGATTATTCCTCTATGTCATAATCTGGAGTTGACTAGATATCTAGTGGCCTTCAGAATTCTAAAAAGTGATACTACTCCTGCAATAGTCATTGCCACTAGTAAATTTTTACAGGCAGTCTGGTACAAACATGTCAGATTACAGACTGACTGCCAGTGATTAGGACACTTTCTAACTACTGCTTTATTTTAACAACGCCTATTTTATATAAATGAAAGGATACATTTTATGTGGTATTATGCTGCTCACTGCTTGTTTTGCAAATAGCCCTTGTCTGACTTTTGCACTTTGTTCTGTACGCAAGCAATGACTATAGAAATGATTTCCCAATAGCATTTGTTCTTTTTAATATGAACCGAGTCGCGCGATGTTTTGTATTTTGATGTATTTATTGTATTGCTTTGTTTATGTATACTTGGATGGTACTTGGCCACCAAATAAAGTATTTTCTACTACTAAAAAAAAAGTGGTTTTCTTTTTTTTTTACATTTTATTTTCCCTTGTCGTCTGTCGACTGCCCCATGCCCTCCGCCCCACCGCTTTTACCTGCATGGGCCATCACTGATTGTGTGCATATTTCTAGGTTTCTAGTTGTCCTAGCAACCTAGCATCATCAAATGCTAGTGTTTTATTGATCAACAGAACGCTGCTTCAAGAGACTCTTTACTTTTCAATGTCAAAAGAATTTTACCTTTTCAACATCCTTCAGCCCATGTTTAGGTTAAATGGCTTTTGGTCACTGGTAGGCCAGGACTACTTTTACATGTTTTCGTTCAGAGTTTTAGGCTCCATAGCTGGCTTTTGAAACCCATTTATCTCCGAAGTTGGCTTGATGCCCTTCGTTTTTTTTCTACTGTTCTTTCTGTTAATGTTTTGATGGCTGCTCGAGTGGGGAATTTTCAACATTGACAGTTTTTCTTTAGTCTTGGATGCCAGTTTTCTCAACTCCATGGGGATTTCAGCGTGTGCATAGAGTCCCTAGAGTCTTTCAGGGTTTTTTCTATACTTTTCACTGGAAGAGGGTTGATGACTTCTACATTTCATGTTGCTCTCTTCCACAGCACAGTCAAAGCTTGTACTCCCTGAATCTCTTCAGCTGCCTCGAACACCTCATCTTAAAAAAAAAAAAACAGTTTCGAACATGGATGGTTCGTGCTTTTTGGGTATGTAAATATCTTCTCTTTTGGGGAGTCCTATTTTTATCCAGTGACCTAACCTTCGTTTTCCATATCTTTTAGTGGTTTTGGTTTAAAAGATGCATATGCAAACCAACTTGTCAAATAATGATCTTAAAGTAAACAGAGCAAAGAGATAAGATACTTGTCCTTGGAGATAAAGTTTTGGTGGCAGTTAGGACAGAGTATTCTCCTAATCGATTCCCAAAGATAAAAGCTCCCAGACAGTCATTCTCCAAACTGGTCGAAGTATTGGTCAACATATATAGACTTTTACTCTTGATACAGATGTTGTGTTTAAAGTCTATCAGAGAAACCTTCGGTTCGGAAGTTAGGGCTTTTGGTATGAGATATTTCAGCCAATAAATTTAGTACTAGACAAATGTGTTTCACTGCACCTTACTTTGACAGTCTTCAAAAAAGCTGGATACTCCAGTTCTTCCTATGCACAAAGATTATGGTGTTAAAGAACTTGGCGTGTGCAGAAAAAGAAATACTAAAACTGCAGGGAAAAGAGGCACATAAAAAAGTGCGGGTCAGTATTAAAAAAATACAAATGCGCAGGTTGGTGGCCTGATATATTGTTCTTAGTTGCAACAGTATGGATGGCAACCTTGCTAAGCCTCAGTGGATTTCACTAAATGTTATCGAGTTAAGCTTAGAACTGTTTAAACTTGAAGGAGCTTGACTGTGACTGCAATGGAAGGAGTTTGACTGTGATTGTTTGATACAATGCGGTACACAATCGTTGATAAGTAAGGGACCACTGTCCGATTGCATGATAAGAAATGATATTGCTTTCTAGAGTTACTTTGCCATTAGATGCAATAAGGAATGATATATGAAACCAATTTAAGGAAGGAAAGGACACAAACATTGCTCTTGGTTGTCTTCGCACAAAGAACCACCAGTGGCAGGACTTCTACAAACACAAGCTACTTCACTTGAACAGAGAAAAAGTGTTAGACGCTGAAACAGCCTTCCAGGAACAAGGGAAACAGGACTCTGAAATCCTGGCAGTAAGCACATGGGTGCTGCATCAAAACTCTGGTCCATAGAATGCTGCAAACATGGCCGCCCACCCAGCATGCTTGAGTAGAGGGGAAAAGTGCTGCCACAGAGTCTGCAAGCATGCAGTGGGAGCCTAAAACAAGAAATGTAAAGATAAATAGGCATGTGTAGATCAGCACATACAGGATCTAGAGGGAAATTCAGAATTAGGGAAATATCTGTTTTTGAAACAAAACAGGTGGAGATTACCTTGACGTTAAATAGAGGCAGCATGACTTACTTAGTCCAAAATCCTTTCAGGCAAGCAATATTGGTAATCACTCTTGAAAATTCCACTTTCCAACCCACAAGTCAAAAACAAAAGCAGTATTTAATATACATACCACTAAAGCACTCATGCATTTTACTATACAAAGGACAACCAAGTTTCTAAAATGTAGAGGGCATATCTTCCATGCTGGTTTTGGTAGTGGAGAACATGGTTAAAGTGGTTTCCAGTAGATCAGGACAGTATGAGAATCTAATGAATGAGCAACAGAAAACTCAAACTTATTACTAGGGTGACCAGTACTGTTAATATAACTCTGGATTGAAAAAAGCTATGCAACAAAGTGTAATACATGACATGTTTTGTAAAACCGCCTGCATTAAACAAGGTTGTTAAATTTACAAAATATTTTGAGGAGAGAATGGGTAAAATTTAAATATGCGCAGCAGCATTCTTCCAGTGCAAAAAGGTCAGGAAAAGAGTGTGAGGTCAAAAGACTAGGTAAGGCAACTTGGACCTTTCATACTCCAACTCCTACTAGTTGCTTTTCACTACCAGCCATGAACATCTAACTTTACTAAAATCCATGAGAATAATGTACAATTTGAGGAACATGTTGCTTGCTACTACTGGTTTTCCCCAACTTCAATCATTCAATCAATCAATTAATCAGGTTTCTTGTAAAGCGCGACTACTCACCCGTTAGGGTCCTGAGTAGAACGGTGGAAGTCTGACTCGTTGTGTTTGGCTGGTGAGGAAGTAGCGGATCCATTCTACGGCTTGGTCTCGAATGCCGGCGTCATGGAGTGTTGCACAGAGGGTGTGGTGAGAGACGGTGTCGAAGGTGGCAGAGAGGTCCAGGAGGAGAAGGGCTGCAGTTTTGCCTCGGTCAAGGAGGGTGCAGATGTCGTCTGTAGTGGCGAGGAGAGCAGTCTCGTTGCTGTGGTTGCTCGAGTAGGAGAGGTCAAGAAAGTGGTTTGTTTCGATGAACTCGGAGAGTTGGGCATTGATGGCCTTCTCGATGACTTTGGCTGGGAAGGGGAGCAGAGAGATGGTCTGTAGTTTATGTCCGTCGGGTCAGCAGAGGTTTTCTCAGCAGGGGGTTGATCTCTGCATGTTTCCAGTCTTCAGGGAAGGTGGCGGACTCGATGGAGCAGTTGATGGTGCGGCAGAGTTCGGGGGCGATGGCAGTGCCAGCTCTGTTGAAGATGTGATGAGGGCAGGGATCCGAGGGAGCTACGGAGTGGATGCTCGTCATGATTCTGAGGGTGTCGTCAGAGGTGAGGGCGATTCCAGTTGGGCAGGGTCTGCTGAGGCCTGGAGCCATTGGGTGCAGTGGTTGGGGTGGGATGGGTGGGTTTTGGATTGCAAAGCTGTGTTAGATCGCCTTGAGCTTGCGGTGGAAAAAGGTAGCGAGGTTGTTGCAGTGGTCTTGAGAGGGGTGGAATATTTGCTGTCTCCATGCTGGGTTTGACAAATTCTTTCACCACGGTGAAGAGTTCTTTGCTGTTGTGTGCATTGAAGTTGATGCGTTCCTGTATGGCTGTTTTCTTTGCTGTTCTGATGAGGTGGGGGTGGTGGTGTGCAATGCCGGCAGGTTTGTAGGCTGCATGGTCTGCAGAGATTGCTGCTCCTCTATCTTTTCTTGAGCCATCTGCAGGTGTGCCTGGACTCTTGGAGGGCGGGAGACAACCAGCTGGCTTTCTTGGAGGGCTGCTTGCCTGAGGGTTTCCTGAGGGGAGCCAGTGTGTTGGCGCAGTTGGAGATCCAAAGGTGAAAGTTGCGTGCTGAGGTGTTGGCGTTCGTGGATGTCGGTGGTGGGGTTTTGCTGAGGCAGGTGGTGAGCTGGTCTTCGGTGACCTTATTCCAATTTCTGCGAGAAGAGCAGTGGGCATGGTGGTGTACAGTGGGTTTGGTGATGGAGAAGTTGACGCAGTGGTGGTTGGTCCAATGTAGCTCGGAGGTGTGGCTGACGCAGATGTTGGTGTTTGAGGAGAAGACGGGGTCGAGCGTGTGTCCTGCTGAGTGGGTCGGAGAGGTGACCAGTTGTTTGAGTCCGATGGTGGCGAGGTTCTCCAGTAGGGATGCGGTGTAATGGTTGTCAAGGTTGTCCAGGTGGAAACTGAGGTCGCCGAGGAGGATGTAGTCCATTGAGGTGAGAGCCTGGTGGCTTCGCTGAAGAGGGGGGTGGGCTCCGGGAGGTCCGTAGATGAGGGTGTAGTGGAGGGTGGTGTTCGGGTTGGTCTGGATCTGGAAGTGGAGGTGTTCCATGTTGGTTGAGTGGTAGTCTGAGCTGGTTGTGACGCGAAGGGTGTTTTTTTAGAACGATGGCGATGCCTCTTCCCAGCCAGTTGGCGCGGTCCTTGAGGATCATTTTGTGGCCATCGGGGATGGGGGTTGGGAAGTCTGGGGCTGAGGTGGGGTTCATCCATGTTTCCATGAAGAAGGCAACGTCGGGGAGATGGAGTCGAGCAGTCCTCATATCTCCATGGCATGACTTTTGAGAGAGCGGGTGTTGAGTAGGATGCAGCTGAAGTGGTCGGGTACGGTTCTTGAGGGTCGTGCGGTCGGTGGGTGTTAGATTTGGGGGTCTCTAGTTGGCAGAGGTAGGTACCTTTGACCAAATAGGGACCCTTGCGTCTAGTCAGGGTAAGGGGGTCCACTCCTAAAATAACCCCTGCTCACCCCCTTGGTAGCTTGGCACGAGCAGACAGGCTTATCTCAGAGGCAGTGTGTAAAGCATTTGTGAACACATACAGTAATCAAGTGACAACACTACAGATGGACACCACACCAGATGTATATTAAAAATAAGTATCTTTTATATAGATTTAACACAAGACCACAAACGACAAAAATCCACAATACTGTACTTCAAAAATGGTAGAATTAGCTCAGTTCTCTTTAAGATGGTAAATGCGACACTGAGTTCAATGTACCTTTGGATGCGTAACGCTATACAACGAAAGTGTTGCAGGGAAGGTGATGCGTTGGTTCCTTACATGCAAGAACGGTGATGCGTCGGGTCCCTACTGATGCGTAGGGGATGCGTCGGTTCTTCTCTGCGAGGGGAGGTGATGCGTCGGTTTCTTACTGCGCTTTCGTGGCGATGCGACCAGCAACGCCGTGATGCGATGAAGATCCGGTGCAATGAACAAAGATGGCGTCTTCTTCTTGATGCGACACAATGCGTGCACGCCCGACGGTCGTGCGGCGACTCAACGATTCTTCTGAGCCGCGACAGGCCCTGAGACACGCTTCCCGGTGATGTGGCGGCCTCTGATGCGACGTCGATCCTCTTCTCCGGCGATGCAAGGTGCTTCGGCAACGATGCTTCAGAGCCACACCAGGCCCTGCGACACGCTTCCCGGTGATGCGGCGGCCTCTGATGCGACGTCGATCCTCTTCTCCGGCGATGCGAGGTGCTTCGGCAACGATGCTTCTGAGCCGCGACAGGCTCTGCGACACGCTTCCCGGTGATGCGGCGGCGTCTGATGCGATGTCGGTCCTCTTCGGCGAGGCGCTTCGGCAACGATGCGACAGCGGCGGCGACACTCTTCTCCGTTGATGCGGCGGCGTCTGATGCGACGTCGATCCTCTTCTTCGGCGATGCGAGGCGCTTCGGCGGCGACGCTTCTTCTTCGTGAGTCGCGCTTCCAGCTCCTTGCGACACGCAGTCCCTCAGAAAGTCCAGCTCAGCAGCAGGCACTTTACAGAAAGACTCTTAGGGAGCTGGTTGGTGAAGTCTGTTGTCCCTGAGACTTCAGCAGGAGGCAAGCTCTTCTCTCAAGCCCTTGGATATCGTTTACCCTTTTGGGCTTTAAATAATGGCGCCATTCCCGTACAGATCAACTCTGCCGGTTATCATGCCGCTTCGCTTTTATATGTTTCAGAGGTAAGCGGACCGCCTGTTTTTTGAATATTTACTAAAATACTCGCTGAGATTGATGCGCATTTAGGCATTCGTTTCGTGATTGTTCGGCCATTTATTGGTTGTTCATGCAATTGTATTATGGTTATTTGGGTACACCTTTGTTTTTCTAATTTTCATAGAGAGATTGATCACACAGTCTTTTTGTAGTTAGTGACGTGATCCCCAGCACACAATTATCATTTTCTTGTGGCTGGTTGTCTATTTATGTACTATGGGAGCGCATAGGGAGGAGAATATTATACTCCTGTTTCTTGCGCATTTATTAAATCTTAGGACGTGATGACCTTCTTGAATGTTGTGTATTCCATTTTTCGACTTTTTGGAAAATAGTTGGTATCGTTTTTATTCATGAAGTAGAGCATACTGGGAGCAGGTGACCTGCTTGCCTTGTAATTATTGGTTTGTTTAGAGCTAGGATATACTATGGCAAAGTTCTTTGGTCTTTCATGTTTATCAGTCATCCAATATCACTGTTCGGCACAGGTTATTTTAGATAGGGGTCGGGATGTAATTGTATTTTCAGTGTAATTGTTTGTGCTGTATTTTAGCACCGGCTACGATGCCCTTAATAATTCCATTCTTTTCTTCTCATAGGAGATATGCCAAGATTTTTACTGCAAATGAGCAGCTTTTGTGAAATATGTTCTTTATCATTAAGGCTTTGAGTTATTCCGATTCTTGTACATAAATTATCGATTTGTGCTGGGTGAGTTTTACTTCTACTACTAAATATAGGAGATGTTCAGAGCAATACTTCTCTTCTTATTATGTTAACTGTAGTTTTTTTCTAATTTTTAGAGTTTTATACACTTTGCCCTGGGCGGATCGTGCCCTTTGAGGTATTACTATTTTTCAAAATATTTCTGGTAACTCATTAAGGATTAATTGGATATTGAAGAGGTGAGATATAGTGATAATTTCTCACTTAAGATGATATCTGTGTCCTTTTTAAATCTCTTTGTATTTAATGGCACCATTTATTTTATGGTGCTTTTCTTTTCTAAGACATATCTATCTATTTAAGATTTATGTTTTTTATGTTTTTCTTTTTCTGTTTTCCCTTCTCTTTAAGATTGTCTATGATATTGTCACGCTTTATTTAGTGTTTTTTTCACTTAAATATACTTCCTTCTTATGTTATTTTTTATACGTAGGAATTTCGTATTCTTAATTTATGTGTATTAATGTGCTATATTTAGAGTTTTGTGTAATTTATGTTATGTTCAATGTTATGTTTATATGTTTGTAATATGAATGTGTCACGTATCTATTTTTGTATGAGTTTGTGGGTCATTGTATAAAATATAAAATATGTAGTTTTTAAATGTTGTTTATGTTTTTATAATGTTATGTTTTGTTTATGATTGTTACAGCCCTGATGAAGTTCCCTTTGGCACTTTTGGGAACGAAACGCGTTGGCTGTGTGCCAGTTTTAAAGATTAAACGAATAAAGGAAATATTTTTGGAATTATTGCTTACGTGATTGACTTCCCTGCGAGTGCACCTTCCGTTCTTCTTTTTTTGAAAATCGTTTACAAGTTGATGAAAGTACACACAAAGTTCCTTTCTCCTTTCTTTGGCAGTCAGGCAACCACTGCAGGCCAATCCCCCAAACAGCACTCAGCTTAGGGATAGTCTCTTCCTCAGGTTCTCTGGTTCCTCTCCTCAGCAAAGGTTTCTTCTTGTTTCCCAAAAGTGATCTGATCTTCTGGGGTTTGGGTCCCCTCTCTACACATATTCTCTTTGTTCTCTGAAGGCAGAGAGGCCTTTGCCTAGTCCAAACCAGTTCTGGTCATTCCTGGAGCACTTTGTTGACAAGACTCCTTCTTTCCTTTCACAGAGTAGGCCAGGGACATCAGACACACCACAGGAGGTGGAGCCAGCATTGTGGAGGGACGGCACAGCCCTATTCAGGTCCCAGGTGCAACTCCTCCCACCTATCTCCATGCAGATCTCTCTATTCAGCCCTGTGCTGACTCACCCTGTCTCCTTGAGTCCCCCACCCCCTGTCACTCACAAACCCAGACAAGGAATACACAACCTAGCAGAGGCAGGCTTGGATAGTTAGGCAAGAAAATACCTACTTTCTAAAAGTGGTATTTTCAAACACACAATGTTAAAACCAACTTCACTAAAAGATGTATTTTATCATTATGAGTTCAGGCATACTAAATTCGTTTTTCTACCATGTTCCCTGGGTCAGTTAGGATTATAAGCTGTAATAATCAAACTGCCCATTCTGGCCTATGGGGAACAGGTAGCCTTGCAATAGTGAAAACGAAAATGGCTGTAATTCACTATTAGGACATGCCACACACACCAGGGCATGTCCTACCTTATACTTACAATGCACCCTGCCCTTTGGCCTACCATAGGGGTGACTAATATGCAGAAAAGGGAAGGTTTAGGGACTGGCAAGTGGGTGCACTTGCCCAGTCAACATGGCAGTACCAGACTGCACACAGGCTCTGCAATGGCAGACCTGAGACACACTTTTACAGGCTGCTTCTGTGGGTGGCACAACCAGTGCTGCAAGCCCACCAGCAGCATTTGGTTTACAAGTCCTGGGCACACTCAGTGCACTGTACTAGGGTCTGACAAGTAAACCAAACCAACCAATCATGGAATCACTAATCCATACATCAATTTATAACAGAGAGCATATGCACTTTAGCACTGATCAGCAGTGGTAAAGTGCCCAGAGTCATAAAACAGCCAACAACAGGTCAGAAAAGTACAGGAGGAAGGCAAAAAGTTCAGGGATGACCCTGCAAAAAGGGCCAAGTCCAACAGTGGATCTGGTGTGTGAAGGCAGGAGAAAGTGCAGTTGTGGCAGGTGAACTGGCCTTGGGTGTCCTTCGGTTATGCGAGGTGGCAGTTGTTGGAACGTCCGGGGTTGAGTGCGTGGAGGGTGCCGGTGTTGCAGCGGTGAAGGCTGCGGTGAAGGCTGCGGGGAGCTGGGTCCCTGGCGCTGAGAGCGGATGGGCGCAGACGGGCTTGCCTTTGGCGCGCCCGTGCAGCAGACGCCATTAAGTAGTGTTGGGGAGGCGGGAGGACTGGTCAGCTGGGAGGCGGGAAAACAGCATTTGAAAGGGGGTGGGCCACAGGGAGCGAGCAGAGGCAAGGGTGGTAAGGGGGGACACGGAGGATGGGAAAGGGAGCGAACTGGAGTGAAAGTAAAGGACAGAAGTAAACAGTAAAAACAAGAGGCAGAACAAAGAAATACAGAAAAGGCAATACAATTGTAGAAAATAAGCAATAGAATAAAAAGTAAAGAATAGAAACAACAGCAGACAGAACAAGAGCTCACCATTGGGCCACCAGGGATGGGGGTGCAGGCCTGTGGGTGGAGGAGGGCCTCGAACTATGAGCCCACGACTCAGGAGGGCAGACCGCTACCAGGTGGAGCTGTGCGGTGGTGGGAGCATCGCACACTAACAAGGTCAGTGAGGTTGCTCCCTCACCGCGCAGCTGCCGCCATTAAGTAGTGTTGGGTAGGCGGGAGGGCTGGTCAGCTGGGAGGCGGGTAAACGGTGCTTGGAAGGGAGCAGGCCGCGGGGAGCAAGGAGCAGCGAGGGCGGGAAGGGGGGACACGGAGGACGGGAAAGGGAGCGACCTGGAGTGAAAGTAAAGGACAGAAGTAAACAGTGAAAACAAGAGGAAGAACAAAGAAATACAGAAAAGGCAACAAAATAATAGAAAAGAAACAAGAGCAATAGAATAAGAAGAAAAGAAAACAAACAACAGCAGACAGAACAAGAGTTCACCACTGGGCCACATGCGATGAGGCGCAGGTGGGGGTCTGCGAATGGAGGAGGGCCTAAAACTACGAGCCTAGAGCTCAGGAGGGTAGACCACTACCAGATGGAGCTATGCGGTGGGGGGAGAAATGCACGCTCTGACGAGGTCAGTGAGGTCGCTTTTATCCCCTACTAAGAAGAGGAGCTTCTCTTTTACCAATGCCCAGATTCCTTTCTACTTCACATTTTATTCTCTGACTCTACTATTTACAGCTATATCTTCTACATTCTAGAAGCACTGTGATTAGACAGAATGTCATACCTGTTTGTATTTTTGAGGCAAACTCCAGCCAAAAGCTTGGACTCGTCCATCTTCTTTCTGTACATGAGCTTTTACCTGGCGGTACTGCTCTCTCTTCTGTTCTCTTCTTAAGGCTATATTAGCTTCAGAGCTAAAATAAACACATTTGCTCATGAAAATCTCACTCAGGAAAGGAAATCCCTTGTTACAAAATACTTTTCTGTTATCTTTGTAAATATGACAAACTTGTATCTGTACTTTGTATTATATTCCTTAACAAAAGTCCTTTCCAAAGAATTCACAGGGGGTATATGATACGCAAAAAGAAATCTAAGACAATGTCACACTCTACTTCCTAAAAACTGTTTTTGCTTACCAAAGAATTGCAATACATGAAGCCTTTCACATCGTAGCTCAGACACTATTTCTGAAAGATAGGTGAATGTATTAAATAGTGGTTTCTATTGTTTGTATTCCTTTTACTTTGTCCTCATGTCCACTTCCACTAGTGCCAGCAGTTTATTTAGAAAGCCTCTTGCACACATCAGTAGTATATTATATAGACCTACCATATTTCAGCCTCAACTGCTATAGTAATTAGTCCAGGAATATAAAGCTGAAACAAAGATATACTTCAGCAGTCTCACCAGACCATTATTTATAAGCTCCACATGCGTGTTAAGTAGCAAATGCAAATAAGCACTAACAGTGGCATATTAAACAGTATCTCCAACCTAGCCTTGGCACATTTTGATGTGCAGCTAGCACATTTAGCGTATTTGAGCAGCTATGCTACCACACTGAGCTGCACCAGTGGAACAATGATAACCTTGATTATTTCAGCACTACAAGAGGCACTTTAGGGTCATCTATTAGTGGGGCCTGTCATCAAATAATGTACGAGAGGAGGCATTGATTTCAAAGTCACATTTTACAACTGTTTTAGATAAGGCACAATGAAGTATGACATGAATGGGTAGTTACGGTTGTAGCAGGAGCTATATATTTGCCTTACTCACTAGTTAAGTAGCCCTGTCATATCTGTTCTGAATAGAATCCTTGACATACATGAAAAGCAGTCTTGGCACATTGAACTGCACTAGAATATTACTATACTTTGAGCAGAAGAGTAGGCATATTAAGCAGCCTTTATTAGCAAACCTGCTAATCTAGGGCCTCCACCCACTAAACCACAGGACAAATTAAACTAGAAGAATTGGGATACTTCACAAAAAGGCAAGAGTCATTAGTCACTATAGTAACAGTTTACGCATCCTAAGAAGACATGAGACCTTCTGCGATTCCTGCATAGGCACAACCAAAGGAAATGGTGATTAACTGAAATACCACTTTCTACAACAGGGAAAGGTTCAGTGTATGCCTCTCAAAAGGGAATGCACACACACTAAGACTTGTAAAAGGACCAAATGCAAAAGACCCCGCCTCGGACATAGGTATTTTGCCCTACGCCAATCCTTCAGTTACTAACCGCCCAGCAGTATTGCTGTAAGTCTTTCTACTATGTTAGCTGGATTACAGCATATTTTTAATGAAGAGCTAACTAAGAGTGCATTCTTAACAGGGAAGAGAAAATTAAAAAGTACTGGAATCACCATAAAAGTCATCTTTTCATGCTCGTTCTGGAACTCCCCCCTATTCCAAATATTTGGGATCTTGATTACAAAGTCCTAAATACTAGGGATCTTCATTCCAAAGTTCCATATTTGCTGGGAAGAGGAGGCTAATAAATTCGGACCAGTATTCAAGCAACCTGGATGCAGAGAACATTCTGGCCAAAAGCTGCATTATTGAGGAAATATGCATCCAGTCAATGCCGCAAAAGATAAGGGGGACTCCAATTGCCTCCTGGACATTTTTCAACAATTGGAAAATGCCACTTGGAAAGTCACAACCACTGCATTAGCTCTTGAGGCAGGAATAAGGAAGTCTCGGAGAAGGCTCAGCTCTCTTAATGTTGTCTTGTGCTGCTAAGCATGAAACTACCATATGTGGTCAAAGACAGTTCTTTCCAAGAAAACTGTAAGGGTGTTAGAAACATCCATGTTGTGTAGCCTTCCCTCAGCTGAGTCAATATGAAGTCTTAGTTGAAAAATAGAAGAAATAATTTCTGTTTAAAACAAATCATGAAAAAAGTGGGACTGATTTCAAAGCTACTTTGTACTTATGTAAACATGAATATGAAACAAAGGATTTATGTGAGAAACTGTTTTTCCGTGATGGGGGTGTTAAATGGACATTGTGCCACATATTTGATATCTTTGGCACTTAAGAGACCAAGATGAAATCCCACTAAAGATCGGTATCTCTGCTTGAAGATGTAAACATAAAAGGCAATGGGTAAGTACTATTTACTGCCTCATTGTTCAAGAAGAAAATGTCTCCAAGCCTATCAAAATACGTAGCAACTGCTGAGAAATGAAGTTAGCAGACGTCACCTAGGATTGCTGGAACCTGCTAGAAGTATTATGAAAGACAAAACATCACCAAATAGTTAGGCAAAGCTCAAAAGCAAAGTGCCAATAGCAAAGTAATTTACTCTTTTCCTGACACCTAGTATAGCCTTTTAAGCCAGCGCATATTAAAACAATGTATGTGTCAAACATGCCAGGCTGTGTGTATGTTAAGTTTTCAAGAGCGTGGGGCTCAAGCTGGGCAATAATCAGAGACGATGGACAATTGTCCCTTCCAGTAAGAAAAAATTCAGAAAAATCAAATGTGCATCAGCCAGAATACACTTTCCAAACTATTGGAATTGTTTAATGTTTGGAAAGACATGTAAATCAGAGAGAAGGGAAGAACTGCATTGAGGAATCTTCCTGCCATTTAAACCACAAATGACTATTAGTTAAACCCTCACCAATGTCTCCTATTATGACTGTTAAGGCCAACAATTTAAATCTTAGCAAAGCCAAATCAGCCATCCGCCCTTTCAAGGTTGGTGAAAGGAGTGCCTATCATTTACTGTACGGCACTGTGAAGTGTTACGTCCAAAACATGATCAGATTCTTATTGTAATCCAGAAGAACTTTCCGTGAAGGAATCACTCATACTCTCTCACATCAGAAAAAACGAGCACATTGAGCGCTTTTCTGATCTATGTGCAGAAATCAGTACTTGCTTATATTTCAACAGAGTAGATTAATTAATGTGGCATTTTTAGAAGCACTGCACACTACTCCATGATTGCAAATACTGATGTTCCTGTCTAACTGAAAGTCCATAGGAGAAATGCTATTCCGAACCACCCAGTATGATAGCTTAATTGGCAGTCAACCCAGGGACATAGATTCCACCATATTTTTTCAAATACGAATAATTTCAGTCCAAAGAGCACTGTTTTAGCTTCAAATGATCAATGAGGATTTTCATCTTTCTGAGCTGACCTCAGTCAATGGTTGTTCAACTGCTAGCTGTGAGCCTTCAGGTGTCAGTTTCAGTATTCTGGGTGACTGGTTCCTGCAAAGTGTGGCCTTTGATTTGTCTGATGAAGCTACCATAAGGCACAGTCTACAATTTTTCAAGCGATAAGAATTTATTACTACTGTGCTCTTGGGGTTGGTACTAGAAAATGGACAGATGAAGGTGCATAATTCTTTTACAGATATTAAGAATCAACTGAATGCATGAAACTACAAGGCCTTGTCTGAGGTCACAAAATGAAGTGGTTCATTGTTTCAACAATACCACTCTCTCAAGCGGAAGATCAGCTATTTTTTGAGACGTGTCCAGCAGGGCAACTAAAAAAGTTTTAGTCTTTGGTAGGGAACTACATCAAATGTCTTGAGGTTTATCTAGAAGCCTAAATTGTGAATGGGAATATACACAATGTCAGTTTTTGACAGCTTTCCTTAGAGACTGTGCTCATATTAAGCAACCATTAAAGCACAGCTACAGGTAAACTTCCAGCACTCTAAAAGGAGGCACTATGAACAGAACAACTTTGCAAACAACACTGAGGTGAAACGGAAGGCATCTTTACTAGTACTGAGTATCTACAGCAAACCAAAGGCATTGCAGAAGCTGTATTTTGATGGGGACAGGGTCGTCGGCATATTGGAATTCCAATGACTTAAGCTTGTACCCTTGGTGTAATGGCCGAGTTACCATGTAGAACTAGTTAACATGGATAAACTGTTTTGGGTCATATAGGTTTATGATAAATATGATGCCCCATTTATTTTGGGGACAATGAAGTAACCTGGGGAAACCCTGCACCTTTTTCAGTAAATGATCTGGTAGCAAATTCAATAGCTCTTAGAAGTAAAAGCTCCCAAATCTTCTGCAGCTTAAGACAATTTCTGAAATTTAGGACAGGAGGCAGGGGAACTGGTGGGAAGAACAAAGAAAGACCTTCTTGCATCTTCAGTATTCAATGGCCCTGAGTAATAGAGGAAATCTAAGTTTGTATGGTAGAAAGTCGATTTGCCCTAGGCTTTAATGCTCCTTGTTCAGCATTGAGGTTAGGAACAAACTTTTTAAAGAGATAAAAAACTTCATTTATTTGAAGCTGTGGAGGAGGAAGATGAGTGCTTGGGGATGGAAACTGCATTTTCAGAAAAAAAGCTTTGCCTAGAGGAGATGTTTAATTTTAGAAGTTTGTTCGAACTTACAGGCTCTTATAGCCTGTGAAGGTTGATAAACACCATTTTTGTGGATCAAGATAATCAATCTAAGGATTTAGCAGTTTCTGTGCCTGCTTTGCCTTTTCAAGGACCTCATCAGGAGATGATGTAACAATGTTTTGCTGCCAAAAAGCAAATCCACAACCATGTCCTGAGCCATGTATGCCTGCTCACTGACTGAGCATTTCATAACTACTGCAACCTTTGTGATAGCACAGTTTGAAAGGCTGTGACAGAAGAGAACTACAGTAAAGTTTATTTGCATTGGGGACCCAAAAACATTCTATTACATTTCTTCCCTTCAGCGTAAGAGAGACCTGTTTACCTTTGCCCAGCGATGTTTTGAAAACCGAGTTGGGATGTTTCTTTGTAAATCACTAGAGAGATATATTTTATTAACTACAGTATGTACCTACATCAATAGGTCTGAATGCAGTCTTAATCCTTTAGAAATTGATTGCTTATAAAAAAAAAAGGTTTGGAGGAATCTGAAGGAATGAACCTGGACAACAGTCCTGAAGCAGCAGAATTAACAGGCTGTACGAAATCCAGTGCTTGCAAAACTTTAAACACAGCAGTATGAATAGTGTTTATCATTCCAGCTTCAAAACTGCATCCACCAAGGTTTTTTTTAAGGTGGAGTTTTTCGTAGGTGCAGAAGGTCCTTGTTGGCTGAGGAGGAGGGCGAGGAGTGTATGTCTGAGGTGAAGGAATATGTTCAGATATATTGTAGTTCATATGAATGAGCTGCAATCTGGTGTTCAGGTATAAGGCAAAAACACGGCAGAACAATGCTGTTAAATGTCTATTCTTGCAAAGATGATTTTCAGCAGGAATAGATGTTCAATGGTGTTGAACAGAGGCAGAAATGTCAAGGAAGATGAAACTGCAAGGGTCACTGGGAGCCATCAACTTCCAGGATGGTTCCGGTCTGTGAGCTGCATTAGTTTAGAAACCAGATTGTCAGTCCTGAAGAAGGGTAATGGCCTGTATTTATTTATGGAGCTTAGTGGCAGCTGGCTTATCAATGATTTTTCCTAGGCATTGAAGAGGAGTGATGGAAATTGTCAAGATTGTGGAGGTCCAGGTTGACGTATATCAGAAGTGGGAATGTTCAGGGAGTCAGAGAATTTTCAGTGTGGGAGGCACAAACAATATTGGACAGAGGCATTAAAGCTTTGCTTGTGATGGACTATAATGGACAATGGAAAGATACTGCTTTTTAAAGGATGTGGTCTCGGGTAGGCATGGATAAGGGGGTATGATGCAGGATGGTGACTGATGCATGTTTGAAAACTCATGTGTTCTGCAATGTTTGCAGTTCTAGCAGATCTAGGAATATATACTTCATGGGATTCTTGCCGTCCTCTCCATGGAGGCTGAAGTCACCAAGGCAGACGTTGACCTACTTCCTTATGGATGTCTAGGTGATGAGGTTGGAGATCGGGTTCCTGAAGGGAAGGAAACAGCAGTGCTGAAAGGCACAGTGAAAAAAGTAAGGTTGAAAGGATATGACATTTCAGGAGAGCAGTTAAGACCTGGCTCTTCCCTGAATAATCCTCTTTTGCTTCCTACTTTCGGTCTGGTAATCTGTGGATCTAACGCTGGGACGCCCCGTCGCTGGGGCAGCCATGTGCTATACAAATCCAATAACATAACATAACATTAGGATGTTGTTGGGAGTTCATAAAAAATTGCGAGAACAACAAGTTAATTTCTGTAACACTCTTTCTGGTACAGACTTTATCTAGCCTCAAATTCCTTACCTTTCAAATATTCCCCAGGTGTCAGACTGCACCCAGAACCTGCTCAGCAATACTTCTGCGCGCCGGTAGGTGCTCCGCATTAATGTTGTTCCGCTCCGGAAATGACGTGTGAAGCCTACATGGGTGCCTCTCCCGCGCATTACTGTCAGTTGACTTCTAGACTGTCCGCGCCCCCAGACGCAGAGCCCTAAATGCACATCGGTATGAGCAGTGTGCAAATTCCTAGGCTTGAGATCTTTTTAAAGGAATAGATTTCATTCACAAAATTGGTTGAAGAATCAGCGGTTAGAGGCTTTACCAAAAAGAGCCTTAACAAAGGTACATAACTTGTTCTTCTGATAAAGATTTCTTGCTGCAGATTTCTCACCTTTTGAATAGATACAGAAGGAGTACGTATTTGAAGGTAGGTCTGGGAATGGACTCAAACCAGCAAGCCCTGCAGGACCAAGCGGGCAAAATGCCCTACTCTGCAGACCTGACTTTCTGGACAATAATGCTTCATGAACCTAAGAAGGGACGCCCAGGTAGCCGTCTGGCAAATGTCAGAGACAGGGACTCCTCATGCTAGACCAGTGGTAGCAGCTTTGGCCCTGATAGAATGAGCATGCAGTCCTTCGGAAGCTGCTTTTTAACCAATGTGCAGCAGTTCTTTTGCATGGCCTTGAATTGTTTCGCTTCAGAGAATCTCACAAAGGTGTTCTATGGTATGATCTATGTAAAAAGCTTAGCTCTCACTTGGGCTCTAAGCGATGAAGTCTCTCCTCCTCCTTAGATGGGTTAGGCGGAGCACAGAACCCCGTTGAATGATGGTTTGACAAATGTGGAATGGCTTCACAACTTTTGGTAGGAAGGATGCTTGTGTCCGCAGAATCAGAAACCCTTGCAGCTTTCAATGAAGGACTGGCCACATGGTGTAATTTGATCAACTCAATTTAAACTTGTCGTTTTTGTTTACAACCAGCAAGCGGAGGTAAAATCACAATTTGAGTACTTTGGATGGCAAGGACAGGCACCAGTGCACAATATGATGGGCCAATTTCTTTTTTATCTGAAATATTCTTACAGACTAGATACCCAACTTTAGGAATCTAGACAGAAACCGCTGACTGAACCTTCACTTCGTAAGTGACAGATTGTTTAGAACTTAAATTGGGGTGTTCATCTCGGAATTCCTGTAAGACACTGCGTCAGAGTTATCAAGATCTGGTACATACATTGGAACCCTAAATAATATTTTATAAGAGTCCGACCACCCAACATTTGTCTAGGCAGATTATTTAAAGCTCCCAGTACACCATTCAGGTGATGGATCAAACTACAACCTGAACCTAATACTCTAGCTGTTAAGGACTGCTTTAAGTCACGGCTCTTCCGTTCCACTATCGAATTTCCCTAAGGGTGATAGGGCGCTGAGTAATGCGCAGCAATACCCAGGGTGCCAATAGTGTCCCGGTATGCCTTAGAGGCGAAAGCCTAGCACTTCCGAGTGGAATGCAGCCACTGCACAAGTACTGATAAAGACTTACAAATCTTTAATAACAGTTCGAGCGTTACCCGATCGATGTGGCCACACCCACAAAAATTGAGAAAAAGAATCAACAGCCACCAAGATATATTTGAAGGCACCATCCGTATCGAGTGGTCCGCAATAATCTAAATAGACACAATGCAAAGGCGTATTTGAAACCAAAAGTGGGTTCTGCGGTGGGTGAGCAATGGGGAACTTTTAATTTGTTGACAAATGTCACAACAAAGCAGAAACTTCCTGGTCTGCTGATTAAGACCATGCCACCAATAATGTTTCTGTGATTAAGAAACTGTAGCCACAACACCGGCATGTGCAGGCGCCAATCCTTCATGAGCAGATATTATTAACTCTAACCTGTGGTCCCGGTTGGGTATCACTCAATCACCCTTCCCAGGGATGCAAGCAAAGGGAACATTTTGAGGACTCAATAGATAGAAGAGTTTTTAGCTGAATAGCCATTAGGTAAGGGCTTGCCACTAGCTGAAGCTGTGACCGCAGCCATTACGTCATTATCTATCCTGGTATGTGAACGAGTAATAGCACTCACATATACAGTCTGAACAGCTACATTGGCAGCTTCCTCAGCCAACAAATTACCTGCAACGTGTACACCAACACGTTGATGGCTCAATGTATGAATCACAAGAGCCCACCCACCACCTTTCTCCAAAGAAGCTTATGCTTAATAGAATTACCTTTAGATTCTTTAAATCTATTCTAGTGCCAATATGGTAAATTATCATTAAAGTCATGGACGCAGTAATAGGAATCACACACTACAGGTGTGGTGAATTTTGATTTTGAATTCTGTAAAGCCAGAACCAAAGCTTTCAATTCAGCCAGCCGAGTGGTACAGCCATTTAAAGTTTCTGCATATGTTTTTGTGCCTGAAATATACCATCTTTCATGACACGTTTAAGTACAGTATATGCAGCGCAGTACTTGTGCTTAGTAACAATCACAGCCTGGGCTGAATCATTAATATAGATTATAAAAGCATACTGATCTAGAGGCAAAAGTTTACTAAACATGGGGTATTTCTGTTCATACCAGAATATTCCTGTGTTCTCAAATTAGGGTCAAAAAGGTAATCTACATCAGTAGCTGTCAATGAAGTGGCCCACTGGATCCATCTCGGATGCAAGACTTTCGCATTTGGGACACTAGCGTTGGTGATGGCCTCCAAGGCCGGGGCATGAGATACTACAGTTATACATCTACCTTGAGCCAATGGACGTTCCTTTAAAACAGCTGTTTGAACTGCAGTCAAAAACAATTCTGTTGATGCTAAATGCTTTTCCGCATTGGAATATAAATCCGATTTATAAGCAATCTGCAATACTTCTCCTTCATTAAATAAAGCATATGTGTAACCACTGGAGCCCGCAATTATGCGGATATCTGAATTAGTAGAGTTAACACAGGTATGTAAGTGTTTGTATTCAAGTATGTCTGCCTGTAAATTCAGTAGTATGTAGTACGTTCAGCAGTTCAATGTTTATTAGAAAAATCAATTAATTAAATCGTACAGTGGACTAACCAGTTGTGCAAAATCTAGTATGTATATTCTACTAAAATTTAGAAATCTTAAAAGCGATTGAAGCTTTTTTAAGGTATTTCGTGGCTGTAATGAAGCACATTTCTCTAAGACATGTGGTGCTAGACCTTTGACTTCGTTTGATCATTTATAACCTAGGATTAGGACACTGAGCCAGTATTTTAGCATATATTTTGCGTCACAGTTAATCAGCGAGATTGGCGGCTAAGAAGAAAAATTCTGTGGATTCTTCCCTTTATATTTTTTTCTTACCGGCCAATCTCACTGATTAACTGTGACGGAAAAACGTATGACAAAATCTGGCAAATTGTATTGCCACTAGAATTGCAGGGTGCGTGAACAGTATGAATCATGGGTTTGTCCCACATTGAGACACCACAGCACATACTAACCTTGCAGTTGCAATATTTGATGTGACAGGTGTGCTAGGTATACTGGCAGGGATAATTACGCTGAAAAGGCGTTTGATCGGGTGACTAGGCCTTTTTTTATGGGTGACACGTGCCGCTATGGGTATTGTAGCATATGCAGATGACGTGGCAGTATTCATATCCGATCATCTGGATCTATGGTGGCAATCGAAAATAAAGCTTTTACATTTGGGACCTTGTCTGGTTTTAAGCTTAATATGTCAAAGAAACAAATCCATTTTAATCAACCCAGCCCAGAGGGCGACATACAATTTGTAGAGTCTGCCTAATTTTTGGGAGTTTGGCTCTCTCCAGTGGTTAAGCATATTTTGTCACTTAATTATGAACCAAGACGTGTTTTCGAACATTGGAATAGGCTACCTTTAGGTCTTATAGGGTGATAATAATTTGATCAAAATGCTGATCCTTCCTAAATGTTTATACCTATCCCTCTATATTTAACAGTTGCTTTTTTTTCTCAGGTAGAAACAGTTCATTTTGCAATATAAGCACCCTCGTCGGGCAATTCGGATTTTACACCTTTCGAAAGATAAAGGTGGGTGTTCGCTCTCGAACGTAAAGTATTATTTCCGGGCTGCTTTTTCTGAGTGCATGTCTCTAGTGACGATTTTTTTATGAGTCATGGTATTTACTGTCCATATATTTCGACTCTAGCCAGAGGGTACGCTTTCACGATCCATCATATTTCAAACGTACGCGCTTCAAGACCCTTCTGGTGTTTTATAAGGTTTGGCGTAGTCTTAAGTATAAGCTCTCAATTGCTCCCGACGCACTATTCGTCACTATGGTTTAAACAGTATTTTCCGTCCTTTTCTTCTGACCTGCACTCAGTAGACTTTTCTAGGTCACCCAGTCAATCGATAGGCCAGTTGTTTGGGGGCTCCCATGTTCTAACCTTCTTGGATCTAGTCACTATTTGCAGTTCTTAGGACAGGCTTTTAAAAAATATTTACAGATCAACAAATGTTTTTACAATCAAGTTAAGGACCCTGGGATGCTGAATTGTATACCCCGTCTTGAACTTCTCAGCAGTGTTTGCTGTAGAAGGAGTATCAGTCAATTTTATAAGTTATTAATTTCGGACCAGTCAGATAATATATCAGTTATAGCCTCTAAATGGCCTTGTAAACTGTCAATACAAGAGGACATTGACATGGTCAGGGAATCAATTCAGTTGAATAATCGAGTTTGTGAATATATCTAGGTTGGAAGTTCATAATTTTAAGATTTTCCAAGATATCCACTATACCCAAAACCGATTATTTAACTGGTGTTGTCCGATAAGTTCTGAAGGTTTCCGGTGTGAAGTGCAGATACTGTACATATTTTCTGCATGTGTAGGGTGCTGCATCATTACTGGAAAGGGTCTTTGACGAGATCCCCAGGGTCACTCAAAGTCCTATTTATCCATCAGCTCAGCTGATTTTTTTTTGGCACATTGGGGCAGTTCCGTGAGAAGTGAAAGATATTACTTTTTTATGATTTTAACTGCTAGGGTCCTGGTTGCTCAACACTGGCTTGAACCAAATCTACCATTGGCTAATAGCTGGTACAAGCAGTTTATAGACATTTACGGGCTTGAGCTGTCCCGTCTTAAGAGAGATCGGGCAAGAAAATACTTAAGGCAAATGTGGGCCCAGGTGGATTTAGATTCGGTGGCGAGCAGATGGGGGATCCCTGGGTTTTGGTTTAATTGGTGGCTCGCCTCTTTTCTTTTTGTCATTTCTTTTCTTTTCTTTTGTATTATCTATCGTTACCACTCTGCTACATTAACGGTGTAAAAGTGCAAATAAAATCAATAAAAAGATTTTTTAAATAATAAGGAATAGGACACTGAGAAAGGCAATTTTAGATTTTGGAAAATTTAATTTGATGGCCAGCGAATCTCAGAATAATACTATCCACTCTGGCCAAATGTGTATTGAAATCCCCATCCATCATCAACGTAAGACAAGGCTCCTAAATCAATTTTAAAAAGACCAGGATTGTTTTTATACCCTTGTGGGAGCTGACAAAATCATTGTTGAGCTCCTAGTGCTGAGAACGCTTTCAAATTCTGGCTTTCAGGCGCTATATTTTGACAGAAACAAAATTGGAAATGTCCAATGTAGTTTTGTATTTTTTACAAACTACATTATTTATCAAGCACTGCTGTGGGAATTTTGTACAGCAAAAGTCCTTGTGTGACTGTTTAAATGTCAATAGTCTAATACTATACGATAAGAATGTTCTGGTTTAATCATGGGAAACAATGGTCATAGTAGAGACACAAGGCTTAATCACACCTTGATATTCTAATTGTATTTGAATCTGGCTAACTGCGCATTTAGTTTCATGCCTAATAAGATGTTGTGCCTGAACCTGCAGGCTGGACCACATAGGTATAACATGAAAAGGTGAGTCTTTATCACAACCTGCCTGATTGCAATATAAAGCTGGGGCCTGCACAAGAGCCCATTCTGCAGCAAATGCTGCTTTCACCTTCTCTGGAACAAGAACGGAAAAGGAAGGTAAAATTATATCCTCCCATTGTGAAACATTTCTAACAAACTCCAGCAGCTAAGCATTCTCAGTTAAGAAAATGTCGTACTCCGTGGTCAAATTCGGACAGAATATTACTTCAATAATACGTAGTATGTCACCCTCATTTGGAATATCCAAATTATAAATTCTATCTGGAGGGCTAAGCAGCTGATCTGGAGTTGCAACCTGCACATATTAATCAGTCGGTCTCACCATCAGAAACTCTTGAAGAGTCTGGTGAACTATTCTGGTTGCTGCTGCGCTGTTACGAAGGGTTCTTGCCCACGTCTTGTTCTCCAGAAGAGTTCTGAGTACATTTGGCATTTTTAGTGGAAATACATGCAACTTTCTTCTTTTTAAACTGTGCTTTTTGTTATGGAAGTTTTCTTTCTTTTTTAAAAAGACATCATAGGAGCACTGTGAGTTTCTCTTCGGTTTCACATACTCCTCCTGTCTGCGTTCGCCTGAACCCAGTCCCTCTGACCACTTGTCTGTAGAGTGCTGCAAGGAACGAAAGTGACGTGTATCAGAATACGGATACCATTCAGGCTGTCTAATTTTATCATGGTCATGTAAATTGTAACAATTTACAGAAGACTTCAATGTTGGAGACCTAGTATGTGTTTTTGTTCTACTCTTTTCTTTGTTTTTATCCCAGCATTTTTTTTTTAGAAGACTCGGGTGTATGCTTGGCAATGTCGGCTTCTGAATTACCTTTAACTTGTGGCTTATTAGGCCTGGTTTCCAAACTAGCTCGACCTATAGAAGTAAAGGTTTCAGAAATAATTTTAGGCAGCTCGCGTTCCTATGCTAGGTTATGTGAATTTGTACAGCGCGGCTAATTAACCGTGAGGGTATCCAGGCACTGAGTAGGACAGGCCTGAGGGGAGAAGAGGAGATCATGCCTGTTTCGTCTGGAAGAGCCATGTCTTGCGGTTCCTATGGAAGGCCATCAGGGAGGGGGAGGTTCCGAGGTGTTTTGGGAGGTCGCTCCAGGTCTTGGTTGCGAGGTATGAGGAACATTCTCTGCTTCTGGTCTTCTTGATGCGAGGGAGGTGTTCTCTTGCCTGGAAAGCAGAACGAAGGTGACTGGTGGGTTGGTAGTAGTTGAGCCGGTAGTTGGGGTAAGTTGGACCAGTTTTGTGGAGAGCTTTATAGGCAGGAGTAAGTAGCTTTAACTTGATCTTTCCTGGACTGGGAGTCAGTGGAGATTGTTGAGGTGTGGAGAGATGTGGTAGTTTCACGGGGTGTTGACAAATGAGTCTGGCGGCAGCGTTCTGGGTGATTTGGAGTCGGCATAGGACACGGGCTGGGATTCCCATGTAGCGTGAGTTTCTGTAATCAATTCTACTTATGATAAGACCCTGGGTGACCGTTCATTTGGTGCTCAGTGGGATTCACTTGAAAATCTTGCGTAAAATTCGCAGGATCTGGAATCATGATGAGGAGACGGCATTGATCTGTCTGCTCATGGCGAGGTTGGTGTTCATGATGATCCACTCTCAGGGAGAGTTGTTTTTGCCGAAGATTGGGACTTTGGTTTTGTCTATGTTGATCTGGAGGCAGTTATTTTTCATCCAAGCAGCGATGCAGCTCATGCAGTTGAAGTTTGCTTTGATGGTGCTGGTTGGGTTTGTAAGGGAGAGGATAGGGTGTGTGTCATCGGCGTAGGATACTATGTTGATGCTGTGAATTCTGAGGAAGTCCGCGAGGGACGTCATGTAGACGTTGAAGTGTGATGGGCTGAGAAACGATCCTTGAGGGACTCCACAGATGAGCTTCTTGTGTTCTGAGGTGTAGGAGGGAAGTCTAACTCGTAAGTGGATGAAATTCATCAGGGCGATGGTTTCTTCATTCAAGAGGGGCTTCTAGTTGCTTAGCTGCTGTTTGTTGATGTAGGAGTTGTCCAGCTGGTTGTGGGAGTTTGTATCAGTACGTTGTGGGTCGAATGTGTTGTAGATCTTGCCAAACTTCTGTTTGAAGAAGTATGAGAGGTCGTTGAAGAGTGCTTGGGATGGGATGGAATGATGTTGTTGTTGGCAACTGTAGGACTGGAGAACTCCTCGACTATGGTGAACACTTCTTTGCCGTTGTTAGAACTGACTTCAAGTCTGAAAGTTAGGGCCTTTTTATGTCTCATAGTTGTTGGTGGTAAAGGTTGAGGGTGGCTTTGTATATAGATCTTGCGATGGTATTTTTGTCGAGTCTCCATTTTCTCTCAAGTTATTTGCAGTGGCACTTGGACTCCCTGAGGTTATTCATGTACCAACTGGGTCGTTTGTTGTTTTTGTAGTTCTTGTTTCTGGTAGGAGAAGTGCAGTTGGCTCAGTCGGTGAGCCATTTATTGAAGAGCTTGGTGCCGACAAAGGTTCCCGGTGTAGTGGGGTGCGCATTCCTGAAGGGTCTCTGTACAGTTTTCTTCAGATATTTTGCCCCAGTGTCTTGATGGTGCTTTGGGTTTTTCTGGTCGGGTGGCTTGATGGGCGAGTATCTTGAATTGTAGGATAAAGTGGCCGGACCATGTGATCTGGGTTGTGTGGGGGGTGGTGATCCTGTTGCTGGAGAAGAAAACAGGGTTGAGGGTGTGGCCTGCTGTGTGGGTTGGTCCTTGGACAAGCTAGGCGAGCCAGAGGTTGGTGAGACTGTCAAGGAGGGCCATGGAGTTGAGGTCAGTGGTGTCTTCCAGGTAGGAATTGAGGTCCCAGAGGAAAAAGTAGTTGGTTGATATGATGGAAAGGGGAGCGATGAAGTCTGTGATGTGGTTGCAGAATTCCGCTATGGGGCTGGTAGGCGAGCGTTCCCTTAAGGGTGGCGTTGTAGTTCATAAGTATTTTGAAGTGGAGGTCTTCCATGAGGTTGGTGTCCGAGGAGGGGGGGCAGTCAATTATGTTTTTAGAGATGACTGTGAGAGCTCCACCTGGTTTGGCGGTTTGGTCCTGGTGCATGTCTGGGTTGGAGGCTGGGATGAGCCATGTTTCGGTCAGGAAGAGAAGGTCAGGTGTGTTGCTGTTGAGGAGTTCCCAGAATTTGGTGGTGTGTTTCCCGAGGGATCGGACGTTGAGGAGCATGGTGGGAAGTTGGTGTGGGGTGGTAGTGCAGGTGGGCAGCATGTGTCAGTTGTTTGGAGGTGGTGGCATCCGCGTCTGAGGTGCCCCAGGTGAAATCACAATGGCTGTAGTAGAAAGGTCCTACTGTGGTGCTGGGGGATGAGCAGCTGCAGCGTGAAGCTTGTGTGTGTTGTTGAGGTCACGGATGTTGGCGACGTTCGTTGGCTCTGGTGGCAGCTGCATGTGTGGTTGTGGTGTTGTGTTGGATAGTCGTGAGGGCCAGGGTTCCTGGCGCCAGGCGCACACGGGCTTGCCTCTGGCACGCCAGTGACACGTCAACTGCGGCATGTATTAAGTAGGTCTTGGGGTGGGCGGGGCTTCTGTTGGCAGGAAATACGGTGAGCAGGAAAACCCGGGTAGCGGTGGTATCACGATCATAAGGGGCAACTGGATCAAGCTGGAACAAGCAGGAACCAGAGGCCATTGGCAAGTGGCAAGCTAGGTGACCTGGTGCCTACTCAGCGGGAACTAAAGCAAGACATTGGCGTATCCCCATAGAAGCTGCCTCCCCAAATATTACTTAAAATAATTGAGGACACTGTGGCAAAGTTGCCAATGAGTTTCATCCCCAAATCTAGGGCAGGGGCTGCTCCATGTTCAGTTTGACTCTGTTTAAGCACCTCAGGCAAAACAGCAATTGAAAGAGTACCATGAGTAATGGTGTAGAGGGAAGCAAATACAGTTCCCCAAGTATTATACTCCCTAACCGGGGGAACCATACATAGTGGAAGACACAACAGAGGAAATTCTACATTTATCTTGGGCTCCTGTATGGGGAAACACTGCCCCAAGCAGGTTTATTTTTTGTGCTACCCAAAACGCAATCTCATCAGGTTTGGCTTGAATCTTACCCATAATGCCTTTAATAGTAATTGGACTAATTGCAGGCACAGCGAACTGCGCCCATCCAGCTTCAGGAGCCCTTGCTGGGGTAGTAGTTATTGTATGCATAATGTACTGTATCAGATATCAATACAGTCTAATCGAATGGTTCAAGAGAGCAAGCGTCTCGTGCTCATTTGCATGTGGAAAAGGCGTATAGCCTGCTAAGACAAGCTAGGTTGCCTCTTCATTACTGAGAGGGCCCAGTCTTACATTTTGAAGTGTATGTGAGAGGGTGCCTTGGAACCAATTGTGATGTTCCTGGCAAGTTAACGGTATTTCTACATACTCATAAGGTCTATATGCTGCTGGAACAGCTGCTGCATGATAAGTACAAAATGTTAGTGAATTTGCAGCGACAGCAGGAAAAGTACCCCAGGAATAAAAAATGTCACATTTATATGCTTTGTAAGCCTCAACCACAAAGGTAACATCTCCACTGGCGAATCCATATCTAGTTAAATGATTAGCTACTGCTTGTCTGCAATTAACAGCAATAACCACTGCTTGCACTACCATAATAATGAATAGAATTCCAAGAAAAGAAATAATATAGGGAACTATCCTTTTAAAAGACCAAGCTTGATCAACCTACAGAAAGAAATATGTGCTTCCTATTAAACTGAGGAGGATAAACCCTTATCACCACAAACGTCTCCACATAAAGGCAACATAGGTGCTTTGCCCACACTAGAGAAACTACTCAGGAGACCAATTAAATAGGTACCAAACCTAGAATGTTGGTGGCGCCATGATAAACGGTTCCTACGAATTCAGTAGGACTGTGTATGAGGACAAGGAAACTTCACGATATTGAGACTGAGTCTACTCATATCATCAGTAAATGTTGGTTCAGCTAACTCACAGTACTGCATCTAAACTCCTAATCCTGTCGGTAACCTCGACATGACTACTCTTATTCACAAGGAAATTGTGGAAACAGATCTAGCTCTTTCGTTTGTCACTTTTGCATGCCCAACGTTTTACAAAGAAGAGAAACAATAATACATTTTCAAATGTTTATTGAAAAGATCAAATTCTTGTAAATAATACATTAATTGCGATTATTAGACAGAGTAAACATATAATTGCTATAAGAATTATTAGAATGGCGAAAAACACAAACAATTCAACCATGTTAATTGTTCCTAATGTCACTCCTAGCTATTGGTAAAACTCCTACTCTAGTGAAAGCCTAATGAAAGTATCCTTCTGTCTGACCCATTTGGAATGATCTAACCTCATACCTAGGAGTAATGTTTCAAGATGCCGGCCTCAGTGCATTAACGAATGCATGCCATATGAGCGTGCAAGCCTGCACACAGCTCTGCTTGTGCAGCTAACTTCCTTCTTAGGATGAACGTCTGCAGAGCTGAGTCTCATTCACAGCTCTCTGCAGCATTTATAACTCTGGGGTGAAGTGCCTCTCACCGACTTAAACACGGACACAGTTTAAATAATAAAATACCGGCCTTATCTCAATCTCCTAGAGACACAGAATAATAACTTTACTTAGTCTGGAGAACAAGAGTTGTTTCCTATGAGCACATAATAAAGCAAGGACATCGCGTTCTAGTATGTGTCTCCCTGGAACTAACAGTCCAGACTATAGATCAACTATGTCTGCCAAAAATAATTGTGTGCATGGCATATATTCTCATGTGCAGTAAATCATCTCAAAAAGATGCTAAGTTAAAAGGGAAAACTAAAACGGAGACTAAATATAATCTCTGTTAACACCAGTTGCCAAGGTAGGGGAATACTGGCACCCCTGACCTCCAAAGGTGTGGTGCTACTACCGCCATCACTTTTGTGAACACCAGAGGGGCACTGGTGAGACCAAAGGGGAGCAGAGCAAACTGATAATGCTCCTGTCCCACCACAAACCACAGGTAGCATCCTGCAGGCCAAACGTCACCATCCAGTCTCCAGGTTCGAGGGCAGATAAGACCTTGGCCAGGGTGAACATTTTGAATTTCTCCTTCCAGAGAAAGGATTTGAGAGTGTGAAGGTCTACAATAGGTTGAAGGCCTCTGTCCTTCTCGGGCACCAGGAAGTAGAAGAAATAACAACCACGTCCTACTTCCGGCACTCGCAACTTCTGCACAGCCCCTTTGGCAAAAAGGGCTTGCACTTCCTGCCACACAATGGAAAGATGGCCCTCTGCCACTCACTGGGGTGGGGGATCGAAGGTGCGGCAGAGTTGAGAGAAAGGGTAAGGCACATCCCCTGCGAACGATTTGCCGAATCCACCTGTCCGATGTTATTGCTTGGCAACCCATGAAGGATTGTTGGATCCAACCTCCCACTGGGTAGCTATGCTCCCCTAAGGACATGGTAAGGGGTTTTTGATGGCGGGCTGCAGGTGGGGCAGTGAACTGGGCAGCCCGCAGGCTTGGTCTCGGATGTGGTAGGCATGACTGGATCAACCGCGAAACTGATGGGTTCTTTGCTGAGGCTGGTGGTATGCGACAGCTTTACCAAATCGGCAACAGAAGCAGTAAGGTTGGAGCAGTTGGCGAGGGGTGCGAATAAGCAAAGAAAGCCTGCAGTAGCTTGACTCTCCTTAAATCGCTCTAAAGCAGAATCAGCCTTGTCCCCAAACAGGCGAGTCCCATCAAATGGCAAATTAAGAAGGAAGGACTTGACATTTCCTGAGAACCTGGGTTGATTACAGCCACGAATAGCAGTGAATAGCGATACTGGTGCCAAAGGCCGACCCAACGGAATCGGTGGTGCCCAAGCCAAAAACATTTGTGAACTTTGCCACATCACGACTGCCTGGACTGCCTGAGAAAGGACCGGTCGGAGATCTTCAAGGACACCATGGAGGACTTGAGCCACCGAGTTCCAAAGGGTGAGGGAATGGCGTCCAAAGAGGCAGCTGGCGTTTACTGATTGGACAGCCAAGCTGGTGGAAAAAGCAACTTGCTTCCTAAATGTCTCCACCTGTTTAGAATACCTATCAGTAGGAGTATTAGGAAAACTACTGGCGTTAGACCAGAGTATGGACACTTGCACAACTAAACTTTCGGGAGAAGGGTGCTGGGAGAGGAATGCATGGTCACCCGGCGCAGGGCGACAGCATCTGACAATTTGTCAGTTGACTGGAAAGCCAGAGTAAGGTTTGGTCAAAGCCCCCCGATAAGGTATCCGTTTGTGCCTCATTAAATGGTAAAGGGGCTCAGAAGATGTCTGCATCAGCTGGAGAACTTCTACATTAGTCTTGACCTCTAAGGTAGGGAGGTGGGGGTAAAGAACGTAGGCTGCCCTACGCATTACCATGGAGTAGGAAGCAGATTCCTCTGTGGCTGAGCCAGGGGGTGAGAGAGGGCCTGTTTCAAGGGAGGTACTGAGACCACTAGCCTCCAGCAAGTCATTATACTAATTGTTGCTTTGATAGAGTGAACTCATCACCCACGTCATAAACATTGTCTGATTCCATGCCAAAAAGTGAGTGTTGGGTGTGTTGTCTCCCTTTTGGAGGGGGCAAATCAAGCAAAGGGAGAGAGGTGCCTCAACTGTCATCGGGCAAAGCTTTAGTCAAGGTCGGACCAGCGCTAAATCGGAGAGTACTACTACGGGTATCTCCTAATTCAGAGTCGATAAATTTGGTACCACCGTCAATGTCCAAGGGACCGATGTGGACCGAGGCGCCAGAGGCGGGGTCCAAACCGGAGGCGTTGTGACAGGCTTCGAGGGCCCAACCGGCAGAAAGGGTGAACCCGCCAGCCGTACTCCAGATGGAAGGCCTCTTGGCTCTTTGGGGCACGAAGAAAATTACACTGGCCCCAGGTGATGGGGTCACTGAGGCCTCATGAAGGCGAGGGTGGGGCTCAGCAGATCCTCCACAGCGTGATTTATTTATCGACCAATATCTAGATTTCTTTCAAATTTGGCATAATTTTTTGTTCATCCGTTTTGGCTGTAGCAATGTTAAATTATCTTATGAAAAATAAAAGGGGGAGCTCCCTTTTTTCCTAGCCCCAGTTGACTGATTACTCCAAAACTTTCAGGAAGGAGCTGAGCTTTTTTGGAAAGTTTGTGAAGATTCATAAAACAGCACCAAAGTTATTAGCAAACCAAAACATGCTTTTCTTATGGAAATGTGATCTTAACTAGAACTAGTCAATGGCAACCGCCAATGAGTAATATATATCTTATATTTTACCTAACCTTACTATACGTGGTAAAGGAATCTGTGTGATAAAGTTTGAGGGATAAAGGCATGCATGAAAAGAGTGTGTGGTAAAGGATGTTTCCCATCATAAAGTAAATATCCCAAACCTGTGGCGCCCATTACAAGGCTATCCCAAATCTGTGCCACTACCTTGGTAACAAAGAAGATAGCCAGAAGATGAACATGGCACATAATACAATACAGAATAAAATATTGTAACCAGGTAAAATAGCAGTACATTTATGTAAAAGCACAAAGCACTGGCCCAGGATGCAAAATTACAGTTACATAGGAACAGTGGCCCAGAAATGTCCCCCATACCCGTCCATGTTTTGGGGGGTAACCCCTCTCTTCGAATACCACACGTTCCTGCTGAGCACACCAGTCCACACCACGCTTCCCATGTGAAAGGGTAGGGGGGGGGGGGGGGAGGACTCAACCACTTTGCCTCAATAAAGCATTTTGCGACCAGGAGGGCCGTACCCAGAAATGTCCTTTCAGTGCTTGTACCATCCACACACTCAAATATCTCAAGAAGGATCAGTAGGGGAGAGAGAGAGGAACCTTCCATGCCAAAACCTCAGAGAGGTCTCTAGTCACTTAAGTCCAGTAGCGTTGTACCTTCCTACAAGACCACACCATATGGTTGAAATCTGCTGGACCAACATCACAACTTGGACAGGCAGAAATAGAATGAAGGCCTGCTCTACACAGACGTGCAGGAGGAAGATATGCAAAATAAAGATAATATGCCTGCACTAGTCGCCATCGTGAGGAAATCGTGAGTTCACGGGGGGCCATCAGGGCATCGCACTAGTCTTCCTCCTCCAAAGGATCTACCCAACTTTTCCAATGGGATTTTAAATGATCAAGTGAGCTGGGAGAATTAATTATGAGGGTTCGGTAAATTTGCGAAATGCCTCCACGGCCCAAGCTACCCATTAGGAGCTTGGCCTCCATGGGATTGAACTCAGGGAGGGGGTCGACAGACTGAACGTGGGTGTGGAGGGCATGTATTATTTGGAGATATTGATAGAATTGAGTGTGTGTAAGCGCATATTGTTGCTGAAGGTTTGAGAAAGAGCGTATGTGTGCCCCTGACCACACGTCCCCCAATTGCAAAATCCCGATGAGGTTCCATGTTTTGAAGCCTCGAAGCATAGCCACCTCCCTTAAATGAGTGCCATGCAACAGAGGGGTTTGTTGAGTTGGCCTGCCCTCCCATTGCACATGACGCAGTGCCACTCGTCAAGCGAGAAATACCACTCGGGTGACCAGAGGCATAGAGGTAGGAATTGGAGATCCGTACAACATAGCCTGTAAATTGGAGAAGCTTAAAAAAGAAAGTTCTGGACGGAAGCTGGGTCCGACCACCCCTCGTTAAACCAATCATGGATGACAAGAAGGTGAGAGGAAAGATAGTAGAGATAGAGATTAGACATACCCAGACTGCCATTAAATGTGCCCCATTGACAATTTGAGAGGGCCAATTGGGGTAGCGAGCCCGCCACAGAAAGGTCCTCACAACACCCTCCAGCCCACGAAACAATGGCCGTGGTAAATGTAGATATAGAGAAAGCGTGGTAGGATTATCATCTTAAAAAACGTAATGCAGCCCATAACATTAAGAGGAAGGGTCAGCCATTTCGTCAAGTCCGACCTCGCCTTCTTGAGCAGGGGCTGGCAGTTAAGGGCCCAAGTGAATTCAGGGTGCAACGCGACCTAAACGCCCAGGTATTTAAAACTAAGCCGGAGAACAGCAATGGACGTCTGCCAATTAAAGCAGTCCCTGGATGGTTCCAGGGCGACCAGCACAGATTTGGAGGGATTCATTTTCAAGCCAGAAGCCCTCTCAAAGTTCTGTAACAAACGGAGGCATTGAGGGCTACTCTCAGCTGGATTTGCTACATAAAGGAGAACATCATCTGCATATAAAGCGATGCGGTCCTCGTGTGCGACGTCCCACGCACAGCCATTATACTGTGAGTCTTCCCCGGATAAGTTGGGCCAGAGGCTCCGTAGCTAAATCAAAAAGAAGGGGGGTAAGGGGGCAACCTTGTCTTGTACCTCGGTTTAAAGGAAAGGGATCCAAGAGAACCATGTTTACACATACTCCGGCTGTGGGATAGGAGTAGAGAACACTAACCATGTTGCAGAAGCACATACCGAACTCAGCACGAGCCAACACTTGTTGCAGGTAACCCAAGTCCACAGTATCAAATGCCTTCTCAAAATCAATAAGGAGTAAGGCTAGATCTTGGGGTAGGCGATGACGGTGGGCTAGAGCCGCATGAAGACAATGAATACAATGTCTTGTGCTCCGTGAGGGCATAAAGTCGCACTGGTCTGGGTGTACCAATGCCGGAAACACCCGCTTTAACCTGTTCACCAATATCATGGCATAGACCTTACCTTCGCAGTTAAGCAGTGATATAGGGCGATAACTCACACATGACATAGAAGGGGTTTGTGTTTTGGGTATCACAACTATTGTGGCGGAGTCCAAGTCTCCTGAAAAGGGGCCAGACTGACGTGTCTCTCTATATAATGGCAATAGGTGGGGGAGAAGAAGTTCCAAAAACGCAGCATAGTATTACAAGGGAAACCCATCTGGGCCAGGGGTTTTCCTAGGGGTCAGGCCGGAGAGCACCTCCCCGATTTCCTCTATGCTAAGGAGTTCATCCGGCAGATGAGAGTCCTTCGGGAAAAGACTCGGGATAGTGACCAAGTTTAGAAAGAGGTTTTGCGCCGTCGGGTCCCTGTCCGTCGGCACGGAGTAGAGCTTCTCGTAATAATGGGCAAAAGTCTCTGCGATCTCTGGAAGGGATCTTTGCAAACATCCAGTGTCGTCGATGATCTCAAGGACAATACCATTCGCCTGCTGGTGAGAGGTCAGCCAATAAAGCAGCTTTCCATTCTTATCATCGCAGCCACATATTTTAGCAGTCGTGGCTCGCCAGAGGTGTTTGGCCACCTCAAGGGAGCATAGGCGAATGTCTTCCCGGATGAGGCCCAGCGGGCGAGAGACATCCTCATGGGGATCCAATGCTAGGCGCTGTTCTAAACGCAGGGCATGGGCCTCTAGTTGAGTGATGAGGAGTTCTGATCAAGTGTTTGGCAAACACGCGAAGGTTTGCTTTGTTGGCAGCCCAGAGGGTGCTCATGCGGGAAACAGTTCCTTCATTATTATGGAGGTACGCATGGAGTTCGGCTTTCAACGTGCAGACAAAAGCTTTATCCTGGCAATACCATGTGTTAATATGCCACATAGGACGCAGTATTGAGGGGGATTGCCCAAGACGGAGAAGTAAAGGCGAGGTATCCGAAATTCCTCTTGGCAAAATATTGATGTGGCTCAATGACTGACAGTCAGGGGCGGGTAGAAGAATAAGCTCTATGAGGGAATGAGTGTGGTGAGCGGCTGATGTGTGGGTAAACAGACGGAGTTTGGGGTGTCAGGATATCCAGGCGTCACAAAGGACCCAGGCGGTGGTCCAGTCAGCAAGACGCCGGGCCACATCGCTTCTGGTAATGGTAGGACTACTACTAATGAAGTCAGGGTCCAGGACTGCATTGAAGTCAACCCCTAGTTTAGTAAGTCCCTGCGGTAGGTGGGCAAGAAGATTAGAAAGGTCCCTAAGGCAGAGTGACAGGGAGGCGGGCGAAACATACACACACATCGAAACAATCAGTCGTCCCTCTAAGGTACCCTCTATGGAGATAAAGCAGCCCTGTGGGTCACAGGTTACTTGAGAATCTACAAGAGGGAAGGAGCGACGGACGAATATGGCAATCCACTCTCGACCGGGAATATCCTGCATGGAAAACCCTATTGTACCCTTTATTGGCCAGGAAGGGACATCGTTCGCCCAGGAGATGAGTTTCCTGGAGTAGAAGGACCTCAGGGGGGTGGAGATGAGCAAACATGAAGATCGCGGATCATTTCCTGGTCCAACATTTACGTTCCACGATAAGACTAGGAAAGCCAGTTGTTAGGAGAAAATGGAACAGTGGAGATGGTGTGCATCTCCGGGGACCACCAGGAGGGGTCAGCCATGATAAATAGGCATTAGTCTGGGAGGCGTTGGAAATAGAAAATGATGTGGAACTGCGGACACGTGGGGTACAATAAGGTGTGCTGATACCTAAAAGAGAGGGAAAAAAGTAATCAATAAACAACAACGTGTAAAGAAACCCCCTTCCCCTCAACTCACGCCCCTCCCCACACTTCTACCCTAGAAGCATCAGTCAGACAATAGAACCAAAACAGTAATGACAACAACATACACCACATTATGAAATCGTCAAGATGAAATAGGGGGAACCCAATTATTGAAAGGACTTCGCAGACCCAGCTGCCGCCGAACTACAGGTAGTCAGAAGGTTCAGGAGCAGCAAGGTGTCATTCTAGAAAACAGTACCATCCAGTCATCCCATGGTGAGACCGGGAGACGTGGCAATGGACAAGCCACTGTGTGGAAATCTGAAATAATTTCTGTTAGCATAGGCTGAAGCCATCTTGTTTGTGGCATCCATTTTGTTAGCTATGTAATTCTTCCGTCTTCACTGTTGCTTGCCCTTCTATTCTGCTTGTGCCATCAACTCTAGTACTGAGCTAAAAGCAATGTGCTGAGCAAAGGCCTGTAGCTGCTAGAATGCACCTGGCTAAAGATATAACTGTCAACTGTTTTCTACTGTTGTAAGCAGTTCTGTTCCCCCTCCCACTCTGCTGACTAAGTGATCTCCCATCTGCCCATGTTTGTTGGTAGTTATTCCTGTGTATGCTTGTACCTTCTATTTGTAACTACATGCTTACTCTGCAACAAACTCTGTATATAAGCACCATGGTCTGTGACTTCAGTGTACTACCTCAGGCAGCACTTGAGAGTGCTGTGTGGACGTAGTCTCACTCATGAGTGATTAATAAACTTGTTATTTGAATTCCAGCTTCAGTGCCAATCTCTATTTTGTTGGTCTATGGACCCGTGGACAAGAGAAGGGTGACCCCTGCACCGGTGTGCTCATTAAAAAGCACATTTCCACAGTTGGCGCCCGATACGTGGGGCTCATCGAGGACGCGGCCGTCTGAAGGAGTGGTCTTGACGGAAGAGTGGAATATTACTGAGGAGACGTCCTGCATGAGGAGACCCTTGTCTTTGCAGCCAAAGTGACTTTTCTGGTTTTTCGATTTGACCCTCCAGGTGGCGGCCGGTCCTGTCTGAGGTATCCTTTGGCGTTATTTTTGCAGTGACCATTAGGTCGATCAAGAAATTGGCAGTTGGAGGTTGGAGACTTTTGTTTGGTGAGGTCGCTGGAGCGGCACTCGTTTGCTTGGCCAAGATTCTGGTTTTGTTTGTTTGATTTATTTTTTGCAGACAATAAAGGCAGGTAATGTGGAGATTTTTCTCTACTTTTGAACAATTTGGAAACGTAATATTTTACAAAAACTTGGTAGCATGCCTGTTTCCAGCACACTCCGTAGGTTGTGTTGCTGTCTTGGTGGTACCAAAATGGATTTAGAAAGAAATCAGCCGGCTCCCTTAGAGGGAACACCTAATAGACATATGTATATTAAATACGGTATTTCTTCCATAATGTATAGTACACTGTGGAACAAATATACGAAAAAGGATCCTGATCTCCAATGGCCTGTGAATGGGTCATTTGACTTTAAAAAGATTCAATATGTAGAACAGTGTTTGTTTAACAAAAAAAGTCGACAAGATATGTTTGATTGTGTACGAATGTGGGAGAAAGACGTGAATGAAAGAGCGAAGAGAGAAGCAGCTATAGCAGAGAAAGAACAACGAAAAACGATATATCAAAAAGCGCTAGAATTAAAAAATAAGGAGATGACGGAAATAAAAGAAAAAGAAGAGAAGGAGCGTTGTTTAGAGGTAACTGGCCAGTACCCTATTAGGCGCCCCCTTTATCCCATGCTTAATAAACCTCAAGATGATTCCATCCTATTAGATCGACCTCCGCCCCCGTATAAATTTCCCTCTGCCCCTGAGGAGGATCCTTCCGATAAAGACCATCATTCTTCCGACGATAAAGATATAGATAAGCAAGATGGGCGACAGACTCGCTCTACTTTAACTACTGATGAAAAAGCCACCATTAGATCCACTGTTCGTTCAGAAGCCCGTAAGAAAACTCTTCCTTCAGATCTTGTAGCAATGGTTCAGCAGTGGAAAGATTTAGAACAGTTATATTTTGCAGAGAAGTTTGCTTGGCAAGTTATACTTAATTTTAGAGACCTTTCTAAAAACTTAGAGCCCACTGATATAAATTCTGATTATATACAATTGAGTGATGGAACTTTCCTTTGTTCAAACATACCTGATTTAATTAGGCGAGTGGTTAAATTACGAGATGAAACATTTCGCTTAAAAGCGGAGAAAAAAGAAGCTAGTAAAACTAAAACTGTACAAGTAGCCCAAACCCCAGCGCAGATAGTAGAAACTTCAGAGACAAATAATGGATCTAGTAGTGCTGAAGTTGGTATACGACCAATGCGCGAAGCTGCGCCTTTGTATGTTCCTCCAAAGGGTACGGGAACAAATGAAGATAAGACTTCAGATGATGCGAAAGGGTATTTTATTTATAATTGGGTTTATACCCCTTGGAGTAGAGCAGATGTTATGGCTCTTAAATCCGCTTTGCCCGATCCGCGGAAAAATCCTGCAGCTTTCTATGAGGAAGTAGAAGGAGCCATTAGCTCCTGTACTATGACACTGCCAGATATTGATATGTTTTTTGGACTTATTTTGCCCCCTGATATGTGGAGAACAATTCGGAAAATAGATGATAATGTAGCATATGGTTATACTTGGGTGCATTTAGAAGAAATAGATGCGGCTAGAGAGCCTGCGCAGAAACCACAACAGGAGATATTAGATCTTCCTAAAGCTATTGTGACTAAGTTGAAAACTCTTATACCCCCTAAGAAAATAGATTGGACTACGTTAGCGTCTTGTAAACAGAAAGCGGATGAGTCCGTTTCTGATTTTCTTTACACGATTTGAAGAGACATTCCATGACTTTAGTGGGCAGTCCTTGACAGATGACAAGGGTAAGCATCTGTTCGTCGACAAATTTGTCGCTAACATGTTGCCAGAAATAGCTAGTCGCCTTAAGGCCAGCGAGAGTTCGTGGACTACGTCTTCCCCAGTCTCCCTTTTGACTATGGCCCAGTATTATGAGCGTCAGGAATTGGAAGCAAAGGGCAAAGAGGATAAAAAGGTTAAGGATTTAAAAACAAAAGTTATGTTGGCTCAAGTATATGGTCCACCATTCAGAGGTGGTGGTAGAGGTGGACGTGCAGTATATACACCTGGTGTACCCCCTTTCTCTCGATCAACTTTGTCTCTGATCAGTGTGCTTATTGGAAAGAGATTGGACATTGGCGTTCTGAGTGCCCCCTTTTGCGAGGTCAGCAGTATCAACGGGGTAGAGGAAGTATGAGAGGACGCCCAGGGAATTCAGGAAATAGGGGAGGAATAGGAACCCGTCCCAGGTTTGAGGCAGTTGAACACGGACCAAATTATTCTAATACCTTTGATAGACAAAATCAATATCAAATGTCTGATTATTCGGCTGATGGTCTTGCGGATTCTGATTATGCATAGGAATGCCTAGGATGGGGTAAGGAACCGGTTGAGGTCCCAGTAGATCAGAAGGGTCCTTATGTTGATGCAAATGTCTTGGGTTCTACTGATCGGTTTCTGGTTGATACAGGAGCTACTCGTAGTGCTCTGTCTAAAAAATTGGTTCCTAGGGCTCCCCTGTCTGGCGCAATGATAACATCGATAGGATTCGATGGGACACCTACACCTAGCCCACTGTCACAGCCACTTGCATTTATCTTGATAAATTTACTGCAGCATGTCCATTTCTGCTTTCCCCTAACACGCCGGATACTATTGTGGGCAGTGATATGCTTAAACATTTTATTGCTACAATACGTTGTTCCCCAGAAAGTGTGCGTGTTATCTTAAATGATAACTATCCAATGGTTGAGAGGTCTTGTCTCATCAAAGAAGATATCGCTTTGGCATCTGTACCTAGTACTTTGTGGGCTACATCAGATACCGATGTGGGACAAATGGTTATTCCACCAGTGCATATTCAAGTGAAGGAAGGTGCTTCATTGCCTCGATTCCCCCAATATAAAATATCTCAGGAAGGCGAAGAAGCATTAACACTCATTGTTCAGGATTTGATTAAGGTGGGGGTTGTGGAAGAAGTCCCTTATAACATTTGTAATAGTCCTTTCCTTCCTATTTTGAAAAAAGACACTGATACTAAAATTTACAGATTTATTATAGATTTACGAGAGGTTAATAAAATCGTGGTGCCCCAATACCCGGTAGTCTCTGATATCACAACACTTCTCACCATGGTTCCTCATACTGGCACTACATTTAGTGTAATTGATTTAAAGAATGCATTTTTCTCAATACCTATTCACCCTGACAGCCGTTATTTGTTTGGCTTCACTTTGAATAATAGATCATTCAGGTTCTGTAGAGCTCCACAAGGGTATACAGAGAGTCCTAGCATTTATAGTCAGGCGTTGAAAAGGCAGCTTGATTCTCTTCCTGTATCGAAAGGGGTGGCTCTTATTCAATATGTCGACCACATCTTGTTGCCTGCTGATACCCCTGAACAGTGTAAAGAAGGAACACTGTCATTGTTATTTCTTGCCTCTCATCATCACAAAGTCTCTAGGAAGAAACTGCAATTTTGTAGACAGCAGGTTACCTATTTAGGTCACCTCCTGTCTAAGGAGGGACGTGCACTCACACCAGATCGCATTCAAACTATTTTAGACACTCCCGTGCCCCGTACTCAGAAGGATGTCCGTGCACTGATTGGCCTTACTTCTTTTTGTAGGCAGTGGATCCCTAGCTTTTCTCACATTATTAAACCCTTGTTGGCCCTTTTGACTAAAGACACTCCGATGCCTCTCCCATGGACTACTGAGTGCCAGGATGCCTTCCAACAGTTACGTCAAGCTCTTTGTTCTGCACCAGTATTAGGAACTCCAGACTACACTAAGACCTTCACACTCTATGTACACGAGAGGGAAAGTTGCGCTCTCTCAGTTTTAACACAAACACACGGTGATAAACAACGTCCTTGTGCATATTTCTCAGCTGTCCTTGATCCAGTTGCCCGCGCGCTGCCTGGTTGTTTTCAAGCGGTGGCGGCAACGGCTGTGTCCATACGTCAGAGCGAGGGAATAGTCTTGTCACATAGATTGCTTGTGTTAGTACCCCATTCAGTTGATGCCTTGTTAAAGCAAACAAAAACACAGCATCTGACTAGTGCTCGCTTGACAGGATATGAATTGACACTTTTGGCCCCTCATATCACGTCAAAAAGATGTTTGACTCTGAACCCTGCTACATTATTGCCATTTCCAGCTACTCAGTCTCAGTCACAAGAGTTACATGACTGTATATCCCTTACTGAAGAATGAACAAAGGGTCGTGTTGACCTACAAGATACACCTCTTTCTAGTGTTGATGGGGAATTGTGGGTTGATGGATCCTGCCTGAAATTGCCTGATGGCACTACATCTGCTGCTTATGCAATTACAACACTTCAGACAGTAGTTGAGACAGCTTGTATCCCACAGAAGTCAGCTCAAGCAGCCGAGTTGATAGCACTGAAAAGAGCATGTGAGCTTAGTACAGAGTTGCTTGTTAACATTTACACTGATAGCCAATACGCCTTCGGCGTGGCTCATAACTTCGGGCAACTTTGGAAAGAAAGAGGCTTTCTCACTTCACATGGGACACAAATAGTGCATGGGGAATTAGTACATAATCTCCTTACTGCCTTGACCTATCCTAAGAAAGTGGCAATTGTTAAATGTAGTGCACACAAGAAAGTGACTGATAAAATAGGAGCAGGCAATGCCTTTGCGGATTGCACAGCTCGTGAGACTGCAATGCAGCAAAGTACCACATCTATGTATGTAGTTAAGTCACAGGCTGAACGTTGGCATGATGCCAGGCAAGAGGTGCTGGACATGCAGCAATCTGCTTCTGTTGATGAATTAGAGGACCAATGGTCCAAGGAGGGAACATTGGATGACGAGGGCTGTTGGAGGAATAAAGAAATGGCAAAATGGAAGTTACCCGCAGCCTATTTACATCCTATGATTCACATGGCACTTGGGCCGGCACATGTTGGAGCATCCTCAATAGCAAAGCAACTTATGCAAGTTTGGGATCATCCAGAGATTGTCGGTACGGCTAAGAAAATAGTTCAGTCCTGTCTGATCTGTCTCCAGTATAATCCTGGAAAGGGAACACGAACTCCAACAGGAGGGTTTGCAATACCAACTGCACCTTTTGAGGTCCTGCAAATGGATTACATCCAGCTTGAGCGCTGTAACAACCTAAAGTATGTCTTAGTAGTGGTTTGCGCCTTCAGTAAATGGCTGGAAGCATACGCTACGAAGGATAATACAGTTCTTACGACAGCAAAGGTGCTCCTAAAGGAGTTCTTTCCCCGATTCGGCAATTGCCGAGTTTTGTGGAGTGACAACGGACCAAATTTTATTGGGCAAGTTGTAGAGTATCTCATGAAAGGATTGGGAACTAAGCAGAAGTTTCATGCTGCTTTCCACCCACAATCAGCAGGACTAGTGGAACATTACAACTCCACTCTGAAATTAAAATTGGCTAAAATACAGGCTTCCACATCTTTGAAATGGCCTGATGCACTGCCTTTGGCATTGTTATCCATTAGATCGATACCACATACACGATCTGGCCTCACACCGTATGAGGTGGTTTTTGGAAGGCCAATGAATATTTGGGGGATTCCTAAGCCACGCCCTATACATGATGTACCCTATGTATTGATGAATGACTATTTGTCTCAGTTGACTGACAGTTTGTCTTCTATTTATCAACAGGTTCGGGAGACTCTTCCAGACAGGTCGCAAGGTGAGGGCCATTGTTTACGGCCTGGTGACTTTGTGGTCGTAAAGTAATTCCAGAGGACCAGCTCCCTAGCACCGAGGTGGTGAGGATCGGAGCAGGTACTACTGGCTACCAGGACTGCAGTTCGAGTGACGAACCGGAAAAACTGGGTCCATGCGACACACTGCCAAAAAGTTTTGCAAGACCTAGTGAGCCCAGCTGTGTTGGCAGATCACCGCGATATCCTGGCCGACCGTGGTGGAGCATGTCGCATCATCGGGAGTAGCTGCTGTGTCTATATCCCTGACCACGCCCCTTCCGTTTTTGACGCAATTTCCAAGTTGCACAAAATAGCCACTGAAATCCATCAGGATTCAGGAACTTGGACTTTGACTGGATGGCTATGGAACATGTTTACTGTATGGGGCTGGAAGCTATTGTCAGCCTTATGTATATTTCTTGCTATTCTTTTCACTTGTTGCCTATGTATTCAATACGGCCCAATGCTTTGTTCCCTTTGTGTTTCTACTTGCACCTCATGTATATCGGCTAAACAAAATGTTAAGAATGTAAATGCCCGATTAGCAAGTGATCAAGAAATTAATTAATTAATGCAGATAGATGTATATGATATTTTTCGTACTCCTTATAAAGCCTAGAAGATGTCTTCAGCATATGCTAAAAGGGTCATCTGTGGAAATCTGAAATAATTTCTGTTAGCATAGGCTGAAGCCATCTTGTTTGTGGCATCCATTTTGTTAGCTATGTAATTCTTCCGTCTTCACTGTTGCTTGCCCTTCTATTCTGCTTGTGTCATCAACTCTAGTACTGAGCTAAAAGCAATGTGCTGAGCAAAGGCCTGTAGCTGCTAGAATGCACCTGGCTAAAGATATAACTGTCAACTGTTTTCTACTGTTGTAAGCAGTTCTGTTCCCCCTCCCACTCTGCTGACTAAGTGATCTCCCATCTGCCCATGTTTGTTGGTAGTTATTCCTGTGTATGCTTGTACCTTCTATTTGTAACTACATGCTTACTCTGCAACAAACTCTGTATATAAGCACCATGGTCTGTGACTTCAGTGTACTACCTCAGGCAGCACTTGAGAGTGCTGTGTGGACGTAGTCTCACTCATGAGTGATTAATAAACTTGTTATTTGAATTCCAGCTTCAGTGCCAATCTCCATTTTGTTGGTCTATGGACCCGTGGACAAGAGAAGGGGGACCCCTGCACTGGTGTGCTCATTAAAAAGCACATTTCCACAACTGTATATCAAAACTTTCAAATAACTGGACTGTGGGAAAAATCAGAGTCCTATTGGAGGGCGGGGAAGTCAGCTAAGGGCAGAGAGGAACAATTCTCGACATCTCAAACCTCTTCCTACACCTCTGAAATAGGGTCCGTAGATGGTTCCTTGGAAAACCGTGGTTGCGTTTGGGGGAACTAGGAGGTGAGGTTGAGCGAGTAGTTCCACGTCCCCTCCAGGAACGGGTGCGCCGCCTCTGGGGAAGGGGGGGGGGGATGCCAGAGGTTGAGAGGTAGAAGCAGTATTTGTTTGGTTGTTGGAAGAGGAGAGGGTTTGCGCATGCAGCAGATCTTCCTTAAGCCACTGCCATGCAGAATTGGGGTATCAAAGAAGTGAGATTGATTAAGATATATGACTCGGAGTCTAGCCGGGAACAGAAGACTGTATTGCAGGCCCATAGTGCGTAACTTCTGCTTGATTTCTAGGTAGGACCCCCTTCGCTGCTGTACCTCTCTCGACAGCAAACCAGGGCGACAGATGTGTATCAGGCATCCAAGACTTAATCCAGGTCTCCATGAAATCTGCCAAACGCTGAGAAGCTGCCTCATCGATGGTTCCAGGGACTCCGATAACACGAATATTATTTTGCCTTGAGCGATTTTCAGCATCTTCGGCACAAGCATGGAGTTCCAACGTGCGAGTAAGGAGAGTGGAGACCTGGGTCTTAAGGGTAGAGACATCGTCCTCAACTGTGGAGATCTATGATTCAGCCTCTGTAATCCGGGCAGTGGCATTTCGGAGGTCCTGTTGGAGCATGGCTACATCCATCCTTACTTCTGCGACCTTGATTTCAACCGCTGACTGCAAGGTCTGGATAGCTTGCAAAATGACTGCGAGGTAGTTGGGTGGGCTGATGGATTTAGCGCCATCTGGAGGACCTGGAGGACCACCGCGTAGTGTAGCGAACCATTTGCATTTGCGTCGATGCGGCGCATGGTATTTTGTCTTTACCCATATTGATATCAGTGGGGAGTAGCATTGGTTAATGTTCAAAGTTCCTCTCAGCAAAGAGATCCAAAGATCGTAACACCCCAATTACAGGACGTAGGAGCAAAGTGTAGGCCGAAGCCAGGGTGACCAGCACACACAGAAATTGTCCGCCGCCCCTGACGCCAGGGGCTCTCAGGAGATAGTCGTCTTAGTGCCCCGACACTCTACAGTAGGCTTGTAGACCCCCTGAAAGGGGAGGGAGAGCTGCGTATCTCATTGAAGAGAGGGGCGAGCGTCCAAGATATTGTCCAGGGGCTAAGAGGCAGGATTCAATCATAGGGCTTACTCCACGGATGCAGGACTTTCAAAGAGGCTCGACCAGGGGGTATTGCACCAATATGTGCAGCAGGGTCACCCTGGCTGGAGGGCAAGTGGACTGAGGCCTCCCCATGGCTCCAGCATTCAAGGCCAATGGGTTCTGACTAAAGTCCCAGAACCAAGGAGCACCTGCCCCCAGGTAGTCAGACATTCAGATGGTGGGCAGGAGAAGGCCCTCTGCTGGTTTCACCGGATCATCCAAGCCGAGGTGAGGGTGCGGGCTGACGAGCAACTCCAGTGCCCTGTGTCTGAGCGTGATGCAGGCCCCTCAGGTTCCACCGGTGCTTGGCATGCATCAGGTGCGAACCCAGCCACAACAGGTCGAAGGTGCTAAGAAGAAATTCAGGACCTCCAGAGAAAAAGGGGCGGTACTGCACCGACGTGTGCAGCGAACCGACCACCAGGCCGCCCCACAAATCCGGTGCTCACCAGCAGATGGGCGCAACAGCAGCTCCACGTCAGGAGGCGCCCGCCACTGGGGGGGTGCACTAATCAGGTGAAGAGGGGCCCCCACTAGCATCTCTAGAGCGCTCGGGCACGGCGAGGCAGTGGGTCAGATGACTTTCGTAGTGCCCCGCTACAGGGCACATTGCAAGCCTTTTCAGCTCCCAAGGCACCGGCCACTCACCACTTTGGGACCAACCGTAGCTGGTCACTGCCGGCAAGACGGGAGCAACGGCAGAGCTCTAGGGCCACGGGAAGAGGGAAGCCTCGTCCAAGCGGTACTGCACCGACCTGTGCAGCGAAAATACCTCAGCAGCAGTATCTCTTGGCCGCCCTGCGGCCTCGGTCTACAGGATCCGACGGGTCCCAACATGAACCTCCGGGCCAGGGGTGGTCCACTCACTGTCGGAGCAAGCAGGTGATCAGGCTGCAGGTCATCCACCGGCGCTCATCAAGCTCCCAGGGACAGATGCTGGCCTCAGTCTGTCGCTGTGTCTGGCACCCGGGTGCGGCGCTAACCCCTCCAATTTCGAGGGCACCACGCCCGCCCCAACAGTCTCCCACAGCCAACAGGGCTGTCACCACATCTTCCCAGGTCAACACCATCAGGGATGGGCAGTAAGTGGCAGCACGGAGTCCGGAGACGGAGCTGCATTATCAAGCGACAGCCATGACGGCCGCCTTGGCTATGCCCGAGGAGTATAGTTTAAAGACCATTACCAGTGATTTCAAGTCTAAATAAAGTACCTCTAGAGCTACGGATATAATACCATATTTGTACTATTAACAAATCACCCACTTTGTCCTAACTTAGATCTAGGAGCAAAGTCATATGCACAATTAATACTAAATGCATAACTTCTAGCTCCTCAACGATCTTCCAAATGAAAAATGACACAAATGTCTTTCTTGCGTAACATTCTTCTCCGAATTTGTAGGGTGAGAACAACAAGACTGGAGGAGGTGGAGACAAAGCCCTCTGTAGAGTTTGTGGCCCAACAGTAACAGTAACCATCCTTTCTTAAATTAAGAGTAAAAGCTGAATTAGATGGATGTATTATATGGAATATTTAATTACGTCAAAGAGACCATCAAGTATTTGTTAGCAAAATGACTCCATTTTCGCTGACAGTTCCAGTTTATTAGGAGTAGTCTCACATTACTAGCCCCTCTGAGTTTGCATACATCAGCATTTCCAGTGGTTGCAAATGCACATACTATCCAGGCTTTGGCATCTGTCAAAAGGTTATGTGGCCTAACAGCAGAGCATTTAATTGACATTATTAATTTTAGACAGACAGTAATGCAAGTTTTCTCATGCCGAGTTCTTTCTTCATCACAATCGTGCATTTAAGAGTGTCATCCTTTTCATCGCTTCATTCTTCTGTGTACTAGGGCATGTTGGATTCTAAATTCTCCACACTTTTCAGACTATAGCCATCCACATGCTACTCTATAGAGCCAACCTGCACAGATGTGCACAAATCCTCAATAAGGAGCAAAGTATATATTAAAAACCTTGGTGTGCTTATAGGGTGCTTCATCAGAGTTATGAAAAGACAGCAGGACTTCGTTGACTATGCAATACAAAGATAACTGGCCCTTCTAGTATTTTTCACAGTTCTTGACAATTGAATCCTGTTACCACCAGACAAATAGGGCATGGCTGAAAGAAGTCACACAAAGGTAAATCAGTCACAAAAATTATTGCGTAGTTCTGTCTCATGCGGTGCCATAAAAAAACAAATGATCTATTTTGGAAGAACATTAATAACTATATTTATTTGAGGTGGAATTCAGCACATTCATAATTCATAAACCCTTTAGAGTTTAGAACATTACAACAAATAACAAGTGCCACAAAATAAAAATGCACTAAATGTTTTCACACAGAAAATGTGATTTGAATGGGAACAATGTAAGCATAGAAGGATTGAGCCCATGGAGGGAAAGTCAACAAATATTAATACTTACTCTTCACTTAGAAAGTCAAACGCTTTAGATTTGTCACTTGGTAGCTTTGATAATGTGCTGCTTCTCTTCTTGATGGAAGGAGTAATATGTGAAGTTGGGGCATTGTACTTAACGTTAACTGGATGATCTGGTTTCCTTGCAGCATTGCTTGAAGAGCTGAACAGTCGGCTGAAACTAAAACATGAGAAAATATTAAAATAAAGAGTAGCCATTAAAACTGCAAACAAACTGGAGCTTCTCTGTCTTCATTTATTTCAGGAAGAAACGGAACATAGTTCAAGCAATATACGAATGTGGGACTCAGTATGTAGGTTCATAAGGATACATCCGACCCCTAAAGGTAATTCAACCTGGGAAAGTATGTCCAACTTTGGCTTAGGTTGTGCATGTATATTATAAGAATAAAAATCATTATTGAGCCAAGAAGTAGTAGGTTAATGTTTCACACTGCAAGTAGCAGAAATACAAAGCTATATTTCTTTTATAAATAACATTTAACTTAGGCAATAGGTGGCGTGCATACAAATTGGAAACCCACATTTCACTAATTTGGGATCTGAGACATTTATCCACATGGAGGAAATTTCAACTGTGAAAAATGTGCCAATATGGGAGGGGTCATGGCTTCTGGAGTGGAAGTGAACATCCACAAAATTGTAACTCTCTGGATATTCACAAAACTCATCAATAACCTTTTTCCACCAATATGTGCTTGATTATTTAGGGCCCAAAACAACTGGAAAGTGTGGTAATTGGGTCTGAAAACCACCCCTTTATTTTCTGTGTGTGCAAAAGTATCTATTTCACCATCTGGAAGCATTCTCCAGATAGAGAGAAAAGAAAAAAAGGTAGGTGGATGTGCATCTTAACTCCAATGTAAACTGGAGATTTTCCACCAACAGCATTAGGCTATATGGCATACATTTGAAATAATGCCATTTTCGAAAGTTTCCATGCATAGTTATGGGACTTTTGTTAATCTCAAGAAAAGAATTACTTAAAAAAAAAAAAAAAGGAAGTCTGTGAATCATTAAATGTCTTTGCAAATTAGCCTTTAATGACACAAAACACAACAAAGTTAAAGAGCTTCAAATTATCTACATAAATAATTTCACTCGCTTCAACATGCACCTGGAGCCCACTGAGTTCAAAAAAATGGTGCAAATTTATAAATTTGAGAAAAATATGTTGATGAGGTCTCGATTTAGTTACATATTGAGGATGTCTGTGGAACAGGTCGTGCACAGTGTTGCCTCAATCAGAATAAATCTATGTTCAAAAAACATCTTGAGAAATAAATGTTTGTGCATTACAAACAACTTTTACACATACCAGATACATATCCTTCCCTAATCCTAATGTGCATTGAAATATATGTATGGGTTTTAAATGAATATCCATTCATAGTTACCATGTGAATACTGAATAGTGATCCTCCAGAATCTGGTGCCCCATGCACTGATAGTCCTTTCAGAATCCAACATATACCAGACAGTCAAGCAGTGCATCAATGCTCTAACTACAATACATACTCCAGTAACTAACCTGGGCAAGTCGACTGAAGTACTACATCAAGCTCCATTGTGTGCATGTCACTCCTCGTGGTAGAGTACATGGTCCACTAATACATTCTGCATCCTGTGTGTGTGCATCCCTTCCTAACTTAAACAGGTGCTCAATTAACCTATGCCTTATAAATCAACATCTTTAACACTTGCCTTCCTGGCATGCATATGCATCAGTCCGCGCTTATAACAAATGGACCATTAATCAACAAACTACACATAAAATCTGTGTTGCATTCGGGCGCCCCAACATGGCAGGAGAGGGAGAGGTGGAAAAGCGTAGGCAAATATCCCTGACCAATTCATCCATATGGCATTGCCTTTGGATAGAGGGTGTGGGAACCTGGAAGCGAAGTTTGGGCATTGTGCGTTGTCTGCTGTGGAGAACAGATCTATTTGAGGATATCCCCATTGGTGAAAGTATGGAAGGAGAACTTGGGGATTAAGTTCCCACTCGTGTATTTGTTGTCTCCTTCTGCTGAGGAGGTCAGCAATTTAATTGTTCACTCCTGGGAGGTGTTCTGCCAGAAGGTGAATCTTGTGATGGATTGCCCATTTCTAAATTGTCTGAGACAGTTGGAGAGAGTGTGTCCCACCCTGTTTTTGTACATAGTACATCGCTGTCATGTTGTCCGTGCGGACTAGGACAACTTTGATGGAAGGCCGCCCTTTTGATAAATTTTGTGGGTTCCACCACTGCAGAGAGCGATGGGAGCGGCTGTCTACCAACACTAGATATGTTAATTGACCCTGTGACTGATTCCACTGACGTGCTAAGCATTCTTGTATTGGACGCATGTGTAATCTTGCATGAGGCACTATTGCAATGCATGACGCCATCATTCCCAGCAACTGCATGAAAGTCCTGGCTGGCAAGGTTTGGTTGGTTTGGAATTGCAGCAATAGAGTTTGGATACTGGAAATTGTGGCTGCATTGGGGAAGGTCAGAACCGTGTAAGTGTTGAGAGTGGCTCCCAGATAGGATTGTATCAGGGAAGACTGTAGGTGAGACTTTTGAATATTGACTGTGAAACCTAATATGTGGAGTAGTTGTAGAGTGGTCTGAGTGTGTTCTAGACACTTTTGGTGTTTGCTGGCTTTGATGAGCCAGTCGTCTAGGTACGGGAAGACATGAATTTGTTGTCTCCTGAGATAAGTTGCCACTACTGCTAGACATTTTGTAAACACTCTGGGAGCAGTAGTTACTCCGAATGGAAGTACTTTTAACTGATAGTGTTTGCCTGCTATCACAAATTGAGATAATTGAGCTGGATGAATGGGAATGTGAAAATATGCGTCTTTTAAGTCTATTGTGGACATAAAATCGCCTTGCTGTAGAAGTGGAAGGACCTGTTGAAGCGTTACCATATGGAAAAGTTCTAACAGTATGTACTGGTTTAACTCTCTGAGATCTAAAATTGGTCCTAATGATTCGTCCTTTTTGGGGATCAGAAAATAAAGAGAGTAAACCCCTGAACCTTGGTATTGTAATGGAACTGGTTCTATGGCTCCCTTTTGTAAGAGAGATTGCACCTCATGTTTGAGTAACTGTAAGTGGTCTGACGACAGTTTGTGAATGCGAGGTGGAATGTTTGGTGGATTGGTGGTGGGCTCCAGGCAATAACCATGTTGGATAAGGTCGAGCACCCATTGGTCTGTTGTTATAGATTGCCAAATGGGGAGAAACTGTTGAAGTCTTCCCCCGACAGGTGTTAAGTGATCGGGGGAAGTGTGGGCAAGTCACTGTTTGTTGGGGGAAGGGGGGTTACGCGGTGTGGCGCCTTTACCGCTAGCTTTGGAATTGTTTCCTCTATATCCTCCTCTATAGAAACCTCTAGAGGGAGAGGATTGATTGTTGCCTTTATAAGAAAAGCATTTGGGTCTGAGGATGTTGTTTTGGACCCTGCTCTGTAAAATGAGCAGCGAAAGGAGCCTCTATTGGATGGGGGCTGGAGCACTCCCATGGTTTTTGCTACTTCAGTGTCCTTCATTTTCTCTAAGGACTGGTCGACTACAGCACCAAACAGGTGTTCCTTGTTAAAGGGGGTGCTCAAAATGGACTGTTGAACTTCTGGCTTAAAACCCCAAAATTCTAAGCCATGCATGCTTTCTAAGGAGAATGCTGGTATTAATCTCTCTAGCTGCAGTGTCAGCTGCATCTAAGGCACATCTGATTGAGGAGTTAGAGATGAGTTTCCCTTCTTTAACTAATTGCTGTGCTTTAGTTTTATGTTTATTTGGGAGATATTGCAGCAGTTGCTCCATCTCATCTCAGTGTGCCCTGTCATATCTAGCTAGTAGGCCCTGTGTGTTTGCGATGCGCCATTGGTTAGCAGCTTGAACAGCTACTCATTTTCTCGAGGCATCTATAACTTTAGATTCCTTGTCTGGTGGAGGTGCATCCCCAGATGTTTGTGAATTAGCTCTTTTATGAGCAGTGGACACTACTAGGGAGTCGAGAGGTAATTGTCCTTTGATAAATACAGGATCTGATGGTGAGGGTTTATATTTTTTATATACTCTTGGAGTTAAAATACATGCTTGGACAGGGTCTTTAAAAATATCATCTACATGCCTCATCATGCCTTTAAGCATAGGGAGTGTTTGACTTGACCTGTGTGTGGACTCAAGTGTTTCAAATAGATAGTCCTCTTCTAATGTCTCTTTATGTAAGGCCACCCCGTGATACTCTGCTGCTCTAGCATTGAGATGTTGGTAAGCCATACTATCGTCTGCTGGTGATGGCTTTGCAGGGTAAAGGTCTGGATCATTGTCTACTGGAGGGTCAATGGTGTAGTCATTCCATAGGTCTACAGGCAAATGGGTATCATCATCATCATGATCTCTATCTGGATCTGTATGTGGAGATCCTTGATGTGTTATATGCAAGGGATCTTCAATTAATTGCGGAGAAGATGGTGGAGGAGAGGGTTGTGGGGCAGGATAAACAGGGCTGGTAGCCATGTCCTCCTCCTTCTTTAGAGAGATCTTGGAAGTGTCCTCTAAAGGAAGTTTGTGTTTTGCTGGTGTTTTAGCAGAAATGTGTCCAGTATCACGATTAATATAAAAAAAATTCTGCTTAGGATCCAATTTGGCCTTAAGAACGTCTAAAATTGGTTCCGGAGGTCTTAGAGACACGATCTTTAGCTTTCGGCATCGAAATGGGTTTGTCCATAGGTTTCGGCTCCGAAGCGAGTCTTTGTTTTAGAGCAGAGGATTCCGGTTCCGAAGCATGTTTTTGTTTCGGAGTGGAGGATTTCGGCTACGAACTAGATTTGTCCTCGGAGCCTGATGGTTTCAGATCCGAAGGAAGTTTTGGTCGACTCGATCCCGAGCCGGAAGGCTTGACAGTCTGTTTTGGTGCCGAGCCGAGAGACGGGGCGTCGGAAACATTAGTCTCGGTGCCGACCTTGGCCAGAAGGCAAAGGTGGTGCCGTAGCCTTATGTGTTTTGGAAGATTTAGGGGGCAAGGGGTCTTCAGTACTCACGGCACCTTGTCCCGGAGGCAGATCTTCGGACTCCAGATCGAGCTCGGAATCAGACTCTGGAATGGAGAGGGCCCCTTCTTCTTCTGCGGCGGAAGCTTTGATCTCCTCTTGCTAGCATTCTTCCCCAAAGATATCTGGAGTGTGTTGGCTGCTTTAATGTTGTATCTCTCATCGTCGAGCCCGATGATCGCGTAGAGTCTTCTTGGACCGAAACGATTTACAAGCGTCGCAGTCTTCCTCCTTGTGCTCCGGAGAGAGACACAAGTTACAAACTTGATGTAGGTCGGTTCGAGGGTACTTGGTGTGGCACCAAGGACAGAATTGGAATGGAGTCCATTCTATCGGCAGAAGGCTGGCCCGACGCGACTAGGCCAGACGGCCGCTCACAAGGTTTTCGCTCGAAAATTGGAGAATTTGTTGAGCGATTCGATACGCGGAAAACAAGGAAACGTGTACGGAAACAATACCGTTGAGGGTAGAGTGGATTGCGCACCGAGGGGAACCAGAAGAACGGTTTTCAAACCGGAGTGCAGCAATCCATGTCCGAACCCGATGGCGGAAAAAAACAATCTAACAAAGGAGTTAATGCCCATGCGCAATATCACCGAAAGGAGGAGTCACCTTACCTCGTGACTGGAAAGACTTCTTCGAAGAAAAACAACTTGCAAACATCCGGACCCAACACTAGATGGCAGGAGTATGCAAAGCATGTGAATCTACAGCACACATGCCTCAAACACTATTTTATTCACACTGCTTTTCATCTGGCCAGCAGACGATATGGATTCATCTTATCGGATCAACAAATTCTTAAATTCACAGTATCCTGTCGTCAGTTGAATTTCAACACTTATGCTTGGTATCCAAATCGGCTGCATTTTTCTATGGCAAGAACCCTCCTCTTACTTGGTTTTTACTTACATGGCTTAAACAAGATAGCTGCCAAGATTTTCTCACTCTCACGAGTTGAACAGCTCTTTCTCGATGAACGAGATCCTGGAGAGGAAGACTGCAATGTGGCAGAAGGAACACAACTTCTTCAACCAATCTGGCTCGCAATGTATATTTGCTTTCCCATGCATTTTTGATCTGTGCACGAGAACGATGTTCATGACTCTGTTCTTTCCTTCGGTGAGCAATATTATAAAACCCACATCTGATTTATCTCGTCAAGGAAACGTCCTTGCTTATTAATTACGAGCCCTTCTACATCTAAATATTACTCAACTGACACTCCCTTTTCCTATATTTTATGAAGTCTGTATATAAGCATTTTCTTTTTTTTTTAAGTCTCACCTAAAGATAAATGCAGCGGTCTGTTGGAGACCTTATGTTGCCAGTACACTTAAATACATACATCACAGAAGAGTGGGCACTAGGTCATCCCTCGTCAGCCATTGGCTTCTGGCATTTTTTTTAAAGTTCAAAAAGAACAGTTGATGGACAGAATGCAGAACAATGTCATACATTCACCCCAGCACAGAAATATGGGCCTAAATCCATTGTTTTTTTGCTCACCATGCCATTCCAGTTTGAACCCAGCCATATGCAAATCAGTCTTGACCCTGTGCCTCATGGGAACAGTCCAGCCCTAACTGCCAAGCCAGGTCCTCCCTGGACTGGAAACAAGCATCCTAGGACCGGTTTCGGGGTTTCACCCCTCATCAGCCAGGATAGCTGGACTCCAGTGGCATGGAGAGCACGGGACCCACGTCTGGGCACACCCATCCCACTCGGGGTGACAAATGCAAAAAGAACAGTTGATGGACAGAATGCAGAACAATGTCATACATTCACCCCAGTCCCAGTACAAAGATCTGGGCCTAAATCCATTGTTTTTTTGCTCACCATGTCATTCCAATTTGAACCGAGCCATATGCAAATCAGTCTTGACCCTGTGCCTCATGGGAACAGTCCAGCCCGAACTGCCAAGCCAGGTCCTCCCTGGACTGGAAACAAGCATCCTAGAACCGGTTTCGGGGTTTCACCCCTCATCAGCCAGGATAGCTTGATTCCAGTGGCATGGAGAGCACGGGACCCACGTCTGGGCATACTCATCCCACTCGGGGTGACAAATGCAAAAAGAACAGTTGATGGACAGAATGCAGAACAATGTCATACATTCACCCCAGTATAGAGATCTGGGCCTAAATCCATCGCTTTTTTGCTCACCATGCCATTCCAGTTTGAACCCAGCCATATGCAAATCATTCTTGACCCTGTGTCTCATGGGAACAGTCCAGCCCGAACTGCCAAGCCAGGTCCTCCCTGGACTGGAAACAAGCATCCTAGGACCGGTTTCAGGGTATGCCCAGACGTGGGTCCCTTGCTCACTTTGCCACTGGATTCAAGCTAGCCTGGCTGTGTTACCCAGAAACCGGTCCCAGGATGCTTGTTTCTGGTTCAGGGAAGACCTGGCTTGGAGGTTCGGGCTGGACTGTTCCCATGAGGCACACGGTCAAGACTGATTTGCATATGGCTGGGTCTGAACTGAGGTGGCGAAGTGAGCTAAAGAATGATGATGGATTCAACTCAGATCTGTGACTGGGGGTGAGTGTCTGAAAAGTTTCAGTGTTCCGTCCATCATCTCCTTGTGTTTGCATTTTTTTTAAAGTTGCAATTGGTCAGATGAGTTGTCCCGAAAAATCTTTACGGAACATTACACAAGGTTTTAAGAAGTTCCCTGTGATAATCTCCCAACTGTGTTGCCGCCCCATCACTGGATCCCTCCCACTCTACTAAATGGAATAATAGGCACACAAGGGAAAAGGGATTCACAAATTGACAACCTCCTCCCTCCTTATGACGATAATATAATGTAACTATTTGTTTTGATACATCCTCAGAAGACGATATCTTAAAACCTTCTGGGGTTTCTTGTGAGGTAGTCTGTTCATTAACATCAATGGCATGCAAGCAGCAGAGATGCTAGAATTGCCTATATTGTCAGTGGAGTCTAAATTCACCATATTGACAGAAATCCTGCAGCAGTTTTCAGAGACTCTATAACATCTTTTGCTAGTCAACAAAGCACTGTTGGAGTCTGTACTGGCTGCCAGGAAGAAACCTTTTAGGGTCCAGCAACCCACAGTGAGATTGATACGCATCACATGTTGTGCCTTTTGAGCCCAAGCTCTCATCCACACATTCCTCTCCAGGGAGTTTGACAGTACAGACATCATCAGCGTATTCATTTATTACTGCTCCTCTGGACCTCAAGTGCAAATGATTTGACTCCATAGACCTAAAAGGTTTTTGCTTCAGGCAGTCTAGCCCTGTGCACTGCTGTATGTCCATGCCTTGTGGCAAATGCTGGAGATGGCTATAATAGGCCTCCCTCACCACATGAAGTAACCCTTCTCAGATTTGGAAAGCGACAATTTGGATGCTTCTTAACATTCTAAAATGCGACCTCAATTTGACTGACCAGATGGCCCAAATGTATGGTTACTGTGGTCCCACTTTGCAGGCTGGAGCCAATCCACAGGGTTCTCAATGGACATACCGGTAGCTTTAACAGACAAACCCTCTGATAACGAGAGGCTCTTCTGTGAGAAGTCCAAATTCTCTTTGGAGCAATTAAACTATGGTGCAACAGTACGTTCGTTGAGCCTTGCTGCTCCAGTTCAAAACTGCCAACAATATTACCAAAAATATTGTCACTTTTGGGTTTCTGTAAGGGCCAAGCATCATAACAACCTATTGGGTCAGTCCATACCCAAAAGCAGTTTTACTGGTCCTTTAGTGGAGTGGTAGACCCCAAAGCATGTCACAAAAGCAGCAAATAGAAGAGGGAGAGTTTCCAGAGAATGTCTGCCCAGCAGTCACTTCCCATTTAACAGCTAGGGGATTCCCAATGAATGGGAGAGAAGTAGAGCTATTTGTTAGAGCAGACCAGGTACATATTACTGAAGTATTTTATACTGAAATATACTGAAGTATACTGAAGAGTTAATATTGTATTGAATCAGAAGGTACAGATGCAGCAGGGATATTCACAGAGTATGTCAAGATTGACCCTTCACCCTTTATCTGATATGATCCATAAGTATTTGTACAGCCAAGTGCCATTAACATATATTGAGCATTTAACACTGTCTCATAGAAAAAACCAACATGTAGTGTAAATAGTACATTTAGGGCTGATTACAACGCCAAGACAAGCTTGGCCAGTGTTAGTTCCATACACAGCACACCCAAAATGAGACCCCCTCTTTACAGCATAGATTAGGGGGATGCTTACTGTTTAATACATATATAGAGACAACTGAGGCAATATGTATTAAATCATTGAGGTACTGAGGTGACAGGAGCTGAGCAAACATTTACACAAGCCCAGCGCAGGCTATGACTATTAATTCACAGCCACAGATACAACGATCCTGGTGAAAAGAGGGGGGGATATAAAGTTTCAGGGTGAATTTAAAATGAAGCCACAATTTCATTGTAAAGATGAAAAGCAGGGAGGATATAACCTAAGAGATAGGAGAGAAAAAAACAAGTTACTTACTTGTACACTGTAGTAAAAAGAAAGCGCTGCACAGCATAGCATAAACAAGTGGCATTCCTAGCCAACTGACATCCTTTTTACAAATGACCAAACTTCAGCCAATCAGGAAGCAGCTCCTGAATGACTCTTCCCCTCAAGGGCCATCGTACTTCAGATTTCTTAGCACCAGTGTAAAGTAATATGCATGAGGTATGAAAGAGGTGATCTTTTATCTGGGAGGAGGGATGGTCACATGTGGATCTAAGGAAGATATCAATACTGGAGAACTATAGTGTACAGGTAAGTAACTTGCTTTTTACTAGCATTGAGAATTTCATAGATTCACATGCTTGATTTTGAATAGCAAGCAGGAATCTAAACTCATCTAGATATAATACTCTTTAATAAAGCATAACATTTCCTTGGAGGTTCTCAAGCTATAATGAGTTGATTAGACTTCCCGACAATTTTTGTTCGCTCCAGGTTGAATTTTAGGCAATGTTTCTCACTCAAAGTTTGTAGTGCCCTTTCTTCTGGGATTCTTAAAGTAAGTCTTAAGAGCAATGGGTTCATTAAGATGAAAGTCTGTTTGAAACTTGGGAATAAAATGAGGGTTTGTTCTTAGTATTATCCTGACATCCTAAAATTGTAAATATGGTTCTTTTATTGTTAAGGCTTGAATATGACTAACTCTTCTAGCCGACGTCAACGCCAATAATACAGTTACCTTCCACGAGAGAGATTTGAGCTCTGATTAATGAATAAGCTCAAATGATTAGAAGAGAGCGGTATTCAGCTGCCAAGAGACAGGTTGTTTCCTTATAGGAGGGTCGGCTCCTTTCATAAATTCCTTTAGAAGTACGATTGACCAGAGCGATAGTTCTCCTGTGGATTTCCTGAAGTGCAAGTTTTCCACCAGCTGAACTTTAATTGAACTGTGAAAGAGACCTGAACATGCAAAATGTAATAGATTTGGCAATATTTTTTCAGGTGGAAATTAAAAAGACTGAAGGCCAATTCTAGAGCACCATATGCAGACTATAGTCTATTTTGCTTTATCTTTATAAGTAGTATCTGTAATTGCCACCCTGGCTTTAACTAAAATCCTCAGAAATACCTAATTGACTTAACCCATTGTTTTCAGGAGCCAAGCTGCTAAATTGAGAAAGGCTGGCTTTGGTTGAACGACCTGGCCTCTTTCATTGTCAATAGGTTCAGTACTACAGGGAAGAGGTGTGGTGCAACGGCCAGGGCGGCTGACTCCGGAACACGGGGTCTCACAGTTCGATCCCCGGCGCCGGTTGCAGGTTAGCCCAGCACCATGTGACTCTGGGCAATAGCTCGCTTAATCTTCCCGACGGCCCCCAGCGCCGGGGTCACCTCGCCTGAGGTAGCTGCGTGCTTTACAAATGCTGGTATTATTATTACTTACTGGTTTGAATGGAATGTGTCTTCATTCCAACAAGAGAAGTGGCTCTGTGAACCAAAATTGTCTTGGTCAAGCTGGGGCTACCAGAAAGATGCAACATTGTTTCCCTTCCATCTTCTTTAACACTCTGGGAATCAGAGGAAGTAAAGGGAATGCATATGCGAATTTCCCATTTCAAGCCATCCGGAAAGCTTTCCCCCACAACCCTTTTTGAAGGTATCTGCTGACAAAAATTGGCATTTGAGTTTGTGGATTATAGCAAAGAAATCTAGTCGCAGGTTAAACCACATCTGAAAAATGACAAGGAGCTGACTCTGGTGTAACTCCCATTCGTGGGAGTCCTTGGTTGTGCTACTCAAAGAGTCTCCTCACTGATTGTTCACTCCGAGAATACGTTCCAATTTGAAGGTTATTTGATGCTGCAATACCCATTTCCATACCTTTTTGGCTATTGATAACTGATGATGCATTGTTCCCAATCGCTCGTTTAAATGAAATATCGGTGTCATGCTGTCTGTACCCATGAGTATTGATGAACTTCTTATCCCTGCTACAAAGCATTGAAGTGCTAAGACAACCCTTTTTAGTTCCACTAGGTTTATATGCAGCTTGATTTCTTGGGATGATCACTGTCCTCGTACTTAGAGCTCCTGTAAATGTGCCCCCTGTCCTGCTAAAAATGTGTCTGTGGTTATCACAAATTCTGGAGAATGATTTAGAGAGTAAAGCCTGAAGATATGTTTTGCTTGTACATCTACCATGGCGTGGTTTGTTTCATTCTGGGAGTTATCTGAATGACTTGCAGAAAGACCAGCAAGTCTGAATCCATTATTTTTCTATCTCCTCTTGAAATGGTACGTGTGAAGTCAACAGTTAGGAATGAGGGGAATGCAGGAGGACATCATTGCCAAGATTGACGAACATTCTAACAGAAACTGACATTCTTTCCAATACAGAAGCTAATTTTACTATCTTTTGTATTTTCTTCTCTGTAGGAAATGCCTTGCATGTTCCAGTGGTTACGATTGACCCTAAAAACCTTCTCCAGCTTGGAAGGTGACACGGTTTCTCCCTATTGAAAATTAGTCCTAGATTTTCAAATAACTGGAGGCATGCCTACATAGAGTTGCTGACTGTGCGGGACGAAAGGCCTTTCAGATACTAGTCATCCAAGCATGGAAAAACTTGGTGCCTGTTTCTTGGTAGTAATAAGCTGCGACAGAGGCCATACATTTTGTGAAAATACTCTGTGCGGACCTCAGGTCAAAAGGAAGAACCTTGAATTGGTAATGGCAACCGTCCACCTCGAACCTTAAATGGATCGGAATGTGAAAATAAACATCTTGAAGATCTAAACAAGGTTATGAAATTTCCCTGGTTCTAAAATTTGAGAATTTCTTGCCGAGTAACCATCCAAAATTATTGTTTTTTTCCAGATATTGGTTTGGCTGCCTAAGATCCTAAACTTGTATCCATTGGCCTAATTTTTTCTTGAGCAAAAACAAGCCTAAATAGAAGCTAGTGCTTTGCTGATTGAGAGGAACTACCTTTATAGCTTCCTTTTGGAGGAGCAAAATATTTTTTAACAGAGGTTAGTGCGACCTCAAAGTGGATTTCAGGGAGGTTTTCAAATGAATTCTAATGTGTGGCCATGTTGAATTATGTCCAGCACCTACTCATCTGATGTAATAAATCTCAAGCTATCTAAGTAGTTGGAAAGCCTTCGGCCCACTTACAGTGAGGGAGAAGAAATGACTAGTGCCAAAATGTTATCAGTGTCGTTTGTACAATTCTTGTACTCTTCCTGATTCCGTAGATCATTTTCGAGTAGTCTATCTGGAGTAAACTATAGATCATAGTCGTGTCTATGGATGTTATGGGTATAGTTGTCGATACCCCTGCTGATTTTGTGAGTACAGCTGATATCTACACTTCTGGTCATTTCCTCAAGATGAGAAAATCACCCTTACTCTACGGCCTCAAAAGGGCTGATGATGTCACTGCTGCAGACCAGCCAATGACCTTGGGGTCTCTGTGTCTGTTTTAATGGACTTAAGCGCATCATCCACATCTTTGCTGAACAATGCTTTGCCATCATAAAGCATATGCAGAACTTTTTGCTTGTATTTCTGGCCTAAAGGAGGTTTCCAAGAGCCAATTTTGCTTCCTTAAGGCTGCTTCCCCAGCAAGCATACGAAAACATGTTGTGGCTATGTCCACAGCGATATTTATTATTGTATTGTATCATTGCTTTATCGCTGTTCTTCTGCTGGGCTGCTCAGGACCTTTTTGGGGCCGCAAAACCCTGCCGGAGGGCTGGACCTAAGGGCACAACCTTTCACTCACCTTGCTTCGCGCACCGTTGTGCGGCCACACACTCTAGTGGGACTCCAAGTCCCAGAGTGCAACGCGAGTCTTCCTGCCCCCACAGCCAAGAGGGAGGTACCATCTTCGCGCTCAAAAGTGCTGCTCTTCACCCAGGGCGCGGGACGCGCGCGGGCTGCGCCCGGGCCAAGGGCTGGCCCGTCCTTGCCCGCCATCGCCCGGAAGAGGCTGGGCTGGGCCACCCCCCTAACATCTGCATCATACGGAATTGAACTAAGAGCCCCAAGGTACTGTTTGACTCTTTATCCTCCGGACAATAAGTGTGTTATATACGGGCAGTATTTAATGTAATTTTTTTTTTTTTTTTTTTTTGCTGCAAGCTCTGTCTCACTGTTTTAGTGTTTGTCTCCCAGCGTAACTACAATGGGGAAAAGGAAAGTTACTGAGGCTGGAGCAGGTGGTGCCATCAAGAAGAGACTTAAAAAACGGTCCCAGCCTTCTGGGTCAGGCACTGGGGAGGGGGCCTTAGGATAGAGTGTGCTAGGCCGTATTGAGACCTTAGTTGCTGATTGTGAGGTGCTGCCTACGCCCTCAGTCTCAGCTATTGATACCCGCACCACTGACAACACTTCCAAGCCCCTGATCCCACCGAAGACGGCTGGCACCAGCACCACTGGGTATGGGAGCATTCCTACCTTATTTAAGAAGGTAGTTAATACCAAATCTTTGCCAACTGCGACTGCTAAATCACCATCAGAAACACCACCAAATTGTAACTCTTTGGATCCTGTGAGCGAATTGACCGAGGAGAGTCCCTCTGAGGCTGCCATATTATCTGATTTTCCCCTGAGCAATCGTTATGCCCCTCTTGTGGACAATCAGGCCTCAAGCGATTCATGTAATGATGTGGCTAGGGAAAAGACCAGCACATTCGAGGCAGGGTCAAATCTGCTTCCCCTACAAAGCCCAAAGGTTGACGATAAGGAAATTATACCTTCCTACCTCGATCTCCAAAGGGAAATAGTAGCCCTAAAAAGCTCTATAATGACCCTGACAACTCTAATATCTAAAATCTCCCATAAGCTAGAGGAGTACACCAGATACCTCCCCCTCCACTTGTGCCATCACTTGATCCAATTCCATCTAATCACGCCCAAGTGAGGACGGGGTCGGGATCTGTAGCGACTCGTACTGAATTAATTGGTATAAATAATCTGATTAACAATAGAGTTCCCCAGACCGGCCCATGTGAATGTACTATTAGGGCCTCAGACAACTTATTTGATATCAACCGCAGGCCCCAGGCCGACCAGGGTAGGAATTCTAGGGCCGTACCTTGGGTTGCATATGGGCAGGGTCCATTGAGCATGCAAGCGTCCAAGGAACCGAGTAGAAGTTATAGCAAGGGCATTTATTTGCCCTCTACTCCTCAACATACTTTCCCCTTGCAAACTATCTCCGCGTCTATTCCCATTTATCTGACTAATGTACCCAAGGTGGCCAGCACCAGCTTAAGATGTGAAAATGGAGATACTCTTATTAACAAAGCTATCCATTGGTTAAGGCACACTAGAGGCTGTAGATCCATAATAAGGGACGATATTATCCAGGCCAAAAGATGTGTCCTTGATCATAGCCCAACAGATGCTTTGGAGCTCACTCTGGTCAGTGACCATCTGGTACATAACTTAGTGGCTTTGGAAGCCAGATCCTATCCTCCTCATTCCACAAATATTCGGATCAAACTAAATATCTTGCCATCACTTGATCAAGTAGCAACTACCCCAATGACCCATGGGGCCTCACCTCTCTCCGCACTATCCCAGAATGATTGACTCATCCCTTTAGTATCCAATAGGGATCTTCCACACATCCTAAGTACAGGCGTGGAGTACTCCTCCCCCCTAGCATGTAACAACCCGGAGACCCCTTCTCAAGAGATTGAGAATATGTTTTTAAATCCATTGTTAGCTATAGACACTGCTTCTGAGCCAGGGCCAAGTAATTATGGTCAAGCTAGCGGGTTAGATGCACCATACTTTGTATCACTTGAATTAAACCATCAAAATAGTCCATCATCTCCCCAGGTCCAACAACTAGAGGCCAATGGCATGACTCTGAAAATAGTGTCATGGAATGTGGCAGGCATAAGGGGGAAATTAGATAGCCCCCACTGGCTCAATCTCATTAACGAACATGAGATTTGTCTTTTACAGGAAACTTGGAGCCAGACCCCGATACACATTCCTGGGTTTATGTCCTATCACAGACCAGCTATTCCATCCAAATATGGCCGGCCAGCAGGTGGGCTGCTTATCTTACTTAGCATTTCACTTAATTGTACTGTTAAGGTCTTGGACACCAATAGCTCAGATATTTTAGGGGTCCGGATTAATTGTGGCAAGGGTAAGCCTGTAGAAATCTATAATGTGTATGCTAGAAGTACAAGGAGGCAGCTCTTCTACTCTGACTGCCCTGGATAGTCTTTTGGAAGCAAAGCATAACTATAATCTCTTACTAGTGGGCGGCGACTTTAATGTCACCTTTGAGCCACTTGATTGTGTTGAGTCTCATGATGTGAGTGCAGAGGACAATGTGTGGTTGGTACCACCCTTGGAACTAAGCCCCATAAAAAAATGGTCGAAAGCAGCCATACAGTTGAATGCTATATCCCTAGAACATAGGTTAAGGGCTGCTAATGGGAGAACTAGCTCAGACAAAAGAGGGAAGATGACCTTTTGTGGGCCTAAGGGGACTAGTAGGATTGACTACCTATTAGTGGATTTGACTTTATCCTGCTGCAGGAATGAAGGAGACCAGAAACGCCCGGCAATCTAGGGACGCTGTTGAGAGTTGGAGTACAACTGATGCCTAACCAATACAGATTATTTGATGGGGGCACATGGATAATCCTCATCTATAAAGAGAGCGCATAGAAAGATTTTTTGGTCAAGCTCCATCCGGGCTCGGAGGAGTAGATTCATGTTCTCACAAATCTAAGAAACGAGGATCCACGACTGCTTGGTGTGTCAATCGAGAGCCATTATCAAATAAGATTTGGCAGAAGCAGTACAAAACGTGATTCTTGGCCAAATGGGCCGTTGGATCTATCCTATTGGAGATGAAGGTTGCTCTCTCTGATCTTACATAAACTGACCGAATTGTCCTCTTAGTCTGTCGTTGTTGGACCATGATTTGTACAGAATACCACTATTGGTCTATTGAGTGCCCCACGTCATCCTTATCAGTGATGACTCGCCCTGAGGAAGGTGTGGCCCGTGAATAGGTTTCCACCGAAACGCGCGTCGGCGCTTGTCCTTTCAATATCTTTATTTATTCTTTATCTTCCAATTTTGGATCTGTATATAAAATATTTATTCATTCTGTTGGTTTTCTTCTTTATGTCGGATATTTGTTTGTTAATGTTGGATGATTCTTGAGTATGTCTGTTGGATGTTTTGAGCTCATATGAATGATATGAGTGGGTTGTATGAATGACGAGTGTTCTGTGGGGCAATGCATTCATTGTGTCTCTTCAGTATATTTTCATCTATGTGCATCATTTTCTGTAATATAAGACATATTTTGTGATAATTTTTTGATACTTTGTTAATAAAAAAAGACAAAACGATTTATTGTTTTTATTGTTGTTTCCTCCTTGCTTGCATGAGACTGCTTTGTGTATTTAATTATCATCAGAGGACCCTTTGTGGGCCTTTATTATCTTCAAAAGGGTGGGTAATTCTCTGTTTTTGTACGGATTTGACTTTATGGCCATTGGTACAGGATATGGTCATAAGTACTACCTGTGAAAGTGATCATAATCCCCTGAGCTTGACTAGGTCACATCCTGGGGGGGAAGGGAGAGGGTTACCCCGACTCCACTATACACCAAGGAGGTACTTCCCACTAATGACAAACGTCGGCTCAAATGGCCTGTTATCCTGGCAGATGAAACCAAGATCAAATCCATTACCAATGATCTGGGAAAGCATTTGGAGATCTTGGCTGCAGACACTGGTAATATGACTATGCAGTCTAGCTGCAGTACCCGGCATAGTGTCTTTTTTAAACAAGTTGCCAGTTACTTTTATGTCCAACAGAATAAGACCAGGAAAAAAAAGGGGAGACTTTTAGGTTCAAATTTGTGGTTCAACAGGGAGTGTAGGGTGCTGAGAGGGAGACTCTCGACTGCCATAAGAAACAGGGATGCCCTAAGGATACGAGGGGTTAGGAAGGAATATAAGCAGGCTCAAATCAAAGCCAAGAGAGACTGGGAAGAAAAGAGGTGGGAAGAACTAGGGGAGGCCATCCAGTATTCTGATGGCAGGCTGTTTTAGTCTCTTTTGACTAAGGGCACTGTCGCAGAGCCGGTGACCCTGGGGAGATGTTAGGTTGGTGGGAGGCAAAACCTGACAACCCGTCCTTTCTCTCCACCCAGCAGGAAGAGTGGATGCCGGCTTCACGAGACACTGGCGAGCCTGTCCCAGAAAAAGGATACTGTACCTTTAACCAGTACGACAGGATCTACAACCCCGCCCCATGGTGTGACGTGGCAGACGACGCTTACACAAGAGACGACGGGACCCGGAAGGAGGTGTGTTTTGTCACCCAAGGTCGAGAGGAGCAGCGAGAGCGGAGGAGTGCGGAAGGTGGAGACCGAATCAGAGAGAGAGACGAGGGAGCAAGAAGCAGGACGCGAACACCATCTGGCGGGACAGAGGACGTCGAGGAGCGGAGGACGTCAGGAGAGCCGCGGGGCTACGAGGACCGTGCTTCGCCCAGCCATGCTCCAAGAGGAGCGTGGCTAACACAGGTACGCAAGCGCTTCACGGGCTGGGCAGGGCGGCGGGAGAAGTTAGATGCTTAAGGGACTTTGCCCCTTTCCTCGTCTTGTGTGGCTTGATACCCGACCCCAGCACCATCACTCCCCCAGTCCTTACCCTGCTCACTCTTACAGGAGGTGTTCCCTCACAACCCTACCCCACAGCACCTGAAAATTCCTAATACTTACCCCGTGTTCTCTCTTCCTTTCCACCTCGTGTGTGACCCCCACGCCGTGGACCAGCACCAGAGCCCGAGAAAGAACCCTGTGAGATGCCCGAGGACGCCGAAAGAAGGGAACCGGATAAGTGGACTTGCCGACCAGCCATCTTTAGTTTGTTCTGTTTGGCCTGTATACTGGCTTCACGACGGACCCGTACACTGCACACAATAAAACCCTCACTGAAATCACAAGGAGTCGTGCCCATTCTTACTGACCCGCTAACAGGCACATTTGAGAGATCGCCCCCTTTGGCTAATAATATCCCGGCGGTTGAATGACATAAGCAGTTTAGTGATCTGTAAACTCTTGTCAACCCTCATGTCAGTCCACAGCCGCTTTGTGACATAGGCCTTCCTATATGCAACCTCTCCTTTAACAAAGAGGAAATTATTTTATCTATAAATGCCATTGTACCTGCAAAAGCCCCAGGCCCGGACGGTGTCCCTGGTGATCTCTTTCGAGAGGACAGGGACAACTGGACACTATACTTCATGGCACTGGCTAACGACATTGCTGGTGGGGGGAGGATCCCTGATCCTTGGAGAGGGGCCGAAGTAATACCAATCTTTAAGAAAGGGGATAGGTTAATGCCCTCCAACTACCGACCAATCAGCCTGATCGATTGTGCCCAAAACGTCTTCTGCTGCTCGCACCTGGCTAAAATCCAGGACTGGATGGATGTGAATAATATTTTCTCTCCACTCCAGGCAGGCTTTCGGAGGAGGACCGGCACAATCGATCAGGTGTTGTCTTGTCACACTATATTGGAAAGTTGTTGTGTTGGGCAAAGGTAGTTCATATCTTGCCTTTATTGACCTAAAAACAGCTTTCGACCTCGTCCCCAGGGACTCGCTTTGGCGGGTACTCAGGGACATGGGAATGCCGTTAGCAATTGTAGAAATCTTAATTCGGTTGCATGAGGGAAACTTTGCCCGTGTAAGATGGGGGGACCAGGGACAGACCACTGAGCCTTTTATGATCCAGCGGGGGGTCCGACAGGGGTGCGTTTAAGCCCCCACACTTTTTTCTCTGTATGTCAATCAGGTAGCCGATCTCCTGTGCTCCACACCCGCTGACACCCCAACTTTGGCGAATAACAAGATTCCAACCTTGTTATTCGCCGATGACACCTTACTGATATCCAAAACTCCCCTGGGACTCCAGAGATTGTTAAATCAATTTAAGGCCTTTTGTGATGAAAGGGGCTTGGTTATCAATACTCCCAAATCCAAGCTAATGATGCTGAACCCTCACAAAACCTTTAAGGGTACCTTGACGCTGGACAATGTTCAGCTTGAGAGGGTCAGCTCATTTGATTATTTGGGTGTTAAGTTATCCGAGGGTATGGCTTGGAAGAATCACCTAGGAAGGGTATTGTTGAGATTTTCACAGCTTACGGGGGCACTGAGGCGGGAGCACTGTCAATCTTTCACCAAACCAGTGGCACCTGTTCTTAAGTTGTACAGCTGCAAGGCCGTGAGCAGTGCCCTCTATGGGGAGTTGTGGGGCACCGTACCTGCTGGCGACCTTGCAGTCGTGGAAAATAAGTTTCTAAGGAACATAATATCCCTTCCTCAAAGTACCCCTCTACTTCCCCTCAAGTTAGACTTGGGTATCAAGTCTATTAATGACCTCGCGAAGCTCCGTCCCTTGCTGTTTTGGCATATTTATTTATTTGAAAATTTTTATATAGCGCTGGCTAGACCCGGAGGTATCAGAGCGCTTTACATGAGAATCAGCGAGTTACAGGTTACATAGTTACATCAATTAAATCACGAATCACGGGGGGAGGGGGAGGGAAGGAAACACAACGGGGAAACGAGGAAAACAATGACAGATGTCCGGCTGGGTAGGTGAAGGCCGAGGGGGTGAAGCCCGGGCCAGACTCCTCTATAGCTGCATAAGACAGCTCCACCGGACATCAGCCAAGGATGCTCCTGCACCGAGGTAAGTACAGACAGTTTGGTATCTGCCCAGGTGGCATCGTCAAAGGTCTATTGAAAGTTCTGTTAAAGTTCCAACCAGGTATGAGCCATGGTGTTCCGGCTCCGTGGTATGTATAATATTCAAAGGTTTCTGTCCGGGGGGCATCGTCATTGATCATTCATTGATGAATTCCCGGGGCGGGAATGGATCATCCCTTGGATGCTCCTCTTGGAATCCTAAATGCCTCCTCCAAGTCGGTCCTTACCCAGATATGTGACTTCGGGGTTTCGCTTCATCAGACTAGGGCATGCCCTTCAGTGGTCTCGGGGGCCACGCCGTGCTGTAGCTCCTTGGGTTGCATCCATTCGTAGCCCCAGTCTTCTCGTGGACGGCCGCCATCTTAGAGTCAGGCAGCTTGGGAGCGGTGCCCTGCGTCGGCTCACTGTGCTTTCAACAATTATTCAGCTCTTGTGGGGACTCTTCTTTAGAGCCCCCGGAAACGCTCACGGTTGGCAGGGACGCTTCCCCGGCCCCCCACTCACCGTTCTGGGCCCAGTGGACGACTCTGGCTCTCCCGCGGCACCGTCGTCTTTGGCATCAAGGAAAGCAGCCAGCCGTGTCGGTCCCCCTGCAGCCGCCCGCACCGTCCTACCTCACTGCCGGCTGGTTCAGATCGCCGCAGTGTTCCTTCGAGCTCTACTTCAGTCAAATTCGTGGAGGCGCCGCTCCGCTGAATGTCGCCGCCATTTTGCGGAGTTCTGGTGCGTCTCCCTCGCAGACCTTCCAGATGTTAATTTGTCCGATTCATCCGACCAGACCTTTGAGACGCCGCCGCAGGCACGGTGGTTTAACCGTCGACTAGGTGAGTGTTTCGCTAATCTTCATAAGTTGGTTCCTTTTCGGCACCGGGCGAGTTCACACAGCTCCCGGGGCGCCATCTTCTCGTTCTCATAGGTAGGGGCTTTGCGATTAATAATTCTGCGGTGCAAAGTCAGAGAAGGCCAAGATTAAGCTTCGGGTGGTCCGCCTATATTCCGATTGCGGAATCGTTGCTTTTGATGGAATAACAGTGCGGCGGAACGCCGCTCAGGAGGATTGGAGCGAGGGTTCGACACGGAGCCTTAATTCCGAGCGGCCATGTCGGGGCCAGGCTCCTCCCACACTATCACACCTGAATTGGCACCCTACGCCGCAGCTTTGAGTGAGGTCATAAATCTAGATACCTCAAGAAAAATCGGCTGGATAAAACAGGTGGCAGGCCTATTTCACAGCATTGGGTTACCGGGGCAGGCTAATGGCCAACCACCATCATTTACTAAGGGCCAACTGAAAGTTAGGTATTGGGCATGGGTGGAAGAGAATATTGTCTTGAATAGGCATCATGGTAGGCTGACAGAAGTTTTTATTGATTCGAAAAATATCTGTCGCTTGGAGAGCTATTTTGACATAATTAAAGTGCCAGCAGATAGAAAACTATATACACAGTTTAGGCATGGCACTTTGCCTATTAATTCTTTCACCAACTCTTGGCAGAGTACTAAAACTAAAACCATGGGGTGTCCCTCTTGTCCAAGCCCACAGGAAACCGTAGGCGCTGTTATTTTTGCCTTCCCAGCCTACGTCAACCCAAGGAGAAAATGGTTAACACCTGTGTGCAGGCAATTAGGGACCCGAAGCTCCCAAGAAGCCCTACGAATCTTAAAATCGGATGCTAGACCCATCTTTGTGTGTGCAACAGCTAGATTCCTGGGCCAGTTTTGGGCAATAAGGAGGAGAGCTCAGCTAGCAATGCTGTCATTACCCAGTCTGGAAAGTGGAGCTGGCTCCGAACAGCAAAGTGCGTTTTAATTATGTTCGTGATGATAATTGTTATTAACTCGTTTTTATTGTATTTATATGGTTTTTAAAATAAAAAAAAAAGAAGAAACAAGAGCTAATCAATTTTTGTGCTTGAGAGCGTATTCTGATAGATATCTTTTGGCATTGAATTAACTACGTTTATATAGCATTGGCTCTCTTAGTCTATCTCCCATCTTTTATCTGAATGCTCTTTTATTCTATTATGTGTTATTATTTTCTTGTGAGGTTGCTTCTTTTATGGTTCTTTGTAACCGAAATAAAGAAATTTGACTGACATTGCTTTATCCTCATTGTACTGATCTTCAAGCAAATATTTAATAAAGGCTCCGATTTGACATATCTGCCTAAAATAGTTATCACATTGGGGGTAGGAACTGTGACAGCTGTCATCGCTGAAATACATTTGCCCATGTTATCAAGGCTTCTCTCATTATCTGGTGGAGCAGAGCAAGGAGTGAACAGGCTTCTAGACTATGTTTGGTCAGCCAGCATCATCACAGAGTGAGTTCCAGGGTGTCCTATGAGATAAGCTGTTGCATTGTCAAGGGCCTTATATATTTTGTCCAAACGAGGAACTATTTGCAGCCACAGATGCTGGGTTTTTCATTTGTTTTAAACCCTCTGACCAAAATTGGTCAATAATCAGTATTGATTTGACCAACTTGCGCACTGGCTTCTAAAACTCAAAGGAAACAATCCATTTGTCTCACTGGAATATCAAGGTCAAATCTTTTTGCAACCCTTTCCAAAACAGCATGAAATCTATATATGTCGCCCGTGGTAAACTGGCCACCAGTGAAATTAATGGAGCTGACCTCAGCGTTACATAATCTTCCCATTCAGAACCAGAATCAGGAGGCAGAGCTTTTGTTATTTCTTCTTCTTCTGTCTCATCATCAGAATAGTCATCATGAATGGTGATGTGTAAGCACCGAGTATATAAGCTAGACAAGGTAGTGTATGACCTACTGTACTGACTGAGTCCTAGACTCTGGAAATCTCCTATAATAGTCCATTAACAATTGTCGCAGATCTGTAACCAGAGATGTTGGTACCTGCAACATTTGCTCCTGATATTGCTGATGTTCATCATATCTGTCATAACTGTAATGCTGTGCAAAAGCCTCTACAGATATTGACTTTTCATGATGTTCTCCTACATAATACATGTTCTCCTTTGACATGGAGATGTGTGAGACTTTAAGCAAGTCTGAATAGGCCGCCGAAGTCTGACTCTTCAACAGTCAATAAGTCTGCAGGTGGCAAAAGCAAAATATTACTGAAGGATATGAGCTCAGTCACAATAGTGACTGGTATACCCTTTTCTTTAACATTACTTTCTTTGCCCCCATTGACTATGTCGCCGATTTGTGTTTTTAAAAAATTATATGTTGGTGGTTCCGTCGATATAATACTGGATTCCTGTGCTGTTGACTAGGATTTCGTCATCATCGAAGATCACCTTCATTGATGATGCCGCCGTCAACTGCGTTGTAGCCTTTGAGCCCGCCGTCATAGTTGTTGAAGCAGATACAACTGTCATCGTGCTGGTGTCCGTCAACAACGTCGTCCTGGTGACTGTTCACAATGTCCTCAACAGTTTTCTCATCGTCATAGATGAATCCATCAGTAACTTTGTTGTTGGCTCCGATCTGAAACATTCTGATTTTGCTGAGGTGGATGAAGTTTTTTTACCTACTCATTTTCTTTTTTCAGTAATAGGGCTCTTATCCCCAGGCTTTTTCGTTTGGCCATTTTGGATATTTCTAGAGGGCTCCTAAGAGGAGCACTTCTCCTTAGGAATGTTCCCTTTCTTGAGGTTTTTTGTGATGAAAAGATGTACCCTTCACCTTTATCTCCTGAAGATGGATATTCTTTTCCCCTTTTGTTCTGCAGCCAAAGTAGGAGCCTGCCCACTTTGTCAGAGTCTTTGCTGGAAAGGGGCGACAGATTTTAAGGTCCTTTGTGACTTGATCTGAATGAAGTCAGTTAAAACATTTCTTGAGGGGTTTCTCAGAATATTATCTGAGTTCAACACAAGGCCTAACTAGGCTTTTTTCTTTTGGCGATTCTGGCATGTTGTTCCAGTCAGAATTAACTCCCAGTCCTGCGGTTAGAGGTATTCCTTCTAGAACCATTCCCACCTCGAGAGCGAAAGGAGCAGAAGCTAGATATTTGGGATCGGCCCTGGTCCTCACTAGGCAGACCACTGCCATGCACTGGCGGTCACTTGGGAGACCCCCCAATTGTAGATGGAAGAGGGAGGTCAAACATTGGGCACTAGCAGAGGAATGCACCCTGAGAGACGAGGAAAGAAGAGGTCTGCCAAGCCGACCAATTGCAAATGACTGGACTGGGCACTCATCCTGGCAGCCTTTGTGAGGCTGGGAGAGGGGTTAAAGATATTTCTGTAATTAATGGACCGGGGTTATGGCAAATCTAATGACAGTCGCTGTTAGCCACTCACCAGATGCTGACTGGATGCAATCATACAGGCATGGTAAGAGCACGCACACTTGATGACACCTTTCTATATGCCTACGTTCAAACTTTAGTTTAAAGTTGAATTGTTTATAGACTGACTCTACAACAGTCGATGTCTGTTTTTATGAGTGGCTCGAATGCTTCCAGCTACACCTGCCCAGATCTATTACTGGAAACCCAGTAAATGTATTGTGAGAGCAGCAACACCACACAAAGAACTATCACACATACACATGCATCCGCACCTCTGCTAACTACAACTGGGCGGGTACATTAGCTAGGTCGATGAACGGATGATGTATTTTTATGATTGTACTACTATGCATAAGCTGTTGTGAAAAAAATCTATAAATGCAAAAAAAGTAAAAAAAGAAAAAGTAGAGAAACTAAGCAGAGCTCAGTGAGACTCCCTGTCACACACCTCTGGTTAAAACCTGAGGTATGGTGGCCCTTGAGGGGAAGAGAGCTTCTGGAGTTGCATCCTGACTGGCTGAAGTTTGATCATTTCTAAAAGGATGTGAATTGGCTAAGAATGTCACTTGTTTATGACATAATGTGTAATGCTTTGCTCTAAATTACTTGCTATAATTGCCATGGGACTCTGACCTCAACGACGGGGAAGATTCAAGCTTGTCAATCTATGAAAGAGTAAATACTGGAGAAATAACAGATATATCAAACCGATGATGAGTATTATTCTTATTCTTCAAAGGATCGTTGAAATAAAAAGACAGAGTTTGGTAAAAGTGCTTGCTCTTCTCCAGAATCTGATAAAGGATTAACCTATCAGCATGGAACAGGACACAGTCGAGGACCATGACCCTCAAAATGGCCATTTCAAAGGAAAAGTATAGTTGCAGCAAGAAAATAGGATGCTTCACAGAAAGAGTTCTATTGAGGAAGGGAACATGAGCTGTGGACGGATTAGACCGTGAGATGGAAGATCATGGAGAAGACTAATGACCAGATACAGACAGAAAAAAAACAGATGGGTATTTGAAAAGAAACACATATGAGATATTGAACAAACTATTTTAATCATATTTAGGGAACCATTAATTGATTCTTGTGAATATAATCGTAGCAGAAGAGTACTGGATCTCACATGTTATTTTTGAAGCTCCAGTAGGGAAGGAATTTATAATGGGAGCATTTTCCTCCCTAGTGCCCCAATCACAATGACCAATATGCTGCTAAATAGGCTTTACAATTACCTCCTGCAATATACAAAAATCAAGCAGGATGAGATAAAGGAACAACACCCCATGTTATTCCTTGAGAGATGAACCACAAGTTCAGAAGCAAAGGCCATTAAAATCAGAAGCCCAAAAGACCTTAAACTAATTATAGGTGAATTTCAATACAAAAAATTAGGGGTCCTGTATCTTATTAACAAGAACTGCCTCAGTTTAGAAACCAGATAAATCAAGATCAGTAATAGATTATCCCAAATTGAATTCTCATTGAAAATATATGCAGTAAAAAAGGCACATAGCGTGGGACTCATGATGCAATTAGCATGCAAAAGATATACAACCACATTAAATATACCAAATGGATTTTGTACATCGAGTTTGGCACCACATTCATATTATTTAACTTATTTTACCATGGGAGGAATTTAATTCAGCTTTGCATGACTTCCTCAGGACATATGTAGTACATACTGCACAGAGCACAGGGCTAATGATGCAATTAACACACAAAAGATATAAAACCATATGAGATATACCAATGTAATGTTATGTCGATTTGTAGAGAGCGCTAATCACCCTCTACGGTACTGAGGAGCTTGAGCAGCAGTGTAGGCGTGTGGTCCCCGCGTGGTTATTTGAAGAGCCAGGGCTTCGCCTTCTTGCAGAACTCAAGAAGTGAGGAGGAGGCTCTGATGTGTTGTGGGAGGTCGTTCCATGTTATGGGTGTGATGTAGGAGAACAAGCAACAAGCAATCTCCTCCTCTACTTTTGTGAATGCGGGGTGTGTGTGACAGTAAGGCTGAGTGTAGGTGTCTGGCAGGCTGGTGAAAGTGTATGCATCTGTTCAGGTATCCTGATCCAGCATTGTGCAAGGCTTTGTATGTGTGCGTGAGGAGTTTAAATTGGCTGCGTTTGTGAATGGGGAACCAGTGGAGGTGAGATGTGAGTGCAGGATGGGAGGCTGAAGATAAGTCTTGCAGCGGCATTCTTGATGGTCTGGATTCTGTGTGTGAGGTGCTTGGAGATCCCGGCGTAGAGTGCATTGCTATAGTCGAATCTGTTTGTGATGCAAGCTTGCTTGGCGGTTCATCTGGAATTCTGCAGCAGCTATTTGAAGGTCTTACGAAGCATGCATAGGATGTGGAAGCAGGCAGAGCTCATGTTGAGCTTGTTGTGCCAGATGATCCCCAGGTTTCTGGCATGGTCAGTGGTGTTGGTCCTCACTCCCTCAGCCATCAGGTGGCGTCCCATTGAGAAGTCTTGTTTTCGAAGACTTCCGTCTTGTCGGAGTTGAGCTTCAAGCAGTTGGTTCTCATCCATTCTGCTAACCTGGTCATGCAGTTGGTGAAGTTGGCTGTAGTGGTGGTTGTCTGGTCCATAAAAGAAGATGATGAGTTGGGTGTCGTCAGAATAGGAGAGAATTTTGACGTCTTGGGATCGGATTATTTTGGCGACCAGTGTCACATAAACGTTGAACAGGGTAGGGCTGAGAGACAATCCCTGGGGGACTCCGCAGATCAGGTTCTTGGTCTCCGATGTGAAAGGCGGCAATCTGACACATTGGGTTCTTTCTTGAGGAAGGAGCAGATCCAGCTGAGGATAGGTCCTTGATTGCCGATCTTGTGGAGTCTTCTGATGAGTGTGATGTGGGAGACTGTGTCGAATGCCCCATAGAGTTCGAGCAGGATGAAGGCCACTGTCTTTCCTCGGTCCAGGATGGTCCAGATATCATTGGTTGCTGCGATTAGTGATGTTTCAGTGCTGTGTTTTTTTCTGAATCCTGATTGGCTGTTGTCCAGCAGGTGGTGTAGTATAAGATGGGTTGTGTCAGAAGCCAAGAAACACAAACTTGCGCTAATAACCTGTGTTTCCGGCCCAGCAGGAGCAATGGTTGAAGACAATTCGTCCACTCCCCTCTGTGAATGAATGAACGAATACGTTTATTGGGCGATTACTTAAAACCATTACAATTTATAATTTAAAAGCATATAGCGCAGAGTGAGCGCAGGGTGATGGTCCAGTTTAAAATAAGGATTAGAAACTGAGACAATCTTTAAAATTATGCCAGTGGATTGATATGTAAGTGGCCAGCACAGACTTTATGGTTAAAAAAAATGAAAATCAATACTGTCCTTAGTGACATTGGATAGTCTAGGAAGGAGTATCCCTAAGGGGGTGCTGTTCATTATGCCGTGGGACTCATCAGTCTGTTAGTCGCTCTCTGCCTGTGCCATTTCGTCTTTCAGAAGTAGGTGGATTTGGTGATTAAATTTGCCAAAGTTGGCCATGTTCTTCACTGTGTCCAAAGTGTGGAGCTGGCAAGCAGCATCCTTTACTGTGCGAGTACTGAGCTGGAGAAAAATGGGCCCGAGATGAATTCGGCGGGCTTGTCGCAAAGCCGGGTAGCATAGTAATATGTGTAGCAAGGATTCCCTTTTATAATTGCATAAACTGCACTCTGTGATGCCTGTGAGTGCTTTCCAGGTTAGATGTAGTTCTTTTAAGGGAAGCGGATGTAATCTTGCAGCTAAGATCTGATTTAATGCCGGTCTCCCCACGGCCAGCATGAGGTGGGGCTTGGTAGTTTGAAGTGTTTGTGGGAGACGCAGAGTTTCATGAAAGTCCCTTACTGCAAGGGATTCCATGGCTAGAGTGCAGGAACGGAGGCGCAGTTGTTTTTTTTTATTGATAATTTGATGGTTGCCTAATCAATTATGCTTGAATCCCAATTCTCAGTGGCCAGTTGCAATAGTTCCTTTGCTGTTGAAAGTTTGTCGGACCAAGGGTTATTTGGTTTTGCGAAGATAGTTTTTATAAGAGCCTTCATGGAGTTATCTGAAGCCACAGATGCCAGGTAGAAGTATTTTGCTAAGGCGGCCAACCCTTCTAATTTTGTTGCTTGAGGTCAAATTCGAGACGGATCAAGCTGTTTCTTGTGCAACCGGGTGTGAGAAGTTGGCCTGGCATATGCTGTCCACTATTTGTAGTGGGCACCTTGCACCAGTCCAAACAACCCCTTATTGGAGATAGGTTAAAGACAACCTTTATTGAAAGCTATCCTAGTGGTAGCTATGGAGAGCAGCCTTCAGGCTAAGTCTTGAAGGAATGTAAAGCAGCTTGTTTTACCAGTCTATAATCTCTTGAGTGACCAAATGAAAGAGGACCACACCAGGTATATATTCAAAATATATGTATTTATTACTAAACACACCCCTCTAGTCTCTTTATGAGGCTAGAGTTCGAAGTACATAAATTATAAGTTAGTTATCTACAGTAATAGCACAAATACACGTTTGAGCCCTAGGGGCGTACCAAACCATATACCAATAAAGTGGTATAAGAACCACGACTGAGCTAGACACAGGGCCTAGAGCCTGTAGAAGTGCTTGGACCACAAGGAACCACCCAAGGTAGTGACACAGGGGACCCACGGGGGACGCGTGCAGTGAGTGAACACAGCCGCGAATCGCCGTTAACTTCTATGTGGAAAGTCGCGGTTTGAATTTAAAAGAAAAGGGACACTTAGAGGAGGACTTGGAGCAAACCCTTTGAGAACTAGGCTGTTCTAGTGTCAAGACCCACGGGAGCACCGGAGTACTCGAGTTACCTCACCCAGGAAGCCGGGTGCATAGGTGTCTTTCGGGGTCGGGTTTCGTCGTCGCTTTCAATGGCGATCTGCTGCAAAGTGCTGCTGGCAGCCAAGTCAAAAGTGTTCGGGTGGATCCAAAGGTGGATCGAAGATCTGAAGAACCTGAAAGCAGAGGGGACAGAGTCTGGGTCACTAGCCAGTGACCAGGAAGGCGATGAGCAGATGCCCACCGATGTCGAGTGCTTCAGGTAGGTTGACGGTCGTCTTGACTCTTCAGCCACGAGGTCCAGGAGGCGTCGGCGACGACCAGGAGCTGGATTCGAGCTGTCCCACGACGTCTGTCGATTGCAGGAGTGTCGGCGACCGGATTGGACCCAACAAGCCTTGGCAACGGCAAGTCTCGTGGAAATGGAAGAAGGACGATGTTGCAGACCAGCAAGGTCTGTGGGACTCACCCAGCGAGGGTAAGTCAGGGCACGCCTGGAGCAACCAGGGAGCCCAAGCAGAAAAAGATTGGCCTTCGGGAGGGCCTACTAGCCAACGGACTAGCGACCGCGAAGGAGCCTCGAGTCGATGCACGTGGAGCTGGCTCACAGGACACTCGTGGAGTGGAGGCCAGTGATCTTCGGTGCAGTTGGTGCTGGGGCTACTCGGAGCCCAAAGCACGACTTCGTGGGAGACCCAGAAGAGGATGCACTTGCAAATGCGTTCGGTGTCCAGGGTCACGGTTCCACGTTACCCACGACAGCTACGGGCCTCAGCTTTGCTGGGGACTCAGGGCAGCCTCGGGGAAGTCTGGAAATCCACCTCTGGTGATGCAAAGACTTCGGCGTCCGGCGGGAGCTTCAGCGATGCAGACCGGACAATTGCTTCTTTGGTGCCTGCCAAGCAGGGGAGTCACTCCTTGACCCCTAGGGAGATTTTTCAGTCCTCTAATCTTAAAGTAGAGCGTCGAAGGTCCAGGATTCTGTGTCAGAGTTTCGTCCAGGTAAATCTAAAGTCCTAAGGACTGGGGTCCCCTACTTATACTAAGGTAGGGGTTGGACATACTCTGTGGCCCCACCTATGGGAGGGTCAGGGCAGAGGGTGGTTACACCCCTTTCCCTTTGTCCAGTTTCGCGCCAGAGCAGGGGCTGGAAGCCCCTGAGCCGGTTTGAACTGGGGTATGCACAGGGACACCAAATGTGCCCCCAGTGCAGGACTTCAAAGCACCAGAGAGTGCTCCCGCCCAGCCCCAATACACACTATCCTGTCTGGGGAGGTGGTTACACCTCCCTGGGACAGGAAACCTATTGTCCAGGCCTCCCCTGCCGGAGTTTCGGTCAGCAGCAGGAGGCCAGACTCGTGTCTGTGGCAGCGGCATCCATTTTGTGATGCCAGGGCTCTGGAAAGTCAGTACCGGGTATACCGGTGTGTACATGTCTCTCCCTCTAGAAGGGTGGAATGCTACCCCGCTGCCAGAACTGGTGGGGGGGTAGTATTCCAAGATGTTTGACACCAAACACGACATGTTTCCGTGCAGCCATCCCAAAGTTAGCATTTAACGCGAGGTTATAATGCGCTTAAGAGTATATGGTCGGGCTGCACTACAAACAGCATCAGAGAAGGGTCTCCGAACGCTGCAGAGGGGCCCAGCTCATGCAGGGGCACCCTCTCACATAGGAACCACGCACTCTGCCTTCAGGATTGATAAGGCCTGCCATAGGAGTGACTTATAGGTTTATATGTGTGTATGTATGTAGTGATATAGGTAGCCTATATCACAGTAAGGGTGCATGCACCACCTTACCCAGGCTGCAGTAGCAGACCTGTGGTGTCATTTTGGATGGCCTTCCAGGGGTGGCACAATACATGCTGCAGCCCCTGGTAGGCCTCTGAGGTACCTATGCCCTGGGTACATAGTATACCATATACTAGGGACTTATAAGGGCACTCAGATTCCAATCAGAGATGTGCCTAAGGCACATGGAAACCATTTTAGAGAGGAAGCAGCTAGGCTGGGGTTCTGATTAGCAGGGCCCCAGCCAGACTAAGGTCGAAAAACAGTGAAGCATCAGCAAAAAGTGGGGGTACCCATGTGAAGCAGATCCTACTCTCCTACACAACCCCCCCCAAACGTAGGGACATTAAACTAACCTTGCCCTGTTAAGTCTTCATGTTCTAAGTGGAAGTACCTAGAGAGTCCATCTGCATTGGCATGGTTACTCCCAGGTCTATGTTCCACTGTGAAGTCCATCCCCTGTAGGGAAATGGACCACCTAAGCAGTTTGGGGTTTTCACCCTTCATTTGTTTTAGCCATAAGAGGGGCTTATGGTCTGTTTGAACAAGGAAGTGAGTACCAAACAAGTATGGCCTCAACTTCTTAAGAGCCCAGACCACAGCAAAGGCCTCCTCTCAATGGCTGACCAACGTTTCTCTCTAGGGGTCAGCCTTCTGCTAATAAAAGCTACTGGCTGATCCTGACCTTCATCATTCAATTGTGACAGTACAGCCCCTACCCCCAATTCAGATGCATCTGTTTGAACAATGAACTTCTTGGAGTAATCAGGACTCTGTAGAATGGGAGCAGTGCACATGGCCTGCTTCAGGTCATCAAATGCCTTTTGACAGCTAACTGTCCACTGAACCTTTTTGGGCATTTTCTTGGAAGTTAAGTCATTCAGGGGTGTCACTATTGATCCATACCCCTTGACAAATCTCCTATAGTACCCAGTCAGGCCTAAGAAGGCTCTCACCTGAGTCTGGGTAGTTGGAGCAGTCCAGTCCATGATGGTCTGGATCTTGCTCTGCAGTGGTTGAACCTGGCCTCCACCCACAAGGTGGCCCAGGTACACAACCTGACTCTGCCCTATCTGGCACTTGGTGGCCTTGATAGTCAGGCCTGCTTTCTGCAGGGCCTGCAAAACATTTCTGAGGTGGACCAGGTGATCCTCCCAGGTGGCGCTAAAGACAGCAATATCATCTAGATATGCTGCACTATAGGCTTCCAGACCTGTAAGGACTGTATTCACCAACCTCTGAAAAGTGGCAGGTGCATTCTTCAGACCAAAGGGCATCACCACAAATTGATAATGCCCACTAGGGGTTGAGAATGCTGTCTTTGGCTTTGCATCATCAGCTAGTCTGATCTGCCAGTAGCCAGCTGTCAGGTCAAATGTGCTTAGATACTTGGCTGAGGCCAAAGTGTCTATTAGCTCATCTGCCCTTGGTATTGGATGGGCATCAGTCCTAGTGACTGCAGTGAGACCCCTGTAGTCCACACAAAACCTCATCTCTTTTCCCACCATTGGTGTGAGGTTTTGGCACAAGGACCACTGGACTAGCCCAAGGGCTATCTGAGGGTTCAATAACTCCCAAATCCAACATCTTCTGGACTTCTGTCCTGATACAGTCCCTGACATGGTCAGGTTGCCTATAAATCTTATTTTTAATAGGCAGACTGTCCCCAGTGTCCACTTCATGAGTGCACCAGGTAGTCTGACTGGGCGTCAGTGAGAATATGTGTCTGAACTGATTGAGCACCTGTCTGCAATCAGTCTGCTGCTGGGTAGTGAGGCTGCCTGCCAAGGCTACACCATCCACTGACCCATCACCAGGGTTCTGTGAGAGCAGGTCAGGGAGTGGGTCACTCTCTTCCTCCTGTCCCTCATCAGTAGCCATGAGCAAGCCCATGTCTGCCCTGTCCACATATGGTTTTAACCTGTTGACATGGAGAACCCTGTGGGGACTCCTGGGTGTTTCTAGGTCCACCAAATAGGTAACCTCAGCCTTCTGTTCAACAATGGTATGGGGTCCACTCCATTTGTCTTGGAGAGCTGCTGGGGCCACTGGCTCCAACACCCACACCTTCTGTCCTGGCTGGTAAACAGTCAGTACAGCCTTTTGGTCATGCCAGGCTTTTTGAAGTTCCTGGCTAGCCTCAAGGTTTTTAGTTGCCTTTTTCATATACTCAGCCATCCGGGAGCGGAGACCAAGTACATAGTCCACTATATGTCTTGCTTTGGGGGCTTGAGAGGTAACTCCCATCCTTCCTTCACCAAGCACAATGGACCCCTGACAGGGTGACCAAACAAAGTTCAAAAGGGCTGTAGCCAACCCCCTTTTGAGGCACCTCCCTGTGTGCAAATAAAAGGCAGGGCAAGAGTATGTCCCATCTTCGGTTTTGTTGAATCTCTCAACTAAACCGTTGCATTGTGGGTGATAGGGTGTGGTGAACTTGTAAGTCACTCCACACTCCTTCCACATTGCTTTTAAGTATCCAGACATAAAGTTTGCACCCCTGTCTGATACAACCTCCTTAGGGAAGCCCACTCTTGAGAAAATTCCCAGGAGGGCCCTTGCCACCACAGGTGCTGTAGTGGTCCTAAGGGGAATAGCCTCTGGGTACCTGGTGGCATGATCCACTACCACCAGGATAAACCTGTGCCCAGATGCTGTTTGGGGATCCATGGGACCAACAATGTCAATCCCCACCCTTTCAAAGGGAACCCCACCACAGGTAGTGGTATCAGGGGGGCCTTTGAAGTGCCACCTGCCTTGCCACTGGCCTGGCAGGTTACACAGGAGCGACAAAACTCCTTGGTGTCTTCAGACATGTGGGGCCAGTGAAAGTGAGGGACAATTCTGTCCCAAGTCTTGTTCTGGCCCAGGTGACCTGCTAAGGGAATGTCATGGGCTAGGGTCAATAGGAAGCCCCTGAACTTCAGAGGTATAACCAACCTCTTGGTGGCACCAGGCTTGGGGTCTCTACACTGTGAGTACAAGAGTCCATCATCCCAATACACAGTATGGGGACCACTAGCTTTCCCAGCAGCCTCAGCAGCAGCTTGCTGTCTGAGGGGTTCAAGAGAGGGGCAGCTCTGCTGCTCCTGGCTCAGATCTGCCCTGGAAGGGCCCACTGTCCCCAAGAACTCAACCTGGTCAGGTTCAAGCTCCTCTGGGACAGTTCCTTCCTCAGGACTGAGATCATCCCCCTCAAGGGACTGATCTTCCTTCTGAGCCAAGGGGAAGGCACTGCCTTTACCCTACTACTCCTCTTCTTGGAGGGCACTTGGTCCATTATTCCAGAATCCAAGGCCTGTTCAGTGCTAGACATTTTGGCTTGTGACCTGGTCACAGCAAACACATCTGCAGGGATGCCCAGCATTTCTGCATGGGTCCCTGAGCTCCACTTCTGCCCAAGCTGAAGTTTCTAATTCATTGCCAAGCAAGCATTCAACGGGTAGGTCTGCACTTACCACAACCTTCTAAGGCCAGTTACCCCTCCCAGGAGAAGTTAACAACTGCCAGAGTATGGTCGGTTCTGACGTTGCTAGCATTGGTCACTTGGTACATTTCACCAAGTATAATCTGCCCAGGATTCACAAGGTCTTGTGTCACCATGGTGACACTTGCCCCTGTGTCCCTAAATGCCAAAGCCTCTTTTCCATTGATTAAGGGCTGTTGCCTGTACTTGCCCAGATTACTGGGACTCACAGAGGAGGTCATATCCATGCCTCCATCACAGACTAGGACAGCCTGAGTGAGTTCTCTGACTAGGTCAGAGCTCATCTCCTTACCCAGGGTCAACCCTACTAAACCCTTGGCTTGTGTAGTCCCACCACCAACTGTAACTGCACTAAGGGGAGCAGGTGCCTTAGGGGCATTGGTGGAGGCTGGAGTAGAGTCTTTGGACTTGGTGCAATCACTGGTCCAGTGGGTCTTTTGCTTACAGACCTTGCACCATGGTTTCCTTTGGCCTTTCCCTTTGTTAGACTGTGAATCCCCACCTGAAGAAGATTTTTGGGGGCCTTATGAAGACTTTTGATCTTTACCCTTCTCCCCACCCTTATCAGAGGTTTTCGAATCTTGCTTCTTAGGGTCACCACCTTGGTTCTGTACCTTCTGCTTCACCCTGGTTCTGACCCATTTGTCTGCCTTCTTTCCCAATTCTTGGGGAGAGGTCAGATCAGAGTCCACCAGGTGCTGATGCAACAGCTGATTTTGACAGTTATTAAGAATCTGCTCCCTCATGATCAGATTGTACAATCCTGTGAAGTCACATACCTTACTGCCCAATAACCAACCTTCCAGAGCCTTGGCAGAACAATCAACGAAGTCCACCTAGTCTTGAGTCTGTGCTTTTTGGGTATCCCTGAACTTTAACCTGTATTGTTCAGTGGTTAGGCCAAACCCATCAATTAGAGCACTCTTCAAGACTTTGTAATTATCAGCATCCTCCTCTCTAACAGTGAGGAGCTTGTCTCTACCTTTGTCTGCAAAGGAGAGCCACAAGATTGCTGCCCACTGCTCCTGAGGGACCCTCTGTACTTTACAGGCCCTCTCTAGAGCAGTTATCCATTTGTGGATGTCATCCCCACTCTGGTAGGGAGGGACAATCTTGCTCAGGTTTCTATGGTCATAAGACCTTTCCCTATCTTTGGGGAAACTGCTGCCACCATGGGACTCTAGTCCCATCTTTTGTCTCTCTCTATAGAGATCTAGGGACTCCCTGTCTATAGCCAATTGCTGTCTTCTGAGTTCAAGCTGGGCTTGCTCATACTGAATCAGTCTCTTTCTCCTTTCCTGAGAGGATTCCCTCCTATGAGAGGAGACAGAGGTCCCTATTGAGGTGTCAGAGTGGTTGGACTCCTGAGAAGGAGACCTAGACCTTCTGGGCACACTCAGAACTCTTCCTGGGGGGACAAAGGGGAGGTCAGTCTGATACTCCTCCTCCACAGGAGGAATTGGGTTTTCCAGGACAAGGTCATTTTCACCTTCCTGGCCAGTTTTTCAGAGGGGGGGGGCCTGGGTTTCTTCACCCCTGGCCCCTTCCTCATCTTCTGCCCCACCCTCTTTGCCTACCCCTTCAGACCCTAGGGGCCTGCTGAGATCATCAGTTAGTAACACCTCCCTGAGGTGTTGGGTGCTGGCACTTTTGCCTGCCTTCAACTTCCTAGTATTGCATAATGCTCTCAATTCCAAGAATGGGAGTTTATCATACTTGGAGGGAAGAAGCCCACTGGCTTCTGGCGAGGACTCACTGGGTCCTGGCTTTGAAGACATTACTAGTGAGGTGTGGTGTATGCACTACCTACTCTAGTGTGGCCTACTAAACTCTCTTGAGTTGTAGAAAGGGTGTGCTGTCCCTTAACACACAACTCTAAGTTCAGTAGAACTTACTGTATTACTAAGCATGATTTATATGTACCTTAGGTACCCTTAGTGGTTTTCAGTTGATCAATTCAATTGAGATTATCTGGTAAAACAATAGCAAGCTGGAATCCCACACGCTGCACACCAATGTGAGAAGTTGGCCTGGCATATGCTGTCCACTATTTGTAGTGGGCACCTTGCACCAGTCCAAACAACCCCTTATTGGAGATAGGTTAAAGACAACCTTTATTGAAAGCTATCCTAGTGGTAGCTATGGAGAGCAGCCTTCAGGCTAAGTCTTGAAGGAATGTAAAGCAGCTTGTTTTACCAGTCTATAATCTCTTGAGTGACCAAATGAAAGAGGACCACACCAGGTATATATTCAAAATATATGTATTTATTACTAAACACACCCCTCTAGTCTCTTTATGAGGCTAGAGTTCGAAGTACATAAATTATAAGTTAGTTATCTACAGTAATAGCACAAATACACGTTTGAGCCCTAGGGGCGTACCAAACCATATACCAATAAAGTGGTATAAGAACCACGACTGAGCTAGACACAGGGCCTAGAGCCTGTAGAAGTGCTTGGACCACAAGGAACCACCCAAGGTAGTGACACAGGGGACCCACGGGGGACGCGTGCAGTGAGTGAACACAGCCGCGTATCGCCGTTAACTTCTATGTGGAAAGTCGCGGTTTGAATTTAAAAGAAAAGGGACACTTAGAGGAGGACTTGGAGCAAACCCTTTGAGAACTAGGCTGTTCTAGTGTCAATACCCACGGGAGCACCGGAGTACTCGAGTTACCTCACCCAGGGAAGCCGGGTGCATAGGTGTCTTTCGGGGTCGGGTTTCGTCGTCGCTTTCAATGGCGATCTGCTGCAAAGTGCTGCTGGCGGCCAAGTCGAAAGTGTTCGGGTGGATCCAAAGGTGGATCGAAGATCTGAAGAACCTGAAAGCAGAGGGGACAGAGTCTGGGTCACTAGCCATTGACCAGGAAGGCGATGAGCAGATGCCCACCGATGTCGAGTGCTTCAGGTAGGTTGACGGTCGTCTTGACTCTTCAGCCACGAGGTCCAGGAGGCGTCGACGACGACCAGGAGCTGGATTCGAGCTGTCCCACGACGTCTGTCGATTGCAGGGGTGTCGGCGACCGGATTGGACCCAACAAGCCTTGGCAACGGCAAGTCTCGTGGAAATGGAAGGACGATGTTGCAGACCAGCAAGGTCTGTGGGACTCACCCAGCGAGGGTAAGTCAGGGCACGCCTGGAGCAACCAGGGAGCCCAAGCAGAAAAAGATTGGCCTTCGGGAGGGCCTACTAGCCAACGGACTAGCGACCGCGAAGGAGCCTCGAGTCGATGCACGTGGAGCTGGCTCACAGGACACTCGTGGAGTGGAGGCCAGTGATCTTCGGTGCAGTTGGTGCTGGAGGCTGGGGCTACTCGGAGCCCAAAGCACGACTTCGTGGGAGACCCAGAAGAGGATGCACTTGCAAATGCGTTCGGTGTCCAGGGGTCACGGTTCCACGTTACCCACGACAGCTACGGGCCTCAGCTTTGCTGGGGACTCAGGGCAGCCTCGGGGAAGTCTGGAAATCCACCTCTGGTGATGCAAAGACTTCGGCGTCCGGCGGGAGCTTCAGCGATGCAGACCGGACAATTGCTTCTTTGGTGCCTGCCAAGCAGGGGAGTCACTCCTTGACCCCAAGGGAGATTCTTCAGTCCTCTAATCTTAAAGTAGAGCGTCGAAGGTCCAGGATTCTGTGTCAGAGTTTCGTCCAGGTAAATCTAAAGTCCTAAGGACTGGGGTCCCCTACTTATACTAAGGTAGGGGGTTGGACATACTCTGTGGCCCCACCTATGGGAGGGTCAGGGCAGAGGGGTGGTTACACCCCTTTCCCTTTGTCCAGTTTCGCGCCAGAGCAGGAGCTGGAAGCCCCTGAGCCGGTTTGAACTGGGGTATGCACAGGGACACCAAATGTGCCCCCAGTGCAGGACTTCAAAGCACCAGAGAGTGCTCCCGCCCAGCCCCAATACACACTATCCTGTCTGGGGAGGTGGTTACACCTCCCTGGGACAGGAAACCTATTGTCCAGGCCTCCCCTGCTGGAGTTTCGGTCAGCAGCAGGAGGCCAGACTCGTGTCTGTGGCAGCGGCATCCATTTTGTGATGCCAGGGCTCTGGAAAGTCAGTACCGGGTATACCGGTGTGTACATGTCTCTCCCTCTAGAAGGGTGGAATGCTACCCCTGCTGCCAGAACTGGTGGGGGGTAGTATTCCAAGATGTTTGACACCAAACACGACATGTTTCCGTGCAGCCATCCCAAAGTTAGCATTTAACGCGAGGTTATAATGCGCTTAAGAGTATATGGTCGGGCTGCACTACAAACAGCATCAGAGAAGGGTCTCCGAACGCTGCAGAGGGGCCCAGCTCATGCAGGGACACCCTCTCACATAGGAACCACGCACTCTGCCTTCAGGATTGATAAGGCCTGCCATAGGAGTGACTTATAGGTTTATATGTGTGTATGTATGTAGTGATATAGGTAGCCTATATCACAGTAAGGGGTGCATGCACCACCTTACCCAGGCTGCAGTAGCAGACCTGTGGTGTCATTTTGGATGGCCTTCCAGGGGTGGCACAATACATGCTGCAGCCCCTGGTAGGCCTCTGAGGTACCTATGCCCTGGGTACATAGTATACCATATACTAGGGACTTATAAGGGCACTCCAGATTCCAATCAGAGATGTGCCTAAGGCACATGGAAACCATTTTAGAAAGGAAGCAGCTAGGCTGGGGTTCTGATTAGCAGGACCCCAGCCAGACTAAGGTCGAAAAACAGTGAAGCATCAGCAAAAAGTGGGGGTACCCATGTGAAGCAGATCCTACTCTCCTACAGCGGGCAGACGAAATATTTTTTTGTACACTGCGCATTCTATTTTTTCCAGGTCTTCAGCAAGCATTCCAGGGCATGCCTGTTGCGTACAGTTGAGAGACGAGAGTAGTTTGGCCCGCAATACCCTTCGGATTGCCGTAGTTGTTGGGCTATGTAAGGTGGCGTATAGCTTGCAAAGGTAGTGCGCGACCATCTTTCCTTTCAGCCACATTTTATGTAGGTGGAGCGAGGGACAGCCAGTTTCACTCAGCCAAGCACCTAGGTAGTTGTAACTTTGTAAGCAGTCCAGGCACAGAGTGCCCAGGCGCCACTTTGTGAGCTTTTTCTTTGGGTGGCTGCCGAAGATCACAATTTCTGATTTGCTCGCATTGGCGACCAGCTAGTTCTTGATGTTGTATTCGGACAGAGCATTTAGAGCTTTTTGAAGGCCTACTTTTGTATGATCCAAAAGAACTAGGTCGTCGGCATACTGCATCAGGTGGATTTTTTTGTTTCCAATTTATGGAATGACGAGGGAGGCCCCACACAATGCCGGGCCCAAGTCGGCAGTGTACAGATTGAATAATAACGGTGCCAGGACACAGCCCTGTGGCAATTTTTGGGCTAAGTAAGACAGGACTGTGATGTTATCAACTGTTGAGCCCCCTGGTCTAAACCCGGTCTAGGAGAATGGAAGGAGACCTTCGGTGTGTACCCAGTCCGCTAGTTCCTGCAGGAGTGTGCTTTCATAGGCCTTTCCCTTGATGTCCAGCAGTGCAATCATCCAATAGTTCTTTGGGTCGGTGATTGCGCCTTTCTTGAAAATTGGTTGCAAAAGTGAGCCCCTCCAAGAGTCTGGAACATCCTACAGAAGCCTGCATTCTGCTTACAGCGATGAGAGGTTTCAAGTCCAGAAATTTATGTCCTCCTTGAAGAGGGAGCCAGGCAGGCCATTGGGGCCTGGGGCTCCATTTTTTAGGATCCTTTTTAAGGCGGTGCGTACTGCTGCTTCGCTTGGGACTGCGAGTTGCGCAGGAGGCCTGGGGATCTCAACTCTCATGTTTTCTAGTTTGCTCTGCGGGGCATATCCATTTGGGCAGGTGGATTTCTGGTCCCTAGTGTATAGTGACTTCACGTGCATGACCCATGTCTCTGCTGGGACCGAGTTCCCTCTGTTTGAGGATCCATGTATTAGGTTGTGTAGGTATTGCCAAAATTGTTGAATCTTGCTGGGGGCCAGCAGTTCGAAGATCTCTATCCATTTCTCCTCAGTGGCTTCCCGTTTTAATTTCCAGACAAGTTGCGTGTGTAGCTTTGCTGCTGATTTTAGCTGTTTTTTGGAGGCTTCGGATCTAATTTTATGTGCCCTTTATTTTGTTTTTAGGTGCTGCGCACTTTGTTTGATCTCCGGAACTGGGCCTAAGGTATGAGTTGTCGTGCTTGTTTTTCTGCGGAGGGTGCTTCCTCGTAGCAGCGTTCCCAGTACTAGTGCGAGATTTCCTCATGCTCCTATGATGGCAGGCTTATTGTTCACAATCGGCCAACCTGTCCAAGTAGATTTTCATGTGTCGAATTTGTTAATGGTAGTCTGCACCCATTTTATTCTCCTCAGGAATCTGTTTTTCCTCCCCGTTTGACTGCTCGGGGAGGCTGAGAGTATGGCAACTTCCCGCTGTGGCCTTTAGTCGCAGCAAAAGGGCTGCGTGATCGCTTTCGCTCCGTGGGAGCACTTCATAACTTAGCATGGTTTTGCCTAGTCGCTGGCTCAGTAGGATGAAATTGATGGTTGTCTGATTGTTGCAGGTAGGTGGGTGGAATGTTCCCAGCTCAGACAGTGTTGATAAAAATTGCGCTGATTCTAGGTTGTGCGTCTGAAGGAGGATGTTAAATCTACCCGTGCTTCCAGCGGCGCTGCCATCAAAATTCCATTCCCCCAGGTGGTGCATATTAAAGTCTCCAAGGATGATGATTTCCAGGGATGCATGTTGTATTATCAGTGTTTCCATCTGTTTGATCAATCGGGTCAGCTTGTCGTTAGACCCTTGGGGATTGTAGAATACGTTGATTAGTAGTATGGATAGAGGGCCTTTCACACACTTAAGCCCTTTTAAGATGTAGGCTAGAACCATGTCAGAGGTGTTTTTTATTTCTGTGAAGCACATCTTTAGGGAGTGTTTAATATATATGGAGATGCCCCCAGCAGGCCTCCCAAATAGATTGGTTTGGTGGCCTGTTTATAAAATTCTGCATAGCCTGTTAAGGGATTGGGTGTTGTTGCCGACGTTTCTTATGCAGATAAGATCCGCACCTTCGAGGAATGTAGTCGCCGTTGAGCTTTGCAGGGTATTGTGCATGCCTGCAACATTCCATGTCATGATGTTGGGCACTTGAATGCTTCCTGCAGTGCTGCTGTGATGGTGGAGACCCTTACTAGGGACAGGCCTGGATTTTTCCGGTCCAGGGAAGAAGACATTGCTTGGCAGTTCGGGCTGGACTGTTCCCATGAGGCACAGGGTCAAGACTGATTTGCATATAGCTGTGTCTGAACTGGGGTGTCGAAGTGAGCTAAAGAACGATGATGGATTTAACCCAGATCGGTGACTGGGGGTGAGAGTCTGAAAAGTTTCAGTGCTCCGTCCATCATCTCCTTGTGTTTGCTGGATTTTGTAAGCCAAGTTGGAGGCGATCCAGCCCCAGTATGCAGAGTTTGGATAGAGTGGGGGCAGAGAAGTACACAGTCTTTGGTGGTGGTGGTAACGTGCCTGCCCCCATTCTGGCCATCCAGCCTATACCGGATAGTCATTTTTACGTGTTCTAGTGGGGTTTCCCCTCGGCCGGTCCCTTTCAGGACACAAGCCGTGAGGATGGTGTTGGTGGGTGCATGTAGAATGAATGGATACTTTTCCTTTTCAATCATCCGGATGTTAATCCCCCATTCGGCGAATTGGTCTTTTTCTTTGAGCACTCTTGCTGATATGCTGCTGCCACGCCAAGTTATAATAGTTTGTTCCCTACTTGTCTGCGAGGTCAGAGTGACAAACTGCACCCTAGCAATGTCTCTGCTGTTGATATGAGACAGCGGCTGAATGGGTTGTAAAAGTTTGAGGATGTTTGCTCTATTGAGTATGTCTATATTGCCTTTCAATGTGTACAGCGGGGTCATGCTCGTCTTTGACGTTGACCGCCCCCTGGAGATGAAGTGTTTAGCCAGAGGCCGGAGTCGCTATGGGAGCTAATTTGTATTGATGGAATTTAAGGGGCATATGTGTGGGTACTGCGTAGATCTTGTGAGTAACCTGGAGTGTTAGGTTCTGTCCCTTGTGCAGTTCTTGTGGATTCTGTTTGCCTTGAAGCTGTGACAGGCCGATGTGGCTGTTCTACTGAACTTTCATTGTTGGCTGAGCTTCGTTGATGGTTTATTTCCTGCCCTGGGGCGTTGATTGCCCCTTTGGGTATTGGTGCTGATAACTGGTTTGTAGAGCCTTTCAGATTCATAGGAGCTCCCCCCATGTCATCTGTCGGCAGAGAGGCTTTTTTGGCTTTTGTGGTTGGTAGGCATATGTGAGTGCCGGGGAGGAACTGATTGGAAGTGAACTGGAGTCCGTCTTAGTGGCGATTTAGAATGGCTGTTCCTGGGTTGCCGGCCAGTGTCAGCGGTTGATTGGCTTGGACTTTAGTTCTCTGCACTTTATCCCATAAATAAGCATTTTGAGTGTTGGCTATCTGAGGGTTTTTGATCTGAGACTGTAGTGTTATGTCCCCTTGCGTGACTGTCGCTGGCTGTACGTTGAAGGCCCCCGAGGTGGACTGTGCATTTGTGTGTGCAGTAGATATTTTTGTGGCTGTGCGGCCCAGTTCTGGGGCGGCCAGGGGATGTGCATTCGTATTAAATATGGGGAAAAGAGGCGTGCTGTTCCCTACATTGGTGGTTTGCTTTGGTGGTTTTTTGTTGCCTGCCATAAGGCTTGAATTGGACCAAGGAGTTTTCATTGGTTGTCACTTTAAGTGCTTTTGTTGTTTTTTAAGGCTTTTCTTCTCTAACCGTGTCATTGGCGGTGCTGTTTGAGGCACGCCCTGTGAACCTATTGCCCCTAAGTTATTATGCTTGGGATCCGCTGTTTGGTTGCTATGCCCCGTCATTGGCGCAGAGTGAGATGACAGGGTTGCTTTTGGCTGTCTTCTGCTGGTGGATTTGGCTGGTTAAGGGGTCTGCGTCCCTGCTAGCTTCACTAAGTTCATTAGTGCCATTCGCCCGGATCTGAGGGCCTGAGCAAGTTTTGATTTTGAGTTTTAACGCCTCCACCAGTGAGGTAAGTACCATTGGAAGAGATGCCAGCTTGTCCACTATCTCCGGGCGCCGGCATTCAGGTGAGAGGGTCGCACTGCTGCTTACTGCAGCGATCCGGTCTACTTTCTTGGCTATGTCAGCCAATGTGAGTGCAATTACTTGGAGGGTTTCCATCCGCATTTCAAGTTTCTCCGATTGCCATGTTAAGGCATTTATAGCCGTCGTCAAGGAAGTGCTGACCGACCATAGCAGATTATCTTGTGCGCATGAAAGTTCAAACGGTAATAACGAGGGTGATCTGTGCAGAGAGTAGCTTAGCTCTGGCTCGGAGAGGGAGTCTAAGATGATGCATGAGCCCACGTTGCACTTGTGCGTGTTTGAGTCTTGGTTCGGCTCTGCCTTTGCTGCTTTTCTTTGTGTGCACGAGATGTCAGAGTTGAGTTTTGAAGTGTCAAGTGGGCTGTTGTCGCCATCTAGTGTCCCTTTGGGCGATGGCTGTAGGGGAGCTTCTTTGCTGGTTTGTTTCCTGCGTTGCGAAGAGCTCGATTGTTGAAGCTCGACGAGCTCCCAGGTTGTGGCAGGAGTAGGACCTTTTCTTTTTCCAAAAGAGGCTTGCTTCCTTAGAGCGGGTGGGCACTGATTGTTTGATGGTTGGGTGAGGTGATTCTATTCCCGATAATGCGAAAGCTGGACCTGTCCTGGAGACACTGCCTGTACCAGTAGCTGGGTGTGGGCTTTGCTCTCTTGTGATTGAGGAGGCGTCTGTACCAGTGCCTTGGAGGTCCTGGGTGTGCTGGCTTGTGTCGTCAGGACTGCTCTCTGTGGGAGTGGGGTTCCGAGTCTGTACCCAGTTACGCAGGTCGTACGTCTAAAGTTTGTTGGTCTGGGTTGCTGCACCCCTAAATGCGTCTGTGCATGGTGACGTGTCCTCAGAAGTAGATTTTGATTTCTGCTTTGGCCTTGCTGCTGCCTGGCGTGTCTCTTTTTTTGTCATTGCAGCAGTGGTGACTTTTGTCAGCTGCCTGCGTGCGCAGAGACGTGGAGGCTGTTGAAGAGATTCCGCGTCCCAAACGGTGGCCTTGGCTGTTTTGATTCCAGCTGTCGAGTTGGTGATGGTATCCGGTCCTAGTCTCCTTGCTAATAGGTCTCGGCCTGAGTTTGCCGGGGGGGGGCTGAGCTGGGGGGCCTGCTGTAAGTTGTGTAGGTGGGGTAGGGTAGGCGGCTGGTGGTGGCGAAAGTGTTCTAGTTGGTCAACAAAATCTCAATTGGCCTGTGCACACGTCGGCGGTGTATGCAAAGCAGTTTCTCTGTATTTACACTTCTCATCAGTTGGTGTTACAGTAATTACACAGTAAATTGCACATGAGGAATAACACTCAGAAATATCATTTGTTCTTTTTAATTCTGATAGATTGCCCAGCCAACACGTGTTTCGTCTGGGGGGTAACCCAAGACTTCTTCAGGGCTTGTAGGCAAGTGAAAGGTCGTGTTAGATCTCTCTGCCGGTTGTACTTCCGTCCCGGCTGGAATGGGAAAGAAAGATTTCTAAAATTGTGGCTGGTCCGGATGTATGGACCATGCAGTGGAGCCGGGAAAGGGCTTCACTCATATGTAGAGCCCGTGAGTAACAAGGAGCTCCAGTAAAGAGCCCGGATTTGTATCGGGCGGGTGGAGCCGAGGAGTGCTATCAGTTGGTAGCTCTATGCAGCGAGTGCGCCGCACGTTGAAACGACCGCGGGGTGTAACCGGTTACAAATCCGGGCTCTTTACTAGAGCTCCTCGTTACTCACGGGCTCTACATATGAGTGAAGCCCCTTCCCGGCTCCACCACATGGTCCATACATCCGGACCAGCACACTGTCAACTCACTGAATATTTATGGCTGTTCAGCTTGGCACCAATTTAAGTTCTATGGAGCTCTATAGTTCTAGTGGGTTAGAGCTCATCATCAGTTCTAATGGGTTGGAGCTTTTGCTCAATTCACCCTATTCACTTTGGCTCTGTTCGGTCAAGTTCAGAACACAGTAATAGGAAGTCAGAGTCCTTTATCCGATCGTCTGTGATGCTATCGAGTAATTTCCAGCTTGCATTTAACCACCATTTTCGCAGTCCAAAGACAAAACTCTAGCAATCATTTAGCCATGCGCACACATGCTTTAAGAGGCTTTTGCACTTAAAATTGTTTTTGTTTCTTTTCAGTATCGGCCATCAGCAGTCGCTGAATCTGAGGTTTGCAGGAGCATGCCACACTGCCACTTCGTCGGAAACATCAAGGTAAGTTGAATCGCTGGATTAGCTGGGCGGTTCCAGAAGAGATGCGATGGACCGTGTTCGTTGGAAGCACAAATTGCCTAGTAAGTGTGCGGTCGAAGGGAGTGGTTTTTTGCCATCCAGTTTTTTTCAATATGGCCACTGAGATACTTCTTCTCACGCAACCTTTACTGGAGGGGTCTTTGCAGGAGAGGTCTCAGGGAAACTGAGTCCTCAATCATACAGCATGGTCCTAAAGCAAACATTACAAGTGAAGGGGATAACTGGGAAACCTTGTTACCCTAAATCAAACAGTGGCGCTTAATTCTCCCTCAAAGACTAACCCAGAGAACCAACTTCCATGTTTCCATATCGTCATTTGCGGACTAAACATGTTCATCCTTTTTCTTTAGAGGGTACAAACTGGCTTTTATGCTTTACGGGAAAGGAAGATGGAGTGTACATCTGGGTGCCCAAAATGGGGTGTGATTTGCTTGTTAATTGCCTTCTCTATCACTTTGGTTGTGTAGAGGGAGAAGAGAAATCGTAAGGAAGTTACTCAGTTGGTTTGGGTCAGTTGACAGTTTCTTGAGGGGGGCGTTGACGGCTACATGCTTCGTCTTCAGGAAATATGATGGATGTGAGGGGAGGTGGTGATGATGAGGGTGAGGTTAGTGCTGATTGGTGATCCAATAGATTTTGCATAACTAGCTTGGCACCAGAATCATATTATTTAACCTCCTTTGCCAAAGGGAGGATTTCAATTCGGCTTTTTAGGACTTCCTCAGAGGGAGACACATAGTCTTGGGGTGTTTTCCGCAAGAATAACTGATATATTACAATGTGATTTAAATTTAATTTTCTATAATGATGATATATACATCGCACTACGCACCTGTGGATGAGGAGGAGCCCGCTCGAGCTGCGAGTTGTGAGCCGCGGTCCGCCGAGACTGCCATCAAGACTGCCACCTGGCCGGCCACCAGTTTTCTGAGACTGCAGAGCTGAGCCAGCGCCGGTCCCTGTGCCAGAGGAGCGAAGCCGGCGTGCGGTGGGTGTGCGGTTTGCCGGAGTTGGGAACAGAGCGGCAGTTTGAGCGAGGTGAGGGGAAGCGGAGTAAATCAGGCATGATGGTGCTCCTTTGCGCCCCCGCCCCCACCCCCTAGCTGGCTGTTTTTCGACAGAGGACTGAAGTTTGATGCACACAGTGCACCTAGGAGCCTAGGAGGGAGGCCTGCACTGGAGAGCACAGAGAACGGAGGTACGGTTCTCTGCTACCCTTTACCTTTTTCCTCCTATGTACGGAGACTGCCCTGAACCCCTGAATGCCTAGTGGGCTATTGACATTCACAGACATTCACATTCACAGAGACTGCAACTGCGGGTGGCATAATACTGGGAGCTTCGAAGGTGGAACTCTCCAGGCCGGGCTTGTATCTGCACCTCCCGGTGCGCCGCCGGGCAATTTTTGTAAATTTTTTTTTTTACTAGAATGGAGGGAGACGCAATGGCGAGGTTAACTTGAGACACAGCCTGTCTCCTCGCCTGTCTTTCTCGCTGTGGCCAAATCTGCTGGACGCTTTCCCACTCTATGCTCACCCCGCAATAGCTGTGACCAGGGCAGATAAAGTCAGTAGCAGTAGCAGTTAGCGCATTGTGGAGACATTGTGGGGACACCGGGAGCTACGACTGAAAGAGAAGTTGCCTGCACGTGGGTTATTGCAGTGCATCCTGACTCTGGTTCCACTGTCCCGTGATTTTGGTGACTTTGGACTGCTTATTCTGTTATTTATGGTTATTTATGGTGTATTTATGGTGTAACGTTCTGTCCCTTTGTCCTTGGATCCTTTATTTTTAGTAGAGAAAGGACAGTTCCGGCTCCAGTTGTTGCAGAGAGAGCTGTTTGTTCTTGATATTAAAGAGACTGTAATTAAGACTAACAAATATATAAGAATAAGTCTACAACAAATATAACCAATATAATTGAGACTGGTTCCCTACGCAGAACATTTTTTGTGCAGGCCTTAAATAAATAAAATGACGGCAAGAAAACTTAGGTCAGGGCGATTACTTGTGGGTAGGACCTGTGCAAAAACTAAATCAAATCCCTTACGTAACAAGGACATCTCAGGCATGCTGTCGAAAGGAAAAAGTCAACTATTTAGTCTATGGGAAAGGAAAAAAATCTTCAAGTTGAGTCAAATACCTCGACCATTTGGAATGGGGGGGATAATGTGACAAGGAATGATGATATAATGGTTAATACGGTCACTGATATGGTTGAGGCCATTGAATCACATACTACTGATAGTAAGCATGGAGGAGGAGAGCCCCTGGAATCCCAGAGGCATCCAGAACGGTGCCCTGAGGACCTGATTGGCTCTCTGGTATCCTTAGGATCTACTTTACCATCTCCCAAGACGGTAGATGTAATTCCACACAGAACACCACATGTAATCGTAGAAGAGCCCCCTGGTCCCTACTTAGTAGAGGATGTCCAAAATAAAGATTTTACTCTCCCGATTTGGATTTAGAGCTTTGCAGGAGGTATATTTCTCATGACACTAGCAAGATTACGGAACTAGCAAATACCCCAGCAATAACAGCTCCTATAGGACTAAAATTATTTAGTAGTACCCCCTCTAATAAATCTAATTATTCTCTTCAGCAATCACAGCCCTCTTTGACCCCTGATCTAAATATCAGTGATACACAACCCAGTCAAACTCTAAGGAAGGATGTAATAGTCTCGGATTCATTAGTATCCTTAGAACATTTATTATCCTCTATCCTAAAGCTACTCGAAAAATTTGTAGGAGGTTCTGACTGTGTGTTGGAAACTGTAACTCAAATATTAACGGTATTGTTAAAAAGTAATCAGGAGAGGGAGACTAGTCCAAGTGTACATACTGAACAAGTAGAACAAGTTGAAGCGGAAGTAAAGGTGGAAGAGGTTCTAGAGAATATACTTGGTGGTGCTAGTAGTCAATGAATCTGTACTGCTCATGATGGCAATCCCCAAAATGATAAGATAATGAATAAAGTTGTGATGTTAGAGAAGACCCCTGAACCTTTACATGAACCCATACAAGTTATCTCTGATTCGGCTCAAAAAGTAAAAGGCTCGGTGGGCTCACCTAGAAGGATAGACCAGGAAGTATTCCCTATTTTTAAAACCCAGTTAAGTGGTGAGAAAGACAATGTTTTTGGAGCCTCGCACCTGGGAAAAAATGGGAGAAAGGAAAAGAATAGAGGGAAAAAGATTAAATAAACACGAAGATTCTCAAAAAAGAAGCAAAGGAGAATCCGTTTTAAAGAAAACATCGAGGTTTGTTAGTACGGCGACTTCCTCCCAGCCCCTGCAAAATACATCACGAGATATGAAGCTGGAAGATGAAACCGATTTTGCGAACCCTCAGAATAAAGAATTAACAACAGAGTCGATGGTGGCCTATGAGGCCTCCCCTCGAATATTCTGTACTCCAAAGGAGATTGTGCTAATACCATAGTAGAGGGGCCTCCTTTACCTATAATAGTGGAGCAGTCGAGGCCAGTTAACCTTTTTTCATCAGTACTTAACCCCCTGGCTGTCCCCTTCCCTGATACCGTAAAAATGAGAGGTAATTCAGAGATTACTGGTGTTGAACCCCTTTGGGAAAACATGGGCACACTACAGTTAGATTTTATTCCTCTGTTTGATACAGATTTAATATTAAATAGGACTTCATTACTTAAATGTCTCTCTGAGATTGAAAGTTTGAAACTTATACAAAGTAATGATATAAATCTAGTCTCCATCTTAAATACAGAAGTTGGTTATAAGTCGAGGGTAAGGTTTAATTCCAAAATTATTGCAAATCTTATATTACAATGGTCAGAAGGCCTCCAAAGCACGGGGATTGATGTCATTCCACTCTTTGAGATACCCCAAAATAGAGCCCTCGACAATAGGTCTCTGTCAACCCACTTACATTTAGACAGCAGAGATACCTTGCATAAACAGAGGAATTAAAAATCTGTATTAATAAAAATGGTAGACAAGTGCAAATTAAAGAATGCTCCCCCTTTCCTTTAAATGGAACTCTAAAGAAGAATGTCCAAAATGGAATTGGTTACCTGGTGTACTATCGAGCAGATCTAACAGTAAACATCTACAACAGCCATCCTTCTAGCAATGAACTAAAAATAATATCCTGGAATGCTGCAGGAATAAAGAATAGTAGGGAGAAGTTACTATATTTATGCACATTAGATGCAAACGTGATTTGTCTTCAGGAGACCTGGTGCACAGAGGAACTGGTATGTAGGGATTATTTCACTTTAGATTGTAAAGCAACCCCGTCCAGGAGGGGACATGCAAAGGGAGGGGTGGCTTGCTTACTGTCAAATAAGATAAAATGGAATTATGATTACTATAAAGACCCTAGTAACCTTTTTTTGGCAATAATGTTGTATAATCTTGATAATAATGTAAAAAGTCCACCACTAATGCTGATAAATGCCTATATTCCGCCAGATGCCTCTCATGATGTTCTCTTAAAGGCGGTTTTTCCTACATTAAAAAAGTTAATGATGTAGAACTTCCCCCTCATATAATTCTGGTAGGAGATCTGAATTGTAAAATCTCTAACTCTACTATGGATAGATTCCGAAATAAAGAAAAAGAAGAATCCATGCAGATTCCACAAGCTCTCTTTCCACAAAATATAAGAACTAATAAGAGAGGGAAAATGCTTGTTGATGAATTAACGAAGGTTGATGGTATTATAGTAAATGGAAGATTTCCTTCGGATACACCAGCATCTTTCACTTGTAAAACCTATAGTGGAGAATCTATCCTAGACTATGTGGTAGTGGGAAGTTCCTCATTTTTCTTATTAAAAGACCTAAAGGTCTCTAATTCTTTCTGTAGTGACCATAAGGTACTAACTCTTTTTGTAAATTTAAATTTGTTTTCGCACGATCCATGGGCGTTAAATGGTGAATTTGTTAGTTTTGCTAAGAAAACAGGGATATGTCATTGAGATAACAAAGCCATCTTAGGCCTTGACAGTATCTTAGAGGTCACCTTAGAGAAATTGCCTAGTTGGAATGGAACAGAAATTGCAAGCTTTAACACATTCATGAATCAAGCGGTAGAGATTGCAAACAAGGTGAACCAAAGAAAAAGCATTAAAGTAGTCCCTAGACTACTCCAGCCGTTAAATCTTGAAATAAATAAACTAGTTAGGGAACAGTACTTGAATTACTCCTCGGAAAGATATTATAGAATATTATTATTAAAAAGGAGGAGGACTCGGGTAAAGGTTAAGTTAAGAAAAGAGAGGGAAGATAACATTTGGATTAAACTGAGAGAAGCAGCCTCTAAAGGCCAGATAAGAATTTTCTGGTCTCTCATCGGGGAGGGATGTGGAGCTAGATCTCGACCACTCCCTGTGGCCTTTGAAGAACGTAAATGGGTTAGCTTTATTCAGGAGTTATATGCAGATAATGTGATGGCAATTAAGTACATCGCACCAAAGGAAGACCCCTCATCGTATGGATCGCCTTCTGAAAAAGAAATAGAAATGGGGATCAGGGGAATGCGTTCCTCAGGAGCAATGGGCCCCGATGAATTACCAATCACAGTTTTAAAACAAAATAGTATACTGTGGAGTAAAATTCTTTATCCGGTGTTTAGGTATTGCAATGAAAACAAAATGGTTCCCCCCCTCTTGGAAGGGGAGTATAATAGTCCCTCTGTTCAAGAAAGGAGATCGAGATGCTCCTCACAACTATCGTCAAATTGTGCTTCTTGACGCAGTGGGTAAAGTTTTTGCTAAATGCCTCTTGACCCAAATTAAATGACTGGGTGGATGCGGTTAAAAATTTGCTGTTGGAGCAAACCGGGTTTAGGACAAAGCATGGAACAATTGATAACCTAACTGCAGTACAGGTAATAAATGAAAAATATGTTAAAGTTAGAGGAGGAAGGGTGTATGCAGCCTTTATAGATTTCTCCACAGCATTCGATAAAGTAGATCGTCTCCTGCTGTGGAGAAAACTGTCAAGCCTGGGTATGCCGGCCACCCTTTTGGGGTTAGTTCGTGCTCTCCATACGGATACTTGGTGCAAAGTCGTAATGGGAGGGGAAAGAGGTCTCTCCCAAACCATCCCTACTGCAAATGGCCTAAAAGAAAGATGTTTATTGGCTCCCCTACTTTTCTCCCTATATATCTTTGATCTTCCTGACAATTTGGCCCAAAGTGAGGGCATTGCCCCGTTACTGGGGGGGAAACCGATTGCATGTCTACTTTATGCAGACAACATAATAATATTGGATCTAACGCCTAGGGGATTAAATAGTCGTCTGCAGGCACTTCATAAATTTGCAGAGGCCCACCATTTAAAGATTAATATATCTAAAAGTAAAATCATGTGCATGCACGGAAGAAAAAAGTTGCAGTACGGGAATTTCGTATGGTCTGTGGGTGGCCAAAAATTGGAACTTGTAAAATCCTAAACTTTCTTGGGAAAAATAGTGTGTAGCAACCTAAGTGACAAAGCCCATATAGAAAGTAACATCCGTAAAGCTACTACGCAGGGGAAAAGTTTGGGCTTCCTCTACAAATCTACTGGAAAAAGACACTTTGCACTTTTATTAGAGGTTTTTCGTGCAAAAATCCCTGCTTCGCTGTTGTATGGTATTGAATTGCTCGATGTAGAGAAATGTTTTTTTTTAAATACAACAGAAGGCCAAATTTTAAGGAGCCTAGCCTCAGTCAACTCTGCTTGCCCTGTGGCTGCTCTCAGGTTAGAATTTGGTTTAAGAAGTAGTTCGGTACAGGGTCTTGTGGGGATAGTGCGATGGGTTGTAAGCCTGGTAAAGGGTGATCCTGGTACATTAAGATTTTCAATTCAGAAAGAAATTTTTGACAGTTTAAAAGAGCAGTCATTAATTCTTAAAACTTTTAGGACTGCGGTTGATTTGCTGCAACTGAATGAGTCTCTGCTCTTCACCCTATCGTCATATCAATTAAGGGCCACTTTGAAACAGGCCACTTGGGAATTAAGTTTCACAAGGGATAGGGAAGCTCGCATTTTAAAGAGGGGTATCCACCCAGCCATAGACTCCTGTGTGATAAATAAAGTACAGGCCTATATTTCCTGGAACCTGCCCCATGGAGTGCGCCGCTTTTGGCTATTATTGAGGCAAGGTATGCTCCCCTTAAATACCGTACTGTCTAAATGGTATGGTTCTTCCCCGATTTGTAATTTGTGTAATAACACCATTCAAGATGTTAATCATGTGCTATTTATTTGCCCCGCTTTATTATTGTGTCGGCGTAAATGGATGAGACCAATTTGTTTACAATTATCTATTCTCTCGGCCTCTGCACTAATTGATTCCATTTATGAGCCACCAAACTAAATGTTCTGTCATAGGATTTTTAACTTTAAGTGTTTTTTAAATTTGTATTAACGCTCATTAGATGAAGGGAGCAATTATTAACTTTGGTTTTTAACCTGTTATACAGTATTAAGGGCATAAAGGATATTTTAATTATTTCTTATTGTATAAAATATTATAATGTTTTGTATTTGGAGATTTTTACTGTCGGCTTTCGCTTAGGATTGTAGAAACTATGTCGCATAAAAATGTTAATATGCTGTTGGTCTTTCAGCTTATGTGGATCTCTTCGGAGTTCCAAGATCATAAATAAATAAACTTGAAACTTGAACTATATACATCACAGATAATGATCAGGAAGAACATTACCAACATTTGGACAGAACAGTTAGTGTATTAGCTGAAGCAGCATACAAATTACATTTCAAGAAATCCAAAATATCTTTTATAAATGTACATTTTTCTATGATACTTGCTATCCAGTGAAGGGAAAGGACTCACACCTATGGCAATCATAAGCATTAATAGGATTCATTGACTTTGGCAGAAAATACTTGCCAAAGTATTCTGAGAGAGTAAAAATTCCATATTGACTGATTAAACCTACATTTCCAGAAAGGAGTATATACAGGTACTCCGAGATTTGCTGAGATATAAATACTAAGGAAAATGCTACTTACCCAGTGTTCTTGGCATGTAGAGCTGTAGAGTCACATGCTTTGCATAGATCGCCATCTAGTGTTGGGTCCGGATGTTTACACTTTGTTTTTCTTCGAAGAAGTCTTTCCAGTCACGAGGTAGGTGACTCCTCCTTTCGGTGATAGTGCGCATGGGCATCGACTCCATCTTCAGATTGTTTTCCCTCAGAGGGTGAGAATGGAGTTGTAGTAAAGAATAGAGATGTCCATCCATATGTATGTATAGTAAAGAGAGAACCACAGCAGCTACAGGTACCCGGGGAGGTGGGTGGGCGCATGTGACTCTACAGCTCTACATGCCAAGAACAGATGCATACTGGGTAAGTAGTATTTTCCGTTCGAGGCATTTGAGCTGTAGATCACATGCTGTGCATAGACTATACAGCAGTATCCTCCGAAAGTGGTGGCTCTCCTGTAGCTGATGGAGTTGTCTGAAACAGTGTTTAAAGTACTGCTTGGCCCACATTAGCTTATTGTCTTGCTCACACATCTACACAATAGTGCTTTGTGAAAGTGTGCAGTGTAGACCATGTTGCAGCTTTGCAAATGTCAGCTATGGGGATGTTTCCTAAGAAAGCCATAGTGGCCTCTAGCTTGCGAGTGGAATGTGCTCTAGGGGGTACAGTTAAAGTCCTCTTCGCTTTTGTGTAGTAAATTTGAATACATTTAACAATCCACCTTGCAATACCTGATTTAGAGATAGGATTGCCCTTGTGAGATGGTGCAAAAGCAACAACGAGTTGTTTGGTCTTACGAAATGATTTTGTTCTTTCAATGTAATACAATAGTGCTCTTCTGACATCTAAGGTGTGTAGAGCTCGTTCTGCAACAGAATCAGGTTGAGGGAAGAATACAGGTAATTCTACAGATTGATTTATGTGAAATGCAGATACTATCTTAGGTAAAAATTTGGGATTGGTACGAAGAACCACTTTATCTTTGTGTAGTTGGAAAAAAGGTTCTTCTATGGTTAGTGCCTGTAGTTCACCCACTCTTCTCAATGAAGTGATCGCAATGAGGAAAGCTGTTTTCCAAGAGAGAAACTGTGGTTCACATTTGTGCATGGGTTCAAAGGGCAGGCCAATTAACCTTTTAAAAAAAAAATCTTTTTATTGTATTTCCGATACAATAGCGGTAGCATAGCTACCATACAAGGCATCCCAAAACAAACAAAATACATCCAATACAAACAACATGTGGTCGGTCAATACACAGATTCATATATAGCGCAAATCAGGTCTGGTACTATAATTAATGCTGCCTAGATAATTTGAGGTTAAACAGTGTGTCCATCATTCGCGTCCGATGAGCCCACTAGGACTTGGTGGTGTAGATATTGAAGTAGTGGTTCCCAGATATCTTTAGGTTTAGAGGACGCTAGGAGCTCCTCCGCGTATAGTTCCAGTCTTTCCTTACAATATACCAATTCTTTGATCCAATGTATAGTCTTCGGTACACAAGTGCCCTTTCATGTTACAGCCACCCGGCGTTTGGCCATTAACAATGCAATGCGTATAAATTTACCTAGGGTTCCCTTCACATGCGGAACATAACACAGCAAACACACCAACGGCGTACACTGCAACTCCGTCCCTGTCATTGTGTGTAGATGCTGTACTACTTGCTCCCAGAACCTAGCCACCAGTCTGCATTCCCATGCAAGATGCCAAAAATCAGCGTCCACTTGGTTACATCGTTTACATCTGCTGGACTCACGCAAACCGTATTTATATAACCTGAGGGGCGTGTGATATACCGGATGGATATATTTAAAATGACTAATATGTAAATTGCCATTAGGTGTAAGTTTACTGGTAAGATTGCAAATATGTTCCCACTCTGAGAGTAACAGGGGGGGGAGATAATTTTTCGTTCCAACGGGCAAGACTCTTATCCGGCTCGCTGATTTTTTCGGCGCGTATTGCCCTATATAATTTAGTGACTAGTTTTCGCCGTGTAGGAGTTGTTAGTACTAGCTGCAAGGATTGTAGCGCAAGCGGCTCATCTGGATACATATTGTAATGGGATTTAACAGCGTTACGTAAGTTATGGATAGTAAACTGGAATAGCGGCGTGGGATTAGTGATATACTGAAGATCTCTGGAGGTGATGAACTTGCCGTCTGGGTACAGATCATGCATAGTGACTAAGCCTACCTCTCTTAATGCTTTCACCGGGCCAGCTTCTTGCGTCACTGATAGAGCAGCGTGATGTGCCAAAGGCAGCGCAGGGGCATATATGGGAAGTTTAGAGGAGAGTTTGCCTATGGATTGCCACGCTGCAATCGTTGTGTCCAGTGTGTTTATTTCAGTTTTTGGGGTATCTCGCCGCACGTGAGTGATAATACCTGGCAGGGGTGTCGGATGGGCGTCACCGTCTTCCACTGCTACGTGTGGAGTATAGGCATGTGGATGAAACCAATAATATGCATATTGTGCCTGGGCACAATATATAGGTCTGGTGCGCTAAAACCTCTTTTGGCATAGTCAAGTGTGAGGGTCTCCCAGCTAACGCAAGCTTGTTTGCCCGCCCAAACTAGCCGGAGTAATGCCGTACGCATAGTCGTGAAAAAATGTTGCTGCAATTTTATCGGGATATTGGAAAAGAGGTACAAAAATCGCGGTAGAATAACCATTTTAATAATGGCAATGCGATCGGGCAGGGAAAGTGGTAAAGCACTCCATTTGTCAATTTGCTGATTAAGTGTGACACATGCTCGTCCGTAGTTTTCTTGTATGACAACTTCAGGATCTCGGTGGATCCAGATCCCTAGGTATTTAACAGGATCCGAGGTCCATACTAGAGGGTATTCCAGAGGCGGCGGGAGGGGTGAGAGGGGGGGGTGATACTTGTCAACGGTATGATCACTGATTTGTCCCAATTAATAGTGAGGCCAGAGAACACTCCAAATCTAATATATTCTCGCAGCACCTGTGTCAGGTAGCGATCCGGCTCCCTAACAAACAGGACCATGTCGTCGGCATATAGAGATATGCCCACCGGGCGATGTAGAAAATGAAGTGCTGTCTCTCTGTGTCCCTGCCGGATCACACACGCTAGAGGCTCAATCGCCAGGGCAAACAACAGGGGCGACAAGGGGCAGCCCTGTCTGGTACCTCTCCCAATTGGAAATGGCTCTGACGTCAAACCCCCTATGCGCACTCGGGCCAATGGCTCATTATAGAGCAGACGCACCAAGCCAAAATAAATCGGCGGAAACCCCATCCTCTGGAGGATTCGGAACATGTAATCCCACTCTATAGAGTCGAACGCTTTAGCAGCGTCCAACATTACGGCTGCAGCGCGAAGGTTCGGATCTAGCACGTGCATCATTGCAAAAATGGTTCTAAGATTGTGGGAGGTTGACCTCTCCGGGATGAAGCCAGATTGATCCGGCAGGACCAGAGAGGACATCAGGGGTTGGAGCTTAGTAGCTAGAATTTTTGCGAGTATTTTGGCATCTAAATTGATCAGGGATAAGGGCCTGTATTATTCGCATTTATCAGGTGGTTTATCCTTTTTTAGGAGGGTAATGACCAGTGCTTGGCGAAGAGACAGTGGCAAAATGCCTGACTCATGCGCTTCGGCGTACATTTCTAATATATGTGGTGTGACTAAGTCAGAGAATTCTTTATAAAATTCGGCCGTGAGGCCGTCCGGTCCTTGCGCTTTTTTATTAGGTAGATCACGGATTGCCGCTTTTAAATCCGAGTCCGCTATGGGTTGGCTCAGATACTCCCGGTGACCATCCGCCAGCCACGCGCAGGCAATGTCTGCAAGATATTCTGCTATGTCTATATCAGGCGCGGTTATATGTGATTTGTACATCTCGGCATAGTAGTCACGAAATTGGTCCACTAAGTCAAGAGGTGAGTAGTGTTCCGTCCCATGAGAGTCAGTTATTTTGTCTATGTGATGATAGTCTGATTGAGCTTTGAGTTTTGCAGCTAGATTTCGGCTCGGTCTGCCGCCCTCCCCATACACCCTGGCTACATGCCTGCGCAATAGATAGCGGATCTCGGACTCCGCTAGCGTGTCATACTCAAGTATCAAGTCATGGATGCTAGAGAGCGTCACTTGACTCGGTGTAACTGTAAAATCCCTCTCCAAATCGGATAGCGTGGCCTCTATCTTAGCGAGTTGTCCCCTTATATCTCTTAATATCCCGGCTGTGGTACTAATTCAAACCCCTCTAATCGTCACCTTAAAGGCTTCCCACAAGGTGGCGGCACTGTCAACCGTGCCAGCATTTATCTCAAAATATTGTACGATAGCTTTTCGAATAGTGTCGGCGTAAATGGGATCAAGCAAAGCCTCTGACCTAAATCGCCACGTGAATGGTCGGTGCACTGTATTTTGAATACTGAGAACCAGTTGTACCGGATTATGATATGAGAGGGTACGTGGGAGTGTGGTGATATCTGTAACCCATTCAGTCGCCCCCTCACTCAGAAGCCAGTAATCTAATCTAGACCAGCTGTTATGCGCAGGCGTGGCGTGTGTAACTTCTCTCGCATCGCCATTGTGGAGCCTCCAGACATCGACCAGCCCAAATTCCAACATTGCATTATTAACACACTGAGCAACTTTAGGTGTACGAATACCTTGCGGGTTTGATTCATCTAGATTTGGATCAAGATATGTATTGAGATCACCTCCCCACACAATGGCGGTTTCCGGCCAATCACTCAGCACCCCATACATTCGCTGAAAGACTTCACGTTCATCTGCTATGGGCCCTTATATATTTATGAATGTAATCAGGGAGTTGCCGAGCTTACCCTGAACCACGGCGCAACGTCCCCCATCATCTACATAAATGTTGAGTGGTGTGAATGGGATACCTCTTTTGATCAAAATGAGAACCCCCATGGCGTAAGAGGAGTACGATGACGCTAGTTTAAACCCCGCCCACTTGAGTGCAATGCGAGTTTCGGATTGTTTAGTCAAATGTGACTCCTGTAGAAGTGCCACTTGAATGGTGTGGCGATCTAAATATGCAAAGACCTGGCGCATTTTTCTAGGAGAATTCAAGCCGCGAATATTCCACGTTAGACACTTGTAACCTTCACTCATTAATCCCTGCGTGCAGTTTCACTGGCATATAATTGGTCAACTGATAATCAGTGTTTGTTACATCGGAAAGGTAGTCTCCTGTCTGTGCAGAGATGCAACCACATTCAACAAATCCCCTAACAACCTCAAAAGAACCTCCCACCCCCACCCACTTTAGCAACCCCAAAATGCCAAAGCCATACCCATTCCTAGCAAAACAACCCAACAAATAAAAAACTACAAATAAAGTAACGTGGGGCACACCTATTGGAGGGGACATCGCGGCGCGTCCAGCTTCCGGGTGAACAAGGGAGGTGGCCGCCGGTTAGCAACAGTGTACTCCCTGAACTTGCAGCTGTGTAGCTAAGCCATTAAAAAGCGTGCATCCCGACACCCCTCTGTGTATACGGAGTAATTTACGTATAACAACAATAACAATACTCTGAAAAGGATATGAGGGCCACGGCCCTTACTAGTCCATTGTTGAAAGTTAGAGACACATATGAAGAGTGTAGTTTTACATTGTCTCCGAGTTAAAAATGGCAGTATAGTACTGCTATTACAGTCACTAACAGTTCTTTCAACGGAGAGGGTCCGGTATGTAGGCTACTAGAATCTGTCATCCCTCGGCGTCTGACGCATCAGGGGACGTCTTCTTTTTCCGACAAAGAGATTTAGCAAAATCCATGGCCTGCTTGGGATTGGTAAAGATCTTAGTTTTGTCATCTGAGCCAATTCGCAAACGACCTGGATAGAGCATCGCATACGGTATGTTTTCGGCCATTAATATTTTTTTTGCTGGTTGAAATTCCTTCCGAGCTGCTTGAACTGTTGCCGTAAAGTCCGGGTAGAAGGATAAAGTGTTGCCCTGATAGCTAATAATGCCCTTTTGTCTAGAAATGCGGAGCACCACGTCCCTATCCCTATAATTAAGCAGGCGGGCGATGATCGGCCTGGGCGGGGCTCCCGGTGGTGGATGAGCAGCGAGCGATCGATGAGCTCTCTCCACAACAAGCATCCCGGAGAGGTTGTCTTCGCCACATAGGTCACGGAACAGATTCTCTATATACGTTTCCAGGCGCCCCACGTTTGTGGATTCTGGAAGACCTAAGATGTGTATGTTATTGCGCCTGGAGCGCGCTTCAAGGTCTTCATTTTTGGCTTGGATGACCGCCAGAAGCTTCTCCATATCAGATGTTTTCGCCGTGACCTGTTGTAGTTCATCTTCTGCGTTCGAGATGCGCTGCTCCGCCTCCCCGATTCGGACCCCCTGCCTGTCTAGTTTAGCGGAAAAGCTATCCATGCGTCCATTGAGGGCCTCCATATTGTCATTAATTGCTTGAAGACTATTCTGAATCGTGGCAAGGGTTTTCTCTAGGAGCGTTGGAGCCGCAGCAGCATTGTCCAGCTCGGAGTCAGAGGCCGCCGTCTGTTGAGACTTGCCTGACTTACGTAACTCAAAGTTAAGACGTGGTTGATTTCTATCCGGTTTGCCCAAGGTATTATATGTGTGTGGCGCTTGATGTTAATACCCGGGTCTGTCCGTAGTAGGCGGTCACGTTCGCTGCAATTTATCGGATCTTCTCTGCGCTGGAGTGTGGCAGAAGGCGATAGCGACCAAAAGTCACACCCAAGCGTGCAGCTTTGTGTGCCCAACGTTCAGTAGATCAGCTCCTTCACCGCAATCACCTTGTGCAGGACGTTGATTAGGGGCCAACTCCCGCCGCAACCAGCGCCACCCCCGCTGTGCAATGTGTGGAAGTGCAGATCGTCGCTGCCAGACCGGGCCCCCCCCAAGTTCTACGTTACCAGCACCAGCGGGATCGGTGTGCACGCGGAGAAAGACAGCCTAAAAGGTTATCAAAGCAATGTTCCCTTTGCGCAGCTGGGTACAATTTTGGTCCAATAGCAGCACAAGAACTTTTGCAGCTGTATATGGCGCCACTTCTAGCAGCAATCCTCAGCGCAAATGCCAGCAGACAGTAGTCTCACCTCGCAAAACTTCGCCGCAATAGCACATGCAGTTAAGTTCCTGGAATGCCCTACGGTTGTTGATTTCAGCACCTCACCGCATGTTGGTGTCTTGAATAACCAGAAGCAGTCTATGTCCGCTACGCCGTCCTGCACTGATCGATGATGAGGCTCGCGAGTGTCCAGCAGTAGCGTGCGTGTCCCTGGTCAGTCCCGCTTAACCCAAAGCGGGACGCGCGGCAGGCGTCGCCCCACGGCCTGCACCTCTGTCTCTGATCGGAGCGCCGCACCTCACCACAATCAGCAATGCTGCATTAACCTCCTCACAGGTATCCGGCCAGTCTATAGTCGCGCAACCGTCTGTCAGACTGGGCACCTCCGACACAGTTCAGTGTGCGGCCATGCTGTTTTCACTCACCACATTGCTACCATCGTGATGGTGGGCACCATACGTCCGCTGCCGATCCGCAAGTCAGAGATGGCTCAGTCTCGTGAGCTGTGTTTCCATGCAAGCAGGGACCTCCACGACACTGTGTCCCTGAAGTGTCGCAACCAAGGCAGAGCCGGGCCTGCAAAGTCCGGGCCCCCGAAACAGGTCGCGCCCTCTGTGCCGCTCATTGTGCAAACACTGGTCTCCCAGGCAATCAGTCGTTTATCCAGACCGCTACGGGTCCCCCGAGGGCGGAGAGCAGGCGCCCCCCGCAGTCAGGTCCGGCACGATATATTGGGAGTGTTGAGCAGGGAGGGACCAAGGCAATGCAGCCGTGTCGCGGTCCTCCGAGTCTCGGCTCGCCTCCTCGTCACTTCACGCAGTCGCCATTTTGTCTCGGGCGCTGTGCGTGCGGGTTCGCCTCCATCCTCCTTCTAGGCCAGCAATTCGTCCGCGCACGGCACCGGGCTGTGGCGCTGTGCTTGTGTGATAGGCACCTTCGTTTTAGCGCTTATGAGGGCTCAGGGAGAGTAGGATTAATGGATGATTATGTCGGCGGCCGGCAGAGCCGCGTTAGGTTGCGGCCATCTTGCCGCGCTCCAAGCCACGCCCCGGCGGGTCCGATTAACCTTGTGAGGACTATGTTAAGATTCCACACTGGGGCAGGTGGGAGTGTTGGTGGTATGACTCGTTTTAGTCCTTCCATAAAAGCTTTAATTACAGGCACTCTAAAGAGCGATAAATGTTGTCTATTCTGAAGATACGCAGCTATTGCAGCAAGATGCAGTCTGATGGAGGTATAAGCCAATGCTGACTGCTGCAAGTGTAACAGATAACAGATAATGTTTTGTATGGAAGCATCAAGAGGGTTGATATGATTTTTACTGCAATAAATAACAAAACGCTTCCATTTAGCTGCGTAACAGGCTCTTGTGGTAGGCCTTCTGGCCTCCCTAATGATGTTCATACAGTCTGGTGGAAGATTCAGATAACCAAACTCTATGACTTCAGGAGCCAGATCGCGAGGTTCAGTGGTTTGGGATCTGGGTGTTTGATTTCTCCATGGCTCTGTGTGAGGAGACTGGAGGTTAAATGCAATTTTTGATGCGGGACCAGAGAGAGCTCCAACAGGGTTGGGAACCAAGGTTGATGTGCCCATGTAGGAGCTACTAGGATTAATGTGAGAGATGGTTGTCTGAGCTTCCGAACCACTTATGGAATGAGTGGGAGAGGCGGAAAAGCGTAGGCAAATATCCCTGACCAGTTCATCCATAGGGCATTGCCCTTGGATAACGGGTGTGGGTACCTGGAGGCGAAGCTTTGGCATTTTGCGTTTTGGTGTGTGGCAAACAGATCTATCTGAGGGACTCCCCAAGCTTGGAGGTATGGGAGGAGAACTTGAGGGTGAAGTTCCCATTTGTGTATTTGGTGCCTCTGCCTGCTGAGGAGGTCCGCAATCTGGTTGTTCACTCCTGGGAGGTGTTCCGCTAGGAGATCGATTTTGTGGTGAATAGCCCATCTCCAGATGTCTTGGGCTAAGTGGGACAGTTGGAGAGAGTGTTCCCCCCCTGTTTTTGTATGTAATACATAGCTGTCATGTTGTCGGCACTAACCAAGACAGCTTTGCCAGCTAGGTGGGTCTGAAAAGCCTTGAGAGCTAGAAATATTGCCATTAGCTCTAAATGGTTGATGTGGAGCAACGTTTGCTGTTGGCTCCAAAGGCCTTGTACTGTATGTTGCTGAAGATGAGCTCCCCAGCCAGTTAGGGATGCGTCCGCTGTTAGTACTATCTGTGGAACCAGGTCTATAAAGGGCCGTCCTTTTGTTAAATTTTGTGTGTTCCACCACTGCAGCGAGCGATGAGTACGACTGCTTACCAACACTAGATCGGTTAATAGACCGTGTGACTGGTTCCACTGACTGGCTAAGCATTCCTGAAGCGGACGCATGGGCAGCCTGGCATGGGGAACGATCATGATGCAAGATGCCATCATCCCCAGCAGTTGTATATAAACCCGAGCTGGAAGTGATTGATTGGGTTGAAACTGGAGAACTAAAGCCTGAATGTTGCAAATTCTGGTTGCATTGGGAAACGCCAGAGCCTTTTGAGTATCTACAGTGGCTCCTAGATAGTTCTGAGTATTGGCCGGCTGACGATGTGATTTTAGTACATTGACTGTGAACCCTAGTTGATGCAGTAACTGAATGGTTATGGAAGCATGCTTGAGACATTGTTGGTTTGTGTTGGCTTTGATGAGCCAGTCGTCCAAGTATGGGAAGACATGGATGCTTTGTCTTCTCAGATGAGCAGCTACTACCGTCAGACACTTTGTGAAGACTCTGGGGGCAGTGGTGACTTTGAATGGAAGTACCTTGAACTGGTAATGTTGACCCGCTAACACAAACCTGAGAAATTTGCGATGAGCAGGGTGGATTGGAATATGAAAGTAGGCGTTCTTTAAGTCTGGAGTAGACAGAAAGTCGCCCTTTTGCAAAAGAGGTAGTACCTGTTGAAGTGTTACCATGTGGAAATGGTCTGGCTGTATGTAAAAATTTAGTTCCCGAGATCTAATATTGGTCTGAAAGAACCGTACTTTTTGGGTGTTAGGAAGTAAAGGAGTACACACCCGACCCTTGGTGTTGTAGTGGTACGGGTTCTACAGCTCCTTTTAGAAGTAGAGACTGTACCTCTTGTTTGAGGAGCTGTAGGTGATCCTGTGAAAGTTTGTGTGCCTTAGGAGGAGTGTTGATTAACTCCAGGCAGTAACCAGAACTGATAATCTGTAGAACCCACTTGTCTGTTGTTATTGACTGCCAAGTCGGTAAGAAATCTGACAGTCTTCCTTCGGCAGGTGTTACATGGTCGGGAGGAAGTATAGGTAAGTCACTGTTTTGTATTGGAGGGGGGTGCGTGTGTTTGAACCTCTACCTCTGCCTCTGCCTTTGCCGTTGTTTCCTCTTTAACCCCCTGTGAAGTAATTTTTAGAGCCAGAAGGTTGGTTATTGCCCTTGTAGGTGGATATAGTCTCTGAGGAAGTATTTTTGGACCCTGCTCAATAGAATGAGCGCCGAAAGGAACCACAGCCTTGTGTTGACTGAAGGGCTCCCATGGATTTGGCCACTTCAGTGTCTTTCTTCATCTTTTCCAGTGAAGAATATACCACTGGGCCAAAGAGGTGTTCCTTATCAAAGGGTGTATTTAGTATGGAGGTCTGGACCTCAAGTTTGAACCCAGATATGCGTAGCCAGGCATGCCTTCTTAACAGGACACTGGTGTTTACCACTCTGGCAGCTGTGTCTGCAGCATTTAGGGAGCACCTGATTTGATTATTTGAGATAAGTTTTCCCTCCCTCACTAGGTCTTGAGCTTTAGCTCTATGTTCTTGGGGTAGAAATTGGAGTAATTGTTCCATTTCGTCCCAGTGTGCACGGTCGTATCTCGCTAGCAATGCTTGTGTGTTAGATATGCGCCAGAAGTTTGCTGCCTGAGAGGCCACCCTTTTCCCCAAAGCATCAAGAAGCTTAGATTTTTTATCTGGGGGTGGAGCATCTCCTGTAGTTTGGGAGTTGGCCATTTTGCGTGCGTTGGCCACCACCAATAAGTCCAATGGTAGTTGTCCCCTTATGTACATTGGGTTGGATGGCGCTGACTTATATTTTTATCTACCCTAGGGGTAAGGATACATGCCCTGACAGGATCATTAAATATATCGTCTACATGCCTAATCATCCCTTTGAGCATGGGTAACGTGTGTGATGATTTTTGTGTACCTCTAAGGGTTTTGAAGAGGAAATCCTCTTGAGAGACTCTTTGTGGAGCTGCACCCCATGTTAATTAGCAGCCCTACCCAACAATTCGATATAGCCTACACTGTCGTCCGGTGGAGAGGGCTTGGTAGGGTATAAGTCAGGATCATTGCCTGTGGGCGAGTTAGTGTTGTAGTCATCCCATGGGTCCGTAGGTATAGGCTGAATATCATCATCATCCCCATCCCCATTGTCATCTCCATCATCCTGATTGTCAGGTGTATGTGGTGGTGAATGCTCAGGTGAAGTTGGCACAGGTAGAAACTGAGGAGAAGGGGGTGATGGAAGAGGAGGAGGGGAAGGGTTAGTTCCAATAGTCCTCTTCTTCAAAGGAATGTGATATTCCTCTTCTGCATCAGTCCTTCTTTTTAGAGTCACTCTTGTGGTAATATGTCCAGTCTGAGGATTAATATACAACACCTTCAGTTTCGGGTCCGGTTTATCGAGCGGATCGTCGAAACGGTGCTTTTTGGTGACTTCGGTGCATCAGGCTGTTTCGGCGCCAAAGGTTTTGAAGCCAACATTTTAGGAGTTGGTGTCTTCGGATCCGAAGTGTGTTTCGGTGCCGAGTAATGTGGCTCAGAGCCGGACTTTGGCTTTGATCCCGAAGGTTTCGGCTCGGTGCCTGATTTGGAGTTTGGCTTTTCCTGAGCCGGAAGGCTTTTGCAGGCTTTGGTGCCGAGCCTGAAGGCGGGGCGTCAGAAGCGTGGTCTCGGGCCGACCGGGGGCGGAGGGCGCGGGTTGGTCCGGAGTCTTCTTTTTCGGTTGAGATGGATGTCGGGGCGAGGGAGATTCTGTACTTATAGTACGCTGTTCATGCGGGATGTCTTCATCCTGTTCGGAGCCATACTCGGAAATGGAGATCGGTTCCTGTTCCTCCTCGGCCCCGATAGCGTCGCCGGCTTCTTCATCCGACTGAGGTCCGGAATAGAGCCTGTGTGTTGACTCTGCATGTCGCGACATCGAGCTCGACGGTCGCGAAGCGTCTTCTTGGAGCGGAAAGCCTGGCACGCATCGCAGTCCTGTTCTCTGTGCTCTGGAGACAAGCACAGGTTACACACTCCGTGTGCGTCGGTGCGCGGGTACTTCACGTGGCACCGAGGGCAGAATTTGAAGGGAGTTCGTTCCATCGACTGCGAGTCGAACCGACGCAGGTAGGCCCGACGGCCTACCACGAGCTTTCCGATCGAAAGAGGGTTTTTTATCAGTAAACACGACACACGAAGACTGGTATACGCGATCGGAAACAATACAGTCGAGGGTGAGTGTCTTGCGCACCGAGTGAAACCGAAGGAACGGTGTCGAACCGGAGCTCAGCGACTAACGTCCGAACCCGATGGCGGAAAAAAACAATCTGAAGATGGAGTCGATGCCCATGCGCACTATCACCGAAAGGGGAGTCACCACCTCGTGACTGGAAAGACTTCTTCGAAGAAAAACAAAGTGTAGACATCCAGACCCAACACTAGATGGCGATCTATGCACAGCATGTGATCTACAGCTCACATGCCTCGAACTCATATTTACAAATGAGAGATAACGCTTAATTTAGTGATTAGAATAGTACAGTCGGGATATACATATATATTCTATACAACGAAGGGCAGACCATACTTATTGCATGAAAGCCACATTTATATACATTTGCAAAGGAGAGATTTACTGATATAGAAAAAATATTCACTGCAGTGAAACCTGCGATCATTAAAGAGGAAAGAGAACAATCACAGTAACACTATTACGATCTTTGGAAGCTGCCACTAAGGGAAGCAACCCAAATTCATATGCATTATATGCCCCCTGGATACAGTGGGCCAGTAATGACATACAGTTTGAATATGACCCTTCATTAAAGACATCTACAATATCAACAAATTCCTGAAATCCTATTTGCAAAACAATCGCATAAGCATAATGACTGTTTTTTAAACTGATGGATCTGCGTAGCCTGCAACAGAGTACAAACAAGAGGCATTCCACAGCCTGCACAGCAGTGCAAGGATAATGTGTGGGTACGAACTTAAGATTACTAACATACACATGAAGCCCATAGGAGATTCAATTGAACAAATAGCAGAATTAAATGCACTTTTAACCCTTCAGAAGTCAGAAAAATCAGTGCTAACATTAATAGGATCAGTCATCTGTTTGTGTGCTGGGATATAATGTTGATTTAAAGCACAAGTTACTAACTTGTGTAACGATATATCTGTAAGAGACAGTAGTTAGTGACAGATTCCTTACCTTAGAATATCCCCAGGCGTCAGGCTGGATCCGGAAAAGTTTTGCGTAGCAGTACCCCTGCGCGTCGGTAGGCGGAGTCGTGCGGCTCCGCGTCCGTCGTCAGCATCGCCGGGATGACGTCGCGTCCAGTACTTAGACGCCGCCCATGCGCGCTGGCGTCAGTTCTGTACACGACTTTCCGCGCCAGAAACGCAGAGCCATGCAAGAAACTGACACTGGTGTTTGAAAACTAGGGCTCCGAAGCACAAGTTACTAACTTGTGTAATGATATAACTGTAAGACTCAGTAGTTAGTGATAGATTCCTTACCTTAGAATATCCCCAGGCGTCAGGCTGGATCCGGAAAGTTTTGCGTAGCAGTACCCTTGCGCGTCGGTAGGCGGCGTCGTGCGGCTCCGCGTCCGTTGTCGGCGTCGTGATCGCCGGGATGACGTCGCGGGCAGTACTTAGGCGCCGCCCCTGCGCGCTGACGTCAGTTCTGTACACGACTTTCCGCGCCAGGAACGCAGAGCCATGCAAGAAGCTGACACAGGTGTCTGAAAAATACTAGGGCCCTGAAAGGGATGTCCTTAACCCTAGAAATCAGTTCGCAGAACGGGGAGGATGGGTGGGGCGGTAGGGAATCTATCACTAACTACTGTCTCTTACAGATATATCGTTACACAAGTTAGTAACTTGTGCATCTGAAAGAGACACGTTAGTGATAGATTCCTTACCTTAGAATAGATACCCCAGCAATACCAACCCCGGTGGTGGGTCTGCGAACAAAGATCAGACAAGGAAGTCCTGGAGGACAGAACGGCCAAAGAAGCCGTCCCTCCGGACCTGACTGTCAAGGCAGTAATGCTTAGTAAACGTGTGCAGCGAGGCCCACGTAGCCGCCTGACAGATAACCGGCAGCGGAACACCGCGGCCCAAGGCCGTGGTAGCAGCCGTTGCCCTGGTGGAATGGGCACGCAGCCCAACAAGAGGCTCCTTCTTAGCCAAAGAATAGCAGGTCTTGATGCACAAGGTAACCCAGCGGGAGATGGTCCTCTTGTGCACCGCCCGACCTTTTTGGCGCCCACGTAGCCAACAAAGAGCTGGTCATCCACCCGGAAGTGTTTTGTGCGGTCAATATAGAAAGAGAGCGCACGTTTTGGGTCCAGACGGTGGAGCCTCTCTTCCTCTCTGGAAGGATGCGGAGGCGGAAAGAAGGTGGGCAAAGTGATGGTCTGCCCAATGTGGAAAGCAGTAACCACCTTTGGCAAGAAGGACGGACGCGTCCGAAGAACAACCTTGTCTGGATGAACAGACAGAAAGGGAGGTTTGCAAGATAGAGCCTGGAGCTCACTCACCCGCCGAGCGGAGGTGATGGCCACCAGAAAGGCTGTCTTCAGAGTCAGAAGACGAAGAGGACAGTTATGTAGAGGCTCAAAGGGAGCGCACATTAAAAAGGTAAGAACCAAGTTCAAGTCCCACTGAGGCATCACAAACGGAACAGGAGGGAAGAGGTGAGTAATGCCTTTTAAGAACCTGTTAACAACAGGGGACTTGAAAAGGGAGGGCTGATCAGGGAGCCTGAGGAAGGCCGAGATAGCACAAAGATAACCCTTGATGGTACCCAGGGCAGAACCCTGTTGGGCCAAAGAGAGAAGGAACAGAAGGACCTCAGAAAGAGGGGCAGAAAGGGGGTTCACAGCCTTTGCTGTGCACCATGCCACAAATTTGTTCCACCTGCAGGCGTATACCACCTTAGTGGAGGGACGCCTGGCTGCCAGAATCACATCACAAACTTCGGGAGGCAAGTCGAAAGGAATCAACTGCCGCCGCTCAATCTCCACGCAAGCAGGTGTAGACTGGACAGGTTCGGGTGGAGGACCGTCCCCTGCTGCTGCGACAGAAGATCCTCCCGAAGAGGCAGACGGATCGGGGGATCTATGCTCATATTGAGTAGCTCGGGATACCAAACCCTTCGAGCCCAGTCCGGAGCCACAAGAATGACTTGGGCCCGGTCGTGCCGAATCTTCTTCAACACTCTGGGTAGAAGTGGTATAGGCGGAAAGGCGTACAATAGACCGCAACTCCACTCGTGACGAAAAGCGTCGCCGAGCGAGTGCCGCCTTGGAAATTCCAACGCGCAGAACTGATGACATTGCGCGTTCTCTTCGGTGGCGAATAGATCTAACCAAGGCTCTCCCCACTGTAGAAAGAGTCCTTGCGCCACTTCCGAGTGAAGACGCCATTCGTGATCCATCATGCACCTGCGGCTGAGTTCGTCCGCCCTGGCGTTCAGGGAACCTGCCAGGTGTTGAACCACCAGGAACATGCCCTGATGTTCCAGCCATGTCCAGAGGCGCAGAGCCTCCTGACAAAGGGTCCACGACCCCACCCCGCCTTGTTTGTTGCAGTACCACATGGCGGTGGTGTTGTCTGTGAACACCTGCACTACCTTCCCTTTGACAGAGGGAAGGAATGCCTTGAGTGCAAGTCGGATCGCCCGGAGCTCCAGAATGTTGATATGGAGCCGGGACTCCGCCTCGGAGACCAGAGGCCTCTGATCTCCGCCTCTCCCATGTGACCGCCCCATCCCAGAAGGGACGCGTCCGTCACAACTGTATGCTCTGGCTGGGGAAGGGAGAGGGATCTGCCCATGACCCATTGCCGGTTCGAGAGCCACCACTGCAACTGTTTTGCAGTCCCCTCCGAGATCTGGACGTGATCGGACAGGTTGCCCTGGTGCTGCGCCCACTGGAACTTCAGGTCCCACTGCAGAGCCCGCATATGCCATCTGGCATGATTGACCAGCAGGATGCAGGAGGCCATGAGGCCCAGCAGCCTCAGGGTCATCCGTACCGAAACCCAGGATAAAGGCCGAAAGATCGGAATCATAGCCTGAATATCCCGGACTCGCCGTTCGGGAGGATAGGCCCGAAACTGCGTCGTGTCCAGAACTGCTCCGATGAAAAGGAGCTGTGGAGAAGGAATTAGATGCGACTTCGGCACATTGATGGAGAACCCCAGCGAGTGCAGGAGTTCGGCCGTAGTCTGGAGGTGGGAGACGACTGCCTGGGACGAGCCCGCCTTCAGCAGCCAGTCGTCGAGGTAGGGGAAGACTGAAACCCCTGCCCGGCGCAGATGAGCTGCGACCACCGCCATCACTTTCGTGAACACCCGAGGGGCACTGGTAAGGCCAAAGGGGAGCACGGTGAACTGAAAATGCTCGGGGCCTACCGTGAACCGAAGGTAACGCCGGTGGGCCGGCAGGACGGGGATGTGGAAATACGCGTCCTGCAAGTCCAACGCTACCAACCAGTCTCCAGGGTCGAGGGCAGTCAAGACCTGAGCTAGGGTGAGCATCTTGAACTTCTCCTTCCGGAGGAAGCGATTGACGTTCCGGAGGTCCAAGATAGGACGCATGTCCTCCTTGTCCTTTTTGGGCACCAGAAAGTAGTGGGAGTAGCAACCACGCCCTACTTCTGGGGTCGGAACATGCTCGATGGCCCTTTTGGTCAAGAGGGCCGTGACTTCCTTCCGTAGAAGCACCAAGTGATCCCCTGACATGCGGTGGAATTGAGGTGGCATGGCTGGGGGTGGTCTCGAAGGGGAGGGAGTAGCCCCTTCGGACAATGTCCAAGACCCACCTGTCCGAGGTGATGGTGCGCCAGTGGGGAAGGTGATGGCGGACCCTGCCCCTACTGGCGTGCCGTGCACCTGAAAGGAGGGACTAGGAGGGCTTGGAGGCCGCGGACGGGTTGGAGGTGGTGGCCTGACCCGCACGCTGGTTGCCCGATCCGCCACGGCGGAATCCACGTCCTCGGCCACGCGAAGACGCCTGCTGCGCGGGCCGGTGGCTGGGCTGCTGACGTGAAGGGGCGCCCCTACCGTGGCCACGATAGGGGCGAAAAGCAGAAGGCAGCGGAGGGCGTGTAGCAGAAAGGCCCAGGGACTTTGCAGTAGCCCGTGAGTCCTTAAAGCGCTCCAACGCATGGTCTGCTTTGGACCCAAAAAGACCGACTCCATCAAAGGGCATGTCCATGAGAGTATTCTGGACATCCCCTGAAAAACCAGTGGTTCTCAGCCAGGCGTGGCGCCGGAGCGCCACCGTCGTTGCAATCGACCTGCCCAGCGAGTCGGCGGTGTCAAGGCCACAACGGATAGTGTATTTGGCCGCATCCCTTCCTTCCGCAATGGCGCGGGAAAGCAGTGCCTGGACCTCCTCAGGGCACTGGGGCAAAACATCCGCCACCGAATCCCACAGGGAGTGGGTATATCGGCCCAAAAGACAAGCGGTGTTAACGGACCGCAAGCCAGCACTGGAGGAAGAAAAACCTTTCTTCCCAAACTGATCCAGGCGTTTGGATTCCCTATCCGGAGGAGCGGTAGGGAAGGCGGTTTGGGAAGCGGAGGCTTGGACAACCAAGCTCTCAGGAGTGGGGTGGACAGAAAGAAACAGGGGTCGCCCGGAGCGGGGCGATGGCGTGCGTGACACGTTCCGATCCACAGGAGCCCCTGTGTTGGGCTTGGACCAGGCGCCCAAAAGAACGTCAGTGAGGGCGTCGTTAAACGGCAGCACAGTCTCCGCAGAGGAGGCTGCCGGCTGAAGCACCTCTGTCAAGATGTTAGGCTTGACCGTCAAAGTAGGGAGCTGGAGACGTAAGGCCCCAGCAGCCCTACGCAACACCGTACCAAAATTGGCCCCCTCCTCCGTAGCCACGGGAGGAGACAGCATGCCAGTGTCAGGAGAAGTATCCAGACCACTGGCCTCCCCTAGACTCTCTGTCCAGTCCTCATCATACTGACAGTTGCGTGTCAGAGGGTCATCAGACCCCTCCCAGTCCTCCTGGTCCTCCTCTGGTTCAAAATAAGGAGGAGGAGGGACATTTGGGACCCAAGGTCCCATCGGCGCCGATGCCGGCGTCGAGCGACGTCGCTCCGGGTCCATGTCCGGAGCCGGAAGGAACTGGGGACGACGCCGCCCGGAGCCCAGGGCGGCGTCGAGAACGGCACCGGAGACATCGGCGCCGGCGGAGGTGTCGTGAGGTCGACCGGCGTCGATGGGGGTTGTGGAGCCGGGATCGAGGCCGGGGCCGAAGCCGGAGCCGGGATCGAGGCTGGAGGCCCGGGCGACGCCGGGGCCGGAGCCGCCGGCGACGCCGGAGCAACCCCATCAGGGCCCGCGGGGCCCGAAGGCGCACCGGAGGGGCCTGAAGGCCCGAAGAGGCGGGCCATGGCCGACAGGAACTCCTGTACCTTGGCCGGATCCGCCCCGAACCCGGGAAGGGCGGG